>OX638254.1:11651707-12310041 GCA_951806755.1 Brenthis hecate
ATCTATACAAATAAATAAAATTGAAGTATCTGTTTGTAATGTTATAACAACAGCTTTTATCTAAATGTATATGAAAGTAGGTCTGTCTGTCTGATTATTCCGGCTAATCTCCGAAACGGCTGGATTGATTTTGACAGAACTTTTACTGACAGATAGCTGATGTTAAAGGAATAACTTAAGATACTTTTATTTTAGAAAAATAAGGACGAGCGTATCTAAAAGAAAAAAAAAAGAAAGTAAAGTAAGCAGATTCAAACGTATCATTTATAAGATTTGGCAGTTCTCTATCACATCGAATTTCCTTAGTACTTATAACAAGATTTTAACCCTTTCACATACAAATGTGCTCTTTTAATCAGACACGAATAGGATTCCTGAGATACGTTCTTACTTTGTATTGGATTGAAAGATATTTTCCTAAAAGATGTTTATAAAATACTATTTAAGTGTTTCATGGTTTCTTATATAGTTTTGATGAGTTAATGAAACTGATTATTCAAGTGACTTGACGATATGTTTGGCTTAGTTTGTAGTGACCCTACTTGCTGTGCCAGCGGTCGCGGGTTCGAGTCCCTTATTGAGCCTAGCTGGGGGCATTCATTTGTGATGAGCCTGAATGTTTGTACTTCAGTCATGGGTGTTTATATTTATAACATGCAATTTAAAGTATATATTATGTGTAATGTATCAACTATCTGGTGTCCATAACACAAACCTCGTAGCTTACCATGGAACTAGATGGTGCTAGTGTGTCATGTTAGTTAATGTCCCAATATATTATTTATTTATTTATACGGATGTATCTAATATATTTAAACGAGCAATTCTTGGTTATTTATTTATTTATACAGGCGATCTCGGAAACGGCTCTAACGATTTCGCTGAAATTTGATGTGTGGTGGTTTTCGGGGGCGAAAAATCGATCTAGATTAGTATTATGTCTGGGAAAACGCGTGTTTTCAAGTTTTCATGCGGTTTTCTTTTGCAGTATTCCACGCAAAATATGGTCGCCAATTTCGCAAGCTAAGCATATAAGCATCGTGGTCAAGCGGCTATGACGTAAGATTGACAATCACAAATATGTCTGGCTTAGAATCCTGGTAGGATACAAAGTTATTACGGTAGTTTTTTTTGTATTTGTTCAAGTTTTTAGTTTTTTTCATCTAAAAAATAGGATATTACAAAAAAGAACTCCGAGCGAAGCTCAGGTACTAAGATCTGATGTAACGTATCAGATCGAGCCTTGAGCTTACACTCGAGCGACTGTAAGCTATTCTGTCAAGTAATTTAAAAAAGGATCCTAGTATATGCAATCACTTCGTATAGGTATAATAATAAGAAGTATCTCATGACAATACGAGTATACATCATTTGTAACTGTGTGTGTGTGTGTGTTGATATAGATAATAATATCTTTATCCGTTTTTTGTGAAAGTTTAAATTTATATTTAAAAATAAAGTTATAACTCGTCCGATTGATCTTTATTAAACTGTCAATCTTCTTTATAAATGCTTAAAGCCAGTTCAAACGAACGTATTACTTTGAAAGTTATTCTTTTATATGTTAAAATATGGTTTTTATGTTATTTTATTTTGCTATGAAAATAAAGCATATAAGGAAATAACACTACAAACCGAAAGAATACGATATCGATAAACTAATGAAAGCTCAAAGTAAAAGCTCTTATTACTACTAATGTTTATAAGATTCTAGATATACTAATATTTTACTAGATGTATAAAATACGAATAAATTAAATACTATATATCAGTGCTTATCTTTCCAAACGACCAATTTACCAACAGTTTTGTAACACAAAATTATTGATTTTTAAATATCAATTCTATTGTTATAAATTTAGCCGTAAATTGTGTTGTATCTATAAATTAAAATAAATCTTAGAATAGAGGTTTGTTTTTTAATAGAGAAAAAACTCTATACAGTAAAGTACAATAAGTATTGGTAGTTTGAATAAAATAAGCACTAAAGCGATAATACTGTGTCAATTATGTAATACTAGCAGCTCTTCATCCATGCAACTATCTCGACACAAAAAAAAAACAATCCGTTACTCTGTTTCGACGTGAAAGAAGGACAAACAAACAAACACACATTCACATTTATAATATTTGGTATGAACCTTAGTATATTATGTCACTCTGATTTTAATTCAACACCTTTCTTCTGCAGCTTTTGCGCATCTGTTGTTCTGATAACTATTCAATTTTTTAATGACAATAGAACGAAATCTTGTCTAAGGCAGGATAGAAAGCCTATCTCGAGGATAATGCAATTAATTCATATATTAAACTTTATTCAATTAGATTTATTTAAAAGTGCTTGTAATAAATCTAATTGAATAAAGTTTATTTCATTTAATTAATTATTGGTGAAAAATTTTCAAACTGGGATCAGAAATTCCGGAGCATCGAAACTTACTAACTTTACGTTTACATATCATCTTGTCTTGATCATTTATATTAATATTATAAAGAGGTAAAGTTTGTGAATTGTGAGTTTGCGAGTTTGTGACATTGTAGGGGGTATCTCTGTAGATACTGATCCGAGACTCTGGGAAGGACAAAGGATACTTTTATTTTGGAAATCATCCTTTAGGGGGGTGAAAATTGGGATGAAAGTTTGTATGGGGTATCAACCTAGGGACGAACCCGAGCGAAGCGAGGTGTGAGTTTTTGTATATAATTTCATAGCTTCAATAAAGCTTTTTAAATGAAACTAACTAAATAGGTACAATTGTAAAAAATATATTAATGTTTTGTTTGCAGCTCTACTAGTATAGAAAGTACGTTGAAACGTACCCAATATTATCCAGGATATGAGCTATTTCCACTACAAATTTCACTCAAACCCGTTAAGCCATTACAAAAAAAGTACAAAGGCAATCAGTTATTCATTCACAAATCCCCACATTCTATATAATAATTACACTATGGGACCTATACGCGTGAATTTATTAGTGCCTATATACCTTATTCGCGACGTTTCGACTGGGTTGCACCAGCCGTGGTCACGGACAAACAGTTTTAAGTCCCGTAGAGAAGCTATCATATAATTATGGAACGCGAAAATTTAAAAAGCTTTACTCCACATTCTAACATTACTATGTTGCAAAATTTTAAAGCATAATATTGAATAGTCGGCCTTTTAATCACTAACTTATCAGATTTGCCTCAACTTTGTTAATAACTACTGTTGGCTTTCATACAAGTAATTAACGAGGGTGCGGCGATTATAATCCCTTTAATTTTAAAACAAAAATATTATGTAAATTTATGATTTTATAAAATAAGATACTTAATTTCTTATATTTGAAATATTTTTTTTACATTTCTTGACTTTCTTATCGGTTTCTTGTAAAATACCTAATTTTAAGCCAGTTTCACTTAGAATACTGACTTCTTATTAAAATTGTAAGCAGTAAGTTAAATTGTAAGTAGGTATGTGTTTGAGGATATAATGCAGGTTAAAGCCCAGGTCTTGCAGCACTGTTTATATAAATAAATAAATAAATAAATATGTTGGGACTTTAATACACAGCACCATCTAGTTCCATGGTAAGATTTGAGGCTTGTGTTTTGGATACCTTGATACACTACACATGTATAACTTTAAATACATACATATTATAAATATAAACACCCAAAACTGGAGTACAGACATTCATGCACATCACACAAATGAATGCCGCCAGCAGGACTCGAACCCGTGACTACTAACACAGCAAGTAGGTTCACTACAAACTGAGTCAAATGTGTTGTCAAATTCAGAAAGAAGTTTTAAACTGACTAGTTTTTTCAAGCTAATATTGGCAGAATATGCTTTTAAAGTCATAAACATGGTGTCCCTTAACCTCTGATTTTTAAAAGGGATGATAGACCATTCACCACATTTTTTATGAAAATTATTATTTTTAAACTTTTACTTTGTTTAAGTATTTTATTTTACTTTTGAATAAAAAAAAGGATGTTTAAACAAAAAATAAATGATTCGTACTTCGAAAGTCAGACTCGCATTTGTCGATTTTTAATTGAAAACATGAAATAAAACCTCATTCCTAATCAAACATCTAATATTTTTTGATCCAATTAAACCAACTAAGTAGCTAAAACATATCCTAAACGAATAACAAATTTTGTCACTTTTAAATATAATCCAGCTTATGCATTATATGGAATTTGACATTTGATTAGGAGCGCATTGCAGCTCACAGCCACGTGTGTAACATACGAAATGTCGGGTGCTGAAAATATTAGAATACGCGGCATGAATTTATTAAACTGGTATAAATTTATTTCAAAATATCCTAGCTTTAAATGAAAATCTATCTATCTTGAACGAAAAAAGTGAAATATGGCCCCTACTCCATTTTCCACTATATAATAGTGTGTATTCAGCCCTTTCTAACGTCCCACCGCTGGGCACGGGCCTCCCTTCAATATGAGAGGGATCAAGCCGTAGTCCACCACGCTGGCCAAGTGCGGGTCGGCGGACTTTACATGTCTCTCGATAACTTGCTAGGTTCTCTCAGACATGCAGGTTTACTCACGTTGATTTCCTTCACCCTAAGACAAGTGGTAATCATGTTGGAAATGATTCGCACATGAAAATATCAGAGTTGCGAGACCCGGGATTTAAACCCGTTCCATTCGGTTTTCCAAGCAAGCGCGTTATCACTGGGCTACCATTGCCTTGCCCTTTGCCTATATCGTAGTATGTAAACAAAAACATAACTTTATAAGTTACACAAAGTATTATTTAGTAAGAGTAAAATAAATGTATATACTTTAACAAGAACCCAACAAGAAGTTTAGGGAATTGTATACACATATAATAATATTGTAACTAAGCCGAATCTGTACATTAAATATTTTTTGGTAAATCTTACTGAAATTCAAATTCAAAATATTTATAATAATTTATTCAGCATTAAATTATTATAATTTTTTAGTAAACGTCATGAGTCTACTATATCTATGAAATAATACTTGAAATAGACATTATTATCGATACACAGGCCGAATCTATAGTTTTTTGAATTTTTGTCAGTCTTTCAGTCTGTTACCGCATCACAGAAAAACATCAACAAACACTGGAGAGATTTTGATGAAATTTGGTATAGCGATAGCTGGTAATCCGGGTCAACATACATGATACTTTTTACCGCGGAAATATATTTCTGAGAAAAAATAGAAAAACTGCAAAGTAAGAGTATACTAATAAGTAAAACCTAAGAATTTGGTTTCGGTCATCTGAACGGGGGCGGAGCCGCGGGCAATGCTAGTGAGTTAAATATAATCGCAGACGTAATTAGTTCCGTCTGATGACAGTTTTTGTTACACAAACAAATATTATTGCGAGGCCAAACAAAATTTTGGTATGTAATTACGTTGGACAAAAAATTGAAAACGCAAGTCAGAGTTTTTTGTGGTAGGCAGCGCGGCGTTGTACGTAGTAGCTTATGTATGGTACAAGTTACAAGAGAATGACTTAAATGTTTTTTTGTTTTGGATGTTATATTAATATTATATATAGGAAAGAAGGTCTGTCCGTCTGCTTCGTTTAAATAGGTAATACGGTTTTTGAAGAAATTTTATTTAGGGGTACTTTGAATAATTAAATTTCTATGTTCTATATGCAGCATTCCACGTAAAGAGAACAATAAAAAACAAAATACATAGATAGTGACGTGGACAAAGGTGGACTTATCTCTATAAGAGATCTCTTCCAGTCAACCCATGCATGTGGGAAATAGTGTTAAATAGCGGGACAGAAAGAGAAAGTGCAGAATTTTTGTTATAGTAAAGTACATATAATAAAACTGTAGAGTTCGAATGTTTGTACATAGGGAAAAAATGCTAAAAGCCGAGTCAGGTGGATGTAAGAAGAGAAATAGAGCAAATCCAGTTTTTTTTTCATATTTTTTGTTACTTTGTCTGTTTGTACGGGCTAATCTTTGAAACTGTTGGACTGATTTAAATAAAATTTTGCATGATGGTACCTTACATCCTCGGTCAACATTTTAGATACCTTTCGTTTCGGAAAACTAAAGAATTCCCGTGGGATACGTGGGGAACTTATACAGCTTAGTACATGAAAAGTACTGATTAGAATTTTATGAAACTGTACAATAGTATAGTTCAAATATCAGAATAACAAATAGGCTACTTTTTATCCCGGAAAAATATACGTTTTACTTCGGATAGATTTGTTTTTGTTTGTTTTGTAGAGGCGAACCCGGGCGAAGCGAGGGTGAGCCGCTAGTATCACAATAATGTTCCTAACATTCTAAAGAGGTTTTTTTTTCATTTAGTGAAACAATTTCATTAAAATCAGCTTAGAATAGATGTTCATGTAATAAGTATGCCAAAATTAAGGAAAAGTGTTAGTAGTGTGAAATACATAGACTAAAGAATTAGGTATATAGATGGTGACAGCCAAAAAAAATTTCAAAGCTAAAAATAGTAGCGTATTTTGCTATTTATGCTACTATTCTCGATATCTTGATTGTACTGTTTATTTTGTATTTTTTAGCATTACGAGTAGTTCGTTTTCCCTTGAAAGATATTTCTTAAAAAAAAAGGTATTATCAAATAATATTAGTTTCTTTTTATTATACTAAAATCTTTTAGCTATTTTTATTTATTAGCATTTATTTACATATTACAGCAATGAATATTCTATTAAGATTTGTATTCTGTTTTAAAAACTTATATAATACTAGCAGCTCACCCTCGCTTTGCTCGGGTTCGCGTCTAGAAAAACACTAATAGAGATCTATTATTTTACAAGGGAACGGTTCATTTTTCCGGGATGAAAAGTAACTTGTTGTTTGATCGAAAATGTAAGGTATCAGAATGTTAAATTTTACTAAATTAGGTGCATAAGTTGTTGTGTACTAAGCTGTATAAGATATTATAGTTTTGTAACTATCCCACGGGAACTCTTTAATTTCTGGGATAAAAATATCTAAGATGCTGACCGGACATATAAGGTACCACCATGCAAAATTTCATTTAAATCGGTCCAACAGTTTCGGAGATTAACCCCTACAAAAATTTTTTTTAAAAAACTGGATTTGTTCTATTTTTCTTCTTACATCCGTAAGAAGATAACTGACTCGGCTTTTAGCATTTTTTTTCTACGTACAGACATTCGACCTCTACAGTTTTATTATATTTATAGATAAAATAAATAACGTATAATAAAACAGTAATATATAATAATGAAAATAATTATAGCGAGTGTACCTTAGGAGATAGACATATACTATTGAGAACTTTTCTATCGACATTTTTAAGACTTACAATTTTCTTGTTCAATGTTTTGATCTATCTCTTAAGGTTGAGCCAGCGTTAGCCATTTTTCTAAGGACACACATTTCTAAGGACAATTCGATTTTTGAAACCACGAATGAACAATGAACCAGTTATTGTGTTTTCCCGTGGGAATGAATAATTTGCCTGTGGTAAAAGGTATCCTAAATGTTGACCCGAGTCCTAAGTTGTCACTATACAAAATTTAGTTAAAATCAGTTCAGTACTTTTTGTGTGAAACGCGCACATCGATTTGACTAAGTTAGTTTTATCATAAGAATAGGTATTGCTTAGGAGATATACATATACTATTCAGAACGTTCTTGTATTACTTTTCAAGACCTACTATTTTTTAGTATATTGTTTTGATGTATGTATGTCTTAAGGTTTAGCCAGCGGAAGGTTTCTAAGGAGGACTCGATAAAACCAGTTATTGTATCTTCTCGTGATAAAGAAAGATTTTCTTGAAGTAAAAGGTATCCTAAACGTTAACTCGAATAATAAGTTATCACTTCACCAAACGTTGAAATCGGTTCATTACTTTTCGCGTGAAACGCGCATACAAAAACAGACAAACAGACATACAGGCAAACAGAGAAACAGACCAAACAAACAGACAAACAGACAGAGAAACAAAAAAATTGAAAAAAATGTGCATTTGTTCTGTTTGTCTTCTTACATCCCCCTGACTCCGTTTTTAGCATTTTTTTGCTATGTACAGACATTTGACCTCTACTGTTTTATTATAGTATAGACCCGATCGAAGCGAGGGTGAGTAAGTTCGTTTTAATGATTAGTATGGAATAGATAGAATAATATATTAGTAGCCTTGCTCAATGAACAAGTTATCTAATGTAAAAAGAATTTTTCATATCGGATTAGTAGTTTCTGAGGTTAGCGCATTCAAACAAACAAACTCTGCCTCTTTATAATATTAGTATAGATTTTAAATCATTATCGCTTATGAAACTGTCTATAATATAGTAGATTAGTATAAATAATAACCCTTCTGTAAATTCAGTTAAAATTTCGCAAATAATAATTTAAAAGATATCAAAGTCTACGAAAGTTTTCATTCCTCAAATATCCCGAACATGTCGTGAACTTATCATAAGTAACAGTTTACAATATATTTCCATCAGAAAAGCAACATTTAGTATGATTTCGATACATGTCTGACATTTATGAGTGTACTCTTAAACGATTTAGTGCCCATAAACATCTTTACTTGTCGTTCATTCTTTAAAAATGACTTCTATTGAAAGGTTATCGTATTGTTGGTTTGATTGTTTTTTCTATTATCTATATAATAACATTATTTCTCTTATTTAAAATTAAAGCCTTAATTGTGTTTCTGTAACAATAATAGAAACTAAATTTAAAACCTCTGTTTCAAATCTCTTTGTATTGTAACAAATTACGGAAAATCTCTATATTCTAATAAACTATTTAAGGAAAATTTATAATTACATATCTCAATTATTTTATTAAATGTTAAAATAAATAAAAAATTAAGGTAGAAGTAAATTTGGAATTAATTACAATGTATTTATGTAATGAAAATTAACTTAAAAAGCACTTGCATAGAAAGTGGTTTTCTTTACATCTATACATATTACATACTCGTATAACAAAATTCTGAGTCGAATTTGTACATTTTTTTTTTGAAAAATCATATTGAAATAATCATTATTATCGATACAGAGGCCGATTCTATAGTTATTAGAATTTTTGTCTGTTTGACAGATATGTCTGGGAACGCATTACGAGAAAACCGATAGACAGATTTTGATGAAATTTTAGTATGATGATAGCTGGATATCCGGGTCAACATATATGATAGTTTTTTAGGGACGAACCCGAGCGGAGCGAGGATGAGTGGCTAGTTTTAAATAAAACTATTTTTTGGACTTGTTCGCGGATTTATTTTGATTTTTTGGTTCCCGGCGTTTCGAATGCTTTACAGCAATCATGGTCACGGAAGAGACTAAGGTTTAAGACATTTTAAAAGCATGATATAGTTGTTACAGACAGCACTGACTTATATATATATATATATATATATATATATATATATATATATATATATATATATATATATACATATGTGTGTGTGTGTATGTCGTTTCTTGTTAATCATTCTTTGGGTTCTAATTTTTGCTACCAAGAAAAACGATTCCTAAATAACATTGTTAATCTATTTTT
Source organism: Brenthis hecate (assembly GCA_951806755.1). NCBI lineage: Eukaryota > Metazoa > Arthropoda > Insecta > Lepidoptera > Nymphalidae > Brenthis > Brenthis hecate. The sequence goes on from OX638254.1 coordinate 11,661,248, forward strand.
CTTACTTTTTCATCTTTATTAAACAGAACTAGTTCTCTGGTATGTACCATTGGTTCTTTTAATTTTACTCTTCAATCCATTTATATTCATCTCTATAAATTCTCCATGTGTTCCGAGAAACCGAGAATAGGATCTCAACAAATACTTATACGCCTTATACATGTACATATATTCGAATAAAATGTTATATTTATATGCTTTGAAAACGGTAAAAATATCTTCAAGCCCTAATACTTAATATCCATTATATACTAGCAGTACCCGCATCACCCACGCTTAAACTTCCTATCGATATCAAACTTTAGGATCAACCCGTTGGGCTAATCTGAAAATTGCCTGATTTCATCAAAATCGCTCCAACCATTTTAGAATCCATAGAGAACATACATACATACACACATCGACTTTTATATACAGATAGCAGCCTAACAAATTCGACTAGTGGACCGCTACAAGTTATAATCAGATCATTAGCTTTGATTAATTATATTGTATATACACATTCATTGACATGCAACGATGATTATTCAATGGCCTATGTACGATATATCCCACCAAAGAGCCAGTATAGAGGGACTTAATATATTTGATTGGGAGGTATTAAATATACTGCCGGCTAATGAGGTCAAAAACTTTGGGAACTCTGAGAAGAGGATATTAAGAAATGTAGATAATTTTTATAAGGGTTGTTCTAAAAATCATGTAAAAGTATAAATAAAAATAAACATAAGCAAACTTTAATGGTATGTTTTTCGCTAATTATTTTTCATAATTAAAGTGACTGTTGAAAAAAAAAGAAACGCACTTTAATTAATAATTTTTATTGTAGAAACAGATTAGAATTACTACATTATAACCATACATGTGGTGTCGTCCTGTAATAAATATTTAAATATGTTGGGACACTAACACACAGCACCATCTAGTTCCATGGTAAGCTGCGAGGGTTGTGTTATGGATACCAGATAGTTGATACACAGCACTACACATATATTACTTAAAATACATATATTATAAATATAAACGCCGATGACTGAAGTACTAACATTCGTGCTCATCACACAAATGAATGTCCCCAGCGGGACTCGAACCTGCGACCGCTGGCACAGCAAGTAGGGTCACTACAAACTGAGCCAAACGTGTCGTCAAATCCTTTTATTACCACTGGATAGATTTTCATGAAATTTGGTATGGTCATAGCTGGTTATCCGGGTCAACATAAAGGATACTTTTTACCGCGGGAAAATATATCATTTCTGAGAAAAATACAAAACTGCAATGTACGAGTATACTTATATGTAAAACTTAAGAATTTGGTTTTTGGTCATCTGAACGCGGGTGGACCCGCGGGCAATGCTAGTTTTTAATATAATCTGTTTTTATAGAATATCTACTTTGTAATCTCCCCTTAGTATTACCGAATTATTTTTGGCTTTGAGTTTGTATAACGATTTTTACGACCATGCACATAGTAAATGGGTTTGAAGTTATAAGACACCCGATACACATCGAACTGTGAACTACTTCATTAACCTTTACAATTGACTGAACTTTGGGCGTTTATGGACTATGCTTTCATACCTGTTTGTGTTAATTTTAAAGGAAAACTCACTTGACGTTTCATTATTTTGGCGTTTGGTGTATTTAAATGTTGACTATAACAGAGTCAGACGATCATTCAGAGGTAATGAGGTATGTCGATCCTGGGGGCAAGATAATTAGACAAAATGTCATTCTACTGTTGTTGAAAAATTGTCTTAAAATCACTATTTAAATTGTTATGTTAAAGAATCATATTAATTATTTTAGTAATAATAATTGTAAATGTCATTTTCGTATATTTTTTTTTTATTTTTACGTTTCATCGTAGGACGATGTCTTGTTTAAACCCATTCAAAGAAATTTTATCAAAAAAGAAAACAATTTATTTATTGTTTTCAGCGTCTATTTAACGTTCCGCTACTGGGAACGGGTCTGCCTTAATGTGAAGGGGCTATCAGACCATAGTCTATTACGCTGGCCAAGTGAGACTTGGCGAACTTCACATGTCTTTCTAAAACTTGCTAGGTTCTTTCAGACATGCAGGTTTTCTCACGAAGTTTTCATCAAAATATCATGGGTGCGAGACCCGGAGCTTGAACCCGCTTCACTTGGTTTTCCAACCGAGCGCGTTAGTACTGAGCTACTACTTGCCTCTAAAAAAATAAATAAAATAAAAATTTATTTATCATTGCATTTATTTAAGATAGCTACTCCATAAGTTTTTTGGCTACCTAATACGACTAAGATCATAGAGTCTTGTATTCGAACCTGGGTCGACTAAAAAATTATAAAATTCTTAATCAAAAAATGTTTAGCAGCAGTTCATATATAGGAAGTAGTTGGAGTTAAACCTTCACACCTAATCTCTTTGCAGTCGTATCGAATTTCCTCCTATCGGACTTAAACAGGGAGGGAATAGAAAGTAAGCTTGTTTACGTAAGCATTTGTGATATACATACATGCATATAACATACATATATAAAAATGTTTATTGTCTCTCATAGATCGCTCGTCAGTATTAGTTCGATTTGTAATTAAAAAAATATACAATACTAGCGAGTAGCGACTGCTTCTCTCTGATGCGTGTTCAGATCCAACAGTAGCTTCAGTAACATCATAGTCTAATAATTATGTACTACATTTTTTTTAAATTAGGCCAGCTGTCTCAGGAAAGGAATTGACATACGTACATACAAGATTTACGTCTTTACTAGCGACTCACCCTCGCTTCGCTCGGGTTCGTCCCTAGCTTAGTTCCCGATAAAAACTTTCATCCCCATTTTCACCCTCTTAAGGGATGATTTCTGTGATAAAAAGTATCCTATGTCCTTTTCAGGGTCTCAAACTATCTTCTTACCAAATTTCATCTAAATCAGTTCTGTAGATCCAGAGATTACCCCCTATAAGGTCACATACTCACAAACTTTACCTCTTTATAATATTAGTATAGACTAGTAACTCACCTTTGCTTCACTCGGGTTCTTTAGGGGATGTTTTCCGCGGCAAAAAATCTATATATATCTAAATAAGTTCAACTGTTTAGTCGTGAAAAGATAACATACAAACAAACAAACAGAGTTAGTGTCGCATTTATAATTTTTACTCATCGCATTGCGTAGAAATTTAGATAAGGGATATATGTATATCTATACATATATCCCTTGTATTTTCATGAAAAATAGCAATGTTTTTCAAAAGATAACTATATATTTCTGAAGATGCAATATTTAAAAATAAAGTACCTATACTTTACTAGAAGCAGAACGATAAACAATATATAATCTCAAGACACTGTAATCTAGCCGGTCTTAAACTATGAAAATCCTTGGAAGCAAACACGGATCCAAGTTTCCTTTCCACGTACTTCTTTAATTTAGTTTAATTTTTAGCAATTTTAGCTTTTCCTATATATAGAAGTAGATTGCCAGTGGAAGATGAATTGTCGTAATAAATAAAGAAAAGTATCAATTCCATCGAATTAGTAACTATCTCGTACTTGGCTCTGACTCTACAATACGTTCGCGCCTGCCAACGAATTTTAGAAGTAGCCCATACGGTAAGTAAGACGGTCGCAAGACGAAATAGTATATTGAAAACGTAATCTGTATACAAATAAATAAAATTGAAGTGTCTGTTTGTAATGTCAAAATAAAAGCTTTTTACTAAATGCATATTATGAAATTATATACGGTACTTATAAGAAAAACACGTTTTTTTTATTTTTGTTTGTCTGTCTTGTCTGTTTGTTTTATTTGTTCCAGCTAATCTCCAAAACAGATGAACTGATTATAATGGGATTTTCATTGGCAGATAGTTGATGTTAAAAGGAGTAACTTTAGCAACTTTTACTTAGCAGAATAAATAAGGAATATTCGAAACTACAGAGTAATATTTGAGATTTTTATGCGAGAGCATATGTTTTATCATTATTTTTTTACGTTGTACACATTAACTATATCTTAATAAATATATATTGTAAATATTTCATATTTTTTTGTTTTAACGGGAATCTAACTCGCGTTTTTTAGGGTATTATTATTATAAATATATTATATTAAGAATAATAAAAAAAAAACTTTTTGGTATCATTATATATAGGCTCTTTGATATAAATGCGACTGTCTTAAGTCTATGTTGAATCGCTCCGTATGGTTATTTGCGAAGTGCTTTGGATAATGACTGAGCCATCGAAAAATCTTAGTATATGGCACTTTTCATTGATGACATGGTTGTTTTTTAGATATTTTTTAAATATAAAATATTATATATAATACAATTTTTGGGTTCTTTTTCACGGATTTATTTAGATTTTTGGTACTCGACGTTTCGAAAAAATCTGAAAAGATAGCTTTATTTAATGAGTTATAGTACAAATATTCACGTAAATATATATATATAAATTACATAACTATGTGACAACAAGTTAAAGTATACACTGTTGACTGAACGATATAATATGGTAGAGTCAGTTATAGGTATCAATCACCTTGGTTCTTGCATGCAAACAAAGAGAACGCTACCACTATTCATTATTAAGTAAAGAACCGTAAGTGTATGGCTAATTATAGCCAAGAAATAATAGTAAGAAATTCTTACTGCTTCCAATTTAGTTTACTATAAAAGTAATCTATACTTTATATTATAAAGAGGCAGACTTTGTTTGTTTATTTGTTTGTTTGTTTGTTTGTTTGTTTGTTTGTTTGTTTGTTTGTTTGTTTGTTTGTTTGTTTGTTTGTTTGTTTGTTTGTTTGTTTATTTGTTCGTTAGTTTGAAAGTGCTAAACTCAGGAACTACTTATCCGATTTGAAAAATTCTTTTTGCATTAGATGTCCAGTTTATTGAGATAGGCTACAAATATATCATAAAATATACATATATTCTCTTTATTTTATACTAATTGTTAAAACGTACCTAGAGACGAACCCGAGCAAAGCGAGGGTGAGTGACTAGTTAAGTAAAATTAATAATAATACTACAAGGGAGGGATTCATCCTACTTTTATTCATTTAAGTGTATACTAAAAGTTATTTAATAACGCCGTACAGATTGTTGACCAGATTGTAATTAATTATATAAATCATTAATTAATAGTTCAATTTAAAATTTTCATTTAAAGGAATTTATGTTTCAATTTTTGAATGTGCAAATATTAATAGGCTTTTATTGAAAATGATAAAAAAATGAATATTTCAATAACTTTAATAATGTAGACGTCACGTTGCGCTGAAACGCGAGGGGTGGGGTCGACGCGACGGCAGTCGTAGTCCGCGCGTAGCCGTAGTGCTACGCCGTAGACCCGTTACGCGTTACAGTGCCGACCTGTAATTTGTGTACTTGTAATATTGCACTTGTAATATTACTCTTGTAATTTTGCTCTCGTAATATTGCACTTGTAATTTTATGTGTGATGTGCTGTGTGTGATTGTTGAGGATTTATTTCTATGTGTTAAAGCAAATTGATAACACATTTCTGTGACTGAGGCCTTTTTATTCGGTTTTGTTAACACCATGGATTTTTACTGAGGTACGTACATTTTTGTTAAATGTGCATAATATATTTTAGTTAAGACTTAAAACTCATATGAGAATGTACGTTTCTTAAGCTAAGTATGGATCTTTCATAAATAAACGACAATTCATATTAATTATAAATAATAATTTTAATAACAATTTTTATTTAATTCATATTTCACATATTATTATCATAAAAAGCAATATCATTTCAACTCATTAACACTACTTCATTGTTACATTCTTTGTCAACAACCACAACACAACAATTGTCGAGATAGCACTCGAATATTTTCTTCTTTATCTAAAGGCTCCCTAAAGAGCTTATTGTTTTTAGAAGACGTCTTGTTTACCGCCACTGACATTTACAGGGTTTATTGAAATAAGAAAATTACCAAATGGCTGTGAAATAAAATTTTATGGTATGAAACAAATTACAAATTTACTCAAACTCTATTTCGAATGTCTTTGTTTAGTAAAAAGTAAAATGTTTTTTAGAATTTAAATATAAAATTATTTAATATTATAACTATTTGTTAATATAAAAATTGCAATTCATATAATATAATATGCTAAAAAGTATACGTTTTTCTTTTTCTTTGATTATACAAAATATATCCCAAAGATTTCACTCAATAAAGATTGTTTTCGATATGCTAATTTTATTACTTTAGCAAGCAATTAAGTAGATAGGAAATATTTGCTATCTCTACATTTATCAGGGTTACCCCTTGTTACACTCACGTAGCGTGAAATTACTAGAGATCAAAATAATTCTATTTCTTTTTAACTAACTAATATAGAGACTTACTCTACAGAAACTAAATTAAATCATTTCTTTTTAAAGTAAGATTTACAAGAATAGTATTATCTATAAAATACACGTATATATACGTAAATATGAACCAAGTTATACAGACAGAAGTATCAAACAGCGTATGAAACACAACAACAACCTTGAACGTTTTTTAATAATAACAGAAATGTAATGTAAGAAAAAACAGTACAATATAAATGTAAAATATAAAAATACAAAGTAAACAATTCTTAAGTTTTCTATGTTTCAGCTGTTTTTTCGGGTTTCCTCCTATTTTTTTTATACTTAAGCCATCCCTCACACATGACAATTTTATATATATATATATGTGTGTGTGTGTGTAAAGAAAAATGAACACTTTAATATGTTACTATTCTAAATTCTTTATATTAAATTTGAATTGAGGCGCTGTCAGACAGATGAGTGTCATAGTGTAAACATTTTTAAATGTGAAATTGTAAAAATTAATAATTTTATTTGTAAAAAGGATTCGACAAAACCTGGCAATAACTTTTAATGTCGTTTCTTTGTATTTCAGGTAAGATAGTAATTTGTGTTTCAAAACTTATTTATAGTGTATAATAGGTTGTTTCTTGTTGTAAACTTACGCTTACAATAAATCTTTGTATTTCAGAGCAACACATAAGTTTAATTTTTGCCGGTTCTTAAAAATCCCGACTAAGTGAAGTCACAGCCGAAATCTAGTTAATAATCACTGCTTCGCTGTTTCTAGTAATATACATTTTCCTAAAATTACGGACTCATCTTAAAAATGTTAATGTCAAAACTAAAAGCTCCCTACGGAGTTTATTGTTCTAGACAGGCATTCTTTTTGCCGCTACGACATTCGTAGGCCTTGTTGAAAAAGGGACTTTGATAAACAATAGAGAAAAAAGATGTTCACTGTTTTTTTTTACTTCAATTAAGTATTTTTGTATATAAAATAACGTGTTTATATAATAAAAATACTTTCAATTATTTTTAGAGTTACAATAACATGCTTGTTTTGTTTTCAAAGCTCTATTCTGTCGTACTTTTGTCCATAATACTGGAGTAATCAGTATTGAAATGAGATGAAAAAATGTTTTAAATAAAACTATCTTTTCGGATTATTTATTTATTTATTTATTTATTTATTTACACTTTATTGTACACCACAATCACGAAGTAAATACAGTTAACAAAATATAAAACAAAAACAAAATTGTGCACAAAAGGCGGTCTTATCGCTAATTAGCGATTTCTTCCAGACAACCTTTGGGTGAGGAAATATGGAAGACTATTAATACAGGTTGGGTGTTGTAAATATCAAATATTATATACAATACATAACATGATACAACCTAATACTTACAAATACTACACATATATATCTATATATATATATATATATATATATATATATATATATATATATATATATATATATATAATATATCTATACATTAAACTAATACATATTTAAATTATAATTAATATAAATGATTGTACAATGTCGACTTTTTATTTAGTGAAATGATCTAGAAAGTGATTATGAACAGATTTTTTAAATACTTTTAATGTTTTAGAACGTTTTATATCAACAGGCAAACTTATATTATAATAATATATTTAAAAATATATTATTTTTATATTTAAATATAATTATTTTTATATTTAAATATAATTATTTTTATATTTAAAAATAAATAATCCGAAAAGACAGTTTTATTCAAAATGTCAAATATTCGCGTAATTTATCTAAGAAAGTATTATGAGAAAATGTTAGCAAAATATATTATAGAACACTTTGAAAGTATTTCCTTTGTATTCATTACTTTTAATGTAATACAAAAGTTTATCTTGTGGATGATTGGAAGATGGGTAATTTGTATATTTTTTTCTCGACATGCTAAGTATTCCTTAATGAGGTCACTTTGGGCTCAGTTTATAGCTAACTAAATATATATAGTTTTTTTTAGAACAAAAATTAATTTAAACACGACACGTTTGACTTAGTTTGTAGTGACCCTACTTGCTGTGCCAGCGGTCGCAGATTCGAGTCCCGCTGGGGGCATTCATTTGGGTGATGATCACGAATGTTTGTACTTCAGTCATGGGTGTCGTTTATAATATGTATGTGTTTAAAGTCATATATGTGTAGTGCATCAACTATCTGGTATCCATAGCACAAGCCTCCTTGCTTACAATGGAACTAGATGGCGCGGTGTGTTAATGTCCCAACATATTTATATAATATTCCTCAAATTTTCATATCGACACGATATAACAAAACGTACTATCATCATCGTGTTGTAATCACATTGTTATATGGATTAATATAATATGTTATATTCACAATAGCTTATTATCGTTTAACAAATAAACCTTAATAATTTTATTGCTAGCAATTGTTGAAACTGTGATATATTTTAGGATAATCATATACTAAATACTAATATAAAGGTTTATTTTCCTTACTTAAAGGGTCTTAGAATAATTGATTTTATATCTATAGTGACCCTACTACAAACTGAGCCAAACGTGTCGTCAAATTATAAATAATAAAATATTCTACGATCATATTAGAGAAAAACCTTTTGAACCTTTTGAAAATGATAGCGAAATCCAATGAATGCTTAGAATTTTTACAAAAGCTTGACAAAACTTAACAGACAGTCAGCCTAAGCCAAACTACACTAGAAAATCTAGAACAACAAAAGGGTACAATACTATTGTTTGCCATTAAATAAAACTTTATATTACAGGCTTAAAGGAGATATCGTTCTACAATTTAGGAGGAACAAAAGTTTTGCTTAATATATTAAACTGTATTCTTATAAATTCGATTTGTATGTGTGTATGTTTCTTTCGTTTCCGTAAAGAACACAATAAAAAGGCTGGTCGGATTTGGATGAAATCTAAAAATAGATAGACTATGGCTCGGAGTAACACATAAGATACAATTAGTTATAAAATTTCACAAAAAGTAGTGCTACCAGTATATAGTATTTGCTAGCTAGTGACTTATCCTGGCTTCGTTCGAGTGTGGCCCTAAGCTTGAATGGCTTTGGAAGATATAAAAGGCAAACGTTCAAAGATTTTTTTTTGAGCCAGGAACTTTCGCATATCGAATAATCCACCACAGTTTCATCACATTCGGAACAATAGTTTTAATGCATAATCGCACAGAGAACAAACATACTAACACTCATTTATATACAAAATTCATCTAAGTCGAGCTTTAGTATAATCATTAATAATAATACTATATCCGTATTTTTTAGATTTGTATTTTTCAACGATTGTAGATTGTGATCTTGTCATTAATCATGATTTTTCTACATATCTTTGTAGATAGTTTAAAAATTGTTTCTTGAACTGTACCTACCTAAGCTTTTTACTTAGTTGTAATACATAAATGAGCAATCTATGGTCTCCAATAAATGAAGAAGCACGCATATTGTGATTCTTAATTATTTTTATGTTTTTATATGATGTAAAGTGTATATCTTTTGTTGGAAATCTTTATCATAATAAAATAATAAAATATCAAGGTTTAAAATCTCAACGTATAGGTTGAGATTTTAAGCGAGCTCTCGAAGATTTCAAGTGTATTATGTATAAACAATAAGTGCTATCGTATTAAAGTAGCAATGTACTCTTATACAATAGGTATTAAAATACATTTTGGCTTATATAAGACTTTAAATAAAGCTTTTCAAATTAAATTTAAATTTTTTGAGATACCGAATAAAGATTATTATTATTATTATTATTAAATTAAAAATAGATTTGAACGTCAATAAAATTACTTTAAACATATAATCGATTACAACACGTGTTAAAATATGGTTTAAGAAAATTATACGTAATATCGATTTTATTAAAATTGATTTATTTGATTATTATAAGGAAAGTGGAAGTGTAATATTTTTGTATATAAGCCAGTCGTCATCCACCCGTTTTGTAGGGAGTACGTCAACCTTTCTTTTGGTTTTCAGATTTTGATGTATTATAGTAAGGATTTTCGCTTATATATTAAATATTTTGTTTAAAAAACAAATGAACAAAAATGTATAATAGCGTCTTTAGTTTTTATTGCCGAGAAAAAAATATTTACGGAAATAATTAAAAAAATGAGTGAAGAGCATATGGAATTCAGAAAATAAATAATCTAAAACCACACACACACACACATATATATATATATATATATATATATATATATAGAATCTCGTATCGATTGGTCAAAGTCCCATACCGATACGTTCTTATAATAGACTAGCGTTTTCCTGCGGCTCCGTCCGCATAGTACATTAATCACCAACATATCATAAACTAAAACCTTCTCCGAAACACGCTGCATCTTATGGTATGAGTATTATTCCGATCGGTTCAGTAGTTAACGCAGTATAACCGAAAAAAAACCGGCTCTCCACTTATTAGTATATGATGATGATGTTCTCCTGACCGATTCCGGCCGCGGCAGCCAATCTCATTGAGACTAGCCAACTGCGCAGGAGATATTATAGTGCACAAGTGTACGCGCAGACACAAGTGCACTCTCTATTCCTGTCACTCTCATACTCCGGTGGGACGACACTCGACACGACCAGTGAGAGTTAAGGCGCAGGACCGACGGCTTTACGTGCTCTCCGAGGCAAGGGGGTGAAACACCGCCAGCTTCCCAACTCCGGGCTGTTACTGAGGCTTACTATACAGAAAGACTCAATAACTTAACTTGGCCCGACCAGGGACTCGAACCCAGGACCTCCGGGTGTGCAGCCGTACATGCTAGCCACTGCACCACCGAGGCAGTATTAGTATATATAGATACAGCTATAATAAGATCTATTATAAAATACTATGAATATAATAAAATAAATTAAAAATTTGCAATAACGGAGCCAGAGACAATAGCTAGTTAGTTAATAATAACTGCTATTATCTTTGCGAATATTAAGCGAGCTTTTCTTTCTCATCGTTTTGTAGAGAAGTTTTTAGTTTCTTTTAATTCGATTTTTACGTAAAACTTTTGCATTTCAGTACGTTATTTGATTTTAAAAGCCTATATTGGAATAAATTTTCATTATATATTTTTAAGACACGTTTGGCTCATTGTGACCTTTGCTGTGCCAGCGGTCGCGGGTTCGAGTCCTGCTAGAGGGCATTCATTTGTGTGATTAGCACGAATGTAAGTACTCCAGTCATGGTGTTTATATTTATAATATGTATGCATTTAAAATTATATATGTGTAGTGTATCAACTATCTGGTATCCAAAACCCAGGCCTCATAGCTTACCATGGAACTAGATGGTGACGTGTGTAATTAATGTCCCAACATATTTATTTATTTTGTAATGTTACTACGTAATTAACAATCATGTACGGCGAATGTCCTGGGTTGGAGTCCAGGGTTGGGTCAAGTTTAGTTATTGAATGTATACTTCGGTTAATAAAAATGAAGCGAGGCTGCGTCACTAGTCTAACTATTATTATATTTGCGTAAGTTTCTATGTTTGTGAGTACGTGTATGTATGTGGGTTTCATAATGGAGATAGTTTATATAAAGCCTTCTTACCAGGCTACTTCAATTTTATAGAAATATTGTAATTTATAATTTAACCATTTCCCTGTCCCATGAGTCATATATGAACATTTCGATTGTTTAACTATTGTGTCTATTTTGCGGACAGTTTAGTTGTTAACTTTATAAAAAAAGATAATGAAATAATATTAGTCCCGCTGAGTTTCTATCGCCAGTTCTTGTCAGATCTGAGGCTTCTTCTTTCCAAACTGGTAGTAGACTCATGACGTTCAGTAAAAATTGTAATTATTTAATAAAATATTTTAAATTTGAATTTTAATTTGAGTGCTGTAATAAATTCTTTGACAAGCTAATAGCCATAACCAAAACAATTAAATTAACGCCAGTCCACAGCGTTAGATTCTAAGCTTCAAAGGACTCTTTGACCTTGGTTTAGTCTTATGTAATATATATTTGAGACCTCATAATGCGATAAAATAAATTTTACTTGACAAAGCTTGTGGCAATGTTTTATTTACGATTGTACAGCAGTGTTAATGGAACGATTTCAAACCCTTAAGCCACTTGGTCGATTTTACGTCGAACTATAACTGTTTATATTGATAATAAATTTTGCTTCAGGCATAAAAAGTGTACAAAAACAAAGGTAAAATATTTGTACTTCCTTAAATTTTTTGTATAAAATGAAAACTTTATTTATACAATTAAAAGCATCCAATCAGCGTATAACTATTGTAGCACCATATCTTTTAGATATCAGTAAATATAAAAAGAATATTTGTCTTGGTAAAATTCGATTGCACGTAAAATTTTTGGTACGATTTAACAATTAGTATGAAATAGATAGACTATATATTATTATATATAGGTATGAAGGGTTGTTGTGGATTATATAATACGAGTAATAACTTAAAATAACATGTTTTTCAAGTTTTGTTTTTCTCTCGCGGTCGAAAGCCACTTTCCAGCCCACTAACTATCTCCAATCAAAAATCACGTCAATTATTCACTGTTTCGACATAAAAGAAGGACCAACAAACAAACACACTTTAGCATTTTTAATATTATGTATAATATACAATATTAGTATTATTAGTATAGATATTTACTTGTGAAATGTGTGTGTATTCTTTCTTATGGTTATTTTAAGTCATATCGTCATTTTTACGTTAATGGTTAACCCTCGACAAAAACCTTTAAAAACCCACGCGATGCATATAAATCAGTTTAATTGTGGCAAACACCTCATAATGTATTGATGTAAAGTTAACAGAAGAGGTAATAATTGTTTTTTGTGAAAAGTACAATATTTCGATCCTCTCTGTTTTTTGTCATATAAGAAGATTGTTCTTTGAATTTCTAGACATGATTGTATAAATAATCTTTAGTTAAAATAAATTAAAAATATTCCTCTCTCATAGGGACCATTCATTAATCCCGTAATGTCTCTAACGGGGAAAGGGGGCTAGGGGGGGGGGGGGGTCTAAGAATTTCTATATGCTCTTATAACGGGAGGAGGTGAGGGAAGTGGGGGGTTAAAGCCATTATTATGATGTAATATTTTATATGTCGAAATAGATGTACAATTTCAAAAATTAAAAAATCTTTGACTTTGTGTTTTATAATATACTATCAGTACCCGCGGCTTCCCACGCGTTCAAACTACTAAAAAAACAAACTCTTTGACTCATCGACAGCAGCGCCACCTACAAGGGCTAATTTTGTTTTTAAACCATCCAGGAACCCATTGAAATATACACACAAAATTTTATCTAAATTGGTCCAGCCATTTAGGAGGAGTTATGTGACTAACACACGTACAGAAGAATTATATACATATGTTAAGATTAATTCTAACCATTAAAAATATACAACCGTTTAATATCTATATTGCAATTAATTTTGTCCAATAACATATATTTTTTTTGTATATCCTATAAAGAAGAAAAGATAAATAAATTATAAAACCGTTTACAAAAATCTGGGCTTTTATAAAATCACTAGAGATCTCTCTAGTTGCCTATCAGTAGTATATTATGTGTTACTCCAGTTCAAAGTTTATCTTTGGACCTTTCGTCCGAAACTCTCCAGCCGTTTTAGCGTAAACAATTAACATACATACATATACAAAATAATAATCCATAATGCAATCATGTACTATTTTTTTAGTCTTTAATATTTAAAGGTCTTTGAATCTCTTGAGCATATGCCAGACCTATCTTATCACAAAAACAATATATTCATCTACATAGCTATTGCTTTTTTAAATATTTTTAACATTTCATTAAAAACTAATTTATCTTGTTCTGTCACAGGAGTACCAAGTATGCTATGAAATCTACCAACATCTTATATAAAAATTAAAATTTTTAACCAAATTATGTTCTAGCTCTAATAAATAAACACTATGTATAAGCTATGGCCGAACTGATTTAATTTCAAAACTAAAAAACATGCACCATAATAACCTTTATAATAGCAAGTAAAATCAGAGCCCCTAGAAATTACACCTTTAGTGTTTTTACATCAGTCACTAAATGTCGCGTGGTACAGTTCGTGACTTTGCTCACGCGAACCACTTGTTTCGATGAATAAGGAGTTATTAAATTTAGTATGCTATTTTGTTTATAATTTTACGTTAATATTGTAACATGACAGTGATTGCAATTATTTATAAGCTTAATTCTATTGTAGTGACATTTGCGTGCAATTCTGCGGAATTATGATTTTGGATAACTGTCCTTCCAAACGTTAGCGATTAAACGTTGAAAATTTAGTTATTGTTAAAAAAAGTATTGTCAAGCGTGAGTTGGGTTCGTGGATTAGAGTTTCTTATGTTATGGAATTAAAAATATAATCATTGGATGTATAAAAGCTTACTACTACTAAATCTTACTAGTATATAGCTATGTGGCCACTCTCTGAATCGCCAAATATTTTATATATAATCGATATATCGATCGATAATGCAGTGGTAGTCCAGTGATAACCCGCTCGCTTGGGAAACTGAGTGAAGCGGGATCGAATCCAGGATCTCGCACCTCTGATATTTTCATCGTACTTAAGGGAGGACGGTGCTCAGCAGTGGGACGTTCAAAAGAGCTGAATACATACATACATACATCGATATATGAATGGATGCTCCATAAAATTTAAATATTCTCATATCAGTACATTTTTATATAAAAACTTTTAATTTTATTTATAACATTATATTTTTCTCATGGCGCTATTTTTGTATTTATGTATAGTTTCTAAGGGCCACGGCGTATCTAACGTAGGCTATAACCCTGTATAACAGGGCTTCCCAACCTTTCTGTTAATGAATCTCCCCGGATATTTTCATACTCCCTTTAATAGATGCCCCCCTCCACCCCCCTTGAATGGGAATTCCTGCCCTATAAATTATAAAATGCAAAAAGAATAATTGAAAAAATCTTTTAACATGATTCATCAATTATTCAGTGAGTTTAAATAAACAATAATATTTAACATAGTTCAGTAATCAACAAAGAAAACACCAAAATGTATTTCGCTAACATTAATAACACGAAGATGTCTAATTAAATTGTATATACTGTTAAAGCTATACGTCCTTATCTGTTCAATTAAATTCCTAGTAAATTCTAATTCGGAGGTATAGGCATATTTATGTTTATTATAGTTACGTTAGCGAGTCCCGTTACACGGCGAATGCGAGCGAGTTATGGCCCATAAAGATGTTACAAATAAAATGTTACATACTATTCATTGTTATTTAGCGATATGGTGTGTGGTTTAATTTAGAAGATGTAGAGATCGTTTTGTTTGCTTTAATAAGTTTTGATACTAGTTTTTAATTTTAGTTCAAAAAATGAATCATGGCTTGAAATATAAGTGTTAAGTGAATATTTTCTGTCATTTTGATTAACTTTAAAAGGACAAATGACTTTATTCTATTCATATCCCTATATGCTTTTTTATATGTTAGTGCGAGTCGGCGCTTGACCGAAAATTCTGTTAGATTCTTGACATAGGTACATAAATGTGACCAAACAGCTTATCAGTCAATAGTCGAAAAAAAAAATGATATCACATAAAATTTATTTAACAATTCTAAGTCTAAGACAGTAGTAGTAAGTAGTGAGTAGTAGTCTAAGAGAACCTAGATAGTTTTTGAAGGACTACGTTTTGATCCCCTTTGTATGAAAGAGAGGCCCGTGCCCAAAAGTGGGACGTTAAAAAAGGCTGCAGACAAACATACATACTAAATTTTAAAATATAATCTCACTCACCATGCAATTTAGACCTTGTAAAGCATCTCAAACTACTAGGTATACATTTTTCAATTATTTTATTATAAATAGCTCTACACATGCTAAGCATATATACTAAGCCCCATTTACTTCAATGCCACTTAGAAATTTATTTTTTTACATATGTCATTTTTTTGTCATTTGCTTTTCAATTAGACCACAGAATTTAGTTTCAACATGTCGACATGCACGTCACGTGACGTACTCGTTCTTGTAGAATAGATGCTATCCTTATTTTGTTAAGAGGCTGTAACGTAGTTCAGACGTGTTCTTACGTGTTCATCTTGTAGTTCTAACTTAAAGTGGTACGTTTTGAATCTATTTGGGGTACGTCTTAGGGTCGTAGATAAATGTGTTAGAGAAACTGTTAATTAAAGTTTCGTGTAGTTTTGTCGCCTTAAGGTCAAAACAGTTAGGGATAATGTCTTTTTCATGTGATTTATACATGCTTTTAATTATTTAGTTAGAAATTATCAATGTAAATATAAATCTAAAACTAGCTAAAGCTTTATATAATAAAAAACAAACGATTAAGCTCTTAACTAAATAGGTTACTATAAATTGTATTCTAAATCCATTTTCCATGTTTATCACATGTACAATAACAGTACTAAACTATAGATAATATGGGCTACCAAATTATCTACACTTACAAATCTTTGAAATCCTACTAATCCCACTAATATTATAAATGCGAAAGTTTGCGAGGATGTCTGGATGTATAGATGTATGGATGTCTGTTACTCTTTCACACAAAAACTATTGAATGAATTTTAATGAAACTTTACAATAAAGCCCACAAATCAGAATAACACATATGCTACTTTTTATCCCGGAAAAGTGTACGATTCCCGTGGGATATATTCATTTTTGTTTTTCTTGAGGCTAACCCGAGCGAAGCAAGGGTGAGCCGCTAGTTAATAATATTTATAAGAAATATATTAATATTAATTTTTTAAAACTTTTTACATATTTAGCTCCTTTTTTGTTAGGAATAAAAATTTAAGCTTTTTAAAACGTCTTAACGAGAAAGGAAATAAACCAGCACAACATTGTGTGCTTGCATTATGGATCTAAGCTTTAAATTCTGTGAAATAGAAGAGTGTTTCTACCTGAGTACATGAATGATACCTTTTTAATTTTCAAGAGGAGGTTATAATAAGAAATTATAATTGTAGGTATAGCTATGTTCAGCAGAACTACCTATAACATGATATTTCACTAATATAGTTATAGAACTATTTACCGCATAATTGTGTTATTTTTCGAGAATACATATATTCATTTCTGAAAAACGAGCTTTTGCAGATAAAGCTCTTGGAGATAACTGAAAAATTAATAACAACCAGTATTCAAAAAGATATATATAACCGAATATATATATATATATATATATATATATATATATATATATATATATATATATATATATATATATATATATATATATATATATATATATATATATATATCTTCGGTTCTTTATAACAAAAATACGATATTTAAGCTATTTAAAAATCGTGACGAAGAATATTTTTTAAAGAATACAATATTAGACTGACCTTGGGTTATCTGATATATATCAAATATAGTGTTTCTAGGACGTAAGCAAATTGCAAAAAATATATAGACCATTAGAAGATGCCATAAATCTAAATACTTAGAGGAAAGGAAAATATCTTGAAACCTTTCGTCGTCGGCACTTACAATATTTGTCCAAACGACCGATTTACCGAAAGTTTTTAATACAGAATTGTTGACTTTTAAATGTCAGTTCTATTGTTAGTAAAACACATTTTACTTTAATAAAGCTGAAAAAATGTGCTTTATCTATATATGTAGATAAGTCTTAGAAATAAAACTTTGTTTTTAACAAACAGGAAAAAAAATTTTTTACTATATAATAGAACCAGAATTGGTTGTTTAAACAAAATTATATGCACGGAGGCGCAGCTTTGTCTGAGAGAAGACCAATGCCCAGCGATTAGACTTAAAGGCGGAATAATTGAATACAATACTTAACAAAAAAATGCAGAGATAAGAAAATTTTTAATGGGTAAATAATGCTTTTGTATAATGCAAATGTACTAGATATTTAATTACAAAAATAAAAAAGAACTGACTGCGTACAAAGCGAACTAAAAAGATGAAAACAAGTTGAAGAAGAAACAGTATTATGCAGTCCCAGACATACATACACATAGCAAGACTTGTAGCTAGTATAAAACTTGTATATTTCGGTCTCTAGAGTGCCACAAAGAAACAAACATACATAGATACATAGACTGATAAACATATTACCCTTCTTTGCGTTGCGCAGTCGGGTAAAAAGTGTACTTCAATTTCATTTGCATAATTAATATGGCTTGAATTATTATATTATATAACTGGCAATGTTTAAGCGTGCTCACACAAAGTTTCAAGTTACAAAAAACTTTTGTATGACGGTGTTTCCCCTATTCACTGTTAAGGGCAAAACTTTCATTCACTCACTTTTTACTGCACTCTTAGGATACAAGAAACTTTAACTTCAAAACTACATCTCTAATCCTAATGGATATTTTTTCTTTTACAAACTATAAAAAGAAACTAACATGACGAATTTCAAAATGGCCGCCATGCAAATTAAAAAAAAAAAAATATGATTAGTACATAGTATTATATCTTGTACGATAGCACGGAACCCTTTGTATTCAAGTTAGTAGGTCGGCTATAATTGAAGGCAATAAAAAAAAAAAAAAAAAAAAAAAAAAATAATAATGTTCATATGTATCTAAATATTTCAAAAATGTCTTAACAATTCAGAATTAGATTGAAGTGATCCTTTCTAATTTTAAATGGATACAAAACACTGTACGTTGTATTCTATTCAATTGAAAACAAGTTGCGAATAGAATGGAGACTGTTTTAAATTCATTCGAAACGGATTTGTATTTTGTACGTTAGTGTTCAGAGTGATCTAACATATAACTACGAGTATTAACAAAAGGACGCCTGTTTTAGCTTTAGTTTCCCCATAGTTTCTATATTTCTAGTATTTCGTATTATAGGCTAGCTGGCTTTTTTATTTTTATATTGTTACTAGTCACTTTAGTTCATTTGACATATCTATACATATAATAAATTATAACTAAGCCGAATATGTACATTAAATATTTTTTGGAAAATCTTATTGAAATTGACATTATTATCGATACAGAGGCCGAATCTATAGTTTTTAGAGTTTTTGTCTGTCTGTCAGTCTGTTACCGCATCACAGAAAAACCACTGGAGAGATTTTAATGAAATTTGGTATGATGATAGCTGGTTATCCGGGTCAACATATAGAATACTTTTTACACCGGGAAAATATCTCATTTCTGAGAAAAATACAAAAACTGCAATGTAAGAGTATACTAATATGTAAAACGTAAAACCTAAGAATTTAGTTTTCGGTCATGTAAACGCGGGCGGAGCCGCGGGCAATACTAGTAAAATATAAATTTGCCCGTTTATCCAGCTTAAAATCATATGTTAAAGTAACAACTCCACCTATAGAAATTATTTTTTTGTAAAAATCAACTTTGAGATATAATCTATTCTTTATTATTGTACAAAATGAAAATGAATACATGTAATGTTGTACTCCAGTCATGGGTGTTTATATTTATAATATGTATGTATTTAAAGTTACATATGTGTAGTGTATCAACTATCTGGTATCCATAACACACACCTCGTAGCTTACCATGGAACTAGATGGTGCTGTGCGTTAATGTCCCAACATATTTATTTATTTTGTAAAATAAACACTTATAATGAATGATTTATTGGTACTTTGCGCTTAACACTATCCAGTATACGATTGCCTCTATAAATAAATTATAGTTTAAGAAACTAAAAAAAAAACACTCTTTAATGATAAACTGAAATATAAATTAAAAAAATATTTTTAGTGTAACAATAAAGTGACTAACGAGAAAATTTATGATATCGTGAAAGAAGCCTGGGGTGCTCGATATCAGTTTTTATAAATATTCCATTTGTACGATTTATAAAAGTAGAGTTAGTATAAAAATACTGTTGCGTGTTTTTTTAATAAATTATTGTATTGTCATCGGTTCTTGTTAAACGTGCAAAATTTCAGTTCAATCTGAAGTTTTGAAGTGGGTGATAATTGCGTTCAAAGATTTCATTACATAGACAGATACAGGTAAAGCTAATAAAAGGGAAGCTAATAAAATTAAAAAAAATATTAAAAAAGCGTCACTTTCTGTCTTACTGCATATAAAGAAGACAAATAATTAACGATAAACAAATATAGTCTCTCATGGTGAACTTTTCAATTTTCGTATATTTTACTATAATAAATAATACGTATACACGTATGTTAGGAATACGCCTTATTTTCATATTAAATATTTCCCTTCATATCCAACACATCCCAAGTGGGATTCGAATTCCTACCTCCCTATCACATTCCATTAACCGTTTGAAAAACTATATAAAAAAATAAGCTTAGTAATAAACAATTTAATTTATGTTTAATAGTCATTATGGCTTTAAATAACATTCAAACTTGGCGAGTAAATCTAGTATAAAGGTTGCGGTGGCTTTCGCAGCCTATGCTAAATACAACTTAACTTAT
The DNA here is from genome assembly GCA_951806755.1 of Brenthis hecate. NCBI lineage: Eukaryota > Metazoa > Arthropoda > Insecta > Lepidoptera > Nymphalidae > Brenthis > Brenthis hecate. The sequence goes on from OX638254.1 coordinate 11,682,071, forward strand.
TGTTCCTAAACTGAGTTTCATATTTATGAGCAAGAATGGATTTACGTTTACTAAGCTAGACTTTAAATGAGACAGAGACAGCCTAAGCTACACTTAAAAAGGTCTAAACATATCATGTAAATATTGTAAATGTAGCATGGATAGAACATGAAAGAAAAATGAATGCACGAAATAAAACGTGACTGTATGGAAGAGAGTGATGTCAAGTGCGAGTGCGATAGAACAAGGAAAAAGAAGATGGCGTACTTTTTGTAAATATGTTTTAAAAATTAATGAAGAGTTGAATGATCGCTATACGAGTATATGTATGTATATGCAATATGCATACTTGTAGCACTGTAATGTACCATCTTCTACAATAACTACGTCCTTAATGCTGATATGCATTTTATAAAAGTATGTGACACAAAGTATTTAAAAAAATAATGTTATTTGACTATTTTTCTTCGTAATATTCAATAAAAATTCCTATTATTTATTTTACTATGATCGTTCAGGGAAAGGAAGAAGGAAATGACCAAAGGATTTATCAATTTATTTATTTAAAAAGTAACCTATGTGTTATTCCAGGCTATAATCTATCTCTGTTCCAAATTTCATCCAGATCAGTACAGGCGTTCTGGCGTGAAAGAGTAACAAACATCCATACAACATTTATAATATTAATACAGATTAATAGAATTAATAACATATACATTAGCCAAACCAGTTTTTAAAAGTAAAAAAGAAACACAATGTAAAGTTAGGTTCAAGAAATAGTACTTATTTAAAGTAAAAAAAAACTCTAATCCAATATCAAATTAAAAGAAAAAAAAAACAAATAATTTATAATTGCTTTTTTGGAATTTTTTTTCAAACTGTCAAAATCGCGCAAGAATTAAATCCATCACAACATCGTACATTTAGAATAAACTAAGGCTAAGACTAAAAAAAAGTATATAAATAATAAAATATAAATTAGTGATCTAATCTGTTTCCTTTAAGATTTTTTTAGATATTCATAAACGTAGTGTAAGTTACTCTTGAGCTCATAATCTACCATGATATTTATACTCCATGCTAATTTATAAATGTCAAAGTGTGTTTGTTTGTTTGTCTTTCTTTTACGTCGAAACGGCTTGGCGGATTGGCGTGATTTTTTGTGTGAAGATAGCTGGAGGGCTGGAGAGTGACATAGGCTACTTTTTACCGCGGGAGATTATATCTTTCTCACGGGAAAACACATTATAATACAACCGAAGAAAATATTTATGATCAGAATTACTTGAAACTTGGTATTAATGCTCTTCAACATAGTTAAATAAATACGTGTTTTAGTATTTTTCGAAATTCATCTCATAAAGGGGTTTTTAGAGAGTTTTTGTAGTGTTAACGCGAGCGAAGGCTTGTTGAATATTTTCCTTCATCGTAAGACAAGTGGTTATCATTTTGGAAATGATTTGCACATGAAAATATCAGAGGTGCAAGATCAGGGATTTGAACCCGCTTCACTCGGTTACCTAGCGAGCGCGTTACCACTGGGCTATCACTGTTTTTTTTATATTTTAGCACGTTGCATATATAAGGGTATATCTAATATATGTACGAGTATATACAAAATCGAGCCATTCTTTAAATAAAAGCACAAACACACGTTATTCCTTTACAAGGCTATATCATTTAAAAGAAAGGGAAAGAGCGCAGAACCATTTAGATAACAGCCTCTATACATTGTTTACCTTGGAGTAATTTTCCAAGCATTTGATATTACTCTACGTAATACAGAATGCTTTGAAGTTACGCAAAGGTTTCGCGTTTCCCGAATATCTACAAAATATGTTATTATTTTGTTATAGTTTACTTATTAAGGTTGTCAATCACTCTATACTTCTTTATAGGTACATTGACTAACGAGTCACCTTCGATTCGCTCGGGTTCGTCCCTACTTATGTTTTAACGTTTAGTATAAATTTCTCAGAGATGAGATATTTTCCCGCAGTAAAACATATCCTAATGTTGACCAGGATAACCAACTATCACCATACCAAATTTAATCAAAATCTGTCCAGTGGTTTTCTCTTGATGCGTTCCCAGACAGACAGATAGACAAAAATTGTAAAAACTATGGATTCGGCCTCTGTATCGATAAGAATGGCAATAAGATTTTCCAAGAAATATTTAATGTACAGATTTGACTTAAGTTAGAATTTTATTATATGTATAGACTACCGGCTCACCCTCACTTCGCTCGGGTTCGCCTCTAGGAAAACACTAATAGAGATCTATTAGTTCCCACAAGAACCGTTCATTTGTTCGGGATAAAAAGTAACCTGTTGTTTGACCGGCAATATAAGGTATCAGAATGTTAAATTTTACTAAATTAGGTACATAAGTTGTTGTGTACTAAGCTGTATAAGTTACTATAGTTCTTTAACTATCCCCACGTAAACTCTTTAATTTTCCGGAATGAAAAATATCTTGTTGACCGGGGATATAAGGTACGACTATGCAAAATTTCATTTAAATCGGTCCAATAGTTTCGGAGATTAGCCCGTTCCAACAGACAGACAGAGAAACAAAGAAATTGAAAAAAAATCTGGATTTGTTGTATTTTTCTTCTTGCGGGATGTAAGAAGATAGCTGACTTGGTTTTTAGCATTTTTCTATGTACAGACATTCGACCTCTACTGTTTTATTATAGTATAGATTATAGAATTGCTCCAAAATGGGAAATTAAATAAAACTTACTATTCTTCATGAATACATACATATTATATTGCTTTTGATTGTCTTATTTTCCTCTTAAGTTTTTTTACACCAACGACAATGTATTTTATTTGTAACTTTTGAATTTAAGATAGTACTTATTCTTAGTAAAAATATATATACAACTTATTTTGAATTTTTAATAACTTACCTAACCATACTAATAATCTCGTTATTGATTGTTGGCATACCGGTGGGGGGAGTTAGGGGTGTGTAATATTCTACAATCGTTGAAGCTTAGAATAAAAATTATATTGAAAAAACTCAAAAAAAAAAACGGCTTCCAGGCACTAAAATGTAAAAAATAACTAAAGGGGGTCAGAGGGGGGATGGAGGGGAGTTACATTTTAGTGCCTGGAAGTCAGTTTTTATTTTGTTTTAAGGTTTTATGGGTATTAGATGAGTTAGAATGATCTTTCTTATATTATTAATAATTAGATTCAATCGATCGATTTTTTCCCGGCCTGATTTTTACAACACATGCAACTCAATTAAGGCAAAAAGTTTAAGTTACTATATACATACTCGTAAGTAGGCTTGCAATCTAACTTTTTATATTAAATTCTAGCAACTGGTCTGTATACAATTTACAATAAAAAAATAATGAAAATCATTGACCAATTACCGAAGATATCTTGTCACATTACACAAAGACAGACAGACGTTTTAAGTTAATACACCTTTTATAAAGTCGGACAAAACCAAAATTAAATTCACATTCAAACATCTACATTTCTAGTTGCTAGTTATTGACTTATTCGAGTGTTATTATATATTACATTTTGATTCTCGCTTCTCGCTTGCGAACGCGTACATTTTATATGATAAATTGCAGTACCCCGCCTTCAACGTGACAAATAGAGTATTTAATAGGCGAGAGCCATACTAACGTAGCGTTCTACAGCAGCTTTTAGGAACAGGTCATGAAGTGCATATAATTAATTTACATAATACTAATATTATTACTGCTAGCTACTTCGGTGGTCTAGTGGTTGGCATGTACGGTTGCAGATCCGCAGTTGGGTTCGAGTCCCGGTTCGGGCTAAGTTTAGTTCGTTCCATAGCAATATGAGAGTGACAGGAATAGAGAGTGCACTTGTATTTGCGTGCATATTTGTGCACTATAATATGTCCAATGCAGAAACCTAGTGCCAAAATTAGTCAGAAATACATTAGTTTGCTAAAGTATTTATGTGGGTTGTCCGTCATACAACAACGTTTTGATGTTTTAAACATGATTTGTCGTATTGAAATGAAACTTTGTATGTACCTACATGTAGTTCGAATGACAATACTATAATTTGTGATCTTGGAGCTAATCTGGTGACTTGATCACCAGGAGATGGAAAGTGGTATTCTTTAACTACCCCCCCCCCCCTCTTCCCCCCGCTCTACAAAATATAGCCCCTTGAGTTTGGGTTCAAATAATTTTGACGTGTCCCATACTATCCAATTTCTCAAAAGCTTGTTTTTTTTAGTGTGAGACTTACTAAAACTATTTTCAACGCAACAATGTATGTAAACGAAAGTTTTGAAATTTGTATTTGTTTTGGGACCAATTACGAAAAGCTGGACAAGTCTATGTGACTTTTTAAATTATATATGTATAAGTTCCTTCTACATTCTTATTCCATTATAAAATATGGATCATATTTTAAGATTATATATTAAATAAATATATAATTACAGGCATAGCCGTAGACTTTTGCTTGTATACAACATATCTATGTAATAGGTTTTACATTGTATTGCTTTCGTGTTTCTCAATATAGCTGTAACTCTAGTTTATTTTGTTAGAAAAGGAAGTATATCAGATTAAGGGACAATTCTACTTTAGGCCAAAAAAGTTTAGTAGAAATTGTGCTTGATAAAAGGTTCTCTATGGGTTTTCTTATAAAGATATATAGAGAGTGAGGTCTCCTTTTTATAAGCCCGGATATTTTTATATTTGTTATATATATTTTTATGGTAAAAATAACTGACTAAATGAGAAATTATTTTTAGCCAACCTCATAATATGTATTATTCATTTATGATTAAATAAATAAATATCAATAAATAAAAATAGGTAACGGATGTTATTGTAATAAAATATAATTAAACAAACTGATATTATAGACTATTGCTTGTAAAATACAAAATATTAAAGGTATTATTTTTTTATTATTCATATTTTATTCTTAAAATTGTATATTAATTTAACCAATGCAATAAAATTTCCTCAATTCGTAAAAAAATGTAAATGTGTAAATGTATTTTTGACTTTGATATTTATTTGGCGGACTCAATCTAAATAATTTTTCAGTCTGAACATTTTAAATACAAAATATTTTAATCACTTAAAATAAATCACTATCAAATATTGTTTTATATTTTTGCTACAAACCCAAACTTTTTGCTGCTTGAATTGCACCGCCCTTTGGGCCTGATGTAATTACTAGTCGATGTCGGCGGCTCAAAATCCATTAGCCATAATTTTCACATTGCCCAGATATATGTATAGATATTATATTGCAATATTGTGTGGCATAGTGGCATCGTATAATAAATAATAATAATAAATATGTTGGAACATTAACACACAGCATCATCTAGTTTCATGGTAAGCTACAAGGCCTGTGTTATGGATACCAGATAGTTGATACACTACACATGTATAACCTTAAATACATACATATTATAAATATAAACACCCATGACTAGAGTACAAACATTCGTGCTTATCATACAAATGAATGCCCCCAGCGGGACTCAAACCCGCTGTCACAGCAAGTAGTGATCCACAAACTGAGCCAAACGTGTCGTCAACGAATACTTCGTATGGTCGTAATAACTTGAAATTCTCAAGTTTTCAGCACGTTCAATATCTAAAAATCTGACTACTACTGTAATATTGTGTGTGTGTGTGTGCGCGTGTGTGTGTGTGCGCGCGCGCGCGCGCGCGTGCGTGTGTGTGTGTGTGTGTGTGTGTGTGTGTGTGTGTGTGTGTGTGTGTGTGTGTGTGTGTGTGTGTGTCTGTATATTAGATAGTTCTTTTCTTAAAACTGCTGGAGGAATTTAGATTAAATTTACTTAACAAATATATTACGACCTGAAGTAACATATTGGCTACTGTTTGTCTAGAAACTTATAATAATAAGAATAAACCAGTAGTATAATCATAATTTACACATTTTATAGGTAAGATATAAAATGATAGAGTAAAAAATATCAGAATTATAACTAAATACTAAAGTAAGCTGACTAAGTATATATATATATATATATATATATATATATATATATATATATATATATATATATATATATATATATATATATATATATATATATGCGAGTGAAATTTTATGCGAGCTTAAGATAATATCTTTTTTGCTCAACGATATGCTTGCTTACTTAACCTACCCTCTCGATGCAGATTTCAATCAATCGCCAGAGGTTGTTTATTTGTTTGTTTGTATAAACGTGCTAATCTCAGGAACTACTGATCCGATGACAGAAAAATTGTTTTTGCATTAGATAGCCCGTTTATTTAGAAAGGCTTTAGGCTATATATCATCATGCTATTACCAAAGGGAGCGGAGCAGTAATCATAAATGTCCTCAAATCGACCAGACTTCCATACGTTATTGTAAAACTGATATTTATATCGGTACTTTAAACGCGGACGAAGCTGCTAGTACGGCTAGTATTTAATAAAACAGCAGCAACATCACGTAGATAGATCACAATTACCACTTTCTTAGTCTAGAGACTTCTTCTTTAGCTTATTGACGACTGAGAAACTTGCCTACTAAATGGATCAGTACAAACCAAAAAACATCGCCTTATATGAGGCATCCTATTCTCCTTCTTTCCCTCTTGCACAACATTTTATTAATAACTAGCATTGTCCACGGTTCCGCCTGCGGTCAGATGACCAAAAACCAAATTCTTAAGTTTTACATATTGGTATTCTCTTACATTGCAGTTTTTGTATTTTTTTTTCTCAGAAATGAGACATTTTTCCGCGTTAAAAAGTATTCTATGTGTTGACCCGGATAACCAGCTATCACCATACCAAATTTCATCATAATCCCTCCAGTGGTCTTTTTGTAATGCGGTAACAGACAGACAGACAGACAAAAATGCTAAAAACTATAGATTCGGCCTCTGTATCGATAATAATGTTTAATTCAATAAGATTTTCCAAAAAATATTTTTAGTTACAATTTTATTATATGTATAGATTACAGCTTCATGTCTTGTCCTTACTGCCTGCCCTCTAAGTAGAGTAAAAATATCATGACTAAGTTATAAAACTTTCAACGGCAGCATATTCTCAAGTAAAATGTTCTGATAGTTCCCAAATATTATTTTTCTATCTACATACATGATTTGAAACTTGTATAGAAATTGAAAACAAAATGGAATTTTCCTGTACAAAATTTTCCACTGCACCCTGAAAAGCCGATACAACGTTAATTGAAAAATACCATTTTGTTATAACCTTCATTGTTTACTAGCGAAAAATAATTGTTTTTTATTCATCACGTATTAATAATATACTGCTGTACATTTTATGTTATCTTTTAAATCTTTTTAGGAAAGGGACAGTTTCACTTTTAATCCATACTTAATATTATAAATGTAAAAGTGTGTTTGTTTGTTTGTTAATCCTTCTTACATGTCGAAATGGAGTAACGGATTGGGATGATCTTTGTGTAGAGATAGTTGGAGGGCTGACAGGTTGGAGAGTGACATAGGCTACTTTTATCATCTCAATACCACGGGAAAACACGTTATAATAAAATTAAAAAAAATATTTATAATCAGAGTTACTTCAAATTTTGTATTAATGCTCTTTAATAAAATTAAATAAATACGTGTTTTAGCATTTATCGAAATACATTCAAAAAAGGCGTCAAATAGGGGATCAAAGTTTGTATGAAACTATCTTGTTAGAGTTTTTTTTGTAGTTTTAGAGCGAGCGAGCGAGCCGCGGGTTCTTCTAGTTTATTATAAATGTTATTAAATTATCAATATACGTTCTTAGATAACTTCAGGTTTTTTTCTTATAAACATAAAAATTTGCTTCGCTCAGATTATACCTTCTTTTAGTAAAGACTATTCTAACAAATTAAATTGTAACAATCGATATATCATTCAGTTATATCAACGCCTAACATATAGTTGAAGGAAAACATCGTGAGGAAACCTGCATGTCTGAGAGAACCTACTCGTAGCAAGTTTTTGAAAGACATGCGAAGTCCGCCAACCTGTATTTGACTGGCGTGGTTGATTGACAATGGCCTGATCCCTCTCGTATTGAAGGGAGGCCCGAGGCAAAAAATGTTTAAAAAGGTAAAAACTAAAATTGATTTCATATATTACATGACAGATTTTTGTCTAGTAAATATATTATTTACTTGTTATGCATATTCAAATAATCATTTATTATTACTTCACAATTTATTTCTGTATAGTCTTCCATAGATTGAACTAAATGGTGACTACAACATCTTATAATATTTAAATGAGCAATTCTTGCCCGTATTATAATATTATAAATGTGAAAGTTTGTGAGTATGGACGTTTGTTACTCTTTCACTCTAGAACGGCTGAACGGAGCTGGACTTTTTATCCCGGAAAAATGTACGGTTCCCGTGGGATAGGTTTGTTTTTGCTTTCCTAGGGGTGAACCGCTAGTATATATGTTATAATATAAATTTATTTCGTGTATCTCAGAAACGGCTCTAACGATTTTCATTAAATTTTGTATTTAGATAAGGTTTTGCTTTTTAACTTTATCTATCTATAGGATATTTTCTAAAGAAAGCATTTTTTATATCTTTCTTTTCTTTCTCCGAGCGAAACTCGGTCGTCCAGGAACTAAATTATAGTACAACGCATGCATAAACCATGTACTTCGAAGACGAATATTAGAAGACGCGTAAGTAATTACTTTGGGTTGAAAGCCAGAGTATATTAACAGCTTTGGTATTAATAAAACATACATATTATATTTTCTTTAAAGTATTAATATTGGGTAAAAGGAAATACAAAGATAAGTTAAGCTAACAATTTTCCCTGGTTTGGTGTTTAGTTGTATTCAGCCTTTTTTAACGTCCCACTGCTGGTCACGGGCCTCCCTTCGATGCAAAGGGAATCAGGCCATGGTCCACCACGCTGGCCAAGTGCGGGTTGGTGTTTAGTTGGTGGGTGCGACATATTTCGGTATTTCTGCCAGAAAATTCTTTGTGTTTTCATTAAAAACTGGACTTTTAGTCTTATACCTCTTTTATAAACAATTGAATAAATTCTTAGAGAATGCATTGGAATGATTCTTGAATTTTACTGGATATTTAGCAAGTGGATGCAAGTTTAATTACCGTATTGCAACAGAAAACGTAATGGTGCTATATTCTGGAAATGATTATTTTAAGTTTGCTTTTACAACGAACGGTCGTCCCGCCCGACTTGACGTCTTTAGTAAAATATCATAATTAGCTAGATACATCTATGTATACATATAATAAAATTCTAATTGAGTTGAATCTGTACATTAAATATTTTTTTTAAATCATATTGAAATACTTATTATTATCGATACTGAGGTCGAATGTATAGTTTTTAGAATTTTTGTATGTCCGTCTGTCTGGGAACGTGTCACGAAAAAATGACTGGATAGATTTTGATGAAATTTCGTAATGATAGCTGGTTATCACCATATATGGTACTTTTGACTGCGGGAAGATATCTCATCTTTTAAAAATCTATACTAACCGCTAAAACGTACCTAATTGCGAACCCGAGCGGAGCGAGGGTGAGTCACTAGTAAATAATAATTTCAATTATATACTAATTAATTTAATTAATATTTAAAAATATATTTGTTCTTAGAAATAATTGGTTTTCAAAATCCATTGATTTGATAGGATAATAAACATTATGCATATATAGATATACATATACGTAAAGGAATGTCATGTGTAGGTACCCTGAATCTATTGTATAAGCATCGATTATTATTGACCTATGTTACGCTCTGGAGCATCCAATTAACTACGTATAATTTACTATTATGGTATAATTACAAGTAATTTACTGTTAGATTACTGGCCTCTAAAGCGTACGTTTAGACGTAATGAGGACGACTACACGAGAAGATAGCTAGAGAACATGCTTGCTAACGCTGTTTGGAGACCAAGAGAAAAATAATAAAAAGGATTATTGATTACATCTTGTTTTATCAAACAACTAATGACTCACCCTCTACCTATTTCTCAGAGATGACATATTTTCCTGCAGTAAAAAGTATCTAATATGCTGACACGGATAACCAGCTATCACCATATCAAATTTTATCAAAATCCCATCACATCACAGAAAAACCACCGGAGGGATCTTGATGAAATTTGGTATAGTAATAGCTGGTTATCCGTGTCAACATATAGGATACTTTTTACCGCGGGAAAATGTCTCATTTCTGAGAAAAAATACAAAAACGGTAATGTAGTATACTAATATATAAAACCTAAGAATTTGGTTATTGGTCATCTGAACGCGGACAGAGCCGCGGGCAATGCTAGTTTTAAATAAAACTATGTTTTCAGGTTATTTCGTCGACGTTCAAAACGTCTAGACGTCTTAGTCTCTCCCGTGACGATGACTGCTGTAAAGCATTCGAAACGTCGGGTACCAAAAACTAAAATAAATCCGCGAAATAATCCAAAAAGATAGTTTTATTTCATATGAAGTCTCTTTTTCTGTCGAAATAACAGCTTTTCAATAAATGCATATAAAATTATATACGTTCCTTATAATAAAAACATTTTTTATTTAATGTTTTGTCCGGCTGTCTGACTGTTCCGGCTAATCTTCGAAACGGCTGAACAGATTTTGACGGGACTTTCTGTGGTAGGCAGCTGATGTTATAAGGAGTTACTTAGGCTTACTTTTATTTCAGAAAGAAAATTAGGGTTACATTCAAAAACATTAAAACGTAGGTACCTATGGACGAACCCGAGGGAAGAGAGGGTTAGTCGCTAGTTAGTAATAAACTATGTCAAAAGCTGGGACTACCTATATAATGTTACAAAAACAAACGACACCTTACCACTCAGCCAAGCAAAGCGAGTATTAGTGGGTAATTCTAACTTTCTAGAAGTTTGAAAGGATTTAATCTTGATTTTGACGCCTTTATAAAATAAAGTACTATGTGGCAAAAATCGTTGTATATTAATTGCACTCATATAAATCCATGAAAAAATTTAGATGCTACCTTTTTATTCTACACTAGGGACTCACCCTCGTTTCGCTCGGGTCCGTCCCTAGGTACGTTTTAACGGTTAGTATGGAATAGATAGACTATATATTATATTACTGCTCCGCTCCCTTGGGTATTAGCATGATGATATATAGTTTATAGCCTTCATCAATAAACGGGCTATCTAATGGGAAAATATTTTTTTAAATCGGATTAGTAGTTCCTGCGATTAGGGCGTTCAAACAAACAAACTCTGCCTCTTTATAATATTAGTATAAATATATATTTAGTGAGTAATATATTATGTCATAAATAATGTCTCTCATGTCATACCTGGTTGTAAATGTACTATCGCTGTTCAACTAAAAAAAGTGCTTTTATGTCTTACTTTAAAGCTATTGACCTAAAAATTGAATTGAATTGACTTTAAAAGTTTGAACAGCTGTTATTGAAGTCCTTTTCATATAAACCTATATTATTGTTACGAGCTAATAAGCTAAGGATCGGAAATTATAGTACGTTCTTTGCACTAAAGGCGTAAAATTGCTTTAACTGCCTGGGTGGTGTAGTTAGCATATACAGCTGCACATCCGGAGGCCCTGGATTTGATTCCCGGGTCGGGTCAAGTTAAGTATTGAGTATTTCTGTTAAGAAGTCCCAGTAAGCCCTAAATTGGGAAGTTAACAGTTTTACCCCCGTGCCTCGGAGAGCATGTAAAGCCGGTCCTGCATCTTAACTCTCGCTGATCGTGACAAATAATCGCCCCATTGGATTTTAATAGTGACATAAAAAGAGAGTGCACATAGTGTCTGCGCGTACACTTGTGCACTATAATATCTCTTGCGCAGTTGGCTAGTCTCAGTAAGATTAGCCGCCATGAGTCAAATCACGGTACACACACTATCACTTCAATTTATTTCACTTTGTGTATTTCTCAATCTCCTCTGAAATCTGAACTTAAACTGTGAAAATGGCAACTGAGATGGAGCTATATGCATGAGATCAGATAGAAACGCTCAAATAATTAGTTAGTTATAAAACTTTTGTTTGGTAAAAATCGCGTTTTCTTTTCCAAAAAAAACCTATATAAAAAAACTTAAAAAAAAAACCGACTTCCAGGCACTAAAATGTAAAAATCGGTGCCAGCCGACGCATAGGAAATCTAATATATATTTTGATGCGTAAAATACATATTTAGCTATTAGATATTTATATCTGAAAATATTGTAGGTTGGCACCGACTTCGATCTGATTAGGTATCTATTCTAAATGAAAACCCCCGTTTAGTTATTTTTTACATTTTAGTGCCTGGAAGTCGGTTTTATTTCTTTTTTAAAAGTTTTTATGACTTATTGCTTATTTTGTTTGAAATCGTCACATCTCATAATATTAAATGAGCAATTTATGTACCACTGGGCTACCACTAGGTAAGGTAATAACTATTTATTATTATTTAATGAAACCAAAAATAAGAGATGGCTTTTTATTTAATTATTATTTAATTGAATAAAAATCCGTGACTTATCCTCACTTCACTTTCGGCTTATTATAGAAATCAACGATGACATTCATCTTTTAATGAGCGAATAGCGCAACATTTTGGCATTTTTTTGCTGACAGTACCTATGTGTTATCTATGTACCTACTAAGTTTTATCTAAATCCATCGAGCCAGTTCACCGTGAATAAGAAACAAACATTCACACACACATAATATATGTAACAGTAGTGTGTTCATTTTATATTATTTAAAATAAATGACAACATAAAGGTACGATATATTTTATTACTTTTAACGAATTTCCATCAAAATCGAATATCTTAAGCAGCGCAAATATAGTAGTCTTGATGAAGGCTATATATTTATTCAGAATCTTTTCACTTTAGAATCGATAAAACGACTAAGATTTATCGATTCTATACTGAAAAAGGTGAGTTAGAATTCGAGAACTCTCTTGCTCAAAAATAAGGTAGCCATTAAAAAACTAAACGCGGCTACCCTTTTGAGTATAATAAATGTTTTAATTAGCGGTATATTTTTCTAAATTAGTTTCATATAAATAAAAGTATTCATTATATTAGTACAGGCTGTACCTACTAAGCTTTAATTTTGTAAAATAAACAGATCCAATTAATTAGACATTAAAAGTTTTCTCGAATGAAAGCTCTTTAGGTTCACTCACACGAAATTTTTAATTTCATTTAAATGTTTTAAGTATATTTAGCAAACGTCAAATTGTATTGTTTGATGTTTGCTAGACTTTTAGAGAAAATTAAAAATTTTCATGCTTGTAGGCTCAGTATATTATTTTTAGATATTATCATATTATAAAGAATTGGCTATGTGCGAGTAAAAACTTGCTTCTTTAAGTATAATCCTATAAAACTTGGTATTCAAAGAGTAAATGCTGTTACTAAAACTATTTAAGAATAACTTATGTTACTTTTTACGTACCACGTAAGCTCATTTGCTAGAAAAGGTAGCTTACAACAATTTAATATTAGTAACAAGTACATTTTTATATTTATAAAATAATATAAATTAAAAAAATGTATAAAATAACTTTTAACGCTAGTAATAAATTAAAACATTACAGCACAAATAATTATTTTCATATTTAAATAAATATATTTTAAATATATCGCCTGAAACAATATGGCTTGACAAACGTAAAATACGGGCAGTTTAAACCCACTCTCATATATTTGATCCCAAACCTGTGCTTAATAAAATCGACAGCTTCATAAGAAATGGATGATGACGAAAAAAATTGTATTCGATACTGTTTTTTTTAATTAACTTGCTTAGGTTGATGGGGTTTTAAAAAATCTTTTGTGTTTTTTTTTAAATTTATGGTATATCTGTTTTTGTGAAAACATTTGTTAGAATGGTAAAACAAGTAGCTTACTTCCATTTTCATGGCTTGAGATTTTTACATAATTCAGCCCTTTTTAACGTTCTATAGCTGTTGTTAGGTCACAGTTTGGTCTAATGCGGGTGGTTCTAGAACTAGTTAGGTTCTCTCAAATATACTATATGCACGATTCGTCGCGTTATATGCGATTGGTATCATTTTAAAAGTGAATCATGTTAAAAATGATTTCTACATGAAATTCTCAAAAGTGCGAGACCCGATTCTCAAACCCGCATCACTTGATCCTCTAAGCGAAGGCGTTACCAATGAGCTAACTGAGCTAGATGGTGTATCATAAAGTGTGAAATATTGATGACGACACAACGACGACACGTTTGGCTCAGTTTGTAGTGACCCTACTGAACCAGCGATCGCGGGTTCTTTCATTTGTGTGATGAGTTAAAGTTATATATGTGTAGTGTATCAACTATCTGGTATCCATAACACAAGCCTCGTAGCTTACCATGGAACTAGATGGTGCTGTGTATTATTGTCCCAACATATTAAATTATTAAATGAATGGATATTTCGACATTCGACAAAGTTTTTGAAAGTCATGTGAAGTCTGCCAATCCGTACTTGGTCTATATCCTGATCCCCTTGTACTAAAGGGAGGCGTGCCTATCAGTGGGACGTTAACAAGGGCTGAATACAAAACAAGTTTTGCGATAATTATTTATTGGATTTAATTCCATAGTTCTGAATTACAACTTACAACTTTATTCTCTACAATAATCGATAAATCTTATTTCAGTGAGAATTTCCTCTAAATTATTGTGTATCTTGCACAATCAGGCTATAGGCGTAAGGGTGCGGGTATATAAATCCGTTAGATCGATCGTTCGGTTTCATTTGCCACAAATTTATTCGACCGAGTGCGTCGCCGCATAGGATGTATGGCCGCGTCTGCGTTTATCGAACTGCGATAGCTCTATATCAATTCATGTAACGTTTCATTTGTGAAGTGGGTTGTAATTTAAAGTAAATGTATGTTGCTTCACGTTATTCCCTTGAGATAGCAGAGAATGTATGGAAAGATGTCTATTGTTTATTCATGTTTAATTAAAATTGGTACATCTATTCGAAGATTTAGGGACAGTTTGTTTCTTGATAACTTAGAATAAGGTTTCGATATATCAGTAGAATCAAATACGTTTGACTTAGTTTTTTGTGACCTTCTTGCTGTGCCAGTGGTCACGGGTTCAAGTCCCGCTGGGGGCGTTCATTTACGTGATGAGCACGAATGTTTATTGTATAACATAAGCTTCGTAGGTTATCATGGAACTAGATGGTGTTGTGTGTTAATGTCCTAATATATTAAATTAAATTATTAAATGGATGTATATTTCGACAGTGTTTTATAGGTTCAAGTGTTCCTTATTTTGAATTAATTAATAAGTCACTGTACTGAGTGTAATATTATTTTCTTGCCACTACATTCATATATATTTTTTTGTTTGGATAGTATTAAGGGTCGGACTTTGTTCTATATTTAGTGTCTAATTTCCTAAAAAAACTGCGTGTTTGTACTTATGTAAGAAGTTATACTTCTTTGGGTTTTTTAGAGCACTTAAATAAAAGCTTGTTATTTTAAATGTTTTAACTTTTTTATTGTTTTTTTTTTTTACTTTACCTTTTCGTATTCGTAACAGCAAACTTTTTCATTGAATATTCATCCATATTATACGAGTGTATAAAAAAACAGTCCGCCATTTTAGGAAGTCCGCCATATTAGATTTACAATGACGTCACTTTGCTTATTGTGATTTGCTAATCAAGCCCTTTTATTTGATGTTCATATCATAAGGATCGCTACGGAAATGATAAATCTCCATATTGGATGTAACGACCGCCATATTGGATTAAAAATTGATGGCATTTAGGTAATCGTGCAGTCACAAGAACAAAACGTGTGTGCAAAATTTCAGCTCAATTGGACGCTGGAAAGTGCGTCAAATTTAAATTGCAAGATTTCATTACAGGCAGACACCGGGGCAGATGGAACTAAATAAAAGCTAGTAATAATTTTTATTACTATTGATATAAAACATGTGTTGTGTAAAAATATATATAATAAATATCTTGAAAATTGACATCACACTATACTAAAGGGAGATTTAATTATTAACTTCACACTGTAGCCAATAACAACTAACTTCATACTGTAGTCTCTAAATCTGTCGCATCGTAAAAAATCAGTCTCACCATTTTTTTCATGACGTGCCAAAAGAAGTATAATTTCAGAAATATTTATTTTAATGTACATGTATGTAATTTTTATTGCATATGGTTTATTTTATATTATACACGACTTTGTAATTTTTTATCATTTTCGAAAATCAAGTTGTTTACGTACATATATTTGAAAAATATACTTTATTTTATAATGACTTCAATATAATATAACTATGTAAATAAACAAATTTTCTCTGCCCTAATAATCATACGAGTAAACATTTACAAAGCGTCACAGTAAGGATCCCTAAGGGTTGAAAAAAATTACCACCCTCATCCTATTTCCTGTTATTTATAAACAGATATCACGTAAAATCAAACAGGGAAAGAGAGGGTTCATTTGTTCAATTTATTTATGTAGAGCTCGTATACGGATTTTTATATGTACCTATAATGTATATAAAAAGGGCGATATTGGATTGCTTCTGAATATTTTTTTAAATTTTTATCCGACTTGAAAACTGGAGGAGGAACTAAATATTTTATTTTTGCATTCTTTGGAAATATATTTATTATACCATATTGCCCCGTGTCATATAATGTGGTTAATTTTATCCAGGGCGGCATTCGTAAATTAAAAAAAAATAAAATTGGAAAAAACTTTTTAATAAAAAAAATACCTTGCATTTCCTGACAACTGTCGTAAAGTCTATTCGTAGGAAGTCGCGAGTCCTCGTTCGAAGCCACGCGTAGGAAGTTGGATGTCGAAGGAAGCTTATTACTTTTACAGGAAATATTTATTTGTGAGTTTGTCTGTAAAAAATCTCTGAAATGATTTTTAAAAATGATGACAAATAAAATGCAAAATTATCACTTAGTAAGACTAGGCTACCAATGACGTATTTGAGATTAGCAACAAAATTGTTATCATTCGTTATTATGTTATTCATTTGACTGCCTCGGTCTAGTGACTAACATTTACAGCTGCAGATGCTGAGGTTCTGGGTTCGAGTCCCGGGGTTAATTATTGAGATTTTCTGTTAAGATAATCTCAGTAGTAGCTCGGAGTAGGGAAGTTGGCGGTGGTGCCTCGGAGAGCACGTAAAACCGTCAGTCCTGCGCCTTAACTCTCACCGGTCGTGTCTCGTGTCATCCCACCGGAGTATGAGAGTGACAGGAATAGAGAGTGCACTTGTGCCTGCGCGTACACTTGTGCACTATAATATCTCCTGCGTAGTTGGCTAGTCTTAGTGAGATTGGCCGCCGTGACCGAATACGGTCACGACATTAATATACTTAATAATAGTTTCGCCCGCGGCTAAATCTACCTATTTATATAAAACATATATTTAACGTTATACTAATTTTACTGCGGAGAAAATTAGCAAATGTTAAATGCTGTAAATAGGGCTCGTTTATAATAATTTCATATCGTATATTACAAAGGCCTACAAAATCTTTAATAACTTTGATTAAAAATTTTAATGAGCACTTATTTCGTAGCTGTATTTTACAGTAAACAATCAAATAGGTATATTAAGTAATTTTAAAGGCATATAATAAGGTAAATTTAAAATATAAGTTTAAGTATAGAGATTCCACATATTCGTTACATATGAATCCTTTACGCTATATCATTTGCGGGATAATCTATATCTATATACTATAATAAAACTGTAGAGGTTGAATGTCTGTACATAGAAAAAAAATGCTAAAAACCGAGTCAGGGGGATGTAATAAGACAAATAGAACAAATCCAGATTTTTTTTTAATTTTTTGTTTCTCTGTCTGTTTGTCGGTTTGTACGGGCTAATCTCCGTATCTATTGGACCGATTTAAATGAAATTTTGCCTGGTCGTACCTTATATCCCCGGTCAATATCTTAAATACTTTTTACCCCGGAAAATTAAAGAGTTCCCGTGGGATAGTTAAAAAACTATAATAACTAATACAGCTTAGTACACAACAACTTATGCACCTAATTTAGTAAAATTTGGCATGCTGATACCTTATATTGCCGGTTAAACAAAAGGTTACTTTTCATCCTGGAAAAATGAACGGTTCCCGTGGAATAGATATGTTTGTGCCTTTCTAGAGGCGATCCCGAGCGAAGCGAGGGTGAGCCGCTAGTTAAAAAATAAAAAGCCAATGGCTAAGATGTCTTTCGCGTCATTCAGCGACATCATTCTCTTCATACCATAACCGAATTTAAATAGCCCTCCACAAATAAACTTTCACCCCCCGTTTACTCTCTTTAAGGGATAGAGGGAGTCTTATTTATTTATTTACTAGCAGAACACTCGGCTTCGCTCGCGCTTAAACTACAGAAAAACTCTAAAAAAGTGTGTTTCATACAAACTTTCATTCCCTATTTTACTCTTTTATCGGATGAATTTCGAAAAATGCTAATACATGTATTTATTAATTTGTATTGAAGAGCATTAGTACCAAATTTTAAGTTTTCCCGTGAGAATGAGATTATCTCCCGCGGTAAAAAGTAGCTTATGTCACTCTACAGCCCTCCAACTATCTCTACACAAAAAATCACGGCAATCTGTCCCTCGTTTTTGACGTGAAAGAAAGACAAACAAACAAACACACTTTCACATTTATAATATTAGTATGGATTTTTCGGGAAACAAACAGTGAAATAATTCTTATAAATAGTTACAATCTAATACATTTACACACCAGCATAATTTCCACTTATATAAGAAGTCTTAGAAATCTTTAGTAAGCTAACTAATATCATACTATGACTTATAGGAATGGAGGACTTTTACATATGTAACTAAACTACACACGTAAACCCATGAGGAAAACCAAGTTAAATATATAACAGAAAAATCTGTGTGATGCTCTAACAATGTTATATATAAAATATGTACGGGTAATATAATATGAAGCCATACTCCTCCAGTTTATGTATCCTTGGAATTATTTAATAATTCTCTTTTGATGAATTCAGGCGTAAAACGTCGTAATAAAACGGCTAGATTTGCCTCAGGGATTGATACAATATATAAGATTATATTTCGGCTCAGCTTTGCTAATTACTTCTTTATTATTCTATTTCTTGTAATATAAGTAACTAGTGACTCTCCTTCCCTTTGCTCGGGTTCGTTCTTAGTTATGTTTTAATATTTAGTATAGATTTCTCAGAGATGAGATATTTTCTCGCAGTAAAAAGTACCCTACAGGTTGACCCGGATAACCAGCTATCATCATACCTAATTTCATCAAAATCTGTTCAGTGGTTTTGTTGTGATGCGTTCTCAGACAGACAGACAGGTTTCAAGTATTTTCAATGAAACATTGATGCTAGATATAAACAATCAAAATATATAAGAAATTATGCTTAACAGCTTCATTCTACGCGAATTATAATTACACAATGTTAACTAATAAATCGCGTCGAAAAAAGCTGTTCACATAATTGTAATCGAACTTCACTTGTAGGTAAGTTCGTTTGTAAGTAGTTGCAGTATGCAATTTGTAGGTAAAAAATATAAATTATAAAGAAAATTAAATATTTGCATCAAAGTTTACCTCATCTAGTTGAACAAGAGCCGAAACTTAAACACGACGCGCAAATAAGGCCCAATCTCGCTCGAATATTCCCGAAAATTTACTTCCGCTTCTGAATTTAAGGGTGTACGATAAATACTCTTATTATATAATGAAACGAGAGCATGGTGAAAATAGTTTACTTAATTAAATATTTAGAGATTGTCTTTGTTAGAATTTATATTTAAAAGATAAAAGCTTAGATATATGGATCGATCATTTTTTTTCAACAAGGTATGTTAATGGTGGCAAATCTTCGTTTATATTGAGTTTTATTATCTAATATATAATATTCTTGTGTCACAATGTTTGTAACAAAACTCCGATTCTTTACTGTTCTTATGAAATGTGTATATATTCAGTTGACTGCCTCAGTGGTGTAGTAGCTAGCATGTACGGCTGCACACCCGGAGGTCCTGGGTTCGAGTCCCGGGTCGGGCCAAGTTAAGTTATTGAGTCTTTCTGTAAAGTTAGTCTCAGTAACAGCCCAGAGTTAGGAAGTTGGCGGTGTTTCACCCTCGTGCTTCGGAGAGCACGTAAAGCCGTCGGTCCTGCGCCTTAACTCTCACCGGCCGTGTCGAGTGGTCGTCCCACCGGAGTAGGAGAGTGATAGGAATAGAGAGTGCACTTGTGTACTATAATATCTCCTGCGCAGTTGGCTAATCTCAATGATATTAGCCGCTGTAGCCGGAATCGGCTAGGAGAACATCATATATTCAGTAGGTCTGAGAATAGGACGTAAACTATTTTTCATACCCCTAAGACCTAAGTGATAAGGGTAGTCCACCCTAGAGACGAACCCGAGCGGAGCGAGGGTGAGTAACTAGTATAAATAGATAACCAAAAGTATGACATTGTATTCAGCCCTTTTTCACGTCCCAGTGCTGGGCACGGGCCTCTCTTCAATACTAGGGGGATCAGGCCGTAGTCCACTACGCTGGTCAAGTGCGGGTTGACGGACTTCACATGTCTTTCGAAAACTTGCTAGATTCTCTCAGACATGCAGGTTTCCTCTCGATGTTTTCCTTCACCGTAAGGCAAGTGGTAATCATGTTAGAAATGTAAAGTAAGACATATCAGCCTCATATTGTTAGCTATAACGTCTTTTAGGGCACGGGCCATAACTTAATGGGATGGATCAGATCATAGTCCACCCCGCTGGCCATGTGCGGGTTGATGGCCTTCACATGTCTTTCGAAAACTTGCTATGTTCTCTTAGACGGTGTTTCCTTATAATGTTTTCCTTCACCGTAAGACGGTGGTAGCTTAGTGGCAACGTGCTTGCTTAGTAAACGAAGTGAAATTTTCATGTACGAATCATTTTCAACATCATTACCACATCATATTAAACCAAAAATAAATAAAGAAATTAAGCAAAAAAGGAAAGAGGGTAAAAATTTGAACACAACAAAACTACCTACTACATCATTTGTAGTGTTAATTTATATGTATATAAAAATATTGTTGTCCTGTCTGTTGGTCAATGCCCTAAATAAGCCTGTCCTATTTTACTATTATTGTAATGACGTAGGTAACCGCTAACAAAGGATTCCTTCTGTCCCTATATATAAGTACATATGTAAAGGGATGGCAAAGATTGTTGAAATACTATTTAGAGCAGTCAATAGTAAAAGGCGAAATGAAAACTGACTGATACTGTATTTATAATAAGCAACAAATACTCTGACAAGTGACAAGTAATAGAAATCTAAATATGTATAAAGTAAGTTAGCTTAGTGGTAACGCGCTCGCTTGGGAAGCCGGCTGAAACGGGTTTAAATCCTGGATCTCGCATTTCTGATATTGCCATATGGGAATCATTTCAAATATAATTACCGCTTGTTTTACACTGAAGGAAAAGTCGTGAGGAAATTTTCAAAACACATGTGAAGTCCGCTGACCCGCACTTGTCCAGCGTGGGGGACTATGGCCTGATACTCTTTGCAGTAAAGGGAGGCCCCTGTCCATCAGTGGGACGTTAAAAAAGGGCTGATATAAAGTAATTAAATAAAATCTGCACCTCTAAAAGAAATCTATGTGTAAAAATTCATATAAGAACTCGATATTCTTAATCAAATATTACTATTAGTTTGTGGAGTTAATTAAAATTTTCTTACTTTATAAAATATGCACATTTACTAACATTATATAAAACTTTATAATTTAGAGTAACACCAAGTAAGTTTAAAGAATGTTTTAATAGACTACCGTAAATGGTTTAAGTTTTAACTTTGTGCTGAGAAATATAAGATATGGGATAAGAACTGCGACTCGCGAGTCTAGTCTAGCAACTGCCTGCGATGCTAATCTTGTGTTTCTGCTTAATTTTTTATTTGTTTGTACGGAATATTTCATTTATTTGTAAGGAAAATATTTGTAAGGAGTACTATTTACTTTATTTACTTTAGTAGATATTTTCTAAGATTTCTTCTTTACAGTAAGATCTCTTTTGAGCCATCCACTCCATATTTATACCTTTTTTCAATAATCTAGAATATCATTGCTTTTCAGTTTTTATAAGTAACTTTTTTTGTTAAGGCAGTTGTGAGGTCATTTCGATGCCTCTCTATTCGGTCGCAATACTTGGCTTTGTATGCTTAAATTAATATTAATTATTTCTTGCGACAATCACTATCCATACAAATAAAATAAAAATAAAAATCAATGAAATCAATCTATAGTCCTATACTATACTATCAATTCATGATCCATACTAATATTATAAATATGAAAGTGTGTTTGTTTGTTTGTCTTTCCTTCACGTCGAAACGGCTTGGTGGATTGGCGAGATTTTTTGCGTGAAGATAGTTGGAGGGCTGGAGAGTGACACAGGATAATTTTACCACGGGAGATTATCTCTTTCACACGAGAAAACACGTTATAATAAAATAAAAAAAAATATTTACGATCAAAATTACTTGACATGAAATTCGTTTCGAAATTCATCCCACAAGCGGATGAAAGTTTGTATAAAACTTACCTTTTTAGAGTTTTTTTTGTAGTTTTAGTGCGAGCGAAGAGAAGTTCTGCTATTAATATCATAAAAATTTTGATCAATCAAGGGGACGATTTTAAGTTTTTTAAAGTACTTATACATATACCTATGTATGTACATATATAATTATTAAACAAACGCGTATTATAATTAATTAACCCTTTTAAATTCGAGACTTCATTATTAATCAAATATGTTTAAATAAACTCTGAATATATAAAGATCAAGGATAACTAATATATTATATATATATATATATATATATATATATATATATATATATATATATATATATATATCTAAATCCTATACACTATAATAACTTAATAAATAACATACCCTTGTATAACATGAAATATTACGTTGAATCGATTTTGGGCTAATTCTAATTAAGCCCTCCGAGATGACACCTGCTCCCTTAACAAAGATAAGGGTTTTATGTCATGTATGCTAAATTGTAAATAATTTATTTTGCTCTCAACTACTTCAGTCTATATTTGACCGAATTGCTTTGTTCACAATCCACTAATGTTAATGAAAGTTACAATGGACCAAAACTGGTCGACGTCGCTAGGGCCGACCTCGGCACCACACCCAACATAAATAATAATAATAATGTTAATGAAATCTTTTAGAGGTGTATGTACGTTTGTGCACCCTTTAAGCCGGTCACAACGGCTGGAAGGATTTTAATGAAGTTTACGACACAGATAGACAGATACCCAGAATTTCTAAATTAGTGCGCTAATCCTTTGTCAGAATATATATGTATACTAGCGGACCCGACACACGTTGTCCTGTCTACACGTCTTTAATTTGAAAATTTCAAACTTTTTGGACAAAATTGTGAATCTAAACCATTCCCAGATTCCCTTGAACACACACAAAAAATTTCATCAAAATCGGTCCAGTCGTTTGAGAGAAGTTCAGTGACATACACACTCACAGAATAATTATATATATAAAGATAACCAGAGACGCATCCGAGCAATGCGAGAGCAAGTTACTAGTCTATACTAATATAATAAAGATGTAAAGTTTGTGAGTTTGTGATATTGTAGGGGGTAATCTCTGGATGTACTGAACCGATTTATATGAAATTTGGTAAGAAGATAGTTTGAGACCCTGGAAAGGACATAGGATACTTTTTATCCCGGAAATCATAAGGGGTTAAATGGGTATGAAAGTTTGTATTGGGAATAAAGCTAGGGACGAACCTGAGCAAAGCGAGGGTGAGTCGCTAGTATTATTATAAATGTGAAAGTTTGTGTTTGTGTGTGTTTTTGAATTTACTGCTCAACTAATTTGATTGAATTTGGGTGAAATCCGGAATGCTTATGCGCTCGATTAACATATCGGCTATTCACTATGTCAACCACACAAGTTGAACCGCGAGTAAAACGTAGCAAGCAACTCGCTTCGTATATTTTCCTTTAATTATAAATTAATTAAACTGTTGAAAAACTAATTAAATCCGCTGTAATTTACGACTGGGTTAAATTGGATGTGTGGTACTTTTTATAAAACGAATAATATAAGCAATTTTTTACTACAGGATTTATTTACCATTCAAAAAGCTTCTACTGAAAGATAAAAACATAAAAGAGCGTTTGCGTTTTAATATATAGTACAAAATGAGTGTTTCTATAAATAAATATGTTAAGATATTAACACACAGAACCATCTAGTTCCATAGTCAGCTACGAGGCTTGTCTTATGGATACCAGATAGTTGACACACTACACATATATAACTTTAAATACAAACATATTATAAGTATAAACACCAATGACTGAAGTACAAACATTCGTGCTCATCACATAAATGAATGCCCCCAGCGGGACTCGAACCAGCAACCGCTGGCACAGCAAGTAGGATAACTACAAACAGAGCCAAACGTGTCGTCGTTTCTATAAAAGATAATACGCCTTGGGAAAGATGTGATCGCCTCCAGGCTATTTCAATGTTAGATAAAAATTGTAGATAGCTTTAACGTTATTTAAAAAAATAGATAAAAGAAGATCAATAGTCCCGCTGAGTGTATTTAGCTTGTTAATTCTTTTTCGGCTTCAGGCATTTCATATCAAAACTCATAGCAATCAATAGCGTGAAGCAAAAATTATTTTGTATTTGTTTTGAGTCAAAATGTTTTAGTGCAGAATTCAGAGCGCGTTTTTTTATTCTAATGCGCACTTTGTTCTCTCTATTCACCGGCATATAACACTAAAACCAATATTGTTTCATAACTGTTCTTTTTAATAGTATTTATAATCTATACATATAGTAAAATTCTAAGTCGAATCTGTACATTAAATATTTTTTGGAAAATCTTATTGAATAGTCATTATTATCGATACAAAGGCTGAATATATAGTTTTTAGAATTTGTGTCGGTCTGCCTGGGAAGGAATCACGAGAAAATCACTGGACCTGTTTTGATGAAATTTGTTATGAAGATAGCTAATTATCCGGGTCAACATATAGGATACTTTTTACTGCGGGAAAATAACTCATCTCTGAGAAATCAATACTAAACGTTAAAACGTAACGAGGGGCGAACCCGAGTGGAGCGAGGGTAAGTCACCAGTCTATATATAAATAGGTTAAGACAAAACAATTCAATACACTTTCCCCTCTGCTAGTTATATTTTGGAGGCAGCCAGGGGATGCAAAGAAATGCAAATTGACTTAAAATTAATTTATTAACTAAAAATTCTTACTACTAAAATGACTGTCGATCGATGTTAGATCAAATCAGTGAAGATGCAGCCAAGTAATTCCTTTTATACTACATTATTGTAGGAAGTTGAGACATTAGCATTGATGAAATGTAGGTAGCTGCTGCGCTTGCACTTGCGCCTGACCTTGTCTTGTCGTCGCCGTGCGAGGTTTGTAGAGCAAAGCTGATGTGACGATTCGAGTTCCGTAACATGCTTGTCAACCGATTTTCTTTTTTTTTGTTTAGTATCTGTTATGACCTTTTGTGTTATCAGTAAGAAAATCAGTTAGTTTCTTTTTTATTTAGATAGATATATTCTATTCATATATTACGTTTTCTAAAAAAAAAAAAAAATGATTATATATTTACCTAGCCTTGTTGGCGTTAGCACATTTGTAGCTAGTAGGACAGGAGAAGCATTAGGTTTTCATAGAATGTCGGCGTAAAGTAGCAGTTTTATGTATGAGAGTACCGAAACACGTTCTTTTCCTTCCTTTTCCTTCATTCCCCTAGTTTCCACATAACCTCAGATAAATATCGAGTGATGCCTCTGTCCTTGTACAGCATTCAGCCACCTTTTAGTATAAAGCTGGTCTAATTCTTGTATACCAGCTTTTTATAACAAAAACAATTGTAAGTGAACATTTTAAAGGCATTAACCGAGAGCATGTAACCGAGGCTTTTAGACCCACATTCAAATCCAATGCGGTAGTAGCGTAACGACAGTCTAAAAACTTTGGCACATAAAGTGATTTTGTGAATAAGCCGTATATGTATATAGAATTGCTTTAATTTTACTTACAGTTAAAAGGGAAGTAATAACTTATCTATTTTTCAAGTTTTTATTCAATTTATAATTTATTTGGATCATTCAAATAAAATCTATACTAATGTTATAAATGTGAAAGTGTGTTTGTTTGTTTGTTTGTTTGTCCTTCTTTCACGTCGAAATGGAGTGATGGAATGGCGTGATTTTTTGTGTAGAAATAGTTGGAGGTCTAGCGAGTGACATAGGCTACTTTTTACTGTGGGAGATTATCTAATTCCTATGGGAAAATACGTTATAATATAATCCAAAAAATATTTATGATCAGAATTACTTGAAACTTGGTATTAATGCTCGTCAAATTAAATACATACGTGTATTAGAGTTTTTCAGAATTCATCCTTTAAGGGGGTAAAAGAGGTAAAATAGGGGATGAAAGTTTGTATGAATTTACCTTTTTAGAGATTGTTTTATAGTTTTAACGCGAGCGTTTAAGCTGCGGTAATATATATTTTACAAATAAGTGAAGTGAAGTTTCTGTGATAGTTGTAACTGTACTAATAATGAAAACTGTGTTTAAAATGTAAACTATCTTTTCGGATTTTTTCGCAGATTTATTTTGATTCTTGGTTCCCGGCGTTTCGAATGCTTTACAGCAATCATGGTCACGGGAGAGACTGAGGTTATAGACGTCTCAAAAGTCATTATTTAGTTGTTACAGACAGCACTATTATTATTATTATTATATTCACTTAAATCTAAGTGTTAATGATTAATGACAAAATTTTAAGAACTATTAAGCTAAGATGAAGTTTAGTTTGTGTAATAAAATTGTCCATTAAGAAAGGCTTTTATATCAACTTTATATTAGAGCTTTTGATTGGAGATTAAATTATTATAGAGTGAAAATAAAAATGATAAAATAAGTGTGCAAGATTAATACGGAATTTTCATGATTTTCCAAGTAGTAAATACTTAATACAAGTGACTTATGATCGTAAATAGCGACTCACGCTCGCTTCGCTCGGGTTCGTGCCTAGGTACATTTTTACGGCTAGTATGAAATACAAATCTTTGAATTTCTCGATAGTTTTGTACAATAAAATGCACGTATTATACATATAAACCTACCTCTTTAATCTCTCTATCTATTGCTAAAAACTCCATCAAAACCCGTTGAGTAGTTTAAAAGTTCTAAGCGGACAGACAGCGGAAATGACTTCATTTTATACTATGTAAAGATTACATGAAACTGATTAACATAACTGGAGTAGGCCTAAAGGAGAATGTCTTAGATGGTTCATTTTGTCGTCCGGTGTTCACATCACATGAATTTCCAACCAGGATTATTGTAAGCCAAGACATCCCAAATTAAAATGATAAAGACATCCACGCGAACGTCTATTAGCACCACCAAATCTATAGGTACATATAATAAAATTCTAACTGAGTCGAATCTGTACATTAAATATTTTTTGTAAAATCTTATTGAAACAGTTATTATTATTGATACAGAGGCCGAATCTATAGTTTTTAAATTTTTTGTCTGTCTGTCTGTCTGTCTGTCTGTCTGTCTGTCTGTCTGTCTGTCTGTCTGTCTGGAAACGCATCACGAAAAAAACACTGGACAGATTTTGATGAAATTTGGTATGATAAAAGCTGGTTATCCGGGTCAACATATAGGATACTTTTCACTGCGGGAAAACGTTTCATTTCTGAGAAATCTATA
Organism: Brenthis hecate; assembly: GCA_951806755.1. Classification (NCBI taxonomy): domain Eukaryota; kingdom Metazoa; phylum Arthropoda; class Insecta; order Lepidoptera; family Nymphalidae; genus Brenthis; species Brenthis hecate. The sequence continues at coordinate 11,709,928 of OX638254.1, forward strand.
CCAACCGTTAAAACTTTCCTAGGGACGCACACGAGCGGAGCGAGGGTGAATTGCTAGTAATCGATAGAATTGTCCTATCTCAAAACTTAATTTCACCACTAATTGGTTTTAACACTATAATCTGTCACGAGTTATAACATTTAGGGGTTTGTAGTAAGTGACAGTTTACTATAAATCATGTCTTCCACACCTCTATACTGATTACGGGGTAATGTCAAGCCACTGACATGATTATTATAATAACACCAACATCTGCTTATCATTATAGGCTGTTACATACTAATCAGTTATATATTTGTATATACACATATGTAGTTAAGTGATAGGTTGTGGTTATTCCCATGGTTTAGACATAATTGTCGACTAATTAGTATTAAAGTGTTTTCTAATGACTTTAGGTATATGTATGTGTGTTTTGCCTAGAATTTATGTATATTGTAATCGAGACTGTTTATAATTTTATACCTTTTAGCGACTCTTTATCGATTTGCTCGGGTTCGTATCTAGAAAAAAAAAACAAATCTATCTCACGGGAACCGTAAATTTTTCCATGATAAAACGTAGCTTATGTGTTATTCTGATGTATGAGCTATATTACTGTAAAGTTTCTTTAAAATCCATTTAGTAGTTTTTGCGTGAAAGAGTAACAAACATCCATAACACACTGTAATAGTAATAAATGGTTACGTGCAATAGAAAAAATGTTTTTTTCATTGTAACAATAATAACAATAATAAATATGTTGGGACATTAACACAGCACCATCTAGTTCCATATATAACTTTAAATACATACATATTATAAATATAAACACCCATGACTGGAGTACAAACATTCGTGCTCAGCACATAAATGAATGCTCCCAGCGGGACTCAAACCCGCGATCGCTGACACAGCTAGTAGGGTCACTACAAACTGAGCCACATGCGTCGTCGAAATATTTATGGCAAGACTATGTATATAGCACTAAATTACATTGACTTTTCTCATATACCTCAATCGAAACTACATATATGTTAATAGTGGATATAAGCTATATCCATTCCGAATTTAATTCAAATTCGTAAAGTGGCTACAGCTTGAAGATTTAGCAAACACTCACTAGATCAGTGAGTGTGTTTGCTAAATCTTTACTCACAAACTTTCTCATTTATGATATCAGTGTAATATTGTAGCTAGAAATTCCTTAAAATTCTAACAGTTTTAGCCATTTACTTAAAAGATTATTAAAGAAAACTAGTGACTCACCCTCACTTTGCTAGGGTTCGTCCCTATATACAATTTAACGGTTAGTATAGAATAGATATACTATATATTATATGGTATATAGCCTATAGCCTTTCTCAATAAACGGGCTATCTAATGCAAAAAAAGTTTTTTCTAATCGGATTAGTAGTTCCTGAGATTAGCTCGTTCAAACAAACAAACTCTACCTCTTTATAATATTAATATAGATGATTTCCAAACTCCATTTATTTAAAGAGGACAGGAAACACCAAAAGTAAATAAAAAACTTAAGTCAACCAACAGTATTGTCTTATTTTGGAATCGTATCAAACCACTTTGAAACACCGCATTCACTGCAACTTTGTCGGAATAAAATAAATTCAGAAACTGAACAGCGCGTAACAAAACGAAATAGACCAATTACAAGTTAAATAAAGATAACAGCTCGATCGTGATTTTATATTTCTGATATAAAACTATAAATGGTAATCTTGTGGACTTTATTTTATAGTAGAGTATTGTAAAACTAGGTTTAAATTTAGCCATCTTAAAAAGCCTTTTACAATAGATCATTCAAAATGTATGGAAGTCACACGTTATGATCTTATATGATACTATCCGTTCACACTCACTTCGCTCGAGTTCACCTCTAGGAAAACAAAAACAAACCTATCCCACGGGAATCGTACATTTTTCCGGGATAAAAAGTAGCCTATATATTATTCCAGACTATATTCTATCTCTGTGCCAAATTTCATCTATATTCGTTCAGTCGTTCTGATATGAAAGAGTAACAAACATCCATACATACTTACAAACTTTCACATATATAATATTTATACAGACTAGCGACTCACCCTCGCTCAGCTCGGGTTCGTCCTTAGTTACATTTTAACGTTTAGTATAGATTTCTCATAAATAAGATATTTTTTCACAGTAAAAAGTATCCTATATGTTGACCCGGATAACCAGCTATCATCATACTCAGCTTCATCAAAGTCCGTCCAGTGGTTTTCTCGTAATTCTCAGATAAACAGACAGACAGACAAAAAGTTTGAAAACTATACATTCGGCCTTTGTATCGATAATAATTAATATTTCAATAAGATTTTACAAAAAAATATTTTATGTACAGATTCGACTGTTAGAATTTTATTATATGTATTTTACATATTATAATATATATCTTAGTTTTGTACTAACAAATGCAATTGTGAACACCTTTTAATTTAACAACAAAGTCTTATCTAAAAATATGAGTATTTTGAAAGCATATTACATATATTTAAAACTTCTTTATTGTTTAATTCTAATAAATTAACCTGGTAGTTGAAGTAATTAACGCGTTAAAATCAACAAAAAACAAACTTTTATATATTAGCATAGATAATATTTCAAACTTCAATAACTGAAGCAAGATTAATATTTAAGATAAAAAGTTAAACGTACAGAACTCCTTTGATGAGTTTCTCGCTTATACGTAATAAGTATTTGACTGTGGATCTATTAAATTACAAAATTAAAGATACCATCCGAGTAGGATGTTAGATGGATTTTATTAAAGCTCTTTAAGCTTTTGACTGTGACTCTTTCCCTCGCTTCATATAATAATAGTAATAATAAAAATCTCTATTCGGTATCTCAAAAGTTTTACAATAGCTGGTAAGTGATTGGGACCTCCTTTTAAGCGCATAAGCACTTGTGTTAGGAGAAACCGCTTTTCCATTACATAAGTATACTAACTAATAATTACTACTGTATAGATACTCGTACTAGGTAAAAAATTCACAATAAGCTAAGTACTATATATTTTACAATTTATTTTATATGAATCTTGTTTTCAAAGTCTGCGAAGAGAGAAGTCTAAAACAAATAAATTATAGACGAATATTGAGCTTTTTGAACAATTTCAAACAAGAGGAAGTTTTTTTTAAATCCGTCAAAATACAATCCAATGAACATACTTTTGTATAATAATAAGTTAACGATAAGTATGTCTAACCATATATTTTAATTACGCAAACTTCGAACCATCAATCTTCAACGTTACGAGGTAAGTAACAATCTGACCGAGTTAATGTGACTTTTATCAATGCGATCAATAATGGTATCCGTCCCATAAAAATGATTAATAACATTCGGAAAGTGTCCACTTGCGTAAAAGATACACGGACGTGTTGAGTAGGCTTTATTTTATGATGTTTGGACAACACAATGTTTTTTAGTTTGACGTTTAGTCGACTAAGAAAATTTTCCTTTATACAACTACTAGCGACTCACCCTCGCTCCGGTCGGATTCGTCCCTAATTACGTTTTAACGTTTAGTATAGATTTCTCAGAGATGAGACAATTTCCCGCAGTAAAAAGTATCCTAGATGTTAACCCGGATAATCAGCTATCATCATACTAAATTTTATCAAAATATGTCCAGTGGTTTTCTCGTGATGAGTTCCCAGACACACAGACAGACAAAAAATCGAAAAACTGTAGATTCGACCTCTATATCGGTAATAATGACTATTTCAATAAGATTTTCCAAAAATTATTTAATATACAGATTCGGCTTGGTTAGAATTTTATTATATGTATAGATAGATATATTTTTAGGATGTTGTACTTAACTTACGATGTATAAAATACAAAATAGAAATAAGAGAAAACTTTTTTTTCGGATGATTTCGTGGTTTTAAATATATCCAAATTGTAAAATTACAGCACATTAGAGTAATCTATTACTAGCGTTAGTACACTGGTTAAAATTTGACCATTATCATTATTGAAAATATGAGGTAAACATATAAATAAAAGTTGTGACATTAACACACAGCACCACCTAGTTTCATGTTAAGCTACGAGGCCTGTGTTATGGATACCAGATAATTGATACACTACACATATATAACTTGTACATACATATTATAAATAAAAATATCCATGACTGGAGTACAAACATTCGTGCTCATCACACAAATGGATACCCCCACCGGGACTTGAACCCGCGACCGCTGGTACAGCAAGTCACTACAAACTGAGCCTAACGTGTCGTGGAATATGAATAAATTTTATTAATCTCCATAAAAAATTAACTAATTCCAAAAATTTTAATTATTGATAACATTAAAACTTGTCAATAGATAACTGAACACAAAAAAAACGATTGAAAAACAGAGGACAAAAAGATACTGCACCGTTTTGTTATGTGTTACGTTTTAGCTTTGCCTATTTATATAAAGATTTTCTTAAAGTGTATCTTTTTTATTTTTTTAATAAATTATTTAAAAAAATAGTTATAATTGAAAATGTCAAATATTGCCATAGATGTCATCAAAAATCTTTTTTTTGTTTATTTTTGTTCTTCAAAGATTACAAAAAGACATCTTGTATTAGCTCGAGTCACTTTTATCAATATTACGGACGTATTGCTGCTTCACTCCATTATTATAATTTACAACATTAAAGTAGATAAAATAAATTTGACAAGACAAATTGACAAGCTGACTCGCGCACCGAGGGTTCCGTAGAATCCAACATATTTTTTTGTGCTATGTATTAACTTATATAAGGAATTAAATATGTATATATACAATATCCATTCTCAGCAGCCGGAAGTAGAGGAGTTCTATTGGTATGATTTTATTTTTTTAAATTGATTATAGCATTGTTTAGCTTCGCGGTGTTTTATATAAATATAAACATATAACATAGGTATAATAAGTTGTTGTATTATAATGTTTTTGCTGTGGGAATTAGGTAATCTAACGCGATAAAGTAGCCTATGTCACTCGCTAGCCTTTGAACTATCTCAACACAAAAAATCACAACAATCCGTCACTCTGTTTCCACGTCAAAGAATGACAAACAAACATACAAACATACACACTTTTAAATTTATAATATCATCATAGATATGAATACATAGCCTTAGTGCTTATTTATCTGAACGACCTATACTTATTGTACTTGACTACGGTCTTAAAAAAATCTATGACATACGGACAGACGTATCGAAATTATGTTTATGCCTTTGCTTTAGATGTAAAGTACGAATTTATGGCACATCAACCATCAACATCGACAAGATCTTGTACGTGTAACAACTTACATTTACTTACTAACTACTTATCTCGAGCGGAACTTCTGTTTACACTCATCGCTTATTTTCCAAAATTTATGTAGATTATGTGATGCACATGCTATTTTATTTCCAATCAATACTAATACAGAGCAAACTAAGTTTAACTCTTTTAAATAAAACTATCTTTTCGGATTATTTCGCGGATTTATTTTGATTTTTGGTGACTCGTTTTCTTTCTCCCCGTCCGTTTCTCCTCGATTCTCTCCCATGACCATGATTACTGTAAAGCATTCGAAACGTCGGAAACCAAAAATCGAAATAAATCCGCTAAATAATCCGAAAAGATAGTTTTATTTAAAATGTCAAATATTTGCGTAAATCTAAGAAAGTATTATAATTTTAACTCGTGTATCACGAGTTTAATACATAGCCAACTGAATCTAATTCTTTTATGGGTACTTATAGTACTTGGATATTCCATACCTATACTATAAGATTTGATATTAAATTACTTCTTACGCGAGATATGTTATTACGAGTAGAAAACCTATATTTCTGGATACAATCTATCTTAATCCAAATTTTATCAAAATCTGCTGAGCCATTAAAGCGTAAAAAACTAGGTTCCACTCATTCACTTCCCATTTATTCGTGTATGATGTTAGTGTGGTCTATCTTGGACCACATCTATAGAAGGATGTGTGTGGTTGGGACTTGTGTCTACTATCTATATGTATATTATTATATAATAGGTTATTTACCTGCAACGTATTTTTGTATATATCACTTTTGACTTTTATCTCTATACATATGATAAAATTCTAACTGATCACTGTTTGTACATGAAAGATATTTAAGGAAAATGATTTTCGGGGGTCTTTAGTAATGCAATGGAATCCAAAACAATGATTTTTAGAATTTTGGTCTGTTTATCTGTGCGTTTGTGGGCACTAATCTCAGAATCGGCTTAACCGATTTGGTGTGGTTTTCACTAATGTGTTGTGTTAAGCTTCGCTTAATATTTAGTATTTGTTTTATTTCAATCGGGTTATAAATAAAAAAGTTAGGTCAGTTTAAAGAATCACCTAGGAACAAACCCGAGTGAAGCGACGGTGAGTCGCTAGTATTTTGTTATTATTATGAATTATGAAAACGAAATCCTGTCATCGTCGAAAAGTTAATTTCTCTTTAACAATTCATTAGCAACGTTCACCAACATAGGATTTCAACCCTAGTTATTAGTAAGATATTGTTAAAAAGACATTAAATTTATGTCACAAAAAAGCATTTCCAGTACAAAAATCATCATATCATATCCGGTATAAAACACAAGTTTCTATGGAAACGTGTTGGGAGTGATATTTTATTGATTATTTATGTATATTTCAAATCTGTAACTTTAATAAATTAATAAAAACTTTTAATTTTACACTCAGAAAAAAATATGATTGAAGGCAATATCATACAAAGACAAGAAAATATTACGTATTTTGTCTCTTTTTATCTAGCTGGAATCTTACATCAATCGCACATACCTTAAGGGACGAACCCGAGAGAAGCGAGGATGAGACGCTACTTTATAAATATTTTGCATATTTGAAAATAATATTAATAGAAAATTGTAATCTTTGAAGATAGCAACGGAAAGAATATCACATTCCCTCCACGACCGCGGACACGCCGGCGCGGCGTGTCAGTTACCAATAGATTTCTTAGAAATTTACCTGAAGGTGTTTTTCAAACAGTAACCTAATGCAAGCGGTTCTATGGCAACCGTAACGATTTTCGTCACGATTTCTCGTGACGTGACCTTGAAATTTTACTCTCATGAGCGGAAAGAAGTTTCACTTCAAAATCATCTACAATGGTTAACGCGATATTACGTTACAGATATCGTAACATCGTCAAAAATCCTATTTACAATAATAAAATAGAATATAATATAGAAAAATTTTAGCAAACAATATATATTTTTTCTAGATTCAATAAACATGATTGATATTGATACCGTGCTCTTGTTTGTGATGGATGGTTCGATGTTAACAGATTTTTATTTTACCTTAGAGATGCCACAATAAGAATTATCTTAAGCTTTATTTATTTTCCTTACGTAATAAAAATCACAGTATAAACGAGAGTGCTCGGTGATTCTCATCAGTATTATTTTTTACATCCTTTATATTGGCCCTTGAATACTAATCTTTCATAATACTTTCTTATAATAATAATACGTTTTAACGTTTAGTATAGATTTCTCAGAGATATTTTTTCGCAGTAAAAATATCTTATATATTGACAACCTGGATAACCAGCTATCATCATACCAAAAGTTATCAAAATCTATCCAGTTATTTTCTCGTGAAGCGTTCCCAGACAGATAGACAGTCAGGCAGACAAAAATACAAAAACTATAGATTCGGCCTCTGTATCGATAATAATGTTTATTTCAATAAGATGTTCCAAAAAATATTTAATGTACAGATTCGGCTTAGTTATAATTTTATTATATGTATAGGTAAGTATAGATGTAAAGAAGAATTTTTGTACCACTTTTTAAGTATATTGCGCTTAATGAGAAATATAAGTTTTGGCACAGTTAAATTTTATATGGAGAAGAACTGTAGAAAGCTAAAAATTATTTATTTTACGTACAATTAATTACTCAACTACAGCTAACAGAGGTATGGCATATTATTTTTGTATTTTCTTAACAGATACGTAAAGCTGAAGAGTTTACGTGCACACAACACGTGCTAAGCTTTAGAATAGTTCCTGTATGTATGTATGTGTTATTCCACTGCTGGGCATGGGCCTCCCTTCAATACGAGGGGGATCAGGCCATAGTCCACTACGCTGATCAAGTGCGGGTTGGCGGATTTCCTATTTGAAAAAATCTTTGTGTGATTTATCCTATTAATAAATATAGTTTTTTTATTATATTCATAGGTAACTTCAATAAAGGGTTTCAATAACCTTCAAACTTAATCAAATATGGTCGATTTTCGATTTTATTATATGTATAGATTATGATTCTTAAAATAAAGGCAAAACATATACTTACCCTTTAATTTAAATAGGGAGATGAAAAAATTGTACGGAGTTTCTTTCACCAGTTCTTCTCAGGTCTGATAGTCCGGTCAATTTAAACATAAAAATAGTGGTCAAATAACGAAAAAATCCCTGAAAGCCAAATATTGGTGGAGAGCTGGGGCTTACCTTACAAATAAATTTTTAAAAATCCCCATCGATCCCATGTGTGCTACAAAAGTTATTCTGGGTCATAGGTCAAAATTTGAGGTATTTTGGATTTTTCTCGAAAACGGTAAGTTTTATCAAAAAAGACCTCAAACCAAAGTTGTAGATCTTAATATTCTCTACAAAAATGGTTTTTATAATTTTTTTCCTAAGAGTTACCATTATACATGATATGCACATATAAGCCACGTACGTATATACACATCAGACACTTAAGACAAGTATAAATACCTATTTGTATCTCTTTTATATATATGATACTATTCTGAAAACATTTATTCAAAAGATACTTATTTAGATTACTTGCATTGATAAATACCGATACTTAACTTTTGTAAAAAATACGCGAAACAAGAAACAAGTACAACTATCATGTCTTCCTCCAACATCGGCATCTGCTATTCAACACTTGTATCGAGTATACTATCAAGTTCAAACATGCCTAGGCAATCAACTGAACCCAGAAGACTGGGGTTGGCAATTGATAGATAATACTCTGGAACCGATTAAAACTTTACTCCCACCTGCTCCAGAAAAACTCCTCAACACTATTTTTTGCAATTGTAATAAAGGTTGTAGTGCCAAATGTGGCTGTAAAAAAGTCGAGTGGCTGTGTTCTCCAGCGTGTACCAATTGCCAAGGTTAGTCCGGCTCAAATGTCCAGTTGAGTACAATACAGGAAAATTCCTGTGATTTCAATGAAGAGGAAGAGGAAGAAGAAGTAATCGAAGAAGACATGACTGTTGAAGTAGTCTTTCAAGAGTATGAATCTGGATTAAAATATCTAAAGAGATCAAAACAATAGTTAACCCAGTAATCAATAGCAATATTAATAATCAATATCAATAATAAGGTAATATCTAGATCTCGACGGGTATTGTTCCCTTAAATTATCCTAAAATTGTCATGACAGTTAGTGGATTAGGCCTACAGGGGAAGCCACGGTAAAAAAACGCACCGAGTACAATACCTCACAGGTGACGTGGAAATGTGTGCATATCATGTGTAATGTGACTCTTAGAATCGCGATATCTCACGAATGGTAACTCTTAGGAAAAAATTGTAAGAACCATTTTTGTAGACAATTTTACGATCTACAACTTTGGTTTGAAGTTTTTTTTGATAAAACTTACCGTTTTTGAGAAAAATCCAAAAAACCTCAAATTTTGACCTTTGACCCAGAATAACTTTTGTAGCACATATGGGATCGATGGGGACTTTTAAAACTTTATTTGTAATGGTAAACCCTAGCTCTCCACCAATATTTGGCTTTCCGGGAATTTTTGTTATTTTAAATGTCCATATATTGACCGGACTATGAGGCTTCTTGTTTCCGAACTAGTAGTAGACTCATGATATTTATTAAAAAATTGTAACAATTTAATGCTGAATAAAATATTTTGAATTTGAACTGTAATTTGAAGAGATTATGTCAAATAATTATTGATAAACGATGTGAAAGTGAAATAAATACGGTGAAGTACTAACGGGTTTCTCATAACGGCCTTCGGTCAGTGATAAATTTTTACATAAATAAAAACAGAATTTATCAAAGTGATATAGTGAAATTTGTCTTTCTATAAAATTTTATTAAATTCGAGGTTTTATCGAAAAGCAATCAACTGCTATACACATGCTGTAATGATTAATTATACTTGTACAAGCCGTTGATTATAGTTAATTAGAGGTGAAACTTGATAAATTAACCAGATACGGACGTGTAAATAAAATATGGATACTAATTAGCGTTACAGATGTTTTTGAATCTCCAAATCCTTATTCGAGATGCTTGATTAATGCTTTTATAAAGTGTGCAATTATTATATAAAGAAGTTGATTGAAAATGAAAAATGTCCCCGCCCTCAGTCTCTGTTATAGGGAAATTTAGTATAGACTGGTTTGTAAAAAATATTATAAAATATAAATATAAAAAGGCTTTTATTTCCTGCTCATAATCGTTCATAGTAAGTTTTTAGGTAATACAAAAATATTTGTAATTGTAGGAAGCCCTCTCAGGAAGCCTCTTCCAGTGGAATCTATTCTTCTATCCTAATATTATAAGGAGGAAAATTTTTTTCTTGTTTGTTTGTTTATATGAATAGGCTCTAAATATACTAAACCGATTAAAGTGAAATTTGGTAAGAAGATAGTTTGAGACCTCTGGAAAGACAAAGAATATTTTTTATCTCGGAAACCATCCTTCAAAGGGTTGAAAATGGGGCTAAAAGTATGTATGGGGAAACAACCCAGGGAGGAACCCGAGCGAAGCGAGGGTGAGTCGCTAGTGGAATATAGAATCGTCATTTCGACATCACAAACCGACAATTTAATTTATCTGTATAGATTGGTTCAATGTATATAAAGCGTGGCGACATGTTTTTCCCACTCCTACTTAAAACTGTGTAGTTTAAATATTATAAATAAACATAACTTTCATATATTTAAAATATAAAACCATAACATGTTACCTTAAAAAGATTCAGCGAAATTATTGGCAGGCAAGTTTTCATCGTTCAGAATTCCGATTTTCCGACACATAAGCGCCTGTATCGGGAAATGCAATAGATTATGCCGCATATTGAGAAATTCTAGGCGCAACGCGACGTGATCAGCGTCGTGGAGACGTATTCTGTTCGTAAACGTTTTTATCGAGTTTAGTCATTTCGTTCGCTACTCGCTAAGAATTTTTAGTACAGACTCTACTTGCTTTTAAAATTTTGAACGTGATGGCTCCAAATATTATTATAATACTTGATTTTAGATGAAGGCAATGGTCACTGTTCCGTATGAATAAATAGCTTGAAGACTTCTTTCATACTTATTTTTCCATTCATTTTATTTTTATATATATAGATACAATAATAAATATGTTGAGACATTAATGCCTTAACACACAACACCATCTAGTTCCATGGTAAGCTACGAGGCTTGGTTTATGGATACCAGATAGTTGATACACTACACATATATAACTTTAAATACATACATATTATAACTATAAACACCCATGACTGGAGTACAAGCATTCGTGCAAATCATACAAATGAATGTTTACAGCAGGACTGGAACCCGCGACCGCTGGCACAGCAAGTAGGGTCACTACAAACTGTGCCAAACGTGTTGTCAAATATCTTGTGTTACAGCTTATATTTATCCGTTTTCACAAAGAATTACGCAATTTTTATATATTATATATGATTTCTTCGCAAATTTATATAATAATTGATAATCATAATTTTTATTTTTTTATTAACATACGTAGGCACCTAAAGGGTAGTTTTATAAAAAATAACAAAAAATCCACCCTTAATGTTAAATTAAAATTATTTTTAAATTACTTTCAACTCCACCAGCCTTTTTAGTTTAAGTTAATATTTATCAATTATAATTAATAATTAGTGCGACTTATCATCTACGACTGCGTTACCACTTACCATCAGGTGGAACGTAGTCAAGCACTAATTCAGAATAGTATATAAAAAAAAAAACATCAAATTAATTTATGTAACAGAACTGTTTGAGTATCTAATATCCTTAAGGAGATTCATGGGAAATTCCTTTGTAGAGCTATTCTATATATAGAGATTCATTTTGATGAGTAGTATTATACAATAGGTCTTGATTTTTTTATTTAATATTAATGTAATAGATAGCCCAATAGTTAATCACTTAGGGAAGCCAAGTGAGACTTGCGTGAACCCTGATTCTTTTTCTAAAATAAAAATAGCCTTAGTTGCTCCTCATAGCATCAGCTATCTCCAGAGAAAGTCCAATCAAAATCGATCCAGCCGCTTAGTAGATTAGCCGGAACGAAGAGACAGACAAAAATTAAAAAACAATCTTATAAATACTGTATATACTTTTATATGCATTCAGTAAAAATCTGTTATTTTGAAATTTATTTATTTGTGAATTTTAATTTATTTGTGAAACTTATTTATAAACTAGCGGCGCACCCTTGCCTCGCTAGAGTTCATCGCTAGGTACGTTTTAAATAAATATAAAGTTATTAGTCAGCGTTAGCCATATAATTTTTTTTTGTTAATAATATTGACAAATATTGACATTAATATTTATACGATAATAACGTCACTCAATTGTTTTGCCTTCCCGGAACCTCTCCACTAACACTTAAACTTTATGGTATGGTATTAAAGTTCAAATTGACTTTTAAGTATAATTACGAATCTTTTGTATGGGAGTATCGAAAAGTGTTGTTTGTAAACTTTTTCAGGCATTTTTTTAAATTTGTCTCTCCGTAAGAACCATCCTAGTACCTCAAGGAATATTCTAAAAAAAGAATTAGCAAAACCAGTTCAGCTGCTCTCGAGATTTGCGCTTACCAACACATTCAGCGATTCATTTTTATATTATAGAAGATTTATTCATTTATTTTGAAATTTATCAAATATTCGCGTAGGTAAATCTTTTTTAATACTGTAACAATTATAGCTATAGATATGAAATATTATGCAATGTAAGCTAAACATTCTACATACATATTCAAAATTCACATACGAAATAGGCTAACTCGATATAAGCGGCTACGGCTGGAATAAACGATTACATCTCGAGGTCGATCACGTCGCACTATGCCTAGAGTACAGTGTGCAATCCAATACTATAAATGCAAAAATAAATAAATATGTTGGGACATTAACACGCAGCACCATCTAATTCCAAGGTAAGCTAGATGGCTTGTGTTATGGATACCAGATTGTTGATACACTACACATACATAACTTTAAATACATACATATTATATATAATATACCCATGACTAGAGTAGAAGACAACGTCAAAACAAAATTTATTGTGTAATCAAAATTTATTTTAAAATATATCCGAAAATAACATTAAAAATCTAAGTATTAGTATAAAAAATGTTTTAAAAGACAACAAAATCGAAAGTGCATAATAATTACAAGACTTCCGGGATAACATTCAGACAAAGAGAGACAATAGCATTCCCAAGGAGGGTTGACGTCAGGCAGGCGGCCGGTCGTAAAACTTTTGCCAAATCCTATCAGCAGTACAGAAGATGTACTGCGCCGACCCCAAGTGATTGGGAAATGGGCAGGGAGAAGAAGAAGAAGACTAGAGTACAAACATTCATGCTCATCACACAAATGAATGTCCCTGGCGGAACTCGAACCCGCAACCGTTGGCACAGCAAGTAGGGTCACTACAAACTAAGCCAAACGTGTCGTCGAAAATATCTATATTATTATTGACCAACTTTGAAAGGGATAGGTAGTTAAACTATCTGTATTTTTCGGCGGTTGTTCATAGTAAACTTTTAGTATAGCGCCTATTAAGTTAAATGTTTGTATAGGTATATGAGGCATTTTTTTTATTTTTCTTCCTAAGCTATGAGAATGGCATATAAAGTACGTTATGTTATATTAATATACAGACACACATTGTTACACATAATCCAATGAAATATTATTAATGGTTCAGAGATACCATAATGGCTACAGTACCCACCATAGCGATCACGCTTCGCATCGCATTTTTTCTTAAAACATATAAAAACTGCGTTTTTACGAAAAAAACATCGATACTGATAAACTTTAAATGAAAAACCTTATCTAAATACAAAATTTGATCCAAATTGTTAGGGCCGTTTCCGAGATACACGAAATAAATTTATATACACAAGAATTGCTCATTTAATATTAGAAGATGTTACACTGTCAACGCTTTGTTATTATTCTACGTAAGCAAAATAAATACTACTGGGATTGTAATTTATGTTTGAATACTTACTTAGGCAGAATAAAAATTCTCGTAACTTCTAAAAGCCAGAAATAATTAATATAAATTAAAAAAAAAAACGTTAGTAGAAAAACATATACTTAATAAAGATTTATTTTGGGATTTCAACAGCAATTTTGGGGCTTATTTTTTAATCTAGACTCACACTTTGCCGCATAATAATATTATTAAGAAATAGCTATAGACTATATTCGTTCCTTGTTTTTTTACGCATTTTTCTTGCAGAGTGTAGCGTAGATAAAAGACTAGTGTAAATAAATAAATAAACATGTTGGGTTTACATTAACACACTGCACCATCTAGTTCTATGGTAAGCTACGAGACTTGTGTTGTGGATACCAGATACACTACACATGTATAATTTTAAATACATACATATTACAAATATGAGTATCCATGACTGGAGTACAAACATTCGTGCTCATTACACAAATGAATGCCTACAGCGGGACTCGAACCTGTAACAATTGGCACAGTAAGTAAGGTTATTACAAACTGAGCCAAAGGTGTCGTCGAATAGAAGAATTAAGTGGTTTTTTAGTTTATTATGCGCCTTTCAACAGTAGATATAAATTGAACGGGTAGTGCTTCATATAGTTGCAATTTTTCTTAATTAGGTAATACTTTCTTAGGTTTCTTTGTCTCTCGTGAACATGTTTGCTGAAAGCACTCGAAGCGTCGGGAATTAAAAAAAAACCGCAAAAAAATCTGAAAAGAAAATCTAACAATACTTTCTTATATTTACGCGAAAATTTGACATTTTTAATAACATTAGCTTTTCGGATTCCTGTGACCATGATTGCTGTAAAGCATTCGAAAAGTCGGGAACTAAAAATCAAAATAAATACGCAATAAAATCCGAAATACAGTTTTACTTGAAATTTCTTAATAATTATTCATAGAATATATCACATTTTCTATGTATAAAACAGTATCAAAACACAAAATGACAGTACGAGTGCCACTTCATTTTTTTAATATTACTATCAAAATACGAACTCGTCTACGAGAGTTCTCGTCTCAGAAATACACCGACGCGACGTATTGTATACCTACCGTCAAAGTGAATATGGAAATAGGAAGGAAATTGTATTTTCTATTACGGAATTTTTAATATATTAAAAAATAGTTGCATAAGAACTGCTGTGAGGTAGAGTAGGACTGGTGTTGCCAAATACTCAGATGGACACAGATTTGATTCCAGCATATTTAAATTACCTGTGTTTAAGAATTAGTTCCAAAAAAATACTTTCTTAGATTTACACGAATATTTAAACGGAAGTATCTTTTTGTATTTATTTAGATTTTTAGTTTTCGACGCGACGTTTCGAATTCTCTACATCGATCATGGTCACGCGAGAGACCTTAGTCTCTCCTTCTCTCTCTTAGTCTCGAAGGTCATTATATAGTTGTTACAGACAGTGCCTATTCTAGCTAATATTTTTCATTTATAAATGTAGCAATAGTGTTGTGTTGTGTAATGTAAAATAAAAATTTGATAACACCATAAATTTTATTCTGACGTTGTCAATTTTTGTTTTTGTTTTTCTAAAAATAATAAATCAATTGATAACGATGATAATAATAATATGTACGTGATATTATTATTGGTAAATGTTCTTAGAAATACGAGTGGCTAGAGAAATTTGAACTATCAGAATGGTTTACACATCATTAAGCTCGCATTGTTTTGATACATTATAGAATTTGCTCAATTAGTTGAAATTTAGTGAAATATCTCTTTCATTGATATTGTAAAGAACATAAAACATTTTTCGTTACTCTCGATTTGATTACAGGCATTGCATGAAATGAAGGACTTTGCTGGTTTGATTCCTGCATGATGTAAATTATCTATTACATCTATAATATAAAGTGCGGGAAGTTGTTCTTTCATTATTAATTCAAGATATGAACTTGATAGTAACAAAATTATTGACTTACTTATAATACCTGGAACTAGACCTAGACCTTGTTTAATATGAAGGATTTCACTGGTTTGATTTTTGCATGATGTAAATTTCGTATTACATCTTTAAGCAAAGTTAAGATAAAGTGCGAAAAGCTGTTTTTTATTCATTTATGATATGAAATTACTTAATAAAAACAAAATTATTCTCTTTTATTATAAACACTGGCTTATAAGACCTAAGTATCCTCTACTTAGAACAAAGGCATTTAAATCAACTCAACGAGCTCCATTATGCTGCATAATTCAGTACAATTAGAAACTGCAGTGTTAAGCGGTAAGCTCTGAACCTAACACAGTTTTACTATGATCGTGCTACGATAATTTTTGGAGCTTTTGTTAATGACAGAAATCAAAAATATAATTTATTTATTTAAGCCCACTTGCTCTCGTGTTTAGATAGAAACAATCTACGTGACTTATGTAGAATGAAATTTTCTTAAATGTGAAATAATTTTTGGTATCGATTCTGTCCAGAAATAGGGAATATACATGTAATTTAAATTTGGATCAAATATTTTTATTCTGAATCTTTATTGGCCGGACATTTCAATGAAGCCGTTATTTTAGTAATTAATCTCTATTTATTAACTTAAAATTAATAAATAAAAGTACAAATTAAGCGAGGGAAATTCAAATTTGTAAAACGCAATACTAGCGAAACGTGACGTCCAATACTGTGTCTAGGAATGTTCATGTAAAAAAATATCGATGTTTTTTTCGATTTATTATATCGTATTGTTGTATCGATACTTCGCGATGTATCGTACAAATATATCGATATTTTCGATATATCGTAAGTCGCAAGTTATTTGTTTGTATTTATCTAGTCTGTAATATTAAATATGAGTAAAAACGGTTAGTGAAGAAACAAATCATTGTATTTATTTATTATTTATTTATCTTCATTCTTCACAACAAGGTAACCAAGTTGTTGCGACTGTTCGTCTCTTCTAATAACCTTACACCATTCCTTACGTATTTTTGCACCTATCGGGACTGGAAAAAACACTTTGTGAGGTGTACTTCTGATGGTGTTTTTACATTTTGGCACAATGCAATACTTATAAACTGCCTTTTGAGTTTTTTTCATGGTGAAATAAGCTATGAACGAGAACACCTTAAACTTGCACTAAACAATAGACTGAACTGTCACTACTCAGTACTCACGTCTCACTGACAGACAGGACACCAGTGCTGCCATTTATTGCTTTGGGCTCCAGATCTACGGCTTTCTTTGTTTTTGTTTTTTATTATAATTTATAGTTCTAGAAAAAAAAAATAGTCAATTTAGCACGAAGTTTAGCGTTTTTTGTGCAATCCTAGCGCTGAATGAGTTTTTTGATTTTCCAACACTGCTGGACATAGTATTTGACGTCATCAATAGAGCGCCAAAAATGGCAAAAATGAATTATATAATTAATATTATCTTACCTTACACCTAAAATATTATATACATAAGTATATAGAGCTATAACATCGTTTTCTACTTATGTAGGTACTTATTAATTATATACTCTAAAAAGTATAAACCATATAATTATGTTCAATTTACATACATACATACATGTTTGCTATATATCACTATGGTTTATCCCGAAGGTTTGCTTACAACGTGGACTTCATCGAACATCTGCTCTTGACATGAACAATGTATTTCTTGACCGACCTCTCTCTTTGACCAATGTAAGATAAATTACCTAACATTATGGTGCTTATGCTCGTACAGGAATATTGCTTGTAAGAAAGTAAACGGGAGTAATATATACGAGTGTTTAAATAATATTTAAAATATTTTTAACCTCCAAACAATAATATAAACGTTATTTGATTAATTATAGTCAAAAAACTTTCAAAAATTAAGTTATTGATCTAAAGCCTAATTCATAGTTCAATAAAATGTAACGACAAATCTGGCTCTATTATATACACATTACATTAACTGCCTCGGTGGTGTAGTGGCTAGCATGTACGGCTGCACACTCGGAGGTCCTGGGTTCGAGTCCCGGGTCGGGCCAAGTTTAGTTATTGAGTCTTTCTGTATAGTAAGTCTCAGTAGCAGCCCGGAGTTGGGAAGTTGGTGGTGTTTCACCCCCGTGCCTCGGAGAGCACGTAAAGCCGTCGTACCTGCGCCTTAACTCTCACTGGTCGTGTCGAGCAGTCGTCCCACCGGAGTATGAGAGTGACAGGAATAGAGAGTGCCCTTGTGTCTGCGCGTACACTTGTGCACTATAATATCTCCTGAGCAGTTGGCTAGTCTCAATGAGATTGGCCGCCGTAGCCGGAATCGGCTAGGAGAACATCATCATCATCATTATATATATATACATATGTACATCTTATTTAGTTTGTATATATGTGTAGAACTCCTGTTCAAGTAAGTCTGATACGCACTTTACGTTTTTGAAAACTTTATTTTTGTTATTTTATAAGATAGACTAGCATTGCCCGCTGCTCCACCCGCATTTAGATGACCAATAACCAAATTCTTAGTATACTCTTACATTACAGTTTTTGTATTTTTTCTCAAAAATAAGATAATTTCCCGCGGTGAAAAGTATCCTGTATGTTGACCCAGATAACCAGCTATCACCATACCAAATTTCATCAAAATCCCTCTAGTGGTTTTTCTGTGATGCGGTAACAGACGGATAGATAGACAGACAAAAATTCTAAAAACTCTAGATTCTTCCTCTGTATCGATAATAATGTTTATTTCAATAAGATTTTCCAAAAAAATATCTAATGTACAGATTCTACTCAGTTACAATTTTATTATATGTATAGAATAGGTGATTTGCTTATTATTTGCATTAATTTTGTATCTTTCAGTTTACCTTACAGCTACATATTACGTTATAGAGTTTGAGCTATCATTTTCATATAACTGAATGATGTTCTTGTATAGTCTCGCATAATTGCTAGAATTGACTCGCATGCATATCCATGTCTTGCTAATACAGGTGTTGAGAGCCGTTACCTCATATTACAGTATATTCTAATACTAGCAAATATAGGATAATACTAATAAAACTTCGAGATATTCCTTGCATATATTCTATTTAGCACTTTTATAATAGTCAGAACGTCTGTCCGTATGGAAGCTACCACCGACTCGCAAAGCAATTCTGCTGAGAAGAGCCTGCGAGAAACTCAACAGTTTCTCTTTTAAATAATGAGTTAAATAATTTATAATAATAATTTACAGTATTACAAACAATTCTTGACTATTTACAAGATATTACTGACATCTGCCGTGACATGTCAAAGCGCGGGAAACAAATCAAAAGTCGCGCCCTTTTTTTTTAACACATTCCTATCGGCCAAGTTCATATGAATAAATGCTTTATACATAATTACAAATTGGTCAAATATATTAATTTATTTCATTAAAACGCTCGTTTAGAAAAATGCAACTTATACAACTAATACTCGCTTCGCTAATCATACACACAAACATACAATCTTCCACAATTATAATAGTAAAAAGGCTTTCAAAAAGAAAAGAAACGCAATTCGGTTCTATGTCACTGTAACACGAATTTATTTTTATTATTAATACTTTCTTAGATTTACGCGAATTTTGCTGTAAAACATTCGAAACGTCGGGAACCAAAAATTAAAATAAATCCGCTAAATAATCTGAAAAGCTAGTTTTATTCTACTTTTTAAATGACTCGGTTATCATTTATTTTAAACTTTTAAACCGTATAAATATTTAAATTATGCATTATTATGATGTGTAACCAGGTTACCTGTTTTCGATTACTCTGGTTAACTCCAATATAGGTGGTTACTAAATGCATGGTTTGTGGTGGTTACTAAACACGTTTCTCGCATAATCCCATGATGATTAGCTGACTGACAGATTATATCGCTACTATACGTATTTCGGAACAAGGCCGTCGATCGATGGTAGGCGCGATGGAATTATGGGATCCTCATAGTTTAGATTCCTTTCATATGACTCATTTTCACCCCTTCACCAGTTAAATATTAAAAATATTTTTTCATAGGAGTTAGTTACTAATAATATTATAGGAATATGATATCAAAATTTCAATTATTTACGTCTAACCTTAAATCTTTTGGTCTAGTCGTTGATGATATAGACTGAGAATGTCGAAATTAACGTTTTAATAACTTTTGTAACACTGCTGGGCACGGTCTCCCTTTAATACGAGGGGGATCAGGCCATAGTCCACTACGCTGGCCAAGTGCGGGTTATCGGACTTCACATGTCTTTCGAAAACTTGCTACGTTCTCTCAGACATGCAGGTTTCCTCACTATGTTTTCCTTCATCATGCTAGAAATGATTCGCACATGAAAATATCAGAGGTGCGAGACCCGGGTTTTGAATCCGCTTCAATTGGTTTCCCAAGCGATCGTGCTACCACTGAGCTACCTTATTAGTATCCTAAAACACGATAAATATTAAAAAAAACCCTCATAAACTTACACGAAAATACTAACAGAAATAAACTTGTCCTTACTTAGACCGTAAATCTAACAATTGGGGCTCTCACAAATGCGTTTTTGTAGACGTGTTATTTTATGGGTTTTGGTGAAACAACACATAAAACGGTTACCTCGAGTTATTTATTTTTGCGACAGTATAATTTATAAGCTCTTATACCTTGTCGCTTTCTGTGATGAGAAGTTCTTACGGTTAGTTTATATATTTTATACGTTAGCGTTTTGTTCGGCTTTGAATCATGAGGTCCTGGATACTAATCCTAGGTAGCGTAAAACATAGTTATAGATTTTAATGTCAAGAGATGCTAAGTGTAGTTAGGAAGATTTATCAGTAAGTATACTAAAACATCAGTGGAAATGAACTCATAACTTAATAAACAGTAGGCAGTTTCAGATACGTGCCACCCTGCACTCTGATCACATTTAAATATAAATACAAGGTATGTTTTCTAATATTGAACACGTATGTATAAGAGGGTGATAAAACGCAAAACATCAATCGTATATTCTAATCACGTAGGTGCGTATGAATTTACAGCATGCGATGAATTTCTTTAGCGTTTACACGAATATTCCTTTTTTCCATAAATTTTCTTTTAAATTACCTTTAAAGCTTATTAATCTTTATGGAAAAAATTGAACTGTTCTAGCCCTCATTTTCTGTTTATGTGTATTTTCGAAACGGCGGGGCCGATTTTAATAGGGCTTTCTATAGAAATCTATCACCGATAGAGTGATAGGTCGTAGGATGATAGAGGATTTATCTAAAGGAAAAGGGTATTAAAAGACAAATGGTTTTATCAATTTTAACGAGGCAATTACCACAGATCATATAATACTATACTAGTACCATTACTAACAGATAGAGAAAGGAAGGTACAAGTGTTGATTAAAAAAACAATAAGAATAATAAAAAAAATGTCCGCTATCTCTTTTTTTTAATACATTTCTACCGGTCAAGGTGGCATAAAAATATTTTATTCGAATTATTCAAAAATAATTTACATTCATTTTTGACTGTGACAAAAACAAATCTATCCAACGGGATACGTACATTTTTCCGTTCAGCAGTTATGACGTGAAAGAGTAACAAACATCCAGCCATCCTCTCAAACTTTCACATTTGTAATATATAATATAGTATTGACAGTGAATATAAATATGAAACTATATTAATTGCTTTAGTAACAAAGTTCAGTTAAGACTGTACAAAATACAAAAGTTTGTTAAAACAAATAAACTCTCATTATATATAGCTGCCATTAATCAAATTTTACGCTATATGGTTAACGTATTAATTGTAATTTTATACAAATGAGCAAAAATATATGAAATGTTGTCATTTTCAATATTAACAGCATAGCGAATTACGAAATTGTTCAATCGAACTCATTATTAATTTGTGAGTACTTTTATAATTACCCTGTCTGTGTTGATGACACAGCTTAAGTATCGAAACATCCATAAACTGATATTATAATTAAAGTATTGATGAGAGTTCAATTAAGCGATAGTGAGTTCGATTCTCAGATGATGTAAATATTTTTTCTGAGTGTTTCACTATACTACAAGAGATTGAATCATTAAACGCTTGAGTAACCAACTTGGAGAGTTCGAATCCTATGTAAAGCCATTCTATCTTAAAATACTATCAAGTCCCTTTTTTTAATGTTAGAAAATGCATTTACGCATACCACCTGCATAAATACAGGTGGTAATAGGATTCACCAGCTAGAGAAGCCAGTACTACCCGCTAAAACTCAACAGAACCTCCCCCGTCTCAATGGGGCGTTGTAGGATCGCTTACGGACTCACACGACGCCCCGGTGGCAGGTCTGCCCGAACAGATCACACAAGCAAGGGGTTGCTCCTACGGTCCACTCTGCTGTCATAAAAGTTCCAGGAGTCCCTAGTGAAGTAAACAGTAGTACATTTTTCCAATAAGATAATGAAACATAATATACATATATGTATATACTATGACGACACGTTTGGCTCAGTTATTAGTGGCCCTACTTGCTGTGCCAGCGGTCGCGGGTTCGAGTCCCGCTGGGGGCATTCATTTGATAAGCACGAATGTTTGTACTCTAGTCATGGGTGTTTATATTTATAATACGTATGTATTTAAAGTTATATATGTGTAGTGTATCAACTATCTGGCATCCATAACACAAGACTCGTACCTTACCATGGAACTAGATTGTGCTGGGTGTTAATGTCCCAACATATACTAGTACATATTATGTACGGTTTCCACCAGATCATAAAAGATGACTCAATTCTAGAATATTACTGAGAATTCCTTGATAGAAAAGTCTAATGGCCCGACTCAGAGCTTGAACCTAAGACCTGCTGATCAGTCCCATACATGCTAGCCACTGACCCATCGAGGCAGTTAATCTAAACAGCTAACTTTTTATTTACAATATAATTTACAACTTTGAATACTTTCTATTTCATTATATTATATTAAATAATTAATGCTAAGCTGATTTAAAAGTTTGGCAAATGTTTCCATAATAGCTGAATGTGGTTTTGACATTGATATATCAGGTTAATGCGAAGACTAATTTTCACGAGCCACATAATGAACGGTACTGTAATAATTCAAATTAATGGCTTTGACATCTGATGTTTAAAACAAAGTGCAAGTCTAATTGCAGTATGGATTAATGGATTGTATAGTATACTAGCGATTCAACCTCGTTTCGCTCGGGTTCCTCCCTAGCTAGTTGCGTTTTAACGTTAGTACAGATTTCTCAGAGATGACATATTTTCTCACAGTGAAATGTATCCTATATGTTGTACCCGGATAACATGCTATTATCATATCAAATTTCATCAAAATATGTCCAGATATTTTCTCATGATGCTTTCACAGACAGACAGATGAAAAATTCTCTCAGAGAGAAAAGTTCTTAAAAACTATAGAATCGGCCTTTGTATCGATTATAATGACTATTTCAATAAGATTTTCCAATAAATATTTAATGTATAGATTCAACTCAGAATTTTACTATAATAGGTATATACATATAATATACATTTCATATTATAATGTAAGAATGAAAGTAGTTTCAATGTATATATTTTGGTTTTAGAACAATCACTTACTGATCCCCTTACTTTTACTGATCCCCCTCGTATTAAAGAAAGGACCGTGCCCAGCAGTGGGACGTTAAAAATGACTCATACATAGTTTATCTGCAAAATGTATTATTTTTAAGTAAATGATATTTCTATTCAGATCAGAGGAACGAATCATTTTTTGAACAGCATTATAGTGTCTAATTATTATTTTAAGGACTTTTTTAACTAAACAGAAAGATTCAGTTATATCGTGAGCTGCTATCCTTATGGCACATTTCATTAAAATCTGTCCAATAGTTCTAGCTAGCAACCGTTTACAATACTCGTAAGAAAGAAATTGCCAGTCAAAATTAACAAGTTTTTACATTCTTTGCACTTTGCGATCAAATATGTTTTATTTGTAACTCAAATAAGTAGTTTAAAACATTTGTTTTTATACATAACATATTATTATGTATAAAAAACAAATGTAGTTAATAATTATTGCAATAGATGCCAAAGCGAGTGTTTGTTCCTCCTTCACACTAAAATAGCTGGACGGTTTTGAATGAAATTTTGTAAATATATAGATATGACCTGGAGTAAGATTATGTATGTATCTGATGTTGGGAAATGCATTTACGCATACTACTACCCACTAAAACCCAACAGAACCTCCCTTGTATTATTGGGGCGTCACAGCATCGCATACGCACTCAGCCACGACGTCCCGACGGCTGGTTTGCTGAAGCAAATTACAACAACCATGGGTCAACCCCAACGGTCCACTTTGCTATCAGAGAAGTACCAGGAGCAACCCGCATACACCGCCTATCGAAGCGGGCCACCTCCCTGTGTGTTTCTTGGCTACGCGCCCGGCTGAGGAAATGAAGTGAGGATAAGTCGCTTGTGTCCTTGTTTATAGTATATTGATATTATGACATACATTAACAGGTTTATAATATATATTTTTTATAAATATTTCTTTCGTATGTTAATGTAAAACATTGTTCTTATTTGTTTTTATCACGTAGTTAATTAACAATGTTTGGGGTCGAGCGGCGATAATTACTGCAATCTGATTAAACGAGCGAAACTGCACTTTTGTATACAAATTACCGAATTATTAGTAAAAGCATTTTAATGACTGCAATTGTTTCGTCTTTATTTGACTTTTTACATTTCAAGCTTTTATTTAACTTGTGTCTTTTGAAACAAAAACTTTTTAAAAATACTAATGTGGCAGGTATACTAAAGTAACATACGGTAATATAATATAATTATGGTAGAATAGAGCTGGTCTGATGATGAAGCCGCGGTGGTCACAGAAAATCATGAATTTTGCTGGTTTAATTTTGCCCTGTACTAATTTTGGGGGTTTTAAATTTTTTTAGTATCTAGATACAAGTATTTAAATAACGAGCCTACTTAGTCTGTTGTGTTTTAGAATAGAGCCCACTCAAAGCGTTTTAAAAATACTATACTATAAAATCTTAGTCTATACCATGACCATGATTGCTGTAAAGCATTCGAAACGCCAGGCTTAATACCTATACAATATTTTTCAAATACTTAAGTCGGATAATTTCACAAACAACAAATACAAACCTTACGAGGCATCATATTATAAATAAATATGTTGAGACATTAACACACAGCACCATCTAGTGTCATGGTAAGCTACGAGGGTTGTTTTATGAATACCAAATAGTTGATACACTACATAATATATATAACTCTAAATACATACATATTATAAACTAGCGACTCACCCTCGTTTTGCTAGGATTTATCCCTAGGTTGAGTCCCCATACAAACGTTCATCCCCATTTTCACCCCCTTAAGGTATGATTTCCGGGATAAAAAGTATCCTATGTCCTTCCTAGGGTCTCAAAATATCTTCTTATCAAATTTCATCTAAATCATTTCAGTAGATCCAGAGATTACCCCCTACAAACTCACAAACTCACAAAGTTTACCTCTTTATTTCTTTATAATATTAGTATAGATATAAACACCCATGACTGGAGTACAAACATTCTTGCTCATCACACAAATGAATGTCTCCAGCGCGACTCGAATCCGCGACTGCTGGCACAGCAAGTAGTGTCACTACAAACTGAGCCAAACGTGTCGTAAAATCATATATATCATATATCCTATGTACTTGGATGGATTATTGAGCTGGTACATAGAGAAACTTCTATTTATATCAAGAAACAATTTCAAATAATGCAATATTACGCAACAATAAAAACAATTTTTACCTAACAGAGAATCAAAAACGCTTAGTATCTATTATTTTCAGTACAAACCATCATTACTTATGATAGTCAATTTAAGCACTAAAATCAACACTAAATAATAACTAATTCTAGATAATATATGCAAAAGTAATAAGCAAATCATGTTTTACATGACTTCATTTAATTAAAATTGTAAATTAATTTTGTACCGTCCTCAAATAAGTACATAATGATCACATAATAGCTGTCAATAAGCTTTATATCGATGACATGTATGTATGTATATGTTAAGTACAATGATGAAATTCAATACTTCTATTTCAATTAAATGGTTTGATTAATTTTGCCAACAAATTTTGACGTGGTTTGTTCGAATGTCAATATTAGACCGCAATCCACCGACTGCCTAACAAATTTTCATTAATATATTAGACTAGCAACTCACCCTCGCTCCGGTCGTGTTCGTACCTGGGTACGTTTTAACGTTTAGTATAGATCTCTCAGCGATGAGATATTTTCCCGCAGTTAAAAGTATTCTATATGATAACCAGCTATCATCATACCAAATTTAATCAAAATCTGTCCAGTGGTTTTCTCGCGAAGAATTCACAGACAGACAAATAGACGGACAGACAAAAATTCTAATAAATAATGGTTAAACTAAAACCGGCCAAGTGCGAGTCGGACTCGCGCACGAAGGGTTCCATACCATTATCTATAAAAACAGCAACAAATCATGTTTGTTGTATGGGAGTCCCCTTAAATTTTTATTTTATTCTATTTTTTTGTATGTGTTCTTATAGCGGCAACAGAAATACATCATCTGTGAAAATCTCAACAGTCTAACTATCACGATTCATGAGATACAGCCTGGTGACAGCTGATGGACAGACAGACGGACGGACAGCGGAGTCGTAGTAATAGAGTCCCATTTTACCCTTCGCGTACGGAACCTTAAAGACTAGATTCGGCCTCTATATCGATAATAATGACTATTTCAATAAGATTTTTCGAAAAATATTTAGTGTACAGAGTCAACTTAGAATTTTATTATATGTACAGACAACGAATAATTAGTCAGTGTATAAAACTACTAAAAATATTTTCTAACTAGCTACGTTCCTAATAAAGAAAACAACATCAAATCTATCCCATGGGAACCGTACATTTTTCCAGGATAAAAAGTAACCTATGTTCTATTCCAAACTATAATCTATCTCTGTGCTAAATTTCATCTAGATCTGTAGAGCCGTTCAGGCTTGATTGAGAAACAAACATTTATAGCTTAAGGTCAAATAATAAAAAAAAATCCTATAGCACTCTGCCGTATTGTAGCTCCTATTAATGAATGTTCAGAACCGGGTCAGTAGTTTCAGAGATTACCCCCCTAACACACAAACTTACTAAACCTCTTTATAGTATTAGTGAAAATAAAATGTAAATTAAATATATGTATTTCATTCTAGGTCTTTTATATATTGAAGTATTGCAAACATGATAAAAAAATTTGGCACAAATAAACAAACAGACAGACAAAATTTTACTAATATTAATAAATAATTTACCTTTTTATTTCAAATCTAAAAATATTAATCATATTATTAACATATATCTATCTCTTACTCTTTGTAGAATAAATATAATTATATTTGAAGCTTTAATTATTGTTTAGTAATTATATTTATAAATTTAGTACTGGGAAATCTGTAACTATAAGTAATAAAATATATATGAAATTCGTAATAGGTAATCATTTTCAATATAAATTAGTAATTTTATCAATTAGTACAAAAAAGTCTAAATATTTATTACTTATTAACTATATTTTAAGTTATAATTATAATTAATATTTATTATAAGTATACACACGTATCAATTTTAATTACGGCTCTGTAATTTCTCTCCTTCAATTCCATGTCACGTAAAATGGAGAAGACACGAAGGATATTGTTCTTCTTTTTCTTGTAATAAGCAATCGCGAGAGGGTTAAACAATCTTGCGTGTCATAGGGGACAGCAAAAGCGAAAGTCGAGAGAGTTGTAAACATGTGTGTACTATTTAGTTTTAGTGCATATTAGGTATCTTTAGAGTATTCTTCAGACCCATATACAATCAAAATTAATTTATTCATAACAGGCACTAACTCTTAGACTACTCGTAATTTTGGCAAAATTTCCAAGTTATTCACTATCGAGAACGCTAAGTAAAAACTTGTGCCTCATCACAATTGCATAGCAATTAGACTTTCAATTAGCTTAGTCTTGTGATAAAGTTGAAATTCAATGCACTGACCATAACTGCAGCTACTGATAATATGCTCTGTTATAACCGTTACAGCTAGGGTTGCCAGATATAAGAATGTTTATTTATCTGGTGTCTCTACTTATAAAAAATGTAATAGATTCAGATTTGTACAATGAATATCAGTTCTTTTGTATGGGTTATTTCATTTAAATGCAATAAAACATAAACGTCTTTGGAATGCTAAAAATGGCTTTAGAATTTTCATTAAATTCTTAGACATAAATACCAGACAGACGTTTTTTTGTTTAGTGGTGCATTTCTCAAAAACGTCTGGAGGAATTCCAATAGGATTTTTATTTCAGGTAAAATTTTAAATTAAATGTTTCATTTCTATTAGACGCATAGATACAGTGACCTCCTCGTTGAAAATTGAAATCGTGAGTAGTCATTGCGGAAGAAAAAAACTATTGACTGATCGAAATAAATAATAAAGTCAATACGTATTTGACAAATAGCATGTTAATATTAATATATTGCTTCTTCTATAATAAATAAAACTAAACAAACTAAAACATCTTCAGACAACTTCCAATACTCTCCATTCTACAACCATCTAAAGTACAAGATATACAAGTACAACTTTGTTATTATTTTTATAATATTTAAAAAAATGTGAGAAATTTTACACACTGACAACCCTAATTAAATTGTTATCGACGTCCGCAATGGAAATTAAATTGATCTAATTTTCGATCTTATTGCTAGACCACTAAGGTTTATAATTGGCTCTTAATCCAATGAACGTTGGCCGAATTAAATATCGCCTAAGTATTATATGAGTGTAAGTGTTACATTACATACATGTAAGTGTTACATACTCTCATTCTATTTTAAAGTTCAAAATCATTATATGAAACTAAATCTTTTATTTAAAAGCTTCTAATATAATGATAAATGAATAAGTTATTAACATACATCAATAACATGATTATTAAGAATGAGATTGTAACATTGAAAAAAAAAATGCCCCATACTTTTTATTTAAAACTAATACTTTTTTTCATATTTCGCAGAAACAGTTTAAATTCCTTTAAGTGCCTACTTACTTTTTAAGTATTTAAGCCTTATCTGCATCCCGTACGTCGCTTGTACTACTAAAGGTTTTGAACTTCATTGGCGTCAAAATATAGTCTATATAGTCTAAAATAGTGTTTGCCATAATAGAAGACATTAAATAAGTCATTTTGAAAAATAAAGGGTTTTTTTTGGTATTTTTTCATTACTTAAGACTCACTTAGTAATAATCATATCAGCTCTTTTTTTGCGCATTAAAAACCAAGCAAAGATTTAGATATAATTTGGCAAAAGAGTCTTGCAATAATATGATAGAAAAAAAAACTACTTTCAATAAAAGCTTATTTTAACTAAGCAGATGCTTCAATGAACCTTAAAGCAGAAAATATATAAAAAACAGAACGTCCAACATTTTATATGTAGTATGTAAATATTTAAAAAAGAAAGAGGTACACAAATTTATGTAAGGTTTGACAATTATGCTAAATTTATTTTTCTAGATAAAATTTTAATGATTTTCATTTTATTTACTCAGTATTTATGTTATGAAGAGAAATTAAAAAAGTGCAGTTGTAGAAACTGGAGTCAGAATAAATAAATTCGCTGAAAGGACAAACGATATACGAGTCAGTAAACCTACTGAAGCGGACAACAACGATACAAAAGGTTGAGCACGTCTGAATTTATATGAAAGATTTAATGCTTTAAGGAGTTTAGTTAGAAAGTAATATTTTCTATAAAAGAATACAAGTTTTACTTTTATTTATTATAATGTTAATAAATTCTTTCTATAATATTCTTTTGTTCACAATCATCATGGTCCTCTATGGGATATGTTGAACTGACACTCCTACTAGGCCTCTGGAGTTTAATTTATATACCAGATATGTGATGGTATTGACACATTGTAATAGATATTTGTTGAGTTTTATGTACTTTTTCCTTCGAACTCTCCAAAAAGGTTTAAGTAGAATTTTTGATGCTGAAAGCAAACGAAATTTTCGCCAGGGCATCGTAGTTATTCTTGCATTTACTATTTAAACGAACGACACTCTACGTTAGAAAGTATCATTGGTTTTTTTTTAAATAATGATTTTCGTTGAGATTATGTATTCCGCATCAATCTAACATAAATAGCGAAGCTTTAAATACCACCACATTATTCGCATTACCTGTATATAGTACCTGAACGACTGAGTTTCGCTCGGTGTTTTTCGAAAGAGATATAAAAATTGCGTTTTTTTTTAAGAATAAATAAATTTATATACAAACAAGTATTGCTCATTTAATATTATAAGATAAGGTTAGCCGGAAAGGGGAGAACAAAGAACGTCACTTTCTTTAGAAAGAACATATAGAAAAATATTGCAATAAATAAGATAAGCTGGGTTGTATTTACCGCTTCACTAAGGGATCATACCAGATCACTAAAATCGAGCCCATTAACAGTCAGAATACACCAATATTCGGATGAGTAACTAACCTTCTAGTAGAATGGTAAGTAAACGTTTCGAGCACGATAAGCCGATATTGATTAAGGTTTATCGGTGGATAAGCCTTGTCAAAGACCCTTTGCGGTCTGACAAATTCTAGTACTAGAGATTACAACTACTTCATATAAAAACGAAAAATGAATCAAGTCCTACAGTACGTTTCCAACCTACTTTTAAAGAGCAGAATCTATAAGATTATAACAGCCTAGCTAGCTAATAGATTGATTCCCCATACAAACTTTCATCCCCATTTTCACCTCCTTAAGGGATAATTTCCGATATGAAAAGTATACTATGTCCTTTCCAGGGTCTCAAACTATCTTTTAACCAAATTTCATTTAAATCGGTTTAGTAGATCGAGAGATTACCATCAACTCACAATTGAGAAGCTCACAAACTTTACCTCTTTATAATACTAGTATAAATATATAGGGTGGCCCAAATAACGTTGATAAGTGATTTTTCAAATAATTTTATTAACTTTAAACTTAAATGAAATTATGCTATAAATTATAAAAATACAACTTATTTGTTACAAGAATCCCTATCTGTCTTTAAAATAACCTCCTTTAGCGCGAATGCATAGAACCAAACGCTTGGTAAAATTTTCCACAATTTTCCGCACTTCCTCAACAAATATTTTATCCCACTCCTGTTTAAGAGTAGCCTTCAGGTCATCAACAGTTCTATGAGGCGTAGAACAGGTTCTTGCCTCTAATATTGACCATAAACTGTAATCCATTGGATTCAGATCAGGCGAGTAGGGTGGCCATTCTTTTGATCTGATGAAATCAGGGAAATGGCTTTTGCACCACTGTTGAACACTTAAAGCTCTGTGAGCTGGAGCAGAGTCTTGTAGAAATATCCAAGAATGGTTGCCAAAGTGATGGTGACTCCAAGGAATAACCACAGATTCAAGGATGTCTCGTCGGTAATTTTCTTGGTTAATTTTTATACCATTTTCTACAAAAACGAGGGGAGTTTTGCCAGTGGCGCAATTTGCACCCCAAACCATAATTGATTTTGCGTTTTAGCGACGTGGATTGACTGCGGCAGCTCCAGGACGAGTGGAAGACCTGATCCTGTCATTTCGGTGATTATGGGCTTGTTCTATCGAAAACAATTTTTCGTCGGAAAATACGATATTTTTCCAATTCGAAGCAGCGGAACGTTATTTAAGCAAACGACATCTCTCAAGGCGAACTTTTTTGTCTTTCTCTGTAAGCAATTGCGCTTTTCTGAGTTTGTTTGGTATCAATTGGAGATCATATTTCACTATACGCTGCACGGTGGAGCGACTTATCCCCAAGTCTCGCGACATTTTTCTCACCTGGGTATGTGGATTTCGGACTAATCTTTGTTTGATAATGTGTTGGTTCCTAGCAGTTCGAACAGTCCATTTGCGTCCTCTCCCAGAACGGTCTCCGATACTGCCGAGCTCAACATAGCATTTAATTGCTGAAGAAACTAGCTGACGACTAACACCAAGAATGTTTACTATCTCACACTGCCGTTTTCCACGCTCATACAATGAAATTATGGCTCCACGCTGCTCTGATATAACGTAATAAATATATTTTAAAACTTTTAAGCCAACAAACAATATTAAAATGGCGCCAAAGAATGAAGAAAGAATACACAAAATCAAAAGAGAACGCAAGGAATTCCATTTTTAAAATATTATTTTTTTAATTTTGTCAACGTTATTTTGGACCACGGTGTAATAGAAGAAATAGACATCTTTGCTCATCAAACTTGATGTGATTAATCATATAAGTACACTATACTTGTAGTTATGTAAAATTAAAAAATACGAGTAATAAAAATCAGTCATACTTGCCTTATTTTTGATAAATGCGTAAGATAAGAGAGGACTAAGAAGGTAGAATTGCTTCCAAAGTAACATATAATTTTGTTGGTTGGTTTTTTGAGACGTGTAAAACCGTAGTCTCCCATGCCAGAACGGCTGAACGGATCCGGATGAAATTTGGCACAGATATAGATTATAGTCTGGAATAGTATATAGATTACTTTTTATCCCGGTAAAATGTATAGTTCCTGTGGGATAGATTTGTTTTTGTTTTTCACAAAGCAAAGAATCAAATATCTATTCCATACTAAAGGTACGTAAACGTACTGTTAAAACGTACCTAGGGACGAACCCGAGCGAAGCAAGGATAAGTTTCTAGTGTAATATAATATACTGTGAGAATTTACAATCAACATTAATTTATGAAAAATAATGAGATAGTACCTCATTATTCTACTAGACTTCATTTGTCTATCAATAAGTGAAAGAGGTTCATTAAATATTTCTGCATGGAAAATCTTCTTAATTGGGATTGGTGGTAGGGTGTCAACGTCCGAAACACAAAGTTACAATACTGATATAAAATTAAAAATATAATACTCCTTTTTGCTCCTTGTTCGAGCTTTTAGCTTTTAACTAGAAACTTATGGCGCTTGGTGTAGTTTGTACTTAGCTTTAAACGCATTTCATTTTTCGGGTAAGTAATGTTTTGCAGATATTAAATTCTAGTAAAGCGTACAGCCAAAATATAGAGTAAACACTTAGACTATAAGTTTATTTAAAATAATATTTTAGTCTTAAAAAGAACTGTAAAAACTTGACGTATACTTATAATAAAATATGTATTAGAAAGATCAAGTTTGCACATTACGTATTTTCGTGAAATATTTTATGATTAATTATCGATATTATCAAGTCTAAATAGTGTTAGTCAGACGTTAGTTTGTTTATGTGTTAAATGAATATATTTTAATTAGTATTATCAGTTCAATACACACACGTTTTTTATTACAATTTTATAATGCAAAGGGTTGAGTAAATCGATTTTAATCGAAAACAGTGTCAATAATCTAGTATAATAGCGTAGCGGGGTCGGATCGTAAAATTATTAGATGAGTTTTAAGCGTATCTATTATTAATTTGTATTCTATCGTAAACTCAAACGAGCCATCAAGAAAATAGAATAAAAATTTATTTTGCCTTTCATAACATGGGAATTGATACTTTAGTTTAGGAGATAATATACTCGTAAAATTAAGAAAATCGTAATACAAAATATGTTATATAGGCGTCGTGTAGTCTTAAAACATTTAATCTACGTGTCAGTCTGTTAACATATCGGAGAGGATAATATTGATAAAATAAATGCTTAATTTATCTATACATATAATAAAATTGTAACTAAGCCGAGTCTGTACATTAAATATGTCTTGGAAAATCTTATAGAAATAGACAATATTATCGATACAGAGACCGAATGTATATTTTTTAGAATTTTTGCCTGTCTGTCTGTCTGTTACCGCATCACCGAAAAACCACTGGATGGATTTTGATGAAGTTTGGTATGGTGATAGCTGGTTATCCGGGTCAACATATAGGATACTTTTTACTGCAGGAAAATCTGAAAATCAGGAAAGTCTATACTAAACCTTAAAACGTAAGTAGGGACGAACCCGAGCGGAGCAAGGGTGAATCGCTAGTATTTCATAAAACTAGACTGTTCCTGCAAGATATGAGATCATTGATAAATAAATAAAAAATATATAGATACACATTTCCTAATAAATATCTCTTCAAAAAGTACGCCACTTTTCAACCGACTTCAAAAAGGAGGAGTTTCTCAATTCAATTGTATTTTTTTATGTTTGTTATCTCAGAACTTCGTTATTTATTAACCAATTTGGACAATTTTTGTTTTGTATCAAAGTGTATACTTCTAGTATGGTCTCATTTAAATTTGAAAACGAAAGTACCACATCGTGCCGTTTCATATTACAGTTATTATTAATAATTCGAACGCGCAACCGCTGGCACTGAATGTAGGTTCACTACAAACTGAGCCATACGTGTCTTCAAATGTGTATACTTAAATGTTTACAATTTTATTTATTTTAGCCTATCTAGATAAACTTAAACAGTAAAACCTTATTTAATACAAAATTAGATCAAAATCGTTAACAGCTGTTTCCGAGATACACGAAATAATCCGTAAATCCGTCCGCGTATTTCAATTATGTACTACCACTACGAGTACTTATATATTTTTATAATATAGCCTACGTGTTATTTTAATATATAAATTACTGTTATATTTCATGAAAATCTTTTAAATAGTTTATGTGTCCAAGTCTTACAAAGATACAGACATCCATACATCGATCCTCATAAAATTTCATGTTTATAACGGTATTTAGCCCTTTTTAACGTCCCACTGTTGAGCACGGGCCTCCCTTCAATACGAGGGGGATCAGGCCATAGTCCACCACGCTGGCCAAGTGCTGGTTGGCGGACTTCAGATGTCTTTCGAAAACTTGCTAGGTTCTCACAGACATGTAGTTTTCCTCACGATGTTTTCCTTCAACTTAAGGTAAGTAGTAATCAAGTTATAAATGATGCACACATGAAAATATTACAGGTGCGAGACCCGGCATTCGAACCCGCTCCACTCAGTTTCCAAAGCGCGCGCGTTACCACTGGGCTACTACTGCCTGACGTTTGACGATGTTTATAATATTAGTAGGATATTTCGTGGTGGTGGTAGTTATTAAATATTATGTAATTGTTGGAAGACTCGATGTGCGATTCCTAATACAAAAATTGTTCAATTACTTAAAATTTACGAGAAATATTTTTGCTATAAACTTACTTTCTAAAATACACATGCAATGCTTATAACAATGATTTCCCTAAAGGAAGGCAGGAACAAACTTTTATTGCACTACGCTCAGAACTAAGTATAAAATAACACATGTGGCCTTATCTCCAAGGGTATAAACGCTATAATGCAGTGGCAAATCAAGAAAATCATGGGAAATTAGAGAAATTGGTACATCAAATATTCATGTTATAAGTCTGTAAGTCAAACTATTTCATTAGATCCCTGGTTAATTATTTTTATGTTTTACGAGTGACTTACCCTCGCTTCGGTCGGATAATTATGTATTTACGTGCTTTCTATGACTTGATACAAAAACATAGTTGTGTCTTATCCATACATATAATTATATGTACATATATAATATAACAAGCAATTCACCCTCGCTTACTTCGGTGCATTTTAATGGTATGGAATAGATAGACTATATTTAATATGTTATATATATACAACATACATAGGTATAATGAGTTGTTGTGGGTGGTATTGTGTTTTTCCGTGGGAATGGGATAATTTCCCGCGGTAAAAACTAGCCTATGTTACCCTACAGCCTTCCAACTATCTCCACGAAATAATTAAGCCAATCTGTCTCTCTGTTTCGAGCGGAAAGAAGGACAAACAAACACACTTTTATATTTGTAATACGATTTTATGACCTTTTGGAAAAAAATCACAGCTTTTGGCATATTTTCTTTCTTTCATTAGCCTATTTGTTATCCCATGTAATAGCCCATCTGTATACTAAACATACCAATCCGCCCTGTTTCAGCTACAAACAAACAGATATACAAACTTTCATATTTATTATAGTAGTTTTACTACCTTATTATTTTATATTTTTCGGAAAGGTTAAAGGTACAATATGCATAGCAAGTAAGAGTAGGTTCAATTTTTGCTTGGGCAATATTAGGTATTAATATTTGGCTATTGAAATATATAATTTAAACCTAATATTATGCAAATGTTAGTTTCTATGTTTTTTTAACTAAAATTGATAGATAATTTGGCATGTAAAAGTAATTACGTTTAGTAATTATAATAATTTGTTTATATAATTACCGAATTATTTTTTATCCTGTCAGTAAAAAGGGTGACTATGTTGGACGATATACAAAAATATCAACACACGGTACAGTGAAAATACGTCTTTGGAAGATGCGAAAAATATTTTTTATTAAAGAAGCAAAGAACAGATGTGGGAGACATGCGTCGTTATTGTACAGTTATATAATATAATCATAGCTTTCAAGTGTTATTTTGTTATTATAAGATTTTTTACTGATTTCCCACTTCTACGGTTTTATTGATTCGGTTTTCATGAAAGTTGTTTAATTCGGTTTAACGATTCGGTAAACCGTATACGGTTTGCCGAATAAACAAATCGGTTTTAATCGGTAGTTCACCAACCAGCTACAATTGCATACGCCATTGCAAATCGTATAAAAAAACCATTTCGGTAAACCGGAAATTCTAAATCTGTTGTAAGTTAATTGTTTTATCACTAGCTTTCGCCCGCGGCGCTGCTCACTTAATTTATTTTGTAAATAAGCTATTCGCTCGCCTAAAACTACACAAAAAAACTCCAAAAAGGTAGGTTTTCATAAAACTTTCATCCCATGTTTTACCCCCTTATGGAATGAATTTCCAAAAATGCTAAATCACGTATTTATTTAATTGTATTGCATTAATACCAAGTTTCAAGTAGGTAATTCTAATCTATTGTTCTCTATCTATCTAATTTGTATTATAACGTATTTATCGTGAGAATAAGATGATTTCCCGCGGTAAAAAGTACCCTATGTCACTCTCCAGACCTCTAACTATCTCCGTACAAAAAACACCTCAATCCATCAATCTGTTTCGACGTGAAATAGGAACAAACGAACACACTTTCACATTTATAATATTAGTATGGATGTTATAATTAAGACTTAAAATATAGCAATTAAGTAAACGAATGTAAGAATAAAACTGTATAATGAGTATTATATATATAAATAGTAAAACACTCAGAGTCCTATACATGGTCATTTCGAATTAAATCTAATAACATCCTATTATTTCTTGGCATTTTGCCCAATAGTGGACTATAATCGACTTTTACTGCAAAAATTCATAAATATATAAAACATTGGAAAGGCTAAACCAATATAAACGTAAAACGCCAGACTCTCAGTTGGGGATCCATTGATTTTGTTAAATGAACTAAGAAATACTCACTGACCACCGATTTTTCCGAGGTGTAAGTTTCCGCTTCAGTTCATTTCAAATCGATACCCTATTTGTGGTTTTGAACACGATAAGAGATAGATTTTAATTCTATTTAAAACATTTAGCAAGACTTGAAGTTTTCACTTTATACATTCGAAAATAAGTTTGTTATTTTCTTTTTTGACCGATTAACTCAATAAACGGGCTATCTAATGCAAAAAGATTTTTTTAAATCGGATTAGTAGTTGTTGAGATTAGAGCGTTCAAACAAAACACAAACAAATTCTGTCTCTTTATAATATTAGTATAGATATAAAGAGTTGTGATACCAGTTCTGTTGAAGTATTTTTGTTCCAAAATAAAGAATTCAAATTTAACCACGAAAAATAAATGAGACAAAGAGAATATTCATGTAAAACATTAAAATCTATCAAATGAGTTCCACATAATATTTTTTTTATCTTGCACGGACCACAAGTTATGCACTACATTTTAAAATAGTTTTGTAGTTTAACCATGAAAAGATACCAACATACACGTATGGGTTATATCATTTTAGCCAACTGTGGTGAAGCTCAAAGGAGAGTTATTATGTCTCGTAATTAAAAAAACGGCTTATCTGATCTTAATAATTCATACTTTGCATCGTTAGATTCGTTTTGATAGCGCAAGTATCATAGGGTGTATGTAGAAATAATTAAAAATGAAAATGGCGGATTTCAGCAGATAATACGTGTCGTTTATTTCGTCTTGTTCCTATCTTTTTAGTTCGTTTTTTCTTGTATTTACTTACGTATGTTTATTACCTCGTACGTCATCGCGGCCTTTCTACATCTTTTTGGGTAAACAAAAGGTATATAGCCTTTATATTCATTGAACCAGTTTTAATTTGGAGTTAGCGATAAATTGAGTCCTTATCTCTTATTAATCTTGCACTTAGAAATTCTACATATTAATATTATAAAGAGGATTTTTTTTTGTTTGTTTGTACCGAATAAGCTCCAAAACTACTGATCTGACTTAGATGAAATTTTGTAAGAAGATAGTTTAAGACCCTAGGAAGTACATAGGATAATTTTTATTCCAGAAATCATCCCTTAAGGGGGTGAAAAAGGGAATGAAAGTTTGTATGGGGAATCAACCAAGGGACGAACACGAGAGAAGTGGGGAACTCTAAATAAATTTCCAAACTAACTCATATAATATTTAAAATCTTATATTACATAACATATTTTAAATAACATTTTTCTACTATAACATAAAAAGAGAGCCCTTTTTTTAAAAATAAATAACTCTAAATTGTTTTTTTATTGAAAATCGCAGTTTTAATCTGCTGACATCAAATATTTTATGAAGCATTTAAGAAGATTAAGATTGTAAGCAAAAATTTCGTTGAAAGAATTCTCCGAACCATTACTCAGGTGTTTTTAGTCCGGGCTTATTCAGTAATCAAGGGAATTGGTACGAAGAGGACGTGACCGACATCTATCTAAGGTATAATGCATGAAAAATGTTCGAGATGCCTTTTGAATTGAAAGAATATATTGAATATATTGCTTTTGATAAAGCATTTGTCAACATATTTGAAATGATTCAATATAACATTTTTGTTGCTACGTTACGCCTTATAATACAATTCGTAATATATTATTACTAGCAGAACCCGCGGTTTCGCTCGCGCTAAAACTGAAAAAAACTCTAAAAAGGTAGGTTTCATGCAAACTTTCATCCCGTATTTTACCCTCTTTTGGGATGAATTTCCAAAATGCTAAAACACGTATTTATTTAATTGTATTGAAGAACTAAAAGTACCATATAACATAATTTTGGGTTATACTATAACGTGTTTTCCTGTGGGAATGAGATAATCTCCCCCGGTAAAGAGTAGTAGTAGTAGTAGTAGCCTATGTCACTCTCCAGCCCTCCACCTATCTCCAAAAATTCACGCCAATCACTCTGTTTCGACGTGTAAGAAGGACAAACAAATAAACAAACAAACACACTTTCACATTTATTATATTAATATGGACTATAATAGTATTAGTATATAATATCTGCCTTCTTTCTATCTGAACGCGATAAACTCAAAAAGTATCTATCGGTTTTTCATACGGTTTTCATATATAGACGGAGTGATTCAAGAGGAAGGTTTAACTGTATAATTTATTATGTGGTTTGATGTAACCTGACTATATATTAGTAAGCTTCCTGCTTTTGGATGATTTATACATATAATAAAATTGTAACTAAGGCGAATCTGTATATTAAATATTTTTTCGAAAATCTTATTGAAATAAACATTATTATCGATACAGAGGCCGAATCTACAGTTTTTAGAATTTTTGTGTGTCTGTCTGTTACCGCATCACTGAAAAACCACTGGAGGAATTTTGATGAAATTTAGTATGGTGATAGCTGGTTATCCGGGTCAACATATAGGATACTTTTTACCCTTGGAATATATCTCATTTCTGAGAAAAAATACAAAAACTGCAATGTAAGAGTATACTAATATGTAAAACCTAAGAATTTGGTTTGTGGTCATCTGAACGTGGGTGGAGCCACGGGCAATGTTAGTATAATATAATATTGATAGCAGCCAACGTAAATGTTTCTACATACAAAATCACTTACATAGGGAACTATATTATCGGAAGCTATTACAGTCTATAAGCGCTTACTCGACTTGCCAGGATTTCGATCTTGCCTTAGCAATAGGTTACCATCGACCACAATCGACAGTAAATATTTTACCTTCACATGATCGGAATACTATAGTCGTAAATGCAAAAGTTGTGTGTATACTTCTCACTTTCTCTCTCTCACTCTCCTGCCCCCCCCCCCACTTTCTCTCTCGCTCTCTATCTGTAGCTCTCTCTCTCTCTCTACGTACATATGTGTGTGTATTTATTACACCTTCACGCCGAACTGAAGTTCCCGAGCAAAGCGAGGGTAAGTCGCTAGTTTGGTAATAGTGGAGTAGAAAAACCATATTGTAATATCTCACGGGAACTGCTTAATGTACTTATCGGGGTAAATCTCTTTGCTATTCTGAGGTGAGCAAAAGATCTCTTTGTGCCGGTGAAGCGAGTCGAGTTGTATTGTAGGAAATATTTTATTAAAGATGTTTTTTTTTCTTTTATAACAGTAATAATAAAAACTGTCCAAGTGCGTGTCGGTCTTATTCTATACAAGTGACTCACCCTCACATCGCTCGGGTTCGTCTCTAGAAACGTTTTAAAGTTTAGTTTAGATTTCTCAGAGATGAGATATTTTTCCACAGTAAAAAGTATTCTATATGTTGAGTGTTGACTCAAATAACCAGCTATCATCATACCAAATTTCATCAAAATTTGTCCAGTGGTTTTCTCGTGATTCGGCCACAGACAGACTAAAATTCTAAAAACTATAGATTCGGCTTCTGTATTGATAATAATGATATTTGATTATTATTTCAATAAGATTGTCCAAAAAAAATTTGAGATTTAACTCAGCATTTTATTATATGTATCTATAGATTAACAAAAGCCATTGGTGTTCGAATCCTATTCACATTTGGTTGATGTTTTTCTCTCTCTTATTTTTATTCAAATTCCATTGTTCCCTCGATGTAGTAGGTATTGTGTCCTCTACGTAGTTTGTCACTTAGAACTGCGATATGTCTTAACTAACCTGGAATAAATAGTTTATGGTATGAATATTAGGCACCATTCTAAAAATTGAAATGAAGTTTTGAAAAAAAAAAATAAAAACAGTGAATTTACAACAGGATACTCTCATTTTGTTAATAAATCTAATACTATGACCTTGCAGGATTACCAATGACCTATAATAAAAATATAACTGTGTCAAAAATATAAAAGACATTATTTAAAAGTGGGGAAAAAAGTTGTATAGAAGTAGGGAATCTGAGGTCTCTGTTTCAGAAAAGATGGCAAAAAGGAAAACAACTTGTCGATTATTACTTATTATTACTATCTTTTAATATTAAATAAGCAATACTTGTACCTATATACGAGTATGTACAATAAAATTTCATCTATTTCGAAAAATACTCTAACGATTTAGATCAAATTTTATAATGAAATAAGGTTTTGATTTTTAGGTTTATCTATAAAAGTCCTTTCTGAAAAAAAAAAAAAAAAAAAAAAATCGAAACAGTACTCTACCAAAGAGATGCGGAGCAAAATTCGATCATCTAGGTACTTAATGTTATATTTTATCTTTGTAATAACTTGATTATGAAGTACATACGACCTACTTATCATTTTATTGAACTTAACGCAACCACTGGATTTTGCTAGCATTATTAAAAACATCAAATAAACAAGTTAAGCTCGAGAGCAAAACGATTTCCGTTTCGCTTAGTACGAAAGGCGATTAATAAACAAAAACCTTTTAATTTACGGCTTAACCTGGAGTGAACTTTCCTTTTTCCATGTCGGTAAAGAAAAACAATGGCAGGATATTTTTCACTCCTTCCAGTTGGCATTTTGAAATCTACAGCGAATTCAACTTGGTGTAGCGCAAAGTAAAATTTTCAAGCGTTTTTTTTTTGTGTAACTCCAGCCATCTCCTCATTCGAATAAACAGTAATCTATTTTAAAAGGGTAAGATTTATGAAGCTTAGCTTTACTTACAAAACAGCTATTTAATATGTATATACGATATCATTACACAATTATTTTTCATGTTTTAAGGCAGTGGTAGCCCAGTGGTAACACGCTCGCTTGGGAAACCGAGTAAAGCGAGTTCATATCCCGGGTCTCGCACCTCTGATATTTTCATGTGCGAATCCATTAAATATTATTTGGGATTTTTTATTGAAATATTCATTATTATTGATACAGAGGTCGAATCTATCGTTTTTAGAAATTTTGTCTGTCTGTCTGTGACCGCATCATGAGAAAACCACTGGACTGATTTTGATGAAATTTGGTACGATGATAACTGGTTAGTCGGGTCAACATAAAGGATTCTTTTTACTGTGGGAAAATATCTCATCTCTGAGAAATCTATACTAAGCTTTATAACGTAAGTAGGAACGAACCAGAGCGGAGCGAGGGTGAGTCGCTAGTTATTTATAATGGCTGTTGAATGAAAGTAGCGCACTTCACTTAGACTATAATATGATCCACGCATTTCAGTATCTCTTTATCCATATCTCTACCTATCTAATACCTATCTAATACCTATATAATATCATTCGCAATTAGACGCAAAACGTGACGACCTTAAAACTAGGCCACCTACAGCTGTAAATTATTACAATGTCAACAATAGTGTTCTGACATGTCCGCTTTGTGCTCGAGCTTTTCAGCCAAAGTTGGATATGCCAGTCACATGAGAGCACACGGAAGAGCAGCACATCGAAGCTCGCGACGACCGCCATAGAAAACCATCGTAATGCAGGCGCTGTAGCCGAAAACGGCTAGATGGCATCATCATCAATATCATTATCCCCACTATATACGATATCTTTCGATAAAATCGTAGTAAATTTATAAAACAAAAATTTTTAATACATAAGAGCTTAATAAACATATTTTTTAGCTCATATACTCAGAATACTTTTATTTATTTATTGAAATTTCAGTACATATATATGAAAAACAGATATAAACGATAATAATTACAGAAGTTAAGAAACCGTGTTGCAATTATTAAAAAATACCTTAACTTCTTCCTAGATACGTATATTAATTTCCCACAAACAAATACCTTTGTAAATCACGTGCAATCTTCATTATATATCATGCATCAAAGCTTTATATTT
Organism: Brenthis hecate; assembly: GCA_951806755.1. Taxonomy (NCBI): domain Eukaryota; kingdom Metazoa; phylum Arthropoda; class Insecta; order Lepidoptera; family Nymphalidae; genus Brenthis; species Brenthis hecate. The sequence goes on from OX638254.1 coordinate 11,753,510, forward strand.
TTAATAAAACCATGTATAAAACAATTCGCAGACGTCATCTCTTTTCGTTTGAACCATTCCTGTTGCAACAAATAACACGTCTGCGTGTCGCTGCGACGTTTCCAATTTACAAGCCTTTGTGAATGTGTCGGTGGTTCGTATATGGTAGTGACTTGGTATTTTATAATACTAACGCATAATTTACATTGCCAATCTATTATCAAAAAAATATATTTATAATACTAATATTATAAAGAGGAAAGATCTGTTTGTTTGTTTGTACCGAATAAGCTCCGAAACTACTGGACCGCTTTAGATAAAATTTGGTAAGAAAATAGTTTGAGACACTGGAAAGGACATAGGATATTTTATTCCGGAAATCATCCCTTAAAGGGGTGAAGATGGGGATGAAAGTTTGTATGAGGATTATATAATTACGAATAAATACATAGGTACAATTTCTCGCTATTTTTGGACATGGTTGAGATTTTCAAGAGTCTATCATATTTCGCACTAACTGGTTGCTCTTGCTTGCCTTTGATAAAGATAGTCTCGGTGCAACCCTCTTTCCGTCCAAAACTTCCAAACATATAGACCTACAAAAATTCTATACAGATAAATAAAATTGAAGTGTCTGTTTGTAATGTTAAAATAACAGCGTTTTACTAAATACATATGAGATTATATGCGGTAATTAAAAGAAAAACACATATTTTTAAATTTTTATCTATCTGTCTGTATGTCTGTCTGTCTGTATGTATGTTCTGAATAATGTCTGAAACGGTTGGCCTGATTTTGACGGGACTTTTACTAAAAGATAGCTGATGTTATAGGGAGTAACATTGGCTACTTTTATTTTAGAAAAAGAATTAGGGTTCTGCTCAAAAAAATAAAACGTACCTAGGCACGAACCTGAGCGAAGCGAGGGTGAGTCGTATTTAATAATTGTTTGACTTTTTGTCGTGATAATTACCGTTTGAGTTCTAATATAAGGAAAAATGTTTAGTTACACGTGCGGGTAGTATACTTAAATTTTATTTATATTTATATACATGTGAGTACTACAAATTAATCTATAAATGTATATAATGAAATCTTGGAAAATGATGATCACCTACTAGTATATTATTTTTGTGATATGTGCCTCGGTGGTCTAGTGACTAGCGTGTATGGAGTGTAGATGTTAAGGTCCTGGCATCGAGTCCCGGGTCGGGTCATGTTTAACCACTGAGTTTATTTGTTCAGATATTTTTAGTTGTAGCTCGGAGTTGGGAAGTTGACGGTGTTTCACCCTCGCGTCTCGGAGAGCATGTAAATCCGTCGGTCCTGCGCCTTAACTCTCACCGGTCGTGTTGAAGTATCGTCCCATTGGGCTTTGAGAGTAAAAGGAATAGAGAGTGCACTTGTATTTGCACGTATGTACACTTGTGCACTATAATTGAGATTCGTGATTTCGCCGTGGCCAAAATCGGTCGAGAGGACATTACTGTTGTGATTTAAAAAATGTTTATGCGATTTAAATTTTGTGAAATCTAATTGACAATACAATTTAAAACCATAAAAGCTGATCTGATGGGAACACCAGGAGATGATCTTCAATGAATATTTGCAAAACCTTTAAAATAAAGGTCATATTGATTCGTTTTGACAAATCCTGCTCATTGCAGTTTATTATTTATTTATTTAGATCTCCAACAGTTGTACATAACCTATATCTTAACGTGTCCTAAATCTACTAAAATTAATTATGAACTATCAATTATAAGAGAACATATCATTGCTTGAAATGAATACAATAAGTGGTTAATTTCAAGATAATAACTATTTTTAAATAAAATATATAAAACTAAACTAGCGACTCACCCTCGCTTCGCTCGGGTTAGTCCCTAGGTACGTTTTAATGGTTAGTATGGAATATGGAATATATATTATAAGATATATAACCTAAAACCTTCCTCAATAAACATGCTATCTAATGCAAAAAGAATTTTTCAAATCGGATTCGTTGTTACCGAGATTAGTGCGATCAAACAAACAAACATTTTTTGCCTCTTTAAAAATAAAATATATACGTTACTTAAATCTACTCGTATATATTTTAAAATAATATTATTAGTGTGTATAGAGACTTAAATAGTATAAGAAATCAACAGATGAACAGAGCTTAATCAAAATACTATGTAATATTCTGATATATTGAATGAAAGTTCATAAATGCTATGTCGAATAAATGTCAAATGCAAACATATCTGATTTACGAAACTAATTTCGAACTTACAGTTAGTATAATAATATGGTGAATTAGATTTAAGCTAATTAAATATTTCGGTTCAAAATAGTAACAAAGACAAATGTGTACATGAAATGTTTAAAAAAACTATGGAATATAAATTTTAAAACAATCGTTATTGAACTTTTGGTCTGTTTGTCTATATGTCTGTTTGTCTGTATATCTGTGTGCATTTCACGCAAAAAGTGCTGAATGGATTTAACGGCAATCCAACGTAATAATACGAATTAGGTGGAAAATTTAGACGAGTCCTTAATAATTCTATAAGAAATTTCTTAATATAAAAATGCAATAACTTGACCAACTTGGAGTTTGAACCGAGGACCTTTAGTTCCGAGGCCTTTTAAGCTATACTAAGAGGCAGATTTATACGAGATTAATAATGAAATCTTTTAGCATGTTAAAGGAAAATCTCAAACTATTATATTAAATAGAGGGTCGATTTTCAATAATTTTGGGTCACAAGGGTCTATGTTAGATATAATCAATTCAAATGGTTAACGGTTTGTTACTGTCTAATCAAATGATTCTGTCAGTAGGAAGCTTCATTGCTTTGCTTTAAGATACATTTTAGTTTAAGTCTTTATGTTAAATCCAGTACTTTTGGAGTTCTGACTAAACTTGCACTATAATAGGTTTAAGTAAGAAATTCCTTATTTGCAGCCAAATTAAAGGGCGGCACGCATAATTTTACTTACAAAAAAATGGCATCTTTGGCGCATGAAGCTGTAGATATATCTGGGAGACGAGCGATATAAAAAAATTATAAGTGGAAATAAAAATTAAGGGTAAAATATGTTTTAAAGCATTTTTTTACATCTCAAACTTTCCTCAAATATTTATAATTTTAATAAGAGCTTAGCTAAAGTGTTTCGACTTTTCGTTTTTTAAATGGTCGCTGTTATATACAAAGCGAGCACTACTTTTGTGGTAGTGAACTTATTTAGTAGTAGTTACACGAAAACACACACAGACCAAGAGCTGAAAAATCGTGACAAAATATTAAGCAGGATGTATTATTTCATCGCGGAATATTTAGCAGATATAAATAAGTATAAAAACATAGATAAGTAATTTGACATTCTTTGACATTATATGACAATATTGTAAGAATTCTCATCAGAACTGCCTTTCTAGCAAGTGATAGCTTTTCAAGGATTTTCAAAACTGATATTAAATATATAAAAATTGATTGAAAAGTAACAACACTTAGTATAATATAAAATTAATATGCAAACCTAATGTTATGTGGGTAGTTTAGTTTTATTTTACATATTTCTAAGAGTGTAATTCTTATCATAATAATATTTTCTTAGATTTATTTTATTTGTCTATCCCGTGACCATGGATGCTGTAAAAGTCGGGAACCAAAAATCAAAATAAATCCGCGAAATAATCCGAAAAGATAGTTTTATTTAAAATCTTATAATAATGTTTAAAAAATACGTAAATATAAAAATCATGCCTTCGGGAATGACCCGTAAGATTCATATAACCGGAAAACATTGAATTTGAATCGATACCGGAAATTGGTCTAACCGTATAAACCGCAACCTCAAATGACCAAATAACTCCCAACAACGAGGTTCATGCATCTACGTAAAGTTAGTTAACTTACTCATTTCCAAGTTACTAGTTATTACATAATAACATAATATATACAGTATTACATAAAAATATGTATATAAATATTATAATTATTAAACTAACTAAATAACAACAAAAATTCAAAAAAATAATGAATGATACTGTTTTAATCAGATTTAATGTAAATGTGACTTAATTAAAATTTAGCAAACTTTAAATTTGGCTTATAAACCAACTTTGTAATAACCAATTGACCTGATAATATGTAAGGTAATGGTAGCTCAGAAGTAACACGCAACTTTCAAACTCTAGACTGTCACAGAGGCTTACTAAACATGCAGCCGTACTTGCTAGCCACTACCACCGAGGCAGTACAAAAGGATTAAATCTATATATAAAATAAAAGCGTAACTGATCGTTGTCTGTACATGGAAGATATTTGAGAAAAACTAACATTGGGGGTCTTTATTTATGCAATGGAACCCAAAACAATGATTTACAGAATTTTTGTCTGTTTGTCTGTGAGTTTGTGCGCACTAATCTCAGAAACGGCTTAACCGATTTGGATGCGGTTTTCACTAATATATTGTGGTAAGCTTCACTTAACATTTAGTAGGAACTTGTGTCAATGATGAACAGCTAGCTAGCTTCATACAAAAAATGATTTTTTTTTCAGAAAAAAGCAATAGATATGGAATTATCTAAGCAAAATCGTTGGCATCTATTATTATAATATTACAAAGTAACAATTTAATACGAAAATACACTAAAATCAACAATCGTCTCCATTCTACGTGACTTTGGCGAAGTAATCTGTGCTCAACTGGGCACGCTTTGATGTCATTAAGAAGAGAATTGAATTATCAACAATCCCCAATTTCGTTACAAGTTGACAAACAAATATTTTAATATTTTGTTTGTAAACTTGTAAGTTATTATTAAGTTGAAACTTATTAAAACTATAATTTATTAAAAAGTTATTTATAACTACATATTGACTTAATATTGCTCTAAATAACGGGCAATATTAGGTAATTTTTTGTCTGAGAGATATTCTAGTCTTATCTTGTCATACAAAAATTACTGTAATTAAAAGGTTGAGAAGACGTGGATTTTTTTATTCTATATTAATTCTACCTTATTTATTGAGAATAGTTATATACTATCTAACATCTCGCTACAATCCTTAAAAGTCGCGAAGCTATACATATCTATACTAATATTATAATGAGGTAAAGCTTGTGAGTTTGTGACGTCTTAGGGTACTGAACCGATTTAGATGAAATTTGGTAAAAAAATAGTTTGAGACCCTAGAAAGGACATAAGATACTTTTTATCCCGGAAATCATCCCTTGTGGGAATGAAAATGGGGATGAAAGTTTGTATGAGGAAGCAATTAATGTAAATCATCTACGCAAGGGAGTCGCGAGTACAAGCAAAATATATAATAATATTACGAGTACTATTATAAATCCATACAGCAACTGCTTTGTTAGTATAATAATTCCTTTCAATTAGAGCGAATGACATTTAGTTGACGTCTAATAGTTATTGTTAATTAAGGAAGGCATATCGTTACCAAATAATATGCCTATTGGATTAAAGCATGTGCTCTTTTGTGGTACGTACTTGCTGATTATTAAGGTTACCTTAGGTACCTTAATTACATTCAGAGGCATTTACTTATGTGATATTTTATGTATTTATATAAGTATGAGTATATAAGTAGGGCAGTGGTAGCCCAGTGGTAAAACGCTTGCTTGGGAAACCAAGTAAAGAGGGTTCAAATTTCGGGTCTCCCACATCTGATATTTTCATGTGTGAATCATCTCCAACATGATTATCACTCGTCTTACGGTGAAGGAAAACATCGTGAGGAAGCCTACATATCTGACAGAACCTAACAGGATTTCGAAAGACAGGTGAAGTCCGCCAAATCCACTTAGCCATCATGGTGGACTATGGCCTGATACCCCTCGTAATGAAGGGACATCCGTGCCCAGCAGTGGGACATTAAAAAAGGGCTGAATACTTCTATGAGTATGATACTTTAGCTTAGTTTATATATTCTAATTATACATAAGACAATACTATAATAAGAAAGAAATGCAAAAAAAAATATAATAAAAACTGACTTCCAGTCACTAAAATGTGAAAAATGACTAAACGGAGGTTTTCATTTAGAATAGATACCTAATCAGATATATTCGAAGTCGAGGTTCCGATGAATTGAGAATCTCCTCCTTTTTGAAAGTCGGTTAATTTTTTTTTACGTATATATGTGTGTAATAGAGGGACAGTGAATCGACGAATTTTGCAAGGAGTTACTATTATAAGCTATTTCTTATACATATTTCTTATATATATATGTAATGAGCGCCTTTACGAAACATGGGCATGTCACAAGAATAACGATAAACAGCCAGTCTCATACAAAATAAAACATCAAAATTTCAGAAAAAAACAAAAGGAATGGAATTATCTATGTAAAATCGAGGATAGGTACTATATTTATCTTAGTCTACAGTATTTAGCTACTATATTATATGACAAGATGTCAGTTTAATAAAACACAGTAATGTCAACAACCATCAATTTCTTTATAAGATAAACAAAGACTTAATAAAAACATACGTTTTATCATCATACAGACTAAATATTGACATATTATTACTCTATATAACTGGCAATATTAGACTATTTACTCTAGCGATGTATTTGAACGGGGTAAACAAAAAGTATTTTTGAAAACGGTAAATGAGAGGATAAATTACGGTTTGTCTCCATATTTTAGCAGTTGTAATATCTCAAAAGTGAAGTTCGGTCAAATAAATATGGAGGTTATAAAGAAATTAAAACAGTAACATTCATAAATTGTCAATACCATTACTTCTATAAGGTATGCTAAAAAACAAAGTAAATAGGAAAGACTAGAAATCTCAATGACACATTGGACTTTCGTAACGTGCTGTAAAACATTTCGCATATCAAAATTTACTTTCCTTATTTTTAGCTATGAAGAATTATCATTATATATATATATATATATATATATATATATATATATATATATATATATATATATATATATATAGTACTATCGACTCACCCTCGCTTCGCTCGGGTTCGTCCCAAGGTAATTCTTTAAATTGACGCATTGACGCAACATTTTTATTTATGAACCGATTGAAATAAACAGACAAGCTAGCTAGCTGTTCATCATTGTTCTCGCGAAATTGTTTTTGACTCAATATGTTTTCCTTTACTGCAGGGCCGGATTTAGGGGTGTGGAGGCCCTTGGGCAACAAAGAAGTGGAGGCCCCTAATGAATAAAATTATCAATTTTTTTAGTCAAGTATTTAAAGTATTTATTGCGAAACAAATTAAATTATTTCAAAAACATATATAGATATAGTCAAATACAAGAATAAATTACAGCGTTAACGAATGGAACCGTGCGAGCTTTTTTTGACGAAAAACCATTGATGGTTTCGCTGAACATTAATGTTTTTTTTTACTATGGATAGAAGTCTTAAATCAGCCCTTTAAGATGACCATATAATTATAGAATTAATTGTATGCATAAATAATCTATAATAAAGTAACTTTTTAAGTAAAAGAATATATATTATTTTAATATAACTACGTTTCAGTTCCAGAAATTCATTTGTAGAAGCCGGAGAGCTATTTTTTATTTTGGAATAGACACAAATAATTTTGAGATGTGGATAAGTACTGTTTTACCAAAACTAGAATGATTTTTGGTAGATAATATACACTAACACTCCAGAAAAAAAATACAAAATTAAAAACAAACCCCACTGCATAAAAAGCGAACTAAAAAGAATAGAACAAGTTAACGAAAGAACATACTTTATTATTATTTTGTAGTTGGAGACGCAGCTATTCTAAAACATGTATGTACCTTACATATTATATGTAGGTATGTCTCCGACTGCATAATAACTATGTTCCTTCGTCAATTAGCTCTCTTCTCTTTCTTTCTTTGCAGTCGGTTTTTTTGTACATATTTTTTATTTAAAACTTAGGACAGTTAAGACATTTTTATTTATTTTTTAACAATTACTCTTGAGCATATAAGTTGTGTATATTTCTGTAATCGCCTTTTAAAAACCTGCATTTTGATGCCCCACTCGATTGATATTGACGAAAAAAATTTCTCAAGACAGAAATTGGCGCCTAGGATCCGCCAATTTCACTTTTAATAATATCTATATATACCCTATGACATAAATGTGCCTATGACGTAAAAATCATCAAAATCGGTCAAGCCGTTTTGTAGTTACGAGAAAACATAGAATCACACATACATACACACGAACATACATACAAGTGAAAAACATAACCCTGTTCCACTGCAGTCGGGTATAAAAGCAAATATCAGCGATAGCGTATAATTAAAACTTATTCACATGTTTTAACATGAAATACCATATGGATATTTTCAAATTTAAATATGGTGTACTGTATTTAAGGATCACAAAATGAAACTCCCGTTGCTTGATTTTTCCTTAGGTTTTCTTGCTAGTTGCCTCTTCTATAGCTATTCGACGAATATTACAGAATAAACAAAACCTCTTTTTTTATTTCTAACTAGCGAATACCAAAATTTTAACGTATATTGTCAACTAGCGACTTACCCTCGCTTCGCTCGGGTGCATCCCTCACTACGCGGATATTGTTTACAATTTCATACGTTTTAATTTTTTTGAGTGGAACCCTAAGTCTTTTTCTAATATGTCATAATCATTATAGCTAAAAGTGTGAACAAAAAAAATAGAAAAAAAATAAAAACGGAAAAGTTGTTGACCAGACAGATTTTTTTTTTTACAAATCTCTTGTGGGCCCCTCTCTTGTGGAGGCCCCGGGGCTCTAGCCCCGGCTGCCCTCCCCTAAATCCGGCCCTGCTTTACTGTGATAATTGCGTGATAACTATGTTGAAATTATTCATGAAAATGTCAATACTACAGCACTTAAGGTTTGAACCCATTTCACTTGTATTCCGAGATTATACTACTTGGCTACCACTGCGTATTATGTAAAAGAAAATATCAAACATCCATTCTCTAATCGAATGAAATCGTAATTCATAAAGAATATTCAACAAAAGGAATAAAAGAGACGGCGTTAAGATATTGCCAAGTCCGGTTAAAATAAAGCTATGAATACGAAACTAGAAAACGAGAAATCGACTACTTAGAAATAAAAAGAAATATTTGATCACAAACTCGTAATCCGTGAGATCAATGATGAAGTAATATAGTTTTTATGTACATAGCAATAAGGTTCATTAATTTTGATGACCGATATCCATACTTAGTAATTATTATAAATGTGAAAGTGTGTTTGTTTGTTTGTTTGTTTGTTTGTTTGTTTGTTTGTTTGTTTGTTTGTTTGTTTGTTTGTTTGTTTGTTTGTTTGTTTGTTTGTTTGTTTGTTTGTTTGTTCTTTTTTCACGTCGAATCGGAGTGACGAATCGGTGTGATTTTTTGTGTGGAGATAGTTGGAGGGCTGGAAAGTGACATACGCTTTTTACCGCGGGAGATTATCTCATTCCCGTCGTAAAGTCTATCTATTTCATATTAACCGTTAAAACGTACTCGTAACTATGACTAACGGCTAGAGCCGTACCCGAGTGGAGCAAGGGTGAGCTGCTAGTTTAATATAATTAAAATTCGATTCGTGAAGCGATGTCAGTTCATCTATGTCAATTTTAGCTAATACAAAACAAAAAATGAAAGAAAAGTTTTAAGAATTTTATAATTAACCGACTTGTTTTTTTTTAACAAGCTCGGCTTCGTTCCTTGTTGAGTCTTTGTACTGCAGAAAATAATAAAAATTAATTAAAAAGCGTGCAAACTGAGTCTATATAGATACTTTTAGATCTATATTAAAAAAATCTTAGAATGATAAACTACAGTGGAAATACAGAAGTTTTTCATCTACTTGTTATCGTCTATAATACATTGTTTAGTAAGAATTTCAAAGATGATAATTTATAGGATACTAGCGTTACATTTAAACGTGTGGTAAAGATTTCTCAGAGATATTTTCCCGCTGTAAGAAGTATACTGTATGTTGACCCGGATAACCAGCTAACATCATACCAAATTTTATCAAAATCTGTCCAATGGTTTTCTTATGATGGTTTTCCAGACAGGTAGACAGATAGACAGACAAAAATTCTAAAAATTATAGATTCGATTCGATCGATTAGAGTCTCTGTATCCGATAATAATGACTATTTCAATAAGATTTTCCAAAAAATATTCAATGTACAGATTTGACTTACAATTAGTTAGAATTTTATTATATGCATAGATATATTTTTGCCAACGTATGTTGTTAATATTTTCGAGTATATTTCTCAAAATTAACAATTTTTTCTTTCATTTTATAGTACCGAGTTGATATATTTTATAGAAGTAGGTATTGATAGACTGGTCTATCCATTTTATGAAAAAAAGAAAAAAATATTTCATACATCAATACAATAATTGAAAACAACGTTAGTTTTAATTGAAAAGATTTGCTTCAGTTGCTATGAAGTACTTTTTTACTTTATCTTTTCTTTTACTTTCAATTACAGCAATACAAAACCTTTTCTTTGATCAATTCCAAATAATCATTATACTACAATAGTTCAATAAAATATATTTGAACCATACATTTTCCTTATACAATTACCCGAAACAAGAATATATAGAAAGCAATGTAAAATTGAGACTGTATTGTACAAACAATATCTGTAAAGTCAAATCAAAGCTTCCCGAACTAACAATACGTTCTCCAGAAAATATCTGAAGCTAACATGTGGCGTTCACAAAATCTGTAACAATTTAACCGAATTTCATCAACACTGATTGTCTAACGTAGGGAGTAACAATGAATCAATATTCTAACGTAACGAACCATAAACGTACAAATTGTAATATCCTCACCCACAGATGGTGACGGTTTCATATCCACTGATTATCCTCGTATTTCGGTTTTACTAACACATTTATAATTTTGTTGAGTTTCATGTAATTTTAATAAATTAATACTTTGTATATCTTTGCCGTTACTAACTTTTTGATTTATTTAATTACGTATATTATAATACTTTCTTAAAAATAGAATTATGTATTGTCGTGTTACAATAATCACATGTTTTCTGTACATGAGACAGTCTAGAATAGGGTATTAAGCTAGATAAGAAAGAAATGTAACATCTTTACATAGTACAAAATGAAGTCACTTCCGCTGTCTGTTCGCTTAGATCTTTTAAACTACTAAACGGATTTTAATGCAGTTTTCAGCAATAAATAGAGTGATTCAAGAGGAAGGTTTATATGTATATTATAGTACAGAAAAGCCGAAAAATTCAAAGATTTGTATTTCATACTAACTGTTAAAACGTACTCTAATACATCGTTAGTAAGTTTTAATTGAAAAATTGAAAAAGAACCGAAGAAGAGGCCATTTCAATGTTAGATCACGATATTTCTGTAGTATTTTAGTAAGAAGTTGAATATCTTGCAGACTCCAGGTGACGCTGTAGCATCAGGCTAAGGTTACCATATACGTTAAAGAAGTACCAAGTTTAGAATCAATTAGATCTGGAGAAGTTGTTCATATCCTTTTACCATCTAGAAAAAAGCTGATAGCCTCCAAACTGCTGAGCGGATCTTATAGATTTATAGCTAAGAACACTTTCGATTAAGTCACTTTTCCAACAAAAAAACTAAATTAAAATCGATTTATCCGTTTGGGCGCTACCATGTCACAGAGAGCTTCATACATACATACGTTAAACTTATAACACCCCCCTTCATGCGTCACGGGTTAAATGACTTATCTAAACCTTAAATGACGATCTATATACGAGTATATAAATTTCGTATATTTTTTATTATTTTATTAGCGATATCGATTGCAGAAATAGAATTTTCTAAGGCGGAAGGTTTATAAGGACCACCATATTTCTTTTGTTTTTTCAATTTGAATAAAATGATACATACTATATCTACTATCACCTGGTCATCTTCACCTGAAGTTCATATATTTCCAATGTCAGAAACCAGATTTGCATAAGTAGAATCTACTTAAAATTCCATTTAAATTAAAAAAATATAACTTAAGTACTCGAGATGTAAATTACCGAAATCTTCGTTGGATTTAAGCCAAGTCAGTATCAAGGGCTGTTGCATAATGGAAGAGCTTCTCGAACGTTCTTTTGATAGTTTAGTATTTTGGAGCGGTAGACCGTATTCCACCGCACGACCTATAATGTACAGAAGTTGATATTTGGTGCATGGAACTGGCAAAATGTAAGCTCAGGATGACTTGATGAGGATTATTGGGAAAATGTTGGGAGCTTTCGAGCTCATCGGCAACTTTTTGTTTTAATTTACGTATTCCTTATATACAATTCAAATATAAAATTGAATATAAAGTAAAATCTATATTACTTTTACTAGCAAGAGGATCATAATTAAAATGGTTTAGTGGTCTATATCTTTATATAAAATGGTTAAAACAGAACAGTTCAGTACCTTTTTACTACTCTGTTTGTCAACGGATCTTCTTTTTTCCGCTTAGTGTTAATCGTAAGAGCTTTAGTGTTATCAATAATAAATTTTGGAAACAGTTAGGTTTTTTTTATAAAGATAGATAAAATCTATTCATAATGTATATAATTTTTAATAATGATTATAAAACAAGCTTTTTAACCGACTTCCAAAAAGGAGGAGGTTATCAATTCGTCGGAATCTTTTTTTTCCTTTTTTTTATGTATGTTCACCGATTACTCGAAGACACCTGAACCGATTTAGAATTTTTTTGTTTCAAAGGGTATACTTCCCAGGTGGTCCCATATAAATTTTGTCGAAATCGGTCGAGCGGTTTTTTAAAAAATCAACAATAAATATATTTTTTAAATAAATTGTTTAATCGAATATCTTATTAAAAAACTTTCTTCTTAAAAATTACATGCTTATTATGTCGACACTAAAAATGGAAAAATAAAAACTTAAAAAAAAACCGACTTCCAGGCACTAAAATGATAAAAATAACTAAACGGGGGTTTTCATTTAGAATAGATACCTAATCAAATAATTTCGAAGTCGGTGCCAGCCGACAATATTTTCAGATATGCATATCTAATAGCTAAATACGAATTTATATATCGAAATATATTAGATTTGCTTTGCATCGGCTGGCACCGGCTTCGAAAATATCTGATTATATATCTATTCTAAATGAAAATCCCCGTTTAATTATTTTTTTTATTTTAGTGCCTGGAAGTCGGTATTTTTAAGTTTTTATATAATACAAGAGGGAATTTTAGCAATTCACATCACACTTTTTACTCCAGTCTCTGAGTACAATTTCACACTATTGATTTCACTTGCACTAACACTTCACTTTATTTTGCTTTTCCACTTCTTGGAATGTCTTCTCGATATTAAGTTTAACAAATCATTCGACACACAAAGAACATAGATATAGAGAAAATGATTTAAAAATATATTTTTTCTGGAAAATCTCTTTCCTGCTCATGGCTATTTACCGTAACTATTATCGTCTTAGATTGTCAAAAATTGACAACTGTCACGGCATTTACGAGTACTCCTAAGCATATCCAATACCATTTATTTGCTTATTGACATTCTTACTTTTTATTCGCTTGTAAAAGCTTTTTTAAAATTATTACATAAATAAAATTCTATTTGATTCTTAGAACTTGAAATAAATTTTTACCTTCAAAAAATTCTTTCGCCTTAGATCAGAATTAAATTATACAGAAATTTAAATCAGAAACAATACATACAAAAAATATTTTAATACAAAAGAATTATTAAAGAAAGTAAATGGAACGTAGATAACACAATTACGTCCGAAATGTAAAGTAATGGACGAAAAGTGGAATTTCTTAGGCGCGTTAGATTAATATTTTTAGACACGTTATGAATTTTGTTATAAAATGAATACAGATTATGAACTGAATATCTCGATCTTATATTAAAAATGAAATTGCATTTCCTCTCCTTTGTTTCATTTTTGGGGTCTCCATAGAATTTTCAATATTGCTACGATTCTAGTACGCATTGTTCAAGTGAATAAGGTTTTTCTTAATCTTGGCCTTGGCCACTTTTAAACCATTATTTTTTAAGTTTTAATTAAAGAAAATATATTTTAATTTGTACCAATAAAAATATTATGTTTATTATTTGTATCTCTTTAAAATTCACGGGTTTGAAGGTATCCGGTTCTTTGGAATATTGGTCCTTGGTCTGGCTTGCGTGGGGACACAGGTCCAACACTTAGAGGTAACTTAAGAGATTCAAGTTCGTTTAATGTGACGCATTAGTCGGGATCTATTTCTAAGTAACCCATAGAGAATTGCTCAGAGATGCTCACCGAATAATGCGTAGGGACTATGGAAAACATGAAAAAGTAATTGGGTATATAGGATGAAGTTTGGATGGGCTACAAAACATGTATATTGATGGAGACTAGCGAACGTCTTCTCAACAGGCTCAGATTGAAAATTTGGCGGACACTAATGGGCCCCCACGGAGCGGTATAGTGCAGCACCACGATCTCGTTACAAGCTACCCTGTGGGCATTATTAATGTTATTATTTTACTTCCTAAACGTATACACCACTTCGAATGTAGTTTAAACAGAAAGTTAATTCACTTAACTGCTTCTTATTTATATGAGGTAAAGACAGAAAAATGCAGTACCTTTTTCTCCTCAGTTGGTTAAACGATTTTTTTGTTTAGTAGTTACTAACGAGCTTTATCTATTAAAAATTTTTGGAAACAGTTTTTTTATATATAGATAGGAAAATTCTATTCATATAAGTATATGTTTTCCCCAAATTTTCATAGACGAAAACTAGTTGTATAAAAATTAATCCAGCTGTCCCAATTATTAGATATACTGTGATATTTTATGGAGAAAATGGGAAAGTAATTTTATTTTACGTGTCAATCGAAATTAATTTTGGTATACATATGTTTTTAAAACCATTGTTCTTATAATATTATGATAGCTTTAAAATAATATCAATGTATTATTAGTTTTACTATCAAGATATCATTTTAAGTTAGTATTATCGTAAGGAGATCGATTCTGGTTCTATTATATTTACTTTAATAGCTAGTTAGTTTGCTAGCAACTCACCTTCGCTTCGCTCAGGTTCATCCGTAGTTAAAAAAAAGAAATATTATTCCTTAGGAACCGTAATCTTTTCCAGCATAAATAGTGACCTATGTGCTATTCTAGACTATAATCTATATCTGTGCTAAATTTTATCCAGATCCGTTCAGGCGTTTTGGCATAAATTTTATACATTATTTAAAGATCTTTCCTTGTGAAGTCCACCTATAATTGACATAGTAACACATCATTTCGTTTTCCCTTTCCGTTTGTAACAAGATACTCCTAGGCAGTATTCAATATACAGTAGCTTTAGCGCGGGACCCATATTATTTGAATGTGACCTATAATTTATCACCAATCGTATGTATATCGTTTTCTGTATGAAGTTAGAGGGCTCGATATTGACATAATATCAGGTTACCTAATTTACGTACTCACCTGTTTATTTAAAGACGAACATGACGTGATACTAGTAATATACAGGATGTCCGGTAGGTAATGGATAATCCCGCAGGTACTAGTGGGGGCACCTCGACCTCTCAGAAAAAAATAAAATAAAAATATATCTGCAACAGTCTGGCAAAAAAGTATTTTTTTTAAAGTATGAAATTTGATACCTCCGTTCACATTATTGAGTATTATAGCTACAAATTTATTATTAACCAATTTATTTTCTTTAGAAATAACCCTGAATTTTTGTGTGTCCATGCCAATCTACATATATATAAAGAGACAAAAATCCTTCTCTGTTGGAAGATTTTCTTTTTTTCGTTTAGTACCTATTGACATGTTTTAGTGTTATTAATTAAAAAATCGAAACAGTTATTTTCTATTTTCTTCAAATTTTTAATGATGATTATAGCCCAATTTTGATCACTAGACGAGCTGTAATCAAAACATTATGAATTTTAATCATACTTGCTAATACATTCTCACCGTGAAAATAAATAAGCGCAAATAGTTTTCTATCCAAAGCAAATCCTGACACGAAAAAACGTTTCCATTAACATTGAATAGGATCGAGGTCTAAAAAATTGGAATATTTTCAAACATTCGTACGCCGCAAAGTTATTGATATTCTATCGGAGTAGCGGATTTTTTAATATTACGCCTGTTAAAAATCTGGAAAGAACAATATTAATCTGGATACATTTTGATGTTAAAAATGTTAGTGATGTTTATTGATTTTTTATTTTTGAATTAGCTTTCCTTGCTTTCTATCTTTGCCTTTATTTTTTAGTTATCTATACTAATATTTTAAAGATGAAAGATTTGATTGTTTGTTTGTTTGTACTGAATAGGCTCCGAAACTACTGAACCGATTAAAATGAAATTTGGTAAGAATATAGATTGAGACAATAAGAACATAGAATAGTTTTTATCTCAAAAATAATTCCTTGAGGGGCTGAAAATGGGGATAAAAGTTTGTATGGGGAATCAAGCTAGGGATAAACCCGAGCGAAGCAAGGGTGAGTCGCTAGTCCTTCAACAAAACACGTTAAAAATAATTTAGAACCTGACTTTCAAAAAACACTAATTAATGCAAAAAATATAAATTAATTGGAAAATATAAACTTACATTAAAATTTTAAAATTAGGCAAATATTTTACAAATAATAATAATAATAATAATATAATAAATATGTTGGGACATTACACACAGCACCATCTAGTTCCATGGTAAGCTACGAGTCCTGTGTTATGGATACCAGATAGTTGATAAACTACACATATATAACTTTAAATACATACATATTATAAATATAAATACCCATGACTGTACATATACATATGTATGGACATACATACATTACTTTACTTATGCACTAATATTGATTATACTGGTGTTCGCATAATATATACATAAAAATAAAATTGTTGATTTTTTTTTGATAAATAATAAAATCAACAATTTTAACTAAAGCTCGCCAATAGCTACTTAACAAAAAAAATCGGTTCACAAACAGAGAAGAAAAAAGTACTGAACTTTTTTTTTATCTTTGCTTATTTATGTACAGATTTACAATCTTATCATTTTTATATATATATATATATATATATATATATATATATATATATATATATATATATATATATATATATATATATATATATATATTAAAACTAAACAGACAATTATGATACAATATTTATGCAAAAAATTGTGAGTGAATGAGACTCGGTAAGCGAGCGAATGTTAGTTCCTACTTCATTTTGCACCTATCATCTTACAAATAGAGATAACTTAAATCCCCAAATAAACGCAAAAACAACCAAAAATTATTTTAAAATAACAATAACAAGGCTTCATTAGATAAAATAATAGTCTTGAGCGAAATCTATTCGTAATATTTACCTAACAAATTAAACAATCGAGGTGAAAACAATTTTAATTATCAATGCTAATTAATTTTACTGGTTAATTTAACAAAAAGGTTTTATCAACGTATTGTTAAATAACGTCCTCGGTGGTCATATTTTCGCTAAACCCTCGACCCCGTTATTCATTAATGCTGTTTTGATACCCGATAATGGTTCTGTAACCGTCCGGTAAGAAAATGTATTGTATAGGTTTATTGGCATGAATAAATATTAAAATTTGGCTCTTAAATGCTATACGTCACGTCTCTTAAGTGAGCTTATAGATGCTTTGTTTGATGAAAATGAGAATACAGAGTCTTATAGACGAACTATTTAAATAGCAAGGCGTTGATTAACTTTAAGTAAATACAAGCTACATAAAGGGTGCCAGATTTATCTAGGAAATTGTTTATTCTGTAGGCTAATTTCATTTGCATTTCAATAAGATACATTTAGATGTACAGTTTGGGCTTAACGACTTAATTAAAAATTTTAATTTTAAAGTTTACGCATCTGGTTTTAATAAAAAAAATACCTCTAGATCTTAATTTATATAAATACTAGCAGAAGCACAGAACAAAGCGGCTTCGCCTGCGCTAAAACTACAGAAAGACTCTAAAAAAGTAGGTTTCAAATAAATCTTTATCCCCTATCCCCCTCCTATGGGATGAATTTCG
The DNA here is from genome assembly GCA_951806755.1 of Brenthis hecate. Taxonomy (NCBI): domain Eukaryota; kingdom Metazoa; phylum Arthropoda; class Insecta; order Lepidoptera; family Nymphalidae; genus Brenthis; species Brenthis hecate. Next base: position 11,771,579 of record OX638254.1, read on the forward strand.
AAAAATGCTAAAACACGTATTTATTTAATTGTATTGAAGAGCATTAATACCAAGTTATTATATATATTAATACTATATTGATACCAAGAGATTCATACTAATAGAAATTATATTAATACCAAGAAGTCCATTAATTCTGATCATAAATAATTTTTCACTGTCCAGCCCCCCAACTATCTCCATACAAAAAATTACATCAATCGGTCACTCCGTTTCGACGTGAAAGAAAGACAAATAAATAAGCAAACAAACAAACACACTTTCAAATTAATTCTATGAGTATGGATATGGATTTCTATACTAAATATTGGTATTTGCCAGTTCTTCTCAGGTCTGAGGCTTCTTCTTTCTGAACTGGTAGTAGACTCATGACGTTCAGTAAAAAATTGTAATAATTTAATGCTGAATAAAATATTTTGATTTTGATTTTATTTCAGACTAGCATTGTCCGCGGCTCCGCCCGCGTTCAGATGACCAAAAACCCAATTTTTAGGTTTTACATATTTTAGTATACCCTTACAATGCAGTTTTTGTATTTTTTCTCAGAAATAAGATATTTTCCCGCGGTAAAAAGTATCCTATATGTTGACCCGGATATCCAGCTATCATCATACCAAATTTCATCAAAATCTGTCCATTGGTTTTCTCGTGATGCGGAAGCAGACAGACAGACAGACAAAAATTCTAAAAACTATAGATTCGGACTCTGTATCGCTAATAATGTCTATTTCAATAAGATTTACCAAAAAATATTCAAGGTACAGATTCGACTTAGTTACAATTTTAGTATATGTATAGAAATATCTTCATTGTATGTCTAAAACTCTATCAACAGTACGGGAAAACTGTCTCAGTCTTAAGAAGAACTACTGAAAAAAGTTTAACAAGACTACTACAAGAACGTAAAATGATATTTTTTAATAAAAAAACATTAAAAGAAGCGGGATATCACATAATGTCTTTAGTAAATTAAACGATTTTCTAAATGTTTTTTTTTTTAAATCATGCAAAAGAAACTTTTTGAATCTTGAACGTATTGATCAGTTACTAACTTACTTTTTTATTAAAAAAAATTAAAAGTTGGTTGAGTTACGCAGAATTTTATATAAAAAATATGTATATTGATATTAGCTTCATTTTAAAATATTTTAAAGAATTTCTTAGTATTCGAGATCTTATATCAAATATTATTAAAAAAATACAAGTTACCAATCCCTAGAAACTTTTAAAAACTTTTTAAACAAAAAACATTGAAAATAATATGAAGTAGATACTATATGCCACATTTTATTATAATAGTTTTATTATAATAATGGGCCACACTAGTAAAATCGCTGTCGAAATTCAGTTCGTTCGTTTTTCGTCGTTTGTTGTATCGTTTACTATGAAATTCAGTCGAACGTTCTGATCTTGTTATTTATATCAATTCGGCAAACTTAATGTAATAAAAAGATTTCCAGAAAGAAAATTTTCTGATAAAGTGTTAGTACTAAGTGAGCTGTTGATAGCAGTGCTTATTACTTGCTAAAATTTACTGGTATTTATTTAGCCCTTTTTTTAAAGTCTTACTGCTGGGTGTAGATAGACTTACCTTCCATGTGGACGTAGTCTTCTATGGTGGTCAAATACGTGTTGTCTGACTTCACATTTCTTTTGAAGTTTAGTAAGATTATTTCTGACATATAATCTTCTATTCATATTATTTGCGGATTTATTTTTTACTGTATAAAATCTAAAAATAAAAACAAACCTAGAAGATAGTTTTATGTAAAATCTTAGGATTATCTGTTAGAACATTAACACACAGCACCATCTAGTTCCATGGTACTCGTAAGCTACGAGGCTTGTGTTATGGATACCAGATAGTTGATTCAATACACATATATAATTTTAAATACATACATATTATAAATATAAACACCCATGACTGGATTACAAACATTCGTGCTCATCACACAAATGAATACCCCCAGCGGGACTCGGACACGCGACCGCTGGCACAGCAAGTAGAGTCACTACAAACTGAGCCAAACGTGTCGTCAAACATTACATATATAAGATAGCATATAAATAAACCAAGTAGGTGATGCCGCGGGCTAAAGCTTGTTAATATAAAGCTCATAAGTTAAGAGCTTCATTACACATTTTCAAGTAACAACGAACAAAAGTTTTAAATTAGAATACAGTAGACTTGTAATTCAATTGTGAAAGAGAAATTAATCGAATTAATAACTCTTAAGTAGATATTGAGCAAATGTTTCTTAAATTTTCTGGTACGTTTGAGTTGGCAGTCAACTTTAAATTGAATTGATTTAGGTAGGAATAAAGCTTACAGTCTCTTAGTCTAAGTCAAACTGTGGTTCTCGATTTTGCCTGCGACTTTTTTGATAAGCTTATAAATTTTAGAACCTGATTCTTAGATAGATTAAGGCGTTCAAATATACGCATATAAACATGTATAAATATATATATATATATATATATATATATATATATATATATATATATATATATATATATATATATATATATATATATATATATATGTATATATATATATATATATATATATATATATATATATATATATATATATATATATATATATATAATATGTTAAAGACAATAGTCTTTAACATATTATATTATAATATATATTGGTCAAAAGCGAAGCGAGAGCAGAAAAATATATTGTAATGCAATCCCTATTTACTCAATTTCTTAACGTAATCTTTGTTTTTCTCAATATATGTATGCATGCATCTTTTATTAGCCATTTACTTTAGCTTCGCTAGGGTGCGTCCTTAGATGTCTAACAATAGTCTATGTATTACTTCAGGTCATAATCTATCTCTGTTCTATATTTTATCCTATCCATCCAGGCGGTATACACACATACACGGAATTTCACATCTTCACGGATAAATAAAATTGAAGTGTCTAATTGTAATGATAAAATAGCAGCTTTTTACTAAACGCATATGAAAGTATATACAGTACTAATAAGGGAAAAACAATTGTTTTTTTATCTGTTTGTTCCGGCTAATCTCCGAAATGGCTGGACTGATTCTGACGGAACTTTCACTGGTAGTTAGCTGATTGATTATAAGGAGTAATTTAAGCTACTTTTATTTTAGAAAAAGAATTAGGGGTCTGCTCAAAAAAATTAAAGCGTACTTGGGGACGCATCTGAGCGAGGGTACACCGCTAGTTTATAATAATAGACAGCAAAATCTCTGTTTTAGATCTCATCTTAAAATTGAAATCCTTAATTCCGCCATCATAATAAATAATAATAATAAATGTTGGGACATTAACATACAAAGCCATCTAGTTTCATGGTAAGCTACAAGGCTTGTGTTATGGATACCAGATAGTTGATACACTACACGTACATAACTTTAAATACATACATATTATAAATATTAACACCCATGACTGGAGTACAAACATTCGTGCTCATCACACAAATGAATGCCCCCAGCGGGACTCGAACCCGCGACCGCTGGCACAGCAAGTAGGGTCACTACCAACTAAGCCAAACGTGTCGTCAAAATCATAATAATATATCATAGCTTCGTACAGCAAACTTCGAATCCTGTACACAGTCTGAGGAACGATCAGCAAGCGTTATTTTGCGGCACGTTGTCCAAACACTACAATCGAGAAATGAAATTCAAATTTCGGGCGTCTGACATCGACAATACACTGTTTATGTTCGCGCCATGTCAAATTCGAAAACTACATTGCGTGTTTAAATTGGATTTATAATTACGGCTTCCAAATTATATGCTGTATTTAGAAAAAATGTTGTACAATTTTCGTTAGCTCTAAAATGAATCCGTTACATTTTTTGTGTGGTAGATCTGAAAATGATAATAGAGTTAAAAAATATTTGGTTTTAATTGAAGGAGATGACGAGTTTAATTAGACTTCTTTCAGAGGGACTGGTCTTTTATTAGAAAGGACTTTGGGAATGGCTTATAATAATAATAAGTAAACATATGTTATCGATAAAAATTATTTTAGAATTTCTATATAATATTATGGAAAGTACTATGTTTTATTTCTATTTTTTTTATTTTATTTATTTTGCTTTAGACACAGGTCTTTATTTACCTATTTCTCTTTATCTCAATCATCATTTACTTAATGTAAATTTATATTATAACGATAGTATATTTTATGGGATATTCAGAGACATAAGGCATTTAATTTAATGTTTTTTTTTTTCAATACAATGTACCAGTTTAAGATGTAGTTAATACGCTATAAAGCCTATGTGTAAGTACGAGAACTTCTTTTTAAGTACGAAAATACCCTTAACTGAAAAAAGTCCCGACCGTCCACACATAAATTATGAACAAAAGTGCTATTAAGCTTTATAGGATTATATATTAGACAAATACAATATATTATTAGCTACTAGAATTAATTCCGTATTTGACAGTATTCAACTACTAAAATACATAAATACTTTAGAGGTGGATTTTTTTTGAAAATGTGGTGATATGGTGTTGTAGGACTTACGTGTATATATTATTTAAAAGTAAATAATAAAAATAAGAAAATAGGATCACCATTCCCGAATATACCACTTATGACTTACACATAAAAACAAAAAACGACAGAAAAAGCATATATACTCTTTTTGAAGTTGGTTAATTCATAGTATAACGATTGATACAATTATTTCAATACGATAACTATTCAATTCAATTTTTGGGCATTGTAAGCATTTAGTAACAGGATAATTTAACAACATTACATTTAGAAATAAACAGTCATAAGTATACTTAACGTAAACCTATAAAATAAATAAAGTTAAAAATTAATTACTTTTTTTTCAGATGCCTCGAACAACTAACAACGATTTAATACAAAAATAAAATGGAATGCCAACGATGACACATGGTTTTTATTCCAAAAACCAAACTTTTGTTTCCCGCTAAAGCATATTTATAATCTGTTATATTATTAATTAGAAAAAAAAAACTCTTAATAGATAAAAAGTTTTTTCTACATTTTAAATTTTCAATGTATAGTTAAATATATTATCTGTTGTCCTTTTTATTAATGGGGAGCTGTATGAAATGGCGCGAGTGCGAACATTATAGTGATAGTGACATGTTGTGACATAGTGATGTGATGTGATGGTTGAGTGATAGTGGTCATCATGCCGCCGGCAGTGTGCCGGTTCATCGCGTCTGCTGCGATTCTTGGTGTAGCAGTTGCGAATACTGCGAAAAATGGTAAGTAATTATATTTAAATACTGAAAACCTAGCTTAGTTTAAATTCAAGAATCTAGATTATACTATGGATTTCTGCCATTTGACTTGAATTTATTAATTATTTCGTATTTATAAATTATAAATGTATTGCTTTGACTGATCTACAGAAGATTTAAAGAACAATATTTCATATTTTTTTTATATATTATTAATTATTATCTTAAATTATCGACAACGTAGAAATTAAAATTTTCAGTTTATAAAACAATGCCACTTATAGAATAGGTAATTGAGAACACCAAACTTCAATAAAATTAATTTCGACTTATTTTGGCTCGTTTCATAAAAAATGCTATCGCTAAATAAGCAAAAAGAAACTTATGTTTCCATATACTTGTCGTGAGTAAGTATTAAGTTAGGTTTAGAATGTTCGAATAACCTTTACATATGGATTATGGAGTTAAAATATTATCAAGAAGAATTTTGATTTTTAGTGAAATATGAAAGTTTAGGCCTTTAGATTTAGTGAAAAAATTGTAAAGAACAATTAAAATACTACAATTTATTAATATACTGAATTTATTCTATAACTAGCATTGCCTGCGGCTCCGCCCGCGTTCAGATGACCAAAAACCAAATTCTTAGGTTTTACATATTAGTATACTCTTACATTGCAGTTTTTGTATTTTTTCTCAAAAATGAGATATTTTCTCGCGGTAAAAAGTATCATATATGTTGACCCGGATAACCAGCTGTCACCATACCAAATTTCATCAAAATCTCTCCAGTGGTTATTTTGTGATGCGGTAACAGACAGACAGACAGCCAAAAATTCTAAAAACTATAGATTCGGCCTCTGTATCGATAATAATGTCTATTTCAATAAGATTGTCCAAAAAATATTTAATGTACAGATTCGGCTTAGTTACAATTTTATTATATGTATGTATAACTCTTTTAAAATCTCATTTTCTTAATAAGAGCTTAGAATTTTTATTAAAATACTGTTAATTAACGTGCCTGGCGTACATTTTACAAGTTACATTCCATTAACCCACAAGTGTAAATCTGAATCGCAAAACCAAAAGACTTCAGGCAAGACATCAAAGTCTTGACAAAAGAAGCACAAAAAGTAGTCAAAAGCAGCGACTACCATTCACAACCTCAAGTAATGTCGCCGACGGCCTAAAATAAACTGGCGGGGCATACTAACCCGATGTTTTGTGACTCATTACCCACAGATCGTTCTATGAACAATGTTCAAGCGAAAATGATATCAATCGCAAGTATTTAAGATGAAAAATAGAAAATATTCGCATCAATGAACTAGACTTTATTGTAAATCTCGACTGACAGTGTCACCATAAAATCTTCGAGCTTCCTCTTTAATTCAGATCATGGTTGTGAAGTTTCAGTGTTAAATCGTTACGACTGAATGAAAATGTTTTCTTTACAATTTCTCGAAAAGGTTGCTCAGAATTAGTTACTGGTTGCATTTAAAGCTATAAGTTTTTATATTCTGAGCATGTGCACTGCAAAATAAATATCTCATCTCTGAGAAATCTATACTAAACGTTAAAACGTAAAGTAGTAAAATAAACTTTTACTTTGAACTTATATATTCCAAATATAACATAAAAAACATTTCCTCATTATTTATTCGCCTTCAAAACAAGCTAATATTGCTACAGGCACTTATAAAGGTTATGAACGTTAAACATTATAGGGCTTTAGATAAAATATCATTCTACAAAAGATAAAAAACAAAAATCTAAAATAATGGCATATGAAATTATATGACGAACGTTTGTCATTTCAACATAATTTTTAAAATTTCTGTTCTCAAACAATTGTGGAATCTTGCAATAAGTAGAATGATTAGAATATCGTCTATACATACGAATATAATAAAATTCTGAGTCAAATCTGTAAAATAAATATTTGTTTGAAAAATCTTACTGAAATAGTCATTATTATCGATACATAGGCCGAATCTAAAGTTTTCAGAATTATTGTCTGTCTGTCAGTCTGTCTGAGAACGCATTAAGAGAAAAATACTGCACATTTTGATGACACTTTTATGATGATACCTGGTTGTCCGGGTCATCATATTATAGGATACTTTTTACTGCAGAAAATAACTCATGTCTGAGAAATCTATACGAACCGTTAAAGCGTTACTCATATATTACCAGTAAAATCGTGATACTTGGTCGGTATAAAATTAAAGAAACAAAGGATGTTTTTACGTCTTCCTATGTCATAAAGACTATACAGTTAAACACAATATAAGGGGATAATATCAAAATGTTTATCAGCTACTTCACAAGCACGTTTTCTCTAATACTTAAGAGAATACATTTTTTTATATTAAACAATAAGCTGATTTACTTGTTTAGAACAAAACAAAAATATCTTACTACTGAAAATATTACAATTTCTTTAAAAACTTAAGAATGTGTTGATTATTTTTCAAAATTAAAACTGACTACGCAAAAAATATTTACGAGTATATGTACTTAAATAAATTATGATATCTATTAACAATAATAAAAATTAATGGAAGGCATTTTTAACAAACTTCCAAATTTCAAAAACAAATATTTTAACATATTTATGTATAAATTGTTAGTACTAATTTGTTATGTAGAGAATTTTCATTCTTATTCAGCCAATATAGTATAATTTACAATGCAAATAGCTTCACTATCAACGAAAGAGATGAAAGCATGTCGCTTGGGAGGGTAGACATGCAAAACAGCGATTCGAGCGCTCATCAGCGTCACTGTACTCGTGGGAGCGCTTGCTACGAAATTGGTAGATAGATTTAAATTTAGCTGCAAGGGAATCTGATACAGAATTTGAACAGATCTCTATGGTCCCACAGGCTTTGTTTTTTTACAATTTGTAATATTTATTTATAAATATACTTTTAAATATCTTTGCTATCGGTGTCCACTATTATAAGTACCAAAGTTTGTATGGTTGTATGTTTGTTACTCACGCTTATATTATGACTGGTCAAGTTTGGTTGGGACTTAGTACGCAAACTAGCAGAACCCGCGGCTTCGTTCGCATTGAAACTACAGAAAAACTAATTCTTTAGCTTTATACACCCCCGCTCCTTGGCACGCCCTACGCCACCCTCGCGCACGTCTACCATGCCGTGTAGGATTTTCGATGCCCTATTTACCTCTGTTGGGGAATGATTTTAGAAAAAATGTGATAGGCATATCTCATAATTTTAATTGAAGAGTATGTGACCCAATTTTCGAGTCAATCGACTCAGAGTATAAAATGTTTCGCAGAAAATTCAACCCCCCATTTCAATCTCTTATAGGTGGTATTTCGAAAAACCTTTTCTAAGTGGATACTTACACTTTGCAAAGAACCCACCCTCCAAATTTCATGTTAGAGACATCATTTCTTGTTAGGGACAAGTTGTTTAGGCTGAGTGTTTGAATTTTATATTATGTACATACAAGTAGACTATGACCTGGAGTAATACAAAGTATAGGATAGGTACCTACGAACGTATCTAAGGGAAGTGAGAATAAGTCGGTAGATGTAAAGAAATATTATTCGATTTTGATATAATCTATATATATATATAATAAAATTGTGACTAAGTCAAATCTGTACATTAAATATTTTTTGGAAAATCTTATTGAATTAGACATAATCGATACAGAGGCCGAATCTATAGTTTTTAGATTTTTTGTCTGTCTGTCTATCTGTTACCGCATCACGGAAAAACCACTAGACGGATTTTGATGAAATTTGGTATGATGATAGCTGGTTATCCAGGTCAACATATAGGATACTTTTTATCGCGGGAAAATGTCTCATTTCTGAGAAAAAATACAAAAACTGCAACGTAAGAGTGTACTAATATGTAAAACCTAAGAATTTGGTTTTTGGTCACCTGAACACGGGCGGAGCCATTGTATAGATTTTTGTAGGAATCGTTTGAAAACGTCAGTAGATAGGATACTAACGACTTTGAAACTTAATGTACTTTTTATGGAGTGTTTGGAGAGTTTGAATGAAACATGTAATTAAGACATGCTATACTTATATATATATACATATATATATATATATATATATATATATATATATATATATATATATATATATATATATATATATATATATATATATATATATATATATATATATATATATATATATATATATATATATATAAATAGACAGTTTTAGATATGCGTTGGTCGTCCATGCGAAGGATATGTCTGCACCATATGAGTTGGTCTTGCTTATAACACTTCAACGGTCGCGAATATGCCGGCACGGCAGTTAACAATTGATTTCCCGGAAACTAACCATGGAGGCGTTAAAATATTTAAAAAAAATCCTAATTTTATTCCGGAGCAACACACGAGTTATTTGGTACACAGTAAAATTATTGGTTTTTTATATAATATTGGACTAATTAACGCCTGTAAAAGTATTTTCAATTTTTTCCCGACTTTCCGAACGACTTTTCCAAAAATTTCGCTTATAACCTTATCGAGATCATTATGCACATTTTTCTAAAAAATAGGTAAAGCAGTCCAGCTGTTCTTGAAATGAAGCGCTCCAACAAACAGAATTCCAATTTTATTTATATATTTTTAAAACCACCACTTTCTAATGATAATTACGTAATGCCAGTAACTGCATCACTTTGGTTTAATCACCTTTTAGACATTATCGATGTTTGAATGCCGCAATGCGGGACCTCTAGTACTTTAACACTTACGACAAGTACGGTGATAAAAGTACACTTATTTTAAATTATATTGGAGTATTAAGCTATTAAAAAAACAGTACCTCCAAAGCCAAACTTTCAGAAATGTTTAGGTTAGGTAATAAAGTTCTAAGGTTCCTTAAGAATATAAAGAAAAAAATACCGCTATTTAAAATATTTGAATAGTTAATAAACAAATACTTCTTGCGAGAATCGCACCTATGATTTTTGTCACTAGCCTCTGGACTATAAGCTTGACTATGTATCTATTTACTGTAAGTGGATAATGAAAACATAATTATGACTTAGAAGATAATAGAGACGGTTATCTGGTCAATTTAAATATTCACGTGTAAAAATTGAATCCTTGCCCGACCGCATATGTTGCTGTGCTATCTTATATTATAACTAGCGATACTATGTTTAAGGTTTAGTATAGATTTCTCAGAGATGAGATATTTTCACGCAGTAAAAAGTATTCTATATGTTGTCCCCGAACTAGCTATCATCATACCAAACATTAAAATCTATCTAGTAGTTTTCTCGTGATGCGTTCCCAAATAGACAGACTGACAAAAAATCTAAAAACTATAGCCGGCCTCTTTGTCGATAATATATATATATATATATATATATATATATATATATATATATATATATATATATATATATATATATATATATATATATATATATATATATATATATGTATATATATATATATAATGACTATTTCTATAAAATTTTCCAAAAAAATTTTAATGTATCGACTCAGATCTTAATTATAAGTATAGATTTTTAGGTAATTTCATAAAATATATTTGTGTAGAATTCACAATAATTGGTTTCTTTCCTCATACAGTTTAAACCGTTTGCACATTTGCAACCAAGAGATACGTTGAAAACTACGGTCACTTAGAGCAAACTACGTACATAATGTTCAACCAGGGAGTTTTGCTTAATGTTTTAATTAATTTATTCATGCTACGTAAATTGTAGTATAATTTTCGCAGTTAAAGAGTGTTTGTGCTACGAATAAGTACCTACTAGCTCCATTGTTATTATTTTCCTCTTATATTATTAAATAGAATGGCTTTATATTATAAGGATATCCATTTATGATACAATTATTCAGATTATTATTTATTTAAAGGGTCAAATATCAATTCTTTTTCTATTATTTTATACTAGGGTGAATACCCTTGCTTCGCTTGTCAACCGACTTCAAAAAGGAGGAGGTTCTCAATTCGACTGTATGTTTTTTTTTTTATGTTTGTTACCTCAGAACTCCGTCATTTATTAACCGATTTGGACAATTTTTGTTTTGTTTGAAAGGGTATACTTTCAGATTGGTCCCATTTAAATTTCAAAAAAAAATACCACCCCTAAGGGTGGAAAAACAACTAATGACGAATTTAACCTACTTCTAATTGTCATATTGACTTGAAACTTTGCAAGTATTTCTATTTCCGTTGATAGTACAGTGGTTCGGTGTTGTTGACCTGATCTGATGGCAAGGCCAGAAAGTGGATAGGTGGAAGTCTTCAACGGCTAATAGTAGATACTTTGAGTTTGGGCTTATTTTGTTTGATTTGACAAGCCTAACACGTTAGAATCCTTACTTTGCTACTACTGTCTACACTAAAAAGGGAAAAATAAAAACTTTTTAACAAAAAAATAAAAACCGACTTCAAAGAAAAGCACTAAAAATTAAAAAATAACTGATTGGTAGTTTTCATTTACTATACATACCTAATCAAATATTTTCGAAATCGGTGTGCTTTGGCTAAGTAAATAAAGCCTACCTATTAAATACATATCTAATCAAATATTTTCGAAATCGGCGCCAGCCCATACAAAGCAAAGCACACCGACTTCGAAAATATTTGATTAGGTATGTATAGTAAATGAAAACTACCAATCAGTTATTTTTTAATTTTTAGTGCTTTTCTTTGAAGTCGGTTTTTATTTTTTTGTTATGTTCGTTCCTATCAATATTATAAGCTAGCTCCAAGCTTTTTCTTTGCACTGTGTTTAACCATTACAAAGTGAATCCATACTAATATTATAAATGTGAAAGTGTGTTTATTTGTTTATTTGTTTGTTTGTTTGTTTGTTTGTTTGTTTGTTTGTTTGTTTGTTTGTTTGTTTGTTTGTTTGTTTGTTTGTTTGTTTGTTTGTTTGTTTGTTTGTTTGTGTGTGTGTGTGTTTGTTTGTTTGTTTGTTTCTTTGCTTGTTTGTTTGTTTGTCCTTCTTTCACTTCGAAACGGAGTGACGGATTGGTGTAATTTTTGTGTGGAGATAGTTAGAGGGCTGGAGAGTGACATAGGCTACTTTTTACCGCGAGATATTATCTAATTCCCACGGCATAACATGTTACAATACAATCCAAAAAAATATTCATTATCAGAATTACTAGAAACTTGGTATTAGTGCTCTTCAATAAAATTAAATAAATACTATTACTAGTATTTAAACATTTTTCGAAATTCATCCTATAAGGGGTTTAAATAGAGGATGAAAGTTTGTATGAAGCTTTAGCGCAAGCGAAGCCGCGGGTTTTGCTAGTATGTAAGAGACACACTTATTCACAGCTTTCATTTTAATAATTTAAGCATCTATCGCCTCCAAGCCGCAGAGAGCGCGTAAACCTGTCGTTCCTTCGCCTGATCTTCTCCATCCATTTGGCCAATGAAAGTAAAAAAGCACAGAGCACAGTTCTATCTAAATTCACACATACTGTGATAGATTAATCTCCTACACAAGTAGACAGTTTTAGATAGGCCGCTATGATCAAAATCGGTCATATGGCTGAGGATCGAATATTATGCGGATTGACGGACTTCATGTGTCTTTCGAAAACTTGTTAGATTTTTCAGACATGTAAGTTTCCTCACGATGTTTTCTTTGCCGTAAGGCAAGTGGTTATCATGTTAGAAATGATTCACACATGAAAATGACCATGAGAATCACCTATATTATAATAAATAGAATAATTTGTTTTATGTATTTTACAAAGGTAAAAATGTAACAGTAAATAGTCCCAGAGAGGCCCAAAGGGCTTTTATCTCAAAAATTATGAAGCGAAAGTAAGAGACGCTATGGAAAGAAATAACAATTGAACGAAATTGGTATTCGGGGAAGAACAACAAAAATGTTAAATAATAAGCTTGTGAATTTTCCGAGTTTAACTGTGATGAAAATATCTGAATATTATTTTTAGCTTAGAATTAATAATATAATCATGAATAAATTAATAGAACTTTATTACAATTTAATTAGCTTTCCGATATCCAGAAAAACCAAATAAATCTATACTTAATATTATAAAGAGGAAAGATTTTTTGTTTGTTTGTTTGTGTCGAATACGCTCCGAAAGTAGTGAACCGATTTAGATGATATTTGCCAAAAAGATAGTTTGAGACCCTAGAAAGAACGTAGGATAGTTTTTATCCCAGAAATCATCCTATAAAAGGGTGAAAATAGGGATGAAAGTTTGTATGCGAAAGCATCCTAGGGACGAACCTGAGCGAAGCGAGGGTGATTCGCTAGTATTATTATATTTCGGACATAGACTATATTGTATTTTGGTACATCAAGGAGTCCCTGTAAGAATATAATTATTCTATCAATAAATTATCTGCCTTGTACAAATTGATATCTACAAACGTCATATCTAATAGAAAACTAAATGAAATGTATAAGAATAACATAAAGCTAACATTTGTTTTTTCTATATAATATATCTAGTTTTCTATTAACGTTGGCGACTTTAGAATGTCATCTTGTCTGAGCCCGCTACTTAGTTAATACATAGCATGTTTAAAATATTTTTGCAAAGAAGTAACTTTAAGGCTATTTGTTTAAAAGCATTTATGTTATGCCTCAAGTCATAATAGCGATGATTTCTGGCGCTAAATATCTAAATTTATTTTAGTATAATAAATAATGGACGGTACAGAGCTTTCTAAATTGCTTGTTTCAACCCTCGGGGAGAGTTGTTTTGGTTAGGTCTTTACAATCCGTCGCATGTTTTGTTAAAATATATGACGTATTTCGTAGCTTGTTATTATTTAGTATTATATATTTACGGTAATGTTTATAAAATAATATTATATTATACTAGGTTTTGCCGGTGGCTTCGCTCGTTTGATTTTAAATGAAAAGTTTTTCTGTGAATTTCCGAATTGACACATCTCTGCTTTTTCTATGATTTTGAATCCCCACTCTTTAGGGGTTGAATTGGCAAAAATCCGTTCTAATCGGATGCCTACGTCATAATAAGTATCTGTATGCTAAACAATCCAATACGTTCAATGCTTTGAGTTACGCGTTGATAGATCAGTCAGTCTATCAGTTATGGTTTCCTTTTATATGTAGGTATACATACATTCATTTCAATACAAGTAGCAAGTATGTAATAATTAAAAAAAAGAAAAAGAGAGAGAGAGAGAGAGTTAACTTGATTATAGAAAGATACGATTATGCTAATCACCTCATACCTAATTGTTGATTCATTATAATATAAATATATAAATATTTTGGGCCATTAACACACAGTGCCATCTCGTTCTATGGTAAGCTACGAGGCTTGTGTTATGAATATCAGATAGTTAACACACTACACATATAGGACTTTAAATACATACATATTATAAATACAAACACCTATGACTGGAGTACAAACATTCGTGTTCATCACACAAATGAATGCCCCCAGCGGGACTCGAACCTGCGACGGCTGGCACAGCAAGTAGGGTCAAAGAATATTATTTTATTATTAACTTCAATTTTAAATTTAAAAATAAAGCTATTACAGATAAGCATTTCCACAGAAAAAGCTGCAATAAGCACATCCTTGAAAATTTTATTCCAACATGAAAATTTATAAAGAAACTTTAAAAGTTAATTGCGTATCTTTTTCGATGCATGTAATTCAGACAAGTATTGTACCCTTGAGAGTGTGTCTTGCACTGTATCTATAAAAATATATGTAAAATAATATTTTATGTTTCATAGCTTTTACGGTGTTATACAAAGTTATTATCAGCAGTTTGAACATTTGTTCTACATTTTTGCATAAGTTATTGAATGAATTCCAAATAAACTATGACCCAGATTTACACATTTAACATATTTTACCCCCGTGATGGGGTTTCGTGTGATAGTACTTTAATTTTAGTGCTATGTTGAAAATACTTTAGTTGAGAACCTATCAATAGAAGGAGCTGTACAATCGCTTCAAACGTGTTACTTGAGATGGTTTACGAGTTGGAGAGTATTAAAGATATGTATTTTTTACGGTAAACCAAATAATTTTATTGGCACTACCAGTCTTAAAAGTAATACCGGAATTTTTATCATCTATAGGTACATATGATAAAACTCTGAATCGAATCTGTACATTAAATATTTTTTGGAGAATCTTATTGAAATAGTACTATCGATACAGAGCCCGAGTCTATAGTTTTTAGAAATTTTGTGTCTGTCTGTCTGTGACCGCATCACGAGAAATCTCTGGACAGATTTTGATGAAATTTGGTATCATGATAGCTGGTTTTCCGGGTCAACATATAGGATACTTTTTAATGCGGAAAAATATCTCATCTCATCATAGTATAACGTTAACAGTTTAATTATATCATGTACCCGTAGATTTTTAGCCAATTTGGGGAAAAAATAAATAAATTTTAATGCTCTAGTTACATCTCTTTTTGCATAAGATGATACGATATTATAACAAATTAATCATATTAAAATACCAATAAAAACATCAAGTAACAATGCGGTCCAAACTTTGTTCAGTATTTTTGTTAGAGAGGACCCTTTATAGAGCCGTTAGATTTATAAAACAGGGTATAAATCAGCAAATAGTAAGTACAACTTGATTTATCAGCTTTTACAGAAGGGATGAGGACCTATTGCATCGCCATCTTGGGGTATAAATCATGAAGCCTGATAATCTTGAGGCCACGTCTCACAGGAAAAAGGCAAATTTTCTTTTAGCTGATGGAAAACGAAAGTTTCGAGATTAGCATGATTGTTTACGTTTTTCAAAATTTATTTACTACTCAATTGTTTTTGCAAGTCTATGTACAACGTTTTTAATATGATTTTGTGTAATTTTGATAAATATTGGATTTTGTAGATATTTTTGTGACTGAGTAAGATGTTGATCGGATAGTGGCCGTCTACCATTTATACGTTTTATAGGTATACTAGCGAGTCATCCTCGTTCCACCCGAGTTCGTCCCTAGTTTCGTTTTCATGGTTAGTATTGATTTCTTCGAGTTGTCAGAGTTCGATGTTAAAACTGTTAACCAGTTATCATAATACCAAATTTTATTAAAATCTGTTCAGTGCTTATCTCGTGATGCGTTCTCAGAGAGAAAGATAGACAAAAATTCTAAAAACTATAGATCCGGCCTCTGTATCGATAATAATTATAACTATTTTAATAAGATTTTCTACAAAAATATTTAAATCTTTTCAGAAGTGCTAGATTTGGATTTGAACCCATGTCATACGAGAGTGTTAACACAGAGCTACCACTGATTAATATTATTAATAGATAACTTAATAATATTAGTAGATATCTAAATAAACTCTACGTAAGAACGAAACGTATCCTCGTATTAGGGTACTTCACTCAGCTCGACATCGTTTGTGTTTTTACTTTATTACTTAATCTTGTTTACTTCGTGTTTATAGCGATACAAAAACTCTTTAGTATTTCCGAAGTTCTGTTTGTTTTTTCGGCTTTAATAATAGATATGTAGAATTTCCAAGCACGGATTACGTGTTAATTAATTTTTATGAACACATTACTGATATTACTTTTGTTAGTACTTTTCTTAGTAAAACTGGAGATAAGATTTTGATTTTTGATCATTTTAATCTCCGGCGCAAAAAGAGGGGTGTTATAAGTTTGACGTCGATGTTTGTCTGTCTGTGTGTGTGTCTGTCTGTGACATCGTAGCTCTCAAATGAATGGACACAGTTTCCTTGCGGTGGTTCTTAGTTATGATTAGTTAATATCGGTTTAGCAGTGTAAAAGTATCAGCTCTTTTTCAAAATAATGTAAGGCATTTTGGCGTATGATTACTCGATTAAGTGCTTCACGCATGCCAGTGTAGTCGTTAAATGACAATTAATTTGCGTAGGGGGTTTTTTAATTTTTTTAATTTATACATAATTATTCATACGTTACTTGCAACTCACCCTCGCTCCGCTCGGATGCGTCTCTACATGCGTTTTAATTTTTTTGAGTGGAACCCTAATTCTTTTTCTAAAATAAAAGTAGCGTTACTCCTTATAACATCAGCTATCTGCCAGTGAATATCCCGTCAAAATTAGTCCAGCCATTCCGGGGATTAACCGAAAAAAAGACATAGACAAAAAATTAAAAAATAGTGTTTTTCTTATAAGTACCGTATATAATTTCATATGCATATAGTTAAAAGCTGTTATTTTGACGTTACAAGCAGACACTGCTATACTATCTGTATATCTTGACAGATTAACAAATACAATAAATAGGTTAGGAGGCAATAAATAGGTTTTTCCTTTTGGTTTTTCTATTTCTTAGTAATTTCAATAACCTAATTCAAGTCTATTATATCAGAAAAATCATTTCATAATGATTATCATCCCCGTTGAGTAATTTATGGCAAAAATGAATACCATTGACCAGAAAACTTTAAAAGTAACTAATTATACATATTATATCGAAAGCATGGAATAACTCCTTTTCATACTTAGAGATTTCGCCTAAAAATTGAAAAAGTGAAAGAAATACATTGTTTTAAAATATTACATTTTTAAGCTATTATATGAAAAAGAAATACCGACGATTCCTTCACCTTTCCGTCTGTTTCACCTTTTTTTAACGTCCTCCCATGCTTCATTTTGTTCTCTGAGAAGTACCAGGAGTAACATGGAGCAACACACATGGTACACCACCCATCCAGGTTGGCTTCTACCAGTATTTCTTAGCACCGCCTGGATCACATGAAGCAAAAGGAATGATTCAAATCAGACTTAGTTTTAGAAATTATCGTATAAAGAAATAATAAGTGAAATAATATTTTTTTACATCAATAAAGATATTAATTTACCTCAATTTAGATACTTAATAATGTACAATTACTTAAAACGTCAACTTTATTCATTCAGAAGATTTTCGTTGACAGAAACAGCTTTTGTTCTCTCATACCGTAATGAAAGTGTTTTACAATACAATAAATAAAAATTCTTACATTCATTGCGAGGTCGAGACTCCACAAACTAATGAAATTGTTTCATAGATAAGCTACTGTTATTAGAGTCCGGTGTAGATATTGGAGCCGGATATGTATTAAGAAATAAGTCGTAATCTCTTTTCGATTTAACACTTGATATAAAAATCAGAGAAAACGTGTAAATGCCTTATAAAGTTTTCAGCGTAAAAAGCTTCTGAAATTATAAATACTAGTTTTCGTTAAATTTGACATGAATTATTAATGAAAATTTGAGTAAAACGTATGTATATAAATAGAATTTACCTATCTAATTATATAAGAAACTAGCGACTCACCCTAGCTTCGCTCGGGTTCGTCCCTAGGTTGATTCCCCATACAAATTTTCATTCCTATTTTCACAACCTCAATGGATGATTTCCGGGATAAAAACTATCCTATACCCTTCCCAGGATCTAAAATTATCTTTTTACCAAATTTCATCTAAAGCGATTCGGTGGTTCGGAGCTTATTGGGTTTAAACAAACACAAAAAATCTTTCCTCTTTATAATATCGGTATAGAAAAACACTTCTATTTTTTTTGGTAATACGCGATATCATGCTTATTTATCAATATTAAAAGAGAACTAAATCCTCTTTGTGAGTGATGGAAGTAAGAAAATTTTTAAGTACACGTTACTTACTATATCCGTCTTATATACCTTTACGGTAAACATAATATTATCATTGTAAACTAGCAACTTATCATCGCTTCGATCGGGTTTGTGCCTAGGTGATTGCCTAAATTGACATAACATTTTTATTTATAAACCGATTGAAATAAAACAAATACTAAACGTTAAGTGAAGCTTACCATAATACAAAAGTGAAAACCATACCTAAATCGGTTAAGCCGTTTCTGTGATTAGCGCACAAAAAACTCACAGACAAAATGTGTGTACTCTAGGCATGGTTCATATTTATAATATTTATATTTATAATATGTATATATTTAAAGTTATATATGTGTGGTGTATCAACTATCTGGTATCCATAAGCCTCGTAGCTTACCATGGAATTATATTTTGATGTGTGTTAATGTCCTAATATATATTATTTTTATTTAAAACTTCCTTTCAAAAGACAAAAATTGTAAAAATCATTGTTTTGGGTTTTATTGCGTTAAAAAGACCCCTAATAATATCTTTTCTCAAATATGTTCCATGCACAGACAGCGACCATAATACTTTCTTAGATTTACGCGAATAATTGACATTTTAAATAAAACTATCTTTCCGGATTATTTCGCGGATTTATTTTGAGTTTTGGTTCCCGACGTTTCGAATACTTTACAGCAATCATGGTCACGGGAGAGACTGAGGTGTTATATGACTTGAAAGTATAGTTGTTACAGACAGCCTACCAATTAACAAAATGTCAAAATAAATCCGCGAAATAATCCGAAAAGATAGTTTTATTTAAAAAGACAGCGACCAGTTACACTTTTATTATATGTATAGATGTGCCAGAGCATTTATTGATTGAAATCTGCTTTACTAACATAACGTACGGTGACAGTTTCAACTTGAATCTATATAAATGGTGTCGAAATGTTTATGACAAAAGTTTACAGATGACTATCACATAGTTGAAACGTTATATGCATTTCGGTTCGTAAACAGAGTGTTTTATACATATTTATATACGTAGTAATAAAAACTTATTTAAGACACCCACTGGTTTTATTTTCGGATAGTGTAAGTGAATACTTGTTACCCGACTGCGGCAAGAATAAAGCAAGTATGTATGTCTCCGACTACATAATAGATACTGTGTATGTTTGTCAACATGTTCTCATCTTTTTAGTGCGATTTTTAGGCAGCCGGCTTTTTTAAATATTTTTATTATTTTATTTTATCAGTTCATTTGACATATATTCTTATAAGTAATACATATAAGTTCACGCTATATAATTATTTTTTATATATTTTATGTAAGCCCACAGTTTTAGTAATTTACATGTTATATATTTAAGCTATATACACGCTTTTTGCTAAACTAGATTTTTAATAAAATCTCTTTATTAAAGACAATAATAAAAACTTTTTAACAAAAAATAAAAACCGACTTCCAGGCACTAAAATGTAAAAAAAACTAAACGGAGGTTTTCATTTCGAATAGATACCTATTCAGATATTTTTGAAGTCGGTGCCAGCCGATGCAAAGCAAATCTAATATATTTCGATACGTAAAATACATAATATTTGCCTATTAGATATTCATCTGAAAATATCTGATTATATCTAATAATAATAACTGCTTCAATAAGATTTTCCAAAAAATATTCAATTTACAAATTAGTTAGTCATTAAGCAAGAATAAAACACATTCTTGAGAAAACACTTCACATATGAAATTCTGGACAAATGCTTTTCTCTTTTAATAAATGGCTGGGAAACTATTATTTTCCTTATGTAAGCATTACTATGCTATATCTTTGCGACCATACGATATACTAAGGTTTAGTAGAAACAAAAACAATATCATTATTCATGAACATTTCCCAGCTCGCTCTAAGGAATTGCACGTAGTGAATACGTAACTTGTCACTGTGACTACCTGTTCTAACAAAAACCAGGTAGGTAAATATTGCATCAAGGTTTTATTTTCATATTAATAGAAATTATTGAATATTGTTAGTCATTTTTGTTCAATTTCAAGAAATGGAGACTTATTTAGAGAAGTCATATGTTTGTTACACGATATCTTCATCATAGCTTGCTACGAGCATATGTCACTCTGCGGTACCCACGCCTAAGTTTTGTCTTCCTTGCTTTTCTTTCTTTATAACTAGAAAAAAGATACTACTATTATATATGTGAAAGTTTGTATATATGTATGTTTGTTACTGGCTCACGCTAAAACGGCTAAACTTATTTGGATGAAATTTAGTACACAGATAGTTCATGACCTGGAACATTACATATGACGTACTAAGTCATAGTAAGTAATAATTTTTAGCAAAAATGTAGCGCATCTGTCTAGTAAAAGTATTTATTAAATGTACTTAAGGACTAGCGAATAAGGGTAAATCGGTAGTATGTTCACTAAAAATAATGTCCTATTCGGGAACTGAACCTGTGACCTTCTGTATAGTACGCAAGACCAATACACATTGTACAAATACAATTTACAGAGTGTGACTTTCTAGTACCTTAATTCAAAACCTATTTATCAACTCCAGCGAATTTATTCCTTCACGCTTCTACTTTACCAGATTGTGAAGGTGAGATTGCAATCTTTTGTACTTCAACTCTCCATTCTTTGAATTTAAAGTACTCAATCGGAATAATTTTGAATTTTGTTACAGTTTTTAATAAAAATATCTATATAAATAAATAAAATTGAATTGAATGTTTGTAAAGTCTTTTTTTGTCTGTCTGCTTGTTCCGGCTTATTTCCAAAACAGCTGGACCGATTTTGGCGAGACTTTCTCAGGTAGATAGCTGATATTATAAGAAGTAACTTAGGCTATTTTTATTTTTTTTAAAGAAAAAAAGGTTTTGCGCAAAAAAATTAAAACACATGAAATTGTAAAGAAAACCCGCTTACTACAGAGTCGTCACTTCTCGATAAATAAAATGTTGTAGCTTTTGCAAGTGACTCTGAATTCATACATATTAATAGACTTATGTATTATTTAGATATGTAAGATATCAGACTAATGTAGATAGTAAACACCTATATTATGTGCTGGAAATACGAGAAGAATTTGAATCCTTTTGTTAACGTTGGGAAATGCATTTAGGCATACCACCTGCATACATATGGTAATGTGGGATTGATCGGCTAGAGAAGCCAGTACTACTCACTAAAACTCAACGGAACCTTCCCTGTCTTAATGGGGCGTCCGGGGATCGCTTACGCACTCACCCACGATGCCCCGACGGCAGGTCCGTTGAAGCAGACCATAACGATCATGGGGTTGCTCCAACAGTCCACTCTGCTATCAGAGAAGTACCTGGAGCAACCCGCCTCTTGGTATTCTATCCACCAAAGTGGGCCACCTCCCAATGCGTTTCTTGGCTTCGCATCCAGCTGGATTGTCGGATGCCACGACAAGGTGAACGCATGTTGAGGGGGAGAAGAATTTGAACCTGCGATCTTTGACTTTCTAATAAAACCAGATACATAACAGATACATCGAACAGGAGATTAAAAACCAACTTTTATCACATGACTTGATATCAATGTGTAAATGTATTGCAAAAGGGTTCTCATGTCCATTGTAATAAAAACAAGCGAAATATTTGTCCAATTTCGGACCATTACGGCGTAAGTTATGCGAATCCCGGCCTCGCTCCCGTGCTTCGGCCGGACGCTTTCTAATAAATTTATAGTCGTAAATTCTTGGCTTCCATCGAAATCGTTTGTACGTTATAATGATTTATCTACTGAAAGGAATTTAGAATCGAATTCAGATTTTATGTTTTATTTTACATACTTTCTTAAAAGGTGTGTTGTTTGAGGGTAGACAAACCAAGAGAAGACCTAGTAAGTAATCTAAGCTAAAATAAAGTAAGTAAAGTTATATAAATACATATTATACAAGAATAATATTATATTTTATTATGAGTTCGTGTAAAATATGTTTGTGGCTTTGATACATCATAGAGAATCATTAAAACTAAGTGGCAAGTCTTTATTATATAAAACTTTGGCAGAAAAATGTTGAACTGTAAATAATTGTGTTACATAATAATATATGAAAAGTCATTGGTATAATGTTTAGCATAAGCGCTTGCAGATTCGAAGGTCCTAGGTTTGAGTTCTGGTTGAAGTTAAGTATATATTTTTTTTAAATATTCAGTAGATTTATACGTAATTTGTTTTACATTTTATTCCAAAAAAGAAAGAGTCCTAAATAAGAGGTGTAAGATTTTATGACATGATAGACTTTTTAGACCGACTTTTCTAAAATAACAATTTAAAGATAAAATTAAAAATATTTAAATGAGTAAAGTATATAACTCTGTTCAAGAGTTACTTGTTGACGGAAATGTATGGAATTCAGATATGTTAACTCATATGTTAATCTTATAAATAAAATGTAACTCGATAATATAAAAGAGCAACTGTTGAATTTATCGCCGGCTGTTCTCAGTAGAAGTGGTTTCCGAGCCAGTGGTAGCTTCCTCACGGACTACCTACACTGACGATCTTTAAATTAAATTGACGATTCAAAAGTACTTGTATAAGCCTAATTGAATAAAGTTTTAATTTCATTTAAGAAAAAAATAACATTATTAAATCTCAATTGAAAGATTTTACGGGAAAATGTTTAAAAAGAAGACGTAACCGAAGAGTAAAGTGCACGCGTGAAGTTCTCCGGAACTTTAGCAGCTAGTTTACAAACTAAATTATTTTCATTTCTTAAACCATATCTAAGAGGAAAAAACTGAATATAATTAATTTTGTGCAAAAAAGGGATTCTTTGACTAATTTCAAAAGGCCAAATGCGGGTTGGCGGACTGAGATTTGAACCTGTTTCACATGATGTTACTAGTCGTTACCACTGGGCTACCACAGTCTTAACATTCAAAATATTATATTAATAAAACATAATAATTTCTATAAATAAAATAAAAACAATGCGCATAATACGCAGAGTTATAGAAGTCTCGGCCTTGCTGTGTTGATTCGACCGAGCGTTCTAATAAATTTGCTGTCATAAATATTCGAGATCCATCGAAATCGCTTGCACATAACATACGTGATGATTTATCAATTTGAAAGAAAGAATTTTGAATTTCAAGGGATGATATCATAAAATAGGAAAATATAAAAACTGTTTTTTTTTTTTTACTTTTCTAAAAGTTAAAAGATAAATAAACAAAAACCGAATTGTTCCGTTCCAGACAAAAAAATGTAACTTAAATGGGGTTCTCACTTAATATAGATATCTACCTTATCAGATATTTTGAAGTCTCTTTTTCTAAGAAGTAGGACGTATCTTTTTTATGCGTTTCTGTTTCTAAAGGATTCAAGCGTATGGATGCAGGGTGAGACGCTTGTAAGTAATATATTAACATTAACCTACAAAAAAAATACTTTAATTTCTAATTAGAAACCGGTTTTGGATGACATTGGGTGTCAAAATAGAACCTTTACACAATAATTTGTAAACTGTCATATAATATTTTCTCGAAATCTATTATACAAAAAAGTTTAAATTTCGTATATTATATACCGATCTACTCGCGCTCAATTTTTTAGATAACCCAGTGACAGACGGACAGCGAAAATAAGTCAATTACATTTAATTTTTTCGAAGAGCTTTGAATTATGATACCTTAAAATAACGTTAATTATAAAAAAAACTAGTAGAACCCGCGGCTTTGCTTGCGCTAAAACTACAAAAAATCTCTAAAAAGGTAGTTTTATACAAATTTTTATCCCCTATTTTACCCCCTAATAGAATGAATTTAGAAAAATGCTAAAACACGTATTTATTTAATTTTATTGGAGAGCAATAATACCAAGTTTTAAGTAATTCTGATCTTAAATATTTTTGTGGATTGTATTATAACGTTTCTTCTTATGGGAATTAGATAATCTCCCGCGGTAAAAAGTAGCCTATGTCACTTTCCAGCCCTCCAACTATCTCCACACAAAAAATCACGCCAATCCGTCCTCCGTTTTGACGTGAAAGAACAAACAAACAAACAAAAAAACAAATAAATTAACAAACAAACACACTTTCACATTTATAATATATATGAATTTACCTCAATCGAGAATCAAATTTGTCATTATCAAGATTAATAAGTAGTGAAACAATATAAAGGTTAATATATTATGTTAAGATTGATAAGTTTTATTATTCCTTTACTTATATTCTAATAGAAATTAAAGTTTAAAACCAGCTTCTGTGTCTTGGGAGTTTGTAGACTGTAGCGATGTACGCGAATCTTGTGGGATCACGTACATTGTACACATTCCTAAACAATGTGCATTTTATATAAGCTATATCTAGGTCACAAAACAATTTTTATGTAGTTCCTAGGTATGTTCTGAATTTTTTATATACTTTTACTGTAAAAATCACCGTTTTAGTGCTTATTTGCTTAAACTACTAATACTTGTTGTATTTTTAACCGACTTCCAAAAACAAGGAGGTTCTCAATTCGTCGGAATCTTTTATTTTTATGTATGTTCACCGATTACTCGAAGACGCCTAAACCGATTTAGAAAATTTTTGTTTTGTTTGAAAGGGTATACTTCCCAGGTGGTCCCATATAAATTTTATCGAAATCGGTTGAGCGGTTTTTAAAAAATCAACAATACATATTTTTTTTTAAACAAATCGTTTAATCGAATATGTTATTAATAACTTTCTTGCTACAAATTACTTGCTTATTACGTCTACACTAAAAATATAAAAATAAAAACTTAAAAAAAACCGACTTCCAGGCACTAAAATGTAAAAAATAACTAAACGGGGGTTTTCATTTAGATATATACCTAATCAGATATTTTCGAAGTCGGTGCCAGCGGACAATATTTTAAGATATGAATATCTAATAGGTAAATATGTATTTTATGTATCAAAATATATTAGATTTCCTATGCTTCGGTTGGCACCGACTTGGAAAATATCTGATTAGGTATCTATTCTAAATGAAAACCCCCGTTTAGTTATTTTTTACATTTTAGTGCCTGGAAGTCGGTTTTTTTTTACAGCACACAGTTTTTTTACAACAATGCTTCATTAAAAGACTTATCTTAAATATTTTCGGGTTTATTAAAGTAAAATGTGTATTTTAAACCAATAAAGTTGATGTTTAAAAGTCAATTATTCTGTAGTAGAAATTCTTTCGGTAAATTGGCCGTTTGGAAAAATAAGCACTGAGACGACGAAATGATAGAATGATGAGTTTCAATGAATCGAAAAAAAAATCGCTCTTGAAATTTTTACATAGAAGTATAAAGAAATGTCATTTTACAATGGTTAACAATAACAGAATAGAAATAAGAAAATACTCGTATTGGAATGACATTATAATTGTATGAAAACACTTTACTCAGTCATCTATAGTACTCGTATAATAAAATTACATTACATATTTTTTGGAAGATCTTATTGAAATAGTAATTATAGTAGATACAGAGGTCGAATCTAGTTTTTAGAATTTTTGTCTGTCTCGGAACGCATCAGGAGAAACCCACTGGACAGATTTTGATGAAATTTGGTATGATGATAACTGGTTATCTGGGTCAACATATATAATACTTTTTACTGCGGGAAAATTTCTCATCTCTGAGAAATCTATACTAAACGTTAAAACGTAACTAGGGTTGAACCCGAACGGAGCGAGGTTGAGTCACTAGTATGGAAGTAAATTTTATATTAAAGCCCAAGGAACTCAATATTATATATTAAAGAATTAATTCACCGATCCACTCATAGAGAACCCACAGTTAAGTACTCGATTTAGAATCGTTAAATTTTAAAAACTCATCTTAAAAGATTTAATAAGAAATGAAAGTTTGTTCATCATTTTTAAAGTAGTATGAAAATAGATACCTAAGCTCCATTTATTTCGCCGGAGGGAAATCCCATAGGGCTTGCTACTTGTTGTTCTCTAAAATGATTTTTAACAAATAGTATATTTTTGCTAACATTTTATATATCCATCATATTTGTACGCTAACGTCTTTAAAAAGAATAAATAAAAAATATGCGAAGAAAATTTTCACTACCAATTTTCAAAAATACAAAGTTAAAGAGATATTATCAAGCAAAGGATATACCTATGAATATCTACAAAAAAGTTTGTTTTATAATTTATTCAAGTTCA
Organism: Brenthis hecate; assembly: GCA_951806755.1. Lineage (NCBI taxonomy): Eukaryota > Metazoa > Arthropoda > Insecta > Lepidoptera > Nymphalidae > Brenthis > Brenthis hecate. The sequence goes on from OX638254.1 coordinate 11,798,642, forward strand.
TCTTTCCGTATAATGAATCGCATAAAAATATTGAATCTACTTTATTTTTAAAATAATAACCTATTGGAATTCAATATTGTGTTTCAACAATATTAAGATTTATTATACATTAGTGACTCACCCTTACTCGCTTATATGCCTCTGGGTACCTAATTAAAAAAAAAAACAACAAAAATTATCCTTTCGTCCTTCCTTTTACCATCTTTCCAACAATTTTCTTTACATTTGTCAGTCCATCTAATAAGATTATCTATACAAATAATGAAATTCTGAGTTGAATCTGTACATTAAATATTTTTTAGAAAATTTTATAGAAATAGTCATCATTATCGATACAGAGGCCGAATCTTTAGTTTTTAGAATTTTTTTTCTGTCTGTCTACCTGTCTGGGAACAAATCACGAGAAAACCACTGGACAGATTTTAATGAAATTTGATATGATGATAGCTGGTTATCCGGGTTAACATATAGGGTACTTTTGACTGCAGGCAAAATATCTCATCTCTGAGAAATCTATGCTAACGTTAAAACATTCCTAGCAAAGAACCCAAGTGGAGCGAGGGTGAGTCGTTTGTTGTATTTTACTTTTAATAGTAAAAATCATATGACTCGCATAATGTAATTCGCATACAGAGTCAGACTTAACGTTGTGAATATATAGTACAGTCTGAATAACACGTATAGTACTCAAAATGATGTTACAACATACGCTAGCACGTCTATAAAAAATTCAACATCGAACGTTTGTTTAAATTAAAATATGATTTATTCATTATTCTGTTACTATCCCATTTTTACAAATATGATTAATTTTAATGTTATGGATGAGGGCTATACAGACAAAATAATAAAAATGAACAGACCTATTATACATACCTATATCATATGAGAGTCGATGCCTTAAATAAGTAATATATTACAAAGTTCAAAGTTCTAAGTTACACATAGACATAAAAATAACATTTAGTTGAAATACTAATTCCGTCAAAGTAGACGGCTTCGTAATTTTTTAGACACAAGCTAAATAAGTATTGTATACAAAATGGTGTGATAAATACTAAAAATTTTTTTACGTGTATTAGGTAATTATTAGGTTATCAATAGACTAGCGACTCACGCTCGCTTCGCTCGGGTTCGTCCCCAGCTTGATTCCCAATACAAACTTTCATCCCCATTTTATTAAGGATTATGTATAGTTTTCTTAAGGATTTCTGGGATAAAAAGTATCGTATGTCCTTTCCAGGGTCCCAAACTATCTTCTTACCAAATTTCATCTAAATCGGTTCAGTAGATCCAGAGGTTACCCTGTACAACGTCACAAACGCACAATCTCACAAACTTTACGTCTTTATAATATTAGTATAGATGAAAATGAAAAAAATATTTCTTAATTTTTAAAAATATAGGTAATTATGTTTATTTAAAAAAAAACAATAAATTGGTTGATGTAAAATTTTGTGTATTCTGGTCGCTGATGTACTCGTTGAAAAAACCGAAATTCCGGATCCGCCTTAGAACATTTATGTAAACGGCTTATTTAATTTACTTTACATATTATTATTAGATGGTAAATTATAACGAAGTGAGTACAAGACTAAAACAAAATATATCTCATATGAACTTTGTACTGCTTGGAGATTTATTTACTTTTTTATTCAGTCAAGCAAATTTTTCGCATAAGAAAGACTTTATCCGCGGATTGGAGCCAATGCTGTAATACGGATCCACCAACTGTCGCTCTGTCGTATCATACTAAAACTTTTTCTTCTCAAAACTTACTGCGTGACACTTTTAGAGGAGTAAGCCGAATTTACGGCCAAACTTGCCTTTTACTATCTGTCACCCTAAGTTGGAACGAACAAAATAGATCAGGCAACTTTTGGAAGTTTTCACGCTCCGGTCCATCTTAAGGACAATCATTTTAAACGAAACGAAGTCCCGTATTCATTGATACAGTGGAGAAGTTTAGTTCTTTTGACATTTGTAAGTCAATTTGAGTGATGAAAAAAAATGGGCGAGTGTAACATTTACGCGCGGTTGAAGTAATACTTCTTTGGCAAATATCGCAATTAAATTAAAACAAATAAATAATTAAATAAGGCATATTACAAATATATATTTGTTAAATATTATATACGGAAAAAATATAACATTATATATTTGTCAAACAATAACAACGGTTACCATGACAACACGGCAATGTATTCTATCTCATTCTCTCGTTGGATTAATCCTATATATTTGTTTCTCTCTCTTTAGTGTCGCATTTTCGTTTCATTGAGTTTCAAATCGAACCGAAAGGATTCTAAAGAAATTTCACTTCAATACGAATTTCAATTATGTTTAAGTTTGTGGACTATGAAATATATAATAGAATAGAGGAAGCAGGAAAAAATATAAAAAAAACCCCATGAATGAAAAAAAAAACTGCACAATAGTGTATCCTCATAATATAAACATATGTCTATCTTTGTTTGATCACTGTGCCGAGGAAAACCGTTAAGCTTCTGTAGATAAGTAAATTTGAATATTTTTATTGCTTAGTAGTTTGTATGAAAAGACTTTTTTATCTTTCCTTTCAAGCTTTTTTAACAGATCATCATTGATAAGTTCAGAGCTTAAACAAAATTAAAGTTGAAGAAATTATCTTGCGAGAATTCATCACAACGATTAAATTTATTTTTGTTTTCCAGGACATGATTTATTTGATGGCAAAGCTTAAGTTATATCTTCAACAGTTAAGACATTAAAATCTTAATTATGTGACGGAATATGCTTAGTTTCTCGATGGGAATGATGATGTTCTCCTGACCGATGCCGGCCACGGCGGCCAATCTCATTGAGACTAGCCAACTGCGCAGGAGATATTATAGTGCACAAGTGTACTTTCTATTCCTGTCACTCTCATACTCTGGTGGGATGACTGCTCGACACGACCAGTGAGAGTTAAGGCGCAGGATCGACGGCTTTACGTGCTCTCCGAAGCACGGGGGTGCATCACCGCCAACTTCTCAACTCCGGGCTGTTACTGAGATTTATTATACAGAAAGACTCAACAACTAAACTTGGCCCGACCCAGGACTCGAACCCCTAGACCTCCAAGTGTGCAGCCGTATATACTAGCCACTACACCACCGAGGCAATCGAAGGCAATACAATTGTATATTGACATTAGGAAATTATAAAGAGATATAATAATATGTTTGTTTGTAAGTTAAACATAATTGCTTATATTAATGCACCTCTAAATTCTACAAAATTATTGATTTAGATAGCGTTACACTATTTATTAATTTATACATTATATGTATATTCATCATAGATATTTTCACAGTGAGATTAGCTAGTAGCAGAGAGAATATAAAGAGAACACAAGTAAATACTAATATTTTTTTCATAATGTTCATAACACAGTATATATAATTAGATACATACATATATTTATAATATGTATGTATTTAAAGTTATATATGTGTAGTGTATCAACTATCTGGTATATATAACATAGGCCTTGTAGCTTAGCATAGAACTGGATGGTGCTGTGTTAATGTCCTAACATATTTATTTTATTATTCATTTATAAAATTGACTTTATTTATTTTATTCTTAAAACGTTATTTTAACTTTTATAAAAGCCTGTACGAGACACTAAAAACATTAACGTTTCTGCAGGATTGCTGAGAATTTCTTTAAAAATGTATTCAAAAAATGTCAAGATAAAAATACACTTTTTGTGCCTAAAAGCCTGAAAGATTTATGTGAGACAGTTTTTCCTTCGTAATTACTAACAGACCACAGTTTTTCTTTATAAATATTATAAACTTTAACATAAGTAAAAAGTAAACAAGACTGGATATTTGCAGATTTAAATTATGATGGTTACGAGAAATATGTTAAACAAGCAAAACTCACCCTTGCTTCGCTCGGGTTCGTCTCTAGTGAAAAACAAAAACATATTTATCCCACGGGAACCATACAATTTTCCGGGATAAAAAGTAATCTATGTGCTTTTTGATACTAATAATAATTTAGCCGTTCGGGCGTGAAGAATTTTTGTCAGTTTGTCTGTCTGTCTGTCTGTCTGTCTGTCTGTCTGTCTGTTACCGCATCATAGAAAACCACTAGAGGGATTTTGATGAAATTTTGTATGGTGACAGCTGGTTATCCGGGACAATATATAGGATACTTTTTACCGCGGGAAAATATCTCATTTTTGAGAAAAAATACAAAAACTGCAATGTAAGAGTATACTAATATGTAAAACCTAAGAATTTGGTTTTTGGTCATCTGAACGCGGGCGCAGCCACGGGCAATGCTAGTTTATAATAATATTAATAATGGGATTATGACAGAGGAAGTAAAAAGTTTTAATAAGCGCTGTAAAAAAGAAACTTGCTTCGGCAGTCTTCACAAGCGAGTAAATGTACAAATGATTAAGTAAAAAAATAAACAAACTCTGTTTACAGGCTACGGAGTCTTACATGTTATGTGCATTGAATATTTATAATTTCTTTTGTTATAATCTTGGCAATAATTGACCAGTAAAAAAATATTCAATTCGAGTGTATGTTTATGAATGCTGAATGAATGCTGTATCATACCTACATAATTGTTAACTGCTGCTAAAAACGTCGGGAACCAAAAATCAAAAAAAATTCGCGAAATAATCCGAAAAGATAGTTTTATTTAATAATGCTGCTAAATTTTATTGCGGCTTCTAAAATGCAGCATAGTCTTATAAGATTTAAAGTAATTTTGAAGTTGGTATACTTTTTAGTAGAAGAAGTAGTTATCTACTTTCCAAAGTCAACAACTATCAAACGAAAGAAAGTTTTAATTTAAAGAATCTCAACAATGTTTGTTCCTTTAACATTTTTCTTACGTTATACTAATTTTTGATTTATAAAAGTCCTTTTCTTTTAAAGTAAGTAGAGTTATTTAGATATAATAAAGAATGCTGCATATACAATAGAAGTTAAATTGTCTTTCATACTGTAACAATAACTGGTTTTTCATAACAAAGACGACGGTAATTTTAGCTATACACCTTAAGTAAACGTCGACTATTTACTTTTTACCCGAGTGCGCGACGCAAAGGAGGGTAATGTGTTTATCAATTATATAGGTATGTATGTACGTTTGGTCCTTTGTGGCGTTCTAGAGACTACATACGTGGACCGATTTTGAGGATTCATACGTCGTTAGATTTGTCTTGATAATGCGAGTGTCATAGGCTATATAAAAATAGTTAAAATTAAAATGGCGGATTTCAGACGCCAATTTGTGTGTCTTTAAAAATTTTTCCAAACCAATAGAGTGGGGTATCAAAATAAAGGTTTTTCAAGAGGTGATTACAAAAATATAAACAAGTTATATGCTTCATAGTAATTTAGGATAAAAGATTGCTAAATATTACTCCAAATATTTTATTGGCAAAAACTAAAAAGCTGTAAATAAAAAAAAATATTATAAAAACAAAAAAAACCTGACTGGATAAAAGCTAACTAAAAATATGAAAACAAGTCGACGAAGGAATAAAGTATTATGCACTCCGAGACATATTATTTATATTTTATTTTTATTTTTTTATAAATAAAATAAAATATATATACATATTATATATATATATATATATATATATATATATATATTATATATATATATATTTGTACACATGAGAGGTAAAATTCTCTCCCGTGACCGTGATTGCTGTAAAGTCTTCGTGATTGCTATAAACGTCGGGAACCAAAAAATCAAAATAAATCCGCGAAATAATCCGAAAAGATAGTTTTATTTTAAAATGTCAATTATTAGCGTAAATCTAAAAAAGTATTTTATATAATATGTTTTTTTTAGTATTTCATTTGAGTGAAAGCAATGTTATATTTTAGTTGTAATATTTACATAATAGTATAATACCTCTTACAGATTTAATTTTGATAATACGAGTATATACCTCATATTGTATTCGATAATTATTTTAGATTTAGGTGATTTGAGACTTTTTTTATGGGCAGACCTAAGCTAATGGTTTATTAAGGGAACAAAAGACATAGATACCCAAATAAAATAATTTAATTTCAACAGAAAACAGGGATTTAAATGCTTTATCTGTAGAAATTAAATATCAATTTGTGTTTTTGGCGCCCAATTTGGGACAGGGCGTGGCGATTTTTGTTAATATACAAGCATACCATATACATGGTAATGATAATATGAGTAAGTCTGATACAGCAAGTCACAGTGATGTATATTAATTAGTAAGTTATGTAAGCCTTAAGGCTATGTCTGAACTTAAAGATAAAGTTAGACAGCTCTAATTTTAGTCCTAGTTTCTTAGAGCTTAACACAATTGATTCAATAAAGTTTCTAATCACTTAACACAGTTCCGTCTCATAAAATCTACCCTTATACTGATTCCGCTTTACATCGGTTGTATACATTTACGTACTGATTTTAGTTATAGTACATGCTCTCGTATATATATAACTAAAATCCTTACAATAAAATTTATAATCTACTTAAAAGTATAAGAAATTCCTATACAAACTCGCGATTATCTCTCATCTCGAAGGGGCGTTAACAAGTTACCTCTTGAATTTTACTACCTGCCTAAATTCAGATTTTTTGAGAAATACTTTCCAGAACTGTGAAGATACATACATCCTAAGTGCTTCAAACCTTTATGAGTATGCTTATATCATTTGACATCCTCTTATTGATGGTTTGCTTAAAAAGAACTTTATAAAACATCCCCTTTAGTTTATTCTTTTTAAAAAAAAAAACGATCTTATAATTTGAGCTACAAGGTTGTTTTTTCAATAACATATGAGTCAAAGTCTAAGCAAAATGGCACATTTTGAAGATGTGTCATGTTTTTCTCGTCAAGTACAGTGTATAGGAAAAAGTGATGTTATACGTACTTAATCTAAGAGCGTCGAGATCGTAAATATTTCTTCCTTGGAAATAGTCGGTTTATATGACGCATTTGAATATACGTTCGGTGTAGGGGTAAAAATGTAAATTTTATTCGTAAAATATCTACGTTATATTATTATGGTGATAACTTAATATATTATTTTGTTCCATTTAAAATTTTCTTAGTGACTTAACACTGAAGGAAAGGTGAATTCATTGCACGAAATCGATTATTAGTGATATTGGTTTTTTAACTTATCCTGCTTTCTAATGGACTCATGGGATATTACTCTCTTATAAGTAACTTAAGGATTGCTTGGTAACTTTCTACATATTTTATTAAATATTGATATTTTCCTCACACAGAAATGTTATTTATTATTTTTAGTTCGATAATTGTTCCATTTAAAATACTAAACTTCCAAAATTTAGGGAAGATTTTTTTAGATTCGAGATATTTCTAGCTTAAATCGAATGGCAGTGATATGAATATAAACATTTAGTATGTTAGTGTGTAGAATAAAAAATGTCTAACCATTTCGTGTTTGCGGTTAGCGCTTTTCCGCGTCATATAAACGAGCTTTTAGAATAAATTTTTAATACGCTACCGGATGCCGGTGTACGATTTATGGGGCAAGGTGTTTTGTGTATGCTTTTGACTGAATCTTTACGGCTGTTGCCAAATAATGATTTAAGATGAAAAAAAAGGTAATAAGGAAAATCTTTCAGATGTCGTGAAATATATTGCAAGCAGAAAAATAATAAATAAATAAATTTGTTAGGACATTAACACACAGCACCATCTAGTTCCATGGTAAGCTACGAGGCTTGTGTTGTGGATACCAGTTAGTTGATACACTACACATATATAACTTTAAATACATACATATTATAAATATATTCACATTGTAATATATTAAGATCAAGTGAGATAATTTGTTTGCATTGGAAATTTTGACTTAAAATAGAATTTAAAACCTAAAAATGAAAATTAAATGTATGCAAAAAGATGACGTACGTATTTCAGGATTATGCCACGTCAAAATAATATTTTAATACAATGTATTTTGCTTTTTCATAAAGGACTAGCGAATCACCCTCGCTTCGCTCGGGTTCGTCCCTAGGTTGATTCCGCATACAAACTTTCATCCCCATTTTCACCCACTTAAGGGATGATTTTCAGGATAAAAAGTGTCCTATGTCTTTTCCAGGGTCTTAAACTATCTTCGTACTAAATCTAGAGATTACCCCCTACAACGTCACAAACTCAAAATTCACAAACTTTACCTCTTTATTATATTAGTATAGATATCGATTTGTACTCGTGTTTTTTTACAACTTGCCTAAAATATATAATTATATGGAGTTAAGTATTTCTCAGTAATAACTTCTACTTTCAGTAAGAATATCAATAGAATTATACATATATAACTTTGTAACCTAATTAGTTATTCATTAAATAAACAATTAGGAATGTGTATATATTATGTATTCATTAAATAAACAATTAGGAACTATATGAAATGAACGTTCATTTCTTGTACTAAAAAAGTAGCGACTCACCCTCGCTCCGAATTCGTCTCTAGGTACGTTTTAATGGTTAGTATAGATTTGTCAGAGATGATATATATACCCGCACTAAAAAGTGACCCTTACAACCAGCTATCACCATACCAAATTTTATCAAAATCTGTCCAGTGGCTTTCTCGTGATGCGTTCCCAAACAGACAGACAGACAAAAAAACTAAAAACTATAGATTCAGCCTCTGTATCGATAATAATTACTGTTTCAATAAGATTTTCCAAGAAATATTTAATGTACAAATTCGACTCAGAATTTTGTTATAATATTGTAGGTATAGATATGAATATTGAATCAGTAGCGTCAGTATGTTTATGACAGTATCTGCAGTGGCTGTCGAATAGATTTTACCCGCATATATTCAAAATAAATTTATGACAGTTTCATGGTGTTCTCTCTAATATTATTGAAAGAATAGTTTAGTGCTATTCATACTAATATTATAAATATGAAAGTTTGTGAGGATGGATAGATGTATTGTTACTCTTGCACTCCAGAACGGTTAAACTGATCTGGATAAAACATAGGTTACTTTTTATCCCGAAAAAATGTACGGTTCCCGTGGGATAGAATTTGTTTTTTCGGAAATGGGTTATTTTTCTTTGGAAGAAACCGAAGCAAAACGAGGGTGAGTCTCTAGTTTTTAATATTTCTATAGAATAAAAACGAGTTTAAATAGCAATTTCTATATTTCCAACTAACGTTCATACAACATTAGAATGCGACGTGTTGGATTTCGATAAAATTTAGTACACAGACTAAATAGACTATGATCTTTTTTTTTAATATGTGGAAATGCATTTACGTATTACGCATATAGGTAGTTATGTGGGACTCACTGACTATAAAAGCCAGTACTGCCCACTAAAATGCAACAGAACATCCCACGTCTTAATTATGCGTCGCAGGATTGCTTAGGTATTCAACAGAAGCATACCACACCACCAAGGGGTTGCTTTCTCGGTCCAATCTGCTGTCAGAGAAGTAGCAGGAGCAACACGCACGGCACACCACCCATCGAAGTGTGCAACCTCCCAGTGTGTATCTTGGCTTGACGCTCGGCTGGATAGCTGAACACTAATTAGACCCTCTTCCATGACGACAAGGTGAACACACACCGGGGGGAATTTAGTAATGCGCCTGAGCGAAGTAAAGTTAAGTCGCTAGTGAAATTAAATTTAAGATGCAACATTTTTGATAAAATACAATTCACTTTTCTTCGTATAGAATCTAATCTTTGTTAGACTATCACGTAAATACTTAAATAGCCCATCTTAAGTAGCATACAAATTGTATTGGCTAGCGGAACCAATACGGCCATTTTTAAAGCGGATTGCTTCAAGGCCCATTAGGCAGTCTTATGTCGCCGTTCTGCCGCATCGAGCCGGCACAATAACAATGACTAAGTTATAGCTTGCATTGACAATACTGAGATAAATGTTTTATAACTTTTTCTATACAAAATTGATTATATGGCTCTGTGGTTTGCTTGTTACTGGTATTGAGTAATAAGTGGTCGTGGATTCAGATGTTGTATTAATCACACTTGCTTATATTAGACATACATTTGAAATATGTGCGTAAGTTTGTCGGTGGATGTGATTTGGAATTTGGATGAATTATAGTACATAGATAGGTTTTGGCATGAAGAAACACACGTGTTTAACTGTTAGTATTTAAGTTTGCCAAACAGCGATGGCGCTACCAGTGTGTAAAATTATAAATTAATACGTTGCTAGGGACCAACTCGAGCGAAGCAAGGGTAATTCGCTAGTAGTAGCTAGCTTTAATTCCTTTGTTTATTTTAAATGTTGCTTATAATATTATATTGCTCTATAGAATACGAAAATAAGAATGTTAAAACAACGTAAAGAATATGGACGAAAATTTTCAAATATTTTGATGGTATATAAAATGTTTTTTTTTTTGGGAGCTTAGTTCATCCCTATACATAAGTTATTAACTTGAAGTTGTTTCTGCATGGAAGTTAGAAACCACACAACTTCTGAAAATTTCAGTCTATTATAAACCATGTATTACTTTATACCAAATATATACCAAAATATTTGTGGTACAAAGTTAAGCGTTGTTAAAATTTATTTTCTAATTTGCAACATTATTTTAAAATTCTAAATAATTTTATAGTGCACAATTACTGAATATTCTAACTCTGAGTTGGATTGATATAGACTACGGAATATCGCTGACGGCTGAAAGACAGTGCCTGTAGGTCTATTCTGTAAGAACTTTACACAACTCGATTGTTGAATCTGAGACCATACTTCAAACATTATGATGTATAAGTGCGGATTCAGCTGTGGTAATATGTAAGTTCTAACAGAATAAGCCTACTGATCGCATTATTTCATAGGCTCGCTTTACGTAGGAACTTGAAGTGACAAAAGGCATCTAGGGATGCACTAGAGCGAAACGGAGGAGCCTCGGAACTAGTCTCACTTCTATTTTGGCTTAGTTTGTAGTGTCCCTACTTGCTGTGCTAGCGGTCGCAGGATCGACTCCCGCTGGGGGCATTCATTTGTGTGATAAGCACGAATTATCTGACTCCAGTGATGGCTGTTTATAGTTATAATATGTATGTATTTAAAGTTATATATGTGTTGTGTATCAACTACCTAGTATCCATAGCACAAGCCTCGTAGCTTACCATGGAACTAGATGGTGCTGTGTTAATGTCCTAATATATTTATTTATTTATTTGTAACAACGACCATTTACGTGTATAATTGTTAATATGATGAATTTGGATGAAAATTGATTTGACTACAACCTGGACTAATAAATATTCGAAAAAAAATCAAAAGAAAGTTTTATTTAAAATGTTATAAAAGTGATTAAAATGTTATGTTTATATAAAGAATGGATCGTGCTACTTTTGCGTAACTACATCTTTAGCCGTGGAGGTTATATTCAAATATTATAAATTGCGTTGAAACTACCAAAAAATTCAATATATTATACTGTAGCAAATAATTAAATAACGTACGGATAAAATGACTGCTATTTACAACATAGTGTCATTTTAAAACTGACAAATGTAATCACAAAACCTGGGGATGGTGGAGGTGTAGTGAATGGTTGTAGAAGTATCGCACCGCCTACCGAAAAGACCAAAACAACATCTGATAACGTTCTAGTCTATTCTCTAAGGAGTATCACGTATTAAGATATGAGATGAGATCATGTCAGAAATAATACCATAGAAAGAAAGCCTACATAATTAATAGTTTGTTTACAACATCTTATTAAAGTTTGTAAGTGTTTTCATAACTTGTTAAGTTTTTATGTGAACGAAGATGCAACAAAGTGTAAATTTTCTTCCCGAACTTTCTTCTAGAAAAGTGGCAACTTTAATTAAAATTTTATTAAATATTTTTCTCCTTATACAAAAAATTTTACATGCAAAAAATTTCAAGAAAATGAATCTACACAAAGTATTGTTACAACAAAAAATATTCGGATAAATGGATGTTCGTTACTCAATCGCGCCAGAACGGCTGAATGGATCTGGATGATATTTGGCACAGAAGTAGATTGTAGTCTGGAATAGTACACAGGCTACTTTTTATCTCAGAAAAATGTACAGTTTCCGTAGGATAGATTTGATTTTGTTTTTCACTAAGGACGAACCCGAGCGAAGTGAAGACGAACCACTTGTTTTTATAATTATAAAGTTATATAATAACTTATGACTAAATCACGTTATTGTGATATGCTAGTTTTTTTTATAAATTCACCTTTTAACAATAATTATAAACAAACTTAATATATTTTCTTTACATTAATAATGAGCTATATCTAAATTATTCATGGCTTGAAATTCTTTAACCATAGTACCTATTTACTTAGCATACAAATAAATTTGAACCCCACAACAGCTATAAGCTTTAAATCTCTAACATAATACAGTTACAAGTAAATAAATTAAATATGCAAAAAGAAAAAGCCAAAATAATTTCGCTAGCGACAAGTTAATCCATCGGACTTGATTCGAATGTACCTAAAATGAGACGAAACCTCCGAACAAGCGCCGAGTAAGTTTGAATTACTTTCTGCTCGTTGAAAGACGAATAATGAATCGGGTCTGTTCTATATATTTGTTCGGAACTAGACGACGAAATTTTCTGGAAAGAAACTTGGGAATGATTTCGGAAGATCGGTAAACAGTAGTACTGGCGTACAGTTCGTCGATTTCATCACGAAGGATTGTTCTATGGAGCGATAGGTTTTGATTGTTTTTGTGATTCTGTCGAGATGATCTTGGTGTTTCTGTTTACTTTAAAAATTCTTGCAAACTTACTAAATTGATCGAGAGATGAACAAAAAAAAATTATGGTTACATTTTATATATAGCTATTTCTTGCGATATTATTTTTGTTTTGATTTTATTGATAGTTAAATTTTTTAATGTATAATTTAGAGTTGAGACACCGTCCTTAGTCTATCTGTGAGTATTTTTTGTAGAACATCCAATACGTTGAGAACAAAAATCAATCAAAACAAAACATGTGCAAAATTCGTGCTTATTTAACAAAGTATTAAGTGAACGATTACAAAAATATATAAATATAAAATGAATATGTTCGGACATTATCACACAGCATCGAGTTCCATGGTAAGGTACGGGGTTTGTATTACGGATACCAAATAGTTGATACACTACACATATATAACGTTAAATACATACATATTTATAATAATAATTATATATAAACACCCCTGACAGGAGTACAAACATCCATCATCACACAAATGAATGCCCCCAGCGGGACTTGAACCTGCGACTGCTGGCACAGCAAGTAGGGTCACTACAAACTGAGCCAAACGTGTCGTCAATATATGGCGTTCATCAATATTATATTGTATATGGCGTTAACTAAAATAACTTCCGATATAAACAGGTCATCGAATACTATTAACAGTAATATTACTTGAGCAATTAGTGTAAAATTTTAGGATTGACAAAATATCCATGTATTCAGCCCTTTTTAACGTCCCACTGATGGGCACGAGCCTCCCTTCAGTACGAGGGGAATCAGGCCATAGTCCACCACGCTGGCCAAGTGCGGGTTGGCAGACTTCACATGTCTTTTGAAAACTTACTAGGTTCTCTCAGACATGCAGGTTACCTTACGATGTTTTCCTTCACCGTTAAGATAAGTGGTAATCATGTTGGAAAATGATTCGCACATGAAAATATCAGAGGTGCGAGACCCGGGATTTGAACTAGCTTCACTCGGTTTCCCAAGCGAGCGCGTTACCACTGGGCTACCACTGCCTTACAGTGGTACTGCCTTACACAATATCCATATTCTTTAGAATTTCTTTATTATGGAGTTACATTTTTGCATCATATTCACAAAGTACAAATGTTAACACAAATCTACCCTGTTATTGAAACATTTTATAGTTAAGTGAAAAAATAACGTACAAAAACGGGCAAAATTTTCTTTTGAAGCCGCAGTAAAGCTTTATGCAAAATTCTTTCAAATCTATGACAAAAAATATTTAATATAATAAAGCCAGCCAAGAATTTATCCAATTTTAACCATTGTTAAAAATCACGCATAAAATATTAAAAAAATATAATACATAAAGTAAGGTAGTCTATAAGCCTTTGAAATTGGGTTGGGAACAACGGTGTTGAACAAAGATTTAAATTCCTAGATACGTCAAGTCAAACAACGCCATATATTGTCACGTGATCCATTTATTTAGGCGTTGCCATGGTTATTTATTCATTTGAGCACCAATTATAGTACGTCTCGCTCGCTCATACTGAAAGTTAACTATCTTCCTCTGTTGTGTAATCGCCATTTTTATTTGTAATAGCTTTTTAAAGTCATTTTGTAATATTTAGAAGATTTTTTAAGGTTAGTTCAAGGATGGTTTTATATAAAACTAGCGCCTCTAGAAAAACAAAAACAAATCTATCCCACGGGAATTGTACATTTTTTCGGGATAAAAAGTAGCCTATGTGTTATTCTGATGTATGAGCTATATTATTGTAGTTTCATTAAAATCCCTTCATTAGTTGTTACGTGAAAGAGAAACAAACATCCATACAACCTCACAAACTTTTAACTAATATATTTAAACGAGCAATTCTGGCGATAAATCGATCTAGATTAGTCTTAAGTCTGGGAAAACGCGTGTTTTCGAATTTTCATGCGGTTTCCTTTTGCATTATTCGTCCGGTCCGGTCCGGTCCATAATGTCCGGGTTCGAATCCCGGTCGGATACAAAGGTATATTTTTTTTGTATTTATTCAAGTTTTTTTTAAAGAAAATTTTACTTTTTAACCAAAAACTCTGAGCGAAGCTGGGTGGCCCAGGTACTATTTATAATGTTAGTAGGATGTGATCTTGTCTTAAAACAGCTATTGTATGAATTTTCCAAAATGAAATAAATGCCACTATTGTGCGTTACGTTACGTCTAGGAAAATACATCTTTGATGTTGAAACAATTTTAATACTTCGAAGCCGAAACGTAATCCGTGAAGCTTGTTTCGATTCAAAAGTGTCATGTTCTTTATTCCTTCGACTTAAAGATCATATTGGCGTAGCAGAGGAATTCAAAAGCATATCTTTGGTACACCGATTACGTTTATAAGGATTAACCTTTTAACACAACCTCCAATTTGCCTCGAAAATTGATACAGTTAAATTTAATTAAAAGTAAATGGATACTTACTTTCTCTAATTAAATAAAAATCGATGTTATACTTTCTTAGATTTACGCTATTATTTGATATTTTAGATAGAACTATCTATTCGGAACTTTTTCGCGGATCTATGTAGATTTTTTGGTTCCCGACGTTTCGAATGCTTTACAGCAATCAAGATCATTGAGCGTCTCCCGTGACCATGTTGATATGAATGAATGCATTGAAACAGCTTGTATAACTTACACATTAAATAATTAAAGGTCAGTCGGTTTTCTATTTGTGAAGATATTAAGTAACATGAACATAAAAAAATACAACTGAATTGAGTGCCCCTTTTACTTGTGAAGTCGGTCAAATAAGCTATATTGGATAAATTCATTTATTTCTTTAATTTTTAAAGCCGAATTTGGGAAAAATAGTGAAATTCGTAATGTTTTAACCGATTTTTTAAATTATAAAGTCCAAAAAATTCTATTAACTCAATTCTTCAAACAAAATATTATGCGAGCATCATTTATAACATCATCATAACCAACATTAGGAACGGAGTGTAATTTATGAAAATTTAGCTACATTATGTAAGTCTGTTTTCAACGCTCTCTAGAGGAAAACACCGAAATCGGCGATACGGACCCTTGGCAATAAATTTACAACTTCCACTTTTCTAGGTCAATGAAGGGATTCGGAAAATATATACAGCGCGCTAACTCTTAGGAAATTACCAAAGTTCACGTATTCTTTGTTTCGTTAAGTTTTTACGTATTATAAGAGAAAATGCAAGTTTATTTATATTTAACAAAGTATACCCATCTCTTTACATCCATTATAAAACTATAAGTAGTTGGACCAGAGAGTCTCTCCCATCTCCTTTTGGGTCTTCGTTCACAACTATTTATTTATGTCATTCAACACCTCTTCAAATTGAATATTTTACAGACATCAGAATAAAAGAGGTACTTAATTTTGATGTAATGGATTTTTTGTATTTTATGTGATATTTCCACAACTGTGAACTAGTTTTCATATTTTTTTCATGAAAAACAAAGCTCTCCAAGAAAGGTTAAGAAGAAAAAAGTCCACTTAATGCTTCGATCAACATTGTTGATCGAAGACTCAATGATTTTTCATTAATTTAGAAGTCAATATACTGTTTTATTAAAAAACTTATTTAAATATTATTTTGCTATTACCAGCACTATGAATAATTAATATTTGAGAAAAAATTCTTACTTTCAATATATTTTATTGTAGGCTATCTGAAAATAATAATAAATGAATATGTTGGGACACTAACGCATAGCGCCATCTAGATCCATGATAAACTACGAGGCTTGTGTTATGGATACCAGATAGTTGATACACTATACAATGGACCAAAACTGGTCGACATAGCTAGGGCCGACCTCGGCACCACACTCAACATAAATAATAATAATAATAATAATAATAAGAACAAAGAATTGCAGACCAAAGAAGATTAATATTTAATAACAAGAGTATAGACACTGATAGAATTAAGGAAATAAGAAGAGAAATAGAACTAAAACTAGTCACTAACACTCAATCCATTTTAAATCAGAATACTGCAACAGGAGATGCTAGTTATCATATCCAATCAGACAACTCAGCTGATTTAACATCTATTCAATTAGACTCACCACAATTAACACATCCACTGACACAAAGCACTAAAGATAATTTGACAGACAGGCACCCAAGTGAATTATTGAAGTATATTGAAACAGAATTCAATAATGCACTAGCCCGATTTATTAACACAAACCCAGAAGCTAGGCCATATATTCCCAAACAGAAATCGTCTCGTAAATTTTCACAGATAGTCCAGCATTTGAATAATGAAATACTTCCAAAGCATTTAATAAACAATATAAGCTTTAACTCCATACATACTATAATATATACAGCCGCTTTCACAGCAGCCCTCTGCAATGGTACAAAATTTAATTTTAGTGAAAAAAGTAGTTCACGTAAAAATAAGCCATCATGGCAAAAAAGAATTGAAAGAAAAATAGGGAAATAAAGATTAGAAATAGGTAGACTTACACAGTATATATCAGGGAATAGAAATCAAAGTATAGTCAAAACAGTCGAAGAAATAAAACTTAAATACAAAACCCACACACAACATGAAGAACCTAATACAGAACCACAACACTTCTTAGACACACTTAAACAAAAATTAAATGCAACATCAAATAGACTTAGGAGATACTTAACTTGCACAAAACGGAAACAACAAAACAACACATTCACTACCAATGAAAAACAATTTTACAGGAATCTAACAAACAGACATCAAAACAAAACAGCACAATCAATTGAATCACCATCACTAGAAGATTTACAACAATTCTGGTCAAATATTTGGGAAACCCCAACGCAACACAATAGGGATGCGGTGTGGATGCAAAGGGAAACAAACAAACATATAGTTCAAATGGATTTCGAAAATATCCCCTTAGATATTATCACTCAAATTATCAAGCGTACTCATAATTGGAAGGCACCTGGCACAGATAATATACACAATTACTGGTACAAAAACCTAACTTGCACTCATTCGCTAATCCACAAGCACATAAATCAGTTCATACAGTCACCAAGTACATTGCCGACATTTATAACACGTGGAGTTACATATATGATTCCAAAGGGATCGGACACCAAAAATCCAGCTAATTACAGACCAATAACTTGCCTACAAACAATATACAAAATAATTACTGGATGTATTAGTGCTATAATTTACGGACATGTAGACCAACACAACATATTAGTAGAGCAACAGAAAGGATGTAGAAAAAATAGCCAAGGATGTAAAGAGCAACTAACAATAGACGCAATAGTTATGAAACAGGCACAGAATAGAAATATCCACACTATGTACATAGATTTTAAAAAAGCATTCGACTCGGTCCCTCACAGCTGGTTACTCCATGTATTAAAACAATATAAAATTCATCCAACCCTCATAACGTTCTTGAGCTCTGCCATGATTCAATGGAATACAAGATTAAAGTTGACCGCCAATAACAAATCATTAACTACGGAACCGATCAAAATCCGCCGGGGTATCTTTCAAGGGGATGCGCTGAGCCCATTGTGGTTCTGCCTGGCTTTAAACCCCCTTTCAGAACTACTTAATGACGCAAATATTGGATTTAAACTGAAGTGTAATAACACAGACCACACACTTTCACACTTAATGTACATGGATGACATCAAACTCTACGCATCAAACTATAGTGACCTTGAAACTCTAGCAGATATCACACAATCATTCTCTTCCGACATTTGTATGGAATTTGGAGTTGATAAATGCAAAATACACTCAGTTGTCCGCGGAAAAACACAACATAATACGTACACACTAGACACAGGCGAACAAATAGATCCTGTGGACGAAAATAGCACCTACAAATATCTAGGATTTCACCAAGCAAAACAAATAAAACAAAAACACACTAAATTAGAACTTACCAAGAAATTTAAGCTACGATTAAATCAGGTTCTGAAAACACAATTAAATGCACGAAACAACATTAAAGCCATAAACACTTTCGCAATACCAATCCTGTCTTACTCATTTGGCGTAATAAACTGGTCTCAAACCGACTTAACAAAATTACAACGAATAATTAACACTCATATGACTTCCCAAAGAAAACATCACCCTAAATCTTGCATCCAACGTCTTACTTTACCGCGTCAAAATGGAGGATTAGGCTTAATTGATATCCGCAACCTACATAACAATATAATAACCAAACTTCGTAACTATTTTCACTCAAAAGCTGAAAATTCTGAACTCCACAAATGCATAACTGAAATAGACAAGAAATATTCGCCGCTTAATTTACACGATAGAAACGTACAACTTAATCAAAATACAGTTAGTAAGCAGCAGAAAATAGAAGCATGGTCTCAAAAATCACTTCACGGAAGACATCTAGCTGATCTAAGTCAAACATACGTCGACAAAGATGCGTCGAACGCATGGCTGTGGCGTGGAGAGCTCTTCCCGGAGACGGAGGCTTTTATAGTAGCCATTCAAGATCAGGTAATAGACACCCGTAACTACCAAAAACATATTATTAGAAGGCCCAACATGTTGACTGATTTATGTAGACGATGCCACTGTAGTTCTGAAACTATTCAGCACATTACTGGAGCCTGCAAGTCCATAGTCCAAACTGACTACAAGCATCGGCACGATCAAGTCGCTGCCATCATACATCAACAACTTGCACTTAAATATTCACTCATCACACAAGCACAAAAAACACCTTACTATAAGTATACACCTCAAACCATTCTAGAATCTCCTAATTACAAACTTTACTGGGACCGCACAATCATTACCGACAAAACCATACACTATAACAGACCAGATATATTGTTTCTCGACAAAACTAACAACACCGTATTCTTCATAGACATTGCTATACCCAACACACACAATCTTGCACAAACATACTCTAGTAAAATAGCTAAATATACGGACCTATCCATAGAACTTAGGAGTCAATGGAAAGTGCAAACAGTAACCACAATACCAATAGTCTTATCAACAACAGGTGTTATACCACATACTCTGCATACCAGCCTGGAAACCTTAGGCCTCCACCGCTTAACTTATATACTTCTTCAAAAAGCCGCAATTTTAAATACTTGCCGAATTGTAAGAAAATTTCTATCCTTATAGATGGTAACTTTCTTATAGTTTTGGATTTTCAATAGGATTGTACTCGCAGATTTATTTATTACTATACGAGTAATTTATATAATTACATAGCTGAAATCTATTTTGAATCACCGAAACAAAAAATCCACCCAGTTTTTGCTTGGCTATTTGGCCGCAATAATTGGTTATAACTACCCTAGTCACCTAGGAGAACAAAATTGCAAAAACAAAATAATAATAATAATAATAATAATAATACACATATAACTTTAAATACGTCATACAAATTATAAATATAAACACCCAAGACTGGAGTACAAGCATTCATGCTCATCACACAAATAAATGTCCCCAGCGGGACTCGAACCCGCGACCGCTGGCACAGCAAGTAGGATCACTACAAACTGAGTCAAACGTATCGTTAACCTTACGATCGTGGAACAGCTTACCGCTAATCTGTGAAACCTTAACTTTGAACTATACTTAACTTGTCTTAGATTACCTACAGTTTGTAACTTAATCTCCTAATGCTTTACAGTTGAGATGTTTACTTACTTTGCAAGGTGAGGCAATTTTCGGAGTTCACAAGTTTACTTTTTAGGTCTTCTTGCACTTAACAAGATAAGGGATGATGTGTTAATAGTTAAAATATATTTTGCCTATTCGATATTTTCATTTCATTGAATTTGTAAAATATTTTTGTTTATATTTATCTTTTATGTAGAAAAGTCTTCATGGTTTTATCATTTGAGTATTTTCTTACGTCTTTGCTATTATAATATATGAATATAATACCGTCTTTAATATTTTCTGTTCTACTTAAAATCTAGACCATTCATTTTTTTCATACGGTCATTTTTACATAATCCATACTAATATTATAAATGTGAAAGTGTGTTTGTTTGTTTCCTTGTCCTTTTTTCACATCGAAACGGATCGGCGGACTGGCGTGATTTTTTGTGTAGAGATAGTTGGAGGGCTGGAGAGTTACATAGACTACTTTTTACCTAATTCCACGAGAAAACACGTCATAATACAATCCAAAAAAAATATATTATAATTAGAATTAGTTGAAACTTAGTATTAATGCGCGTCAATTAAAATTAAATAATTACATATTTTAGCATTTTTCGAAATTCATCGTATACGTATAAGAAACTACCGTTTTAGAGATGTTTTTGTAGTTTTAGCGCGAGCGAAGCCGTGGGTTCTGCTAGTAGTAAATTAATTCTAAATGTAAGATGAAAACCACTTGGGTTTGTGAATATACTAAAAACCCGCGCTCGCTCTTTATGTAAATGTTATTTCATGAAGTACTTATTATTATTGAATATTTAACTTGTGAAATACTTATCCCTATGTTACTTTTTTAAATAATATAACAAATCAAAACAAAAATAAAAAACAAAAATAAATCTATCCCACGTGAACCGTACATTTTTCAGCAATAAAAAGAAACCTATGCGCTATATTATTGTACAGTTTCATTAAAATCCATTCAGTAGTTTTTGCGTGAAAGAGTAACAAACATCCATACGTACATTTATATATCCAGACATTCATACATCCTCAAATACTTTCGCATTTATAATAATAATTAGTAGGATTCGATTATATTAGAGCATCTGCCACTAAAAATTTGTACTATTTCAAAGTTAATTTTCAGCAGCTTCAATGAGCAGTATCTGAGAAGTTAGCTAAAGAAGATAAAATAAAGAAATGAAGAAGAAAATGGTTAGGTAAAGAAGCTGTGAAAGAAGATCTTAGTTGATACAGCTTCTTCAGCTATCACCAACTAACAAAAAATATACCAATAAAAACACTTTCGTACTTGTAAGTTAATATAAGAATTCTTGAAAATATTCAAACATATTTTATATTAAATTTTAAAAAGTCAGAAACAAAATGTGTAACAAAATTTAATTAGCATTTCGTTAAACGCAGCAAAATGAAAGAAGAAAAAATATTCATTTTATGAGTGAACATCTCGCTTGGGACTTAATGACTAAGAATTTTGTATTTAGTATAATATAAATTGAATCGTTGTTATTTTTCATTTTTATATTATTATAAATACTAGCGACTCACCCTCGCTCCGCTCGGGTTCGTCCCTAGGTACATTTTAACGGCTATTATAGATTTCTCAGAGATGAGATGTTTTCTGGCAGTAAAAAGTATCCTATATGTTGACCCGGATAACCAGCTACCATCATACCAAATTTCATCAAAATCTGTCCAGTGGTTGTGACGCGTTCCCAGACAGACAGACGGACAAAAAATCTAAAAACTGTAAATTCCTCACCTTCACCGTCACCTTTGTAACCATAATAATGACTATTTCAATAAGATTTCCCAAAAAAATATTTTAGGTACTGATTCAACACAGAATTTTATAATACTGTTCATCTAATTAAAAAGTTTAGTGCTGCACGTTTTGGATGACATTTTAACCGTAGTATGAACAAAGAAGCTTCAATGCATAGAATAAACTTTTATTTCTTCCTGGCACCTGCAAATACTAAACTTAGTACCTCGGTATATCATAGTAAAAATGGTTTGGAGTTTAATCATGCCTCGGTGGGCTGTTAACGTCGGCAGCTGAGATTTTATGTCCACTGGTGTAATAATAAAAAAATGTTATGTTTAACTCAGTACTAGTCCCTACAGCCAATAAGTACGTAAAATAAAATAGTAACAAAATTAGAGTTAATATACGACTGCTTTTTTACGATATTTGAATTTTAAAATGTCTGAAACATTCCAAATAGAAGCAATGTCTACGGTATTTTTTATTTTTTCTTTCTTTCTTTTTAAATCGATTTTTTTTTCTTTTAATACTTTATTAAATTTACGTGATTATTATATTTTATTTTTCATTATGTTTGTAGGTATAATAATGGCGACACTAAATATAGATTACTAATAAATAAAGTTTCTAAAAATTGTAATAATAATAATAACAGCTAAAATTAAATAAGTAATATTCCATATTCAATGGGGATGTTAACAATTTTTCGGATTTGCTTTTATTTGGAAGATTAACTCATGTTTACCATTAAAAAAATATTTTAACTAAAAATATTAGTATTTTCGATGCGAAAATATACAAAAATAGAGTAATTTTGAATTTTCCCGCTAAAACACTAACAACTGTCACCTGACTGACATGACGTCTCTAGCCGCAAAACATTGGTCGCGATTCACGACTGTATGTCCCGTTTATGTGTTTTCTTATTTTTACTTGAATATAAACAATCAAAATAGATAAATAATATTAAACGTAAAACTGTACTTACAAAGATGTTTTCACGTTCCTGAATTCTGAACCACAAAAGTCTTTATTTCTTGTAAAAAAGTTTGCCACCATCAAAGAATCTATCTTTGGTAAGTTGGAACTATTCCCTTTAGTAAACCCAGATTCCATCGTGGTATTAATATTAAGTAATTCACAAATTAATTCCTTGCTAAGATCGCAAACTATATTAGAAAATGCAGAGAAGTAAACAATCTTTGACAGCTTGTTTTGCGGTTAGTGACGTAATAAGCTCATATTGGTGTTTGCAGTCACGTGACAAGATTATAAATATAGCGTTTAAAATCATTTTTAATAAATTTATTATGTTATATTAAATTATAAAATGTGATTTTCGATATTCTAATAATACAAACTATCATAAAATTAACATTAAACAAATATTGTTAGGTACTTTAGTGCCATTTTTTTTGAATTCATTTTGTTATTTTGTGGGTAGGCTGTCTGTAACAACTATATAATGCCTTTGAGACATCTAAAACCTTAATCTCTCTCGTGACCATGATTGATGTAAACAAAACGAAATGTCGGAAACCAAAAATCAAAACAAATTCGCGGAAAAATCCGAAAAGATAGTTTTATTTAAAATGCCTTTTTTTCTTTTGTAGCATATGTTAATTTTTACTAAAAATAATATTGTTACAAAAGTTTGTGAGTAGTTACTTCTTCATTATTGTTTATTTCTTCATATTTTGATTTCTTCTTCATCATTCGTCATATTTGTATCAGAAAATTTGGAAAAGATATAACTTAAATCTTACCTTACCGATACATCGATACAAACCAAGAATATATGGCTTGTATCGATGTATCGGTAATACAGGGGGAGCTATTTCTATTTGAATTTATTAATTAGTTAACTAAGTAATCTAACGCAAGAGTTTTTATTACAGAATTATTGACTTTTAAACGTCAATTCTATTGGCATTAAATACTCATTTTATACAAATATATATATATATATATATATATATATATATATATATATATATATATTATATATATATATATATATATATATATATATATATATATATATATATATATATATATGTATAGGCGCAAACACGCCTTCTTCAGAAGTATTCATGGCTTGGTGTGAGTATAAAACTGGCGAGGAAATACGAAACTCAAAGTTTAACTGATCTCAGTTGATCTCAACAAAATAACAATTTATTAGGAGCAATATAAATAAGACTTGAAGCAATTAAAACACAAAGATCGTAAGCGATTCGTCGTGTATATGTTGCGTTAACGGCCGTCTCCTCGAATCTCTCTGTCAGATGGCCGCCCCGCTCCACCATTGCTACGCTCCGCTAGAGTGTTGCCACTCTCGATCGGTTGCGCCGTCATATGTATATTGTATAATCTTAGAAATAAAGTTTTGTTTGTCAAATAAAAGAAAAATCTCTATTGTATAGTACAACAAGTATTGGTCGTTTGAAAAATAAGCACGAGACGATGAGTACTTAAAAAGACTGAAAAAGTATGTTTTTTTACTACCTTGAATGTATTAAATTACGTAGAATATACTACGTAAGGGAGAAGCAATACAATTAGTACCAAGTTGCGAGTCCTGCGAGTTCGAGCTTATCCTAAGACATACTGGTCCCATCGGACCTTTTATAAGACATTGTAGCTTTTTATCTCAGTTAAACGCTGTCTTCGAGGTATTTTACAGAATATTTAAAATATCAGAGCAAATCCGTAGCTATTATTAAAATTTTCAAGTCCTTTTTAAATTACATTTCATACAATCTCATGCCAACGGGTTTAGTCATTCTGCTTAGAACTTTATAATGAAGATTTTATTCAGCCCTTTTTAACATCCTACTGCTGGGCACGGTTCTTCCTCATATACGAGGGGCTCAGGCCATAGTCTACCACTATGGCAAAGTGCGAGTTAGCAGACTTCAGATGTCTTTTAAAAACTTGCTAGGTTCTCTTAGATTTGCATGTATCCTCACAGTGTTTTCCTTCGCCGTAAGACAAGTGGTACTAATGTTGAAAATTGTTTCGCACATCGTAATATCAGAGATGCGAGATCTGAGATTTATTTTTTGTTTTACTGGGCTATTATTGATTTTATATTAATGTATTGATAACTTACTTTAGTTAGAAGGATTATTTTGGGTTCATGTAAGTAGAAGTGAGATATACTCTCTGTGCTATAACGTATCCTAATACCTTACGACATGCAGTTCATGTACATGCTAGAAATAAAATAACCTATATAAATACTGTGGTTCGTAAATGTCATATGAATATGACCAAGTTGATCTGTTACTATGTTGAAGGAAAAAACCAAGATCAATAAAAATGGGTTTTGCGTTTATAATTATTGAATTAAGAATTTAACACACACACGCACTTACTCACTCACTCACTCACAAACAAACAAACTATAAACTTATTAGCGTGTTGTGATAGCAGTATTCTGTTCGAGGATAAATGAATAAATAAAATAAAACACGTGCAGAAATTAGAAACGAAATCGAATAAAATGGGTCTCATGAGAACTAGATGTGAAAGAAATAAATGTGCTAGATTCAATTCAATTGGTTCATTTAATTAATTGCATTTTTTATTTCGAAATGTGCTTTTAATGTTGTTACAAATAAAACTTTTTTGTCGCTGGAATTATAGCTTTTGTAGTATTGCAATTTATTGATAAATGAGTTTTGATTGCTTATTAACTAGTTCATAGTTATATTTTAATGGTACAGACTATAGTATTAGAAGTCTCTTGGTATAATGCTAACTTATAAAATCAGGTAAAGCACTTCCCAATTTGGGTTTTGTATCTATGAGAATTTCATGTGGGAATGAATTTCAACGTCATCATTACCACTTGCTAATACTGTGAAGGAAAACATGATGAGGAAACCAGCATGTTTGAGAGAAGTGAGTTTTTGGAAGACCTATGAAGTTCATCATCCCATTTGATCAATTTAGTGGACTTAGGGAGTTGGGGTTGAAAGGAGACCCGCGCCCAGCAGTTGGACAAAAAGATGCTGAAATATTACTACTGCATTTATTATGTATATATTATATGTTTATCTTAGATATTTTTTTACAATAAAGAAAATTACAAATATACTTAATTATATATACAAAACACATGTACATTTAGTTATTACTGTACAAGTCATGTCCGCGCGGAATAGTGGCAAGAATGCTAGCCGCATTCCCCCGTTGAATGGCAATGCCGATTCTTTGGGCGAAAAATGCGCCAGCTCTTTCGTCACCAGTAGAGGCGATAAGACGAAGAAGGGCTTAGTATTTTGACTCCATGGGCCAAGGGTTTCTTCAGTAAGATATTATATGCTATATTCGTTCGGAGTTTTAGTTAAATCTCATATTTAATCGGCGGTCAATAGAAAAAAAGTAGAAATTCTAGTTTTATTGATATGTAATGTTACATATAAGTAAAAGTAACATACATATGTATATCATTATGAATACACACTCGTTACATACACTACTCTATACGTTGCCTAAAATTATATGTTAAGAAGCCAAAATTCTAGCTTCACCCATATATCTGGTAGTAATCCATTCAGCATCTCGACAAATGAAAGAGACGATGGAGTGATGTCTGTTTTTAGAGCACGTTCCGTTCCTATGTTTCTCTTTTTTTTTCTGTTGCCTTTTTCCTTGTTCCATGAACCTGACAACGTTAACCTTTTAGAATGCGAAGGGTTTATAGATTGTGACCCTAAATCCTTGGAAAGATCAGTCTTTAAAATTTTTTTTGTTGCATATTGACTAATTAAATTTAATTACAGGATACCCTGTATAGATATATTTTAAAAATATATACATAAGGATCATATCATAATAGTGCTGAATAGTTCCCTTATGGTACTGGGTTCGATTGCTACCAGTAGTTATAATTTTTTTTCGGCGGAAAGTCAACACAATATAAACCAACAAGATATTATGATGATGATGATGTTCTCCTAGCCGATTCCGGCCATGGCGGCCAATCTTATTGAGACTAGCCAACTGCGCAGGAGATATTATAGTGCACAAGTGTACGCGCAGATACAAGTGCACTCTCTATTCCTGTCACTCTCATACTCCGGTGGGACGACTGCCGATGAGAGTTAAGGCGCAGGACCGACGGCTTTACGTGCTCTCTCTTCTATAGAATACTCAGATACCATGAAAAGCAATTTACATTCTAAATATTTTATGCAACATTAAATTATTACAATTTCTTATATATATATATATATATATATATATATATATATATATATATATATATATATATATACATACACTGATAAGCACATTACCCACCTTTGCGTCGCGCAGTCAGGTAATAATTTCTAAATTATCTCATACATACCCTTTTCGTATACAGCTAGCATTTCGTTTTATTACCAAATACTTCTTTAACTTATACCGCAGATTACTGTCAGTATTTTTCCGCCATAAAATGTTTTACTCCGCATATCGATAAAAGCCTGGGACGTTACTGCCCTGTTTATGATGCAACAAATAGTATTTGGAGTAAATTCGACGAGTCGTCTACTGAACATTCAGAAGTTTTATAAGTCTTGATACTTAAATACGCACTCTACTGACACACCTGTAT
This sequence comes from Brenthis hecate, assembly GCA_951806755.1. NCBI lineage: Eukaryota > Metazoa > Arthropoda > Insecta > Lepidoptera > Nymphalidae > Brenthis > Brenthis hecate. The sequence goes on from OX638254.1 coordinate 11,826,452, forward strand.
TCATAGATAAGGTAGAATTTGAGATGTTTATAATGAGAACAGCTAAAATTATTATTATGGTAATATTGTCATATTTAATTATAATACTTATTAAAAATTTTAAAATGCTTAGAATGAAAATCACTAAATACTGTAAGGTACTTTAGTGCTATATTAGATTTTTTGAAATCATTTTATAAAATTGTGGGTAGGCACTGTCTGTAACAAGAATATAATGCCTTTGAGACGTCTAAAACCTTAGCCTCACCCGAGACCATGATTGCTGTAAAGAATTCGAAACGTCGGTAACCAAAAATATAAATAAATCCGCGAAGTAATCAAAAAACATAGTTTTAAAGTTATCAAATATTAATACTTTCTTAGATTTACGCGAATACTTGACATTTTAAATAAAACTATCTTTTCGGATTTTTTCGCGAATTTATTTTGATTTTTGGTTCCCGACGTTTCGAATGCTTTACAGCAATCATGGTCACGGGAGAGACTGAGGTGTTAGATGTCTCTAAGGTATTATATAGTTGTTACAGACAGCCTACCCACAATTAACAAAATGAATTCAAAAAATTGAAAAATGGCACTAAAGTACCTTACAATATTTTAACTTTTAACTTTAAACATTTTTATATAATTTTAATTAGCTTTATAATTGAATATGGAATATTATTTATTTAATTTGAGCTGTTATTATTATAATTATTACAATTTTAAAAATATTAATTATTAATCTACATTTTTAGTGTTGCCATTATTATATTTATAACCATAAAGAAAAAATCATAATATATTAATTATTTAAGCCACAATTGATCTATCTGTAATTTGAAAAAGTTAAGATTAATTAAAAGTCAAAATAAATTGGCGAAAAAATCCGAAAAGATAGTTTTATTTAAAATTATCAAATATTTGCGTAAATCAAAGAAACTATTAAGGTAGAAAGAATTCTTATTTTGTATATTTAAAAATATTCACATTCTTTACAACGAGCATTTCATTTAACATAATAATATGATTTTAGACCCTCATACTCCATTTTCTATATAGGTATGATATTTTAATTCTAAATATGGGTTATAAAAAAAAGACATTTAAGATAGTACATATAATTTTACGGGTTTCTTGGTCTTAAATTTCATCTGTCTGTAAATATAAGGAAACCGTGATTGACTGTATATGATCTGATCCGTCAACTCATAGCTCAAATCGCTGACAAATTGGCGAAGTAAATTTTGTTCAAACGGCACGTCTATAACCTATACCTATAATATAACCTATACAGGTGAAACGGGGGCTCAAAATTTGTATGAGGAAATCATATAAGAGAGATGTATCAATTGGAAAATTCGCAGGACTACTCCAGTCAATATATAAATAAATAAACACGTATTTCGAGCTCTTTCAAAAACGAAAGTGATGGGGTTGATGGGGTCTTCCTAGGTTGAAAAGAGGTAAATAGTTTAAAAATCAGACATGGCGCGAGCGAAGCCGCAGGCAGTAGCTAGTTATTAATAAATAAAATAAATATATTATCTAAGCTGTTCGTTCTCAGGTATTCCAGGTCATTTACTTTTACGTATAATTTACTTAGTTTAAATAGAATTAGCTAATATAGAACAACAAATAAACATGTTATGTTCAACAATTACACAATCAGTTTTACGTTCTAAAATAAAAAAAAATCATTGTTGGTTTTTTAATGGAACTATTTGATTGTACAAAAGCAGGCATTGTAGTATTTTATTCATTTTCAGTTAACTTCGAAGTTATTGAGTTGAATTTAATTTGGGCTGGAAAAGTGCATTCTATACAGTACTTATAAAGAATTCGGTTTAACGGAGTGAAACATGAAAAACGAATAATTGATTGTTTAATATTCTTTGAAAACAACTGCGAAAAGGCATTTCTTTTAGGATTTCTAAATGAATTTTATATAATTGTTGATATATTAAGTAATTATTTGTTACCATATGACTATGAAGATTAATTTTTAGCTTTGAAGTATCCCATTAATATTACAAATGTGAAAGTTTGGATGGATGTTTGTTACTCAATTACGTCATAACGGCTGAACGGTTGTGATGAAATTTGGCACAGAGATAGATAGTCTGGAATGGCATATAGGTTACCTTTTATCTCGGAAAAATGTACGGTTCCCGTGAGATAGATTTGTTTTTGTTTTTCAGTACGGGTGAACCCGAGCTTAGCAAGGGTGAGTTGCTAGTTTATAATAAATGGGAGAAACTAAAACTTAAATTATTCTAAAATACTGGCCCCATTGACCATATACGAATTCTCCATACATTTTAACCAATTAAAGAGAAGTATTTCGATGACATTTATGGCTATTTGAAAGACATAATAGGTTGAAATTTGATTAGAGATCGTATGCACTGCTTAATTATCGATTTATGTGATACTTAAGTACCTAGTACAATTAGAGTGCATGTAAATTGCATACTTGTAATATAGTGCTAAGTGCTATTGTACCTATTCATCTCTTTCATTTCCATCATAAAATATACCTTTCTCACTCATTTATTTACGGGTCTGAACTTATTCATTTTTAGATAGATTGAAATTATAATGTTTTAAAATATACTTAGTTTAATAAGATATTAAAGTTCTTCGCTTTAATTCATCTTAAACATTGTAAATGAAATAAGTACTAATTTTAAATATGTTTGTAAGGATGTTTGTATGTTTACTTTTACTGGATGTATACTAAACGAATGAATGATTTTGTCCAAGTAATCAAGTAAACCAGTGATGAAGACTAACGACAAAAAAAAACATAAGACGTCAAAATCTAAAAATTATATATTATATTATATAAAAATCAAAGTTACGGGAATCGGGAACATAAAATCAATATAAACTCGCCATAAATAAAAAAAATATATATTATTATGATGTAAAACGAGATACTTTAATTTCGGCGTTGTTACAAGCACCATGGTCACGCGTATAATAAGTATACCTGAATGATCAATATGTTCTAATCTATCTTCTAGTAACTATTACATTTAACATAATATTATTATTGTCAGTGACCATGAAAAAAGACATAATATACTAGCGATTCCCCCTCGTTCCGCTCGGGTTCATCCCTACTTACGTTTTAATGTTTCGTATAGATTTCTCAGAGATGAGATATTTTCCCGAAGTAAAAAGTATCCTATATGTCGACCAGGATTACCAGCTATCATCATACGAAATTTCATCAAAATCCCTTCACTGATTTTCCGTGATGCAGTCACAGACAGACAGACAAAAATTCTAAAAACTATAGATTTAGGTTCTGTATCTGTATCTGACTTTCCAAAAAATATTTAATATACAGATTCGGCTTAGTTACAATTTTATTATATCTATAGAAAACGTCAAATATTCGCGTAAATCTAAGAAAGTATTATAAAAGGAGAGCACGTCTCACTACATGAGTGCCTTAGGTAAAAATTAGTTATTAATATAAAAACTCAAAATAAAGAACTCTATTTGCAAAACCCTCATCAAATATACGATCGCGTGGGCAAACCCATTCAGCGCCGTCGTCGTAAACAAGATGGAACGTGATATCTTAAAAATGCACTGTCTTTATTCCTAATTCTGGTTAGTTTTTTTGCTAAACTCGACCACGAGTATAATAAAACAAGCATTTATTGCTTTTACGTTTCTAGTGAACTTGTAAAATATTTGACTAAACTAATAATGATGTAACTAACGTTGCCAAAAACATCTAATAATGTTTGTTCATTTACACCAAATATCCATAAATCTCTTGGTTAATTCAGGATATGAATTATTTCCAATGGGAATTTCACTAAAATTGGTTAAGCCGTTACAGTGTTTAACAAAATTATGTATACTGACGTGTATAAAAGTTTCTATAATTATTTGATTTGAAAATAAATAAGTAATGTACACAAATATAACCACTTTCCTTTCAATCTATGACTATGAAGTTAGGTGAGACAACAAATCTAAAATAAAAAAGTGGGTGTGTGTAATTCACACATGGTAGAAGTGAAACTTAATATTATATATTTGTCAGTCAATAATAACGGTTACCATGGCAATATGGCAATATATTCTATCTTATTCTCTCGGCGGCTTAATCCTATATATTTATGTGTTTGTCTCTTTTTAGTGTTTCATTACCGTTTCATCGAGTTTCAAGTTACAAAGATTCTAAAGAAGTTTCACTTCAAAAAACTGATACAGTAGAACAGGTGTAAGCCCCGACTTGTTCACATTAACTCCGGAATTGTAGGCGAAGGGTTGTAGTACACATAGCACCTCGATTTGGCATGACTTAGATATTGAAAACTGTTTTCTAAATATTTGTCCAAGCAATAGGAGTCAAAACCCATAAGACTAGCAGTAATTATAACATTCAATTCACATGCCTTTGTTCTTACACGGTTTGAAATTATCGTACATTAAAATTTTCCCTCCCTCAATTTTCATTATACAAGCCATTCCGCACTAATTGTGAATGCCTTCATTACTATGACTAGAAAGGTCAAACTACGTTCCCGGCTTAGACCACTATGATATCGCTGTTATATAAGTATTTTAAATAGGCTGAAACTAAATTAAAATTATTCTCCTTTACTTATCATATAAATATAATAAAGTAAATAAAGTATAATATAATAAAAGTGTAACTGATCGCTGTCTGTACATGGAAGATATTTGAGAAAAACTATTATTGGGGTCTTAATTAACGCAATAGAACCCAAAACAATGATTTTTATATTAGTTATCTGTTTGTCTGTGCTCACCCCAGCTCACCCGATTTAGTTATGGCTTTATGTAATGTTTTGATATAAGGTTTACTTAATATTTAGTGTTTGTTTTATTTCAATCAGTTTATAAATAAAAAAGTTATATCAATTTAAAGAATCACCTAGAGACGAGCGCGAGCGAAACGAGGATGAGTCGCTAGTATATTACATAAAACTTAAGAGTTTTAATGAAATTAAAGATTGAGTCAATAATAAATATATCGTTTCATTTGATAGTTTGTTTGGACACTGTACCTCCTCGTATTAAGATAAGGCCGTGCCCAGCAGTGGGACGTTAAAAAGAACTGTATGTATATACTGTGTGTATTTTGTGTAATATCTATTACTGGATAAATTACAAGTATTTCATACTTAAAAATGTCTGATTTAACACATAATAATAATAATAGCTCTATATTGCATACACAAAACGAAGACAAAAACAATACAATGACAAGTAAGTGCACAAGAAGCGGTCTCATTGCCAAAACAGCAATTTGTTCCAGGCAACCTTTAGGTGTAGAAAATAGCAAAGTGTGAAGTGGAAGGGGTGTGATCATAGTTATAAATAAATGATATGTAAATTATATACATACACATGTTATTATATATACATATATACAAAAAAAAAAAAAAAATTTTAAATAAAACTAAATAGCTTTCTTTGGTTTTGAACCTGCTTCACTTGATTTCACGCGTAAGCGTGCTACCGGGCTTGCACTGCCTTGGCTTGCTAAACACGCTATTAATTAAGTGTTCTCAAAGTTGAGTGTACACTGTAGTAGCTTCTAATGGGCTTGCAATATGTCAAGTACCTACTTATTATGATATATCGTGCTAACCAAATATTTGCTCGTCTAATGTAAATATTTGCTTTAAATACAAGTCACACTGCAGGATCTCAGATAACTTTATTACTAAAAATCCTTACAGATATACATATATTAAGTAGGTAGTCATCGGCAAGTGTCTGTCTGTTCGTATAAGTTCGTAATCTCAAGAACTACTAAATAGGTTTTGATGTAGATTTTGCTTAATACTTTCTTAGATTTACGCAAATATTTGACATTTTAAATTAAAAAAAAATGTCTTTTCGGATTATTTCGCGTATTTATTTATGTAGATTTTGCTGTTATGATCTGCATAAAGATATTATTATTACAAAAAGTATAGTTGTTTTACGTTAAAACCTACTTCTGTACTAGCGACTCACCCTCGCTCCGCTCGGGTTCGCCTCTACTAACCTTTTAACGTTTAGTATAGATATTTCAGAGATGAGATATTTTCCCGCAGACAAAAATATTCTATATGTTGACCCGGATAACCAGCTATCAATATACCCAATTTTATCAAAATACCTTCAGTCGTTTTTCCTTGATGTTTTCACAGACAGACAGACAGACAGATAGACAAAAATTCTAAAAACTATAGATTGGGTCTCTGTATCGATATTAATGACTATTTCAATAAGATTTTCTAAATAATATTTAACGTGCAGATTCAACTCAATTAGAATTTTATTGTATGTATGTATATAGATGAATTAATGTTTAAAGACATGTTTGAAATAAAAAATATTAATCGTAATAAAATGTAACATATATAATAAGTACATAATACAGTGTAACATTTGGTTACAGAGCTTACGAGATAACAAAACATTAAAATAAATCACATCATGCGCGTAAAGTTATCTGTGGGCGGGTTGTTAGTAATTATATACATATTAGTTTTGTACGTTTACAATACTCGTGATCTGATTGTTCTATTCAGGCCTAATTACACCCCACACGTCGTAACTTCTAGTCATAATTCTTTGTAAAATATATTTAAATTATTTATTAACTAGAGGCTCACCCTTGCTTCGTTCGGGTTCGTCCCTAAGTAAAAAGTAGGCCCGCGGTAGAAAGTAGCCTATGTTACTCTCTAGCCCTCCAACTATCTCCACATGAAAAATCGCGTCAATCCGTCACTCTGTTTCGAGGTAAAAGAAAGACAAACAACCAAACAAACAAACTTTCATATATATAATACTAGCATTTCCCGCGGCTCCACCCGCGTTCAGATGACCAAAAACCAAATTCTTAGGTTTTACATATTAGTATGCTCTTACATTGCAGTTTTTGCATTTTTTCTCAGAAATGAGATATTTTTCCGCGGTAAAAAGTATCCTATATGTTGACCCGGATAACCTGCTATCATCATACCAAATTTCATCAAAATCCCTTCAGTAGTTTTTCTGTAATGCGGTAACAGACAGACAGACAGACAGACAAAAATTCTAAAAACTATAGATTCGGCCTTTGTATCGATAATAATGTCTATATTAGTAAGATTTTCCAAAAAATATTTAATGTACAGGTTCGGCTTTGTTACAATTTTATTATATGTATAGATTATGCATATATATTTGTGTGATGAGCATGAATGGTTGTACTCCAGTCATGAGTGTTTATATTTATAATATGTATGTATTTAAAGTTATATATGTGTAGTGTAGTGTATCAACTATCAACTATCAACTATAACTCGCGTCATCTAAAAAGAACGCTGGCTGTTAAGCTGCGCAGAAGCGATTTATAGGTCAAATTGGTGGTAAGAAGCGGGGCGCGGGGCGGCTCGGAGCTGCGGGGCACGCGCCGCATGCTTGCCGGCGCGCTATTGGTTCGTCAGTTCGAAATACCATCGCGCACACAAAAGTTTTTAATTACGAAATGATTTTATATATAGAAAAGAGAAAAATTGTTCTTGACGTATATTGTTTTACAAAGAGAGAGTCTAATAATAATGCAGTTAATAATAAAAAAATGTATTAAACGTATTAATTTAATTTTTTGTAAGTAGATTAAACATTCTGCACTGAATCAAACATATTTTAATAATGAATAGAATTCTATTTAATGATATTCTATCTAATATATATAACTAGATGGTGCTGTGAGTTAATGTCCTAACATATATATATATATATATATATATATATATATATATATATATATATGTACTTAAAAGAGCTTTACTATAAGTATAGGTAAACTCTATTTGTATATGTTTTCTTTCAATTTTCAATAATGTTTATGGTAGAATTTCGCTTACTCGACGAAGACTAGTTTTTAAAAAGCTTCATTGCAAGCCTCAGAGATCTATAATACTTTATTCCTTTGGTTTCAGTTTTCACGCACATCCTTTTAAATGTTAGACAGAGAAAACGTGCCGGCTTACTTTGTTTACGGCTTTCTACCTGTTGTGTACTCATTATAATGAAGCAATTAAAAGAGGATTGTATCATAAGTATACATACATAAAATGTATAGGTATTATATGGTTACTCACTAGTGAAAATGATATGTATCATTTTTGCCGACACGCTCTACTTGTAATGCCAGCGATCGCGGGTTTGAGTCCCGCTGGAGGCATTCATTTGTGTCATGAGCACGAATGTTTGTACTCCAGTCATGGGTGTTTATATTTATAATATGTATGTATTTAAAATTATATATGTGTAGTATATCAACTATCTAGTATCCTTAACAAGCCTCGTAGCTTACCATGGAACTAGATGGTGCTGTGTGTTAATGTATCAATAAAAAAATGCAATTAAACAGTTTAGTTGATTTTAAAATTATAATATTTATTTATTTTTTATATTTTATAAAACTAAAATTCAGTAACAAATATTAGAAAAATACCTACTTAATTTTTATATTTACACTGTTGTAAATTTAAAAATCAATATTTAAAATCTAGATACTTGTTTTAAAAAAAGTCTTATATATCCTTAGCTTTTTAAAAAGAACAATGTTATAAAAATATAATAACACAATTATAACACATAAATTGCTCTGGGATACAATCTATGGTCTTTGCCAAATTTTATCATAATCTATGCAGCGTAGCAAGCGTAAAAAGAAAATAAATATAATATTAGTATGGATTTTTTGAGGTTATAAAAGCCTAGTAGGGCTATTCTGTTAGAACTTTTATTTAACTCGACAGCTGAATCCGCGAACATACTTCATATTAATTGTATGAAGTACATATAATCACGGATTCAGCTGTATATACGTAAAAGATCACACAGCATAGCACTACTTGACAATTATGCATAAATAAACTTCAAAAGTAAATCAGTAGCAAAAAACTAGTAGCTTAAAACAGATTTCGTAGGCTGGATAATGAAAATGTAAATTAGACTTGAACCACTTCAAGGGAATTGGAAAACAAAAATTGCTACAGTTTGAGGATTTTCTAAGCTGTGAACTTGTGACTAAATAACTTCTATAAGATGGATGTTTTGCTCCGATCTCGGGGGAATTGTGTTAGTTAACGCTGTAAAATATCTGTCAGTGTTGTATCGTTAGTAGGTTATTTGTTTTCTTGAAATGTAAAGAAATAGTTTTTTTTATAAAACCTATTATATACTAGATTAGCGAGTCACCCTCGCTTCGCTCGGGTTCGTCCCTGGGTTGTTTTCCCATACAAACTTTCATACCAATTTTCACCCTCTTAAGGGATGATTTCCGAGATAAAAATATTTTATGTCCTTTCCAGGGTCCCAAACAACCTTCTTACCAAATTTCATCTAAATCGGTTCAGTAGCTTAGTAGTTTATTCGGTACAAGCAAACAAATAAACAAAAAATATTTCCTCTTTATTATATTAGTATAAATATTGGCTAGTACTTCGGTCCATGTGATTCCCTTTTTTATATGGCAGCATACTGAACGATAGACTGACGAGCATATCGAACTCTTTCTGTACATCTTTTCGGTTAGTTAAATTTACATTATAGTATAATTCAATTTTATTGTAATGTATGGAAATTTAAATAATACTACGTTTTCGATTTTTTTCGCGGATTTATTATGATTTCTAGTTCCCGACGTTTCATGCTGACAGTGATTGTAAAGCATTTGAAATGTCGCGTCGGGAAAAAAGATGAAAAGATAGTTTTATTTAAAATGTCAAAAAATTGAATTATGCATTATGTTCAAATCAATAGGCTTGAACATGACTTAAACATGACTTAGGTTCATCCATACTATACATTAGGGTGATGCGAAAAAAAAGAGCTCGGGGGTAGAATTTAGTAGATTAAAAAAACAAAAATTTTGAAAAAAATGATAACTCATCATTTTCAGGTGGCCCACTAATTTTTAAAATAAATAATTAATTTAAATTTTTAGTTTGAGTGGATTTTTATTTTGCTCAACGCTTGCTATGTTTATATATGTACATATATAGGCTAGGTTGCTTATATAAAATATTTTATGTATATATGTACATGAGTAAATTTCACGATTAATATATTTGTAAATACACTCTTCACTTCCTGTAGGTTAATATAAATATAGTAAAGTGATATATGAAATATAGTATAGTGACTGCCTCGGTAGTGTAGTGGCTAGCATGTACGGCTGTACACCCGGAGGTCCTGGGTTCGAGTCCCGGGTCGGGCCAAGTTTAGTTATTGAGTCTTTCTGTATAGTAAGTCTCAGTAACACCCCGGAGTTGGGAAGTTGGCGGTGTTTCACCCCCGTACCTCGGAGAGCACGTAAAGCCGTCGGTCCTGCGCCTTAACTCTCACTGGTCGTGTCGAGTGGTCGTCCCACCAGAGTATGAGAGTGATAGGAATATATAGTGCACTTGTGTCTGCGCGTACACTTGTGTACTATAATATCTCCTGCGCAGTTGGCTAGTCTCAATGAGATTAGCCGCCGTGGCCAGAATCGGCTAGGAGAACATCATCGTCATCAGTATAGTGATATCTTGATTCATTCTCTAGGGTTTTCCAGATTCCGCTAATGTAGAGAAACTGCGAATAGAGTGGCTTTAATCTCTATATTTAGGCAGTGGTGGCCCAGTGGTAATGCGCTCGCTTGGGAAATCAAGTGAAGCGAGTTCAAATACCTGGTCTCGCACCTATGATATTTAGCAAAGATCTGTGAAGTCCGCCAACCCGCACTTGGCCAGCGTGGTGGACTATGGCCTCATTCTCCCTCGTACTAAAGGGAGGCCCGTGCCCAGCAGTGGAACGTTAAAAAGGGCTGAATATAATCTCTATATTTTATTTTCTCTATTAAAAGACTTAAAATTATTAAAACAATTCCTCATCATGCATAGTAAACAAAAAATATCTTGTTCGGAAAACGTTCCTTAAGAAGTCTCGGTAAAACTATCTGTTTGGATTTTTTCGCGGATTTATTTTAATTTTTAGTTATCGACGTTAAGAATGCTTTACAGCGGGAGAGACTCCCGCGAGCATTATAAATCAGCGGAAAATTCCGAATAGATAGTTTTATTTAAAACTAGCAGAACCCGTGGCTTCACTCACGCTAAAACTGCAAAAAGTCTCTGAAAAGGTAGTTTCATGCAAACTTTCATCCCCTATATAACTCCCTTATACGATGAATTTCGAAAAATGCTAAAATACGTATTTATTTATTTTTATTGAACAGCATTAATACCAAGTTTCAATTAATTCTGATCATAAATATTTTTTGGATTGTATTATAACGTGTTTTCCCGTGGGAATTAGATAATCTCCCGCGGTAAAAAGTAGCCTATGTCACTCTCCAGCCCTCCAAATATCTCTACACAAAACATCACACCAATCCAACACTCCGTCCGTGAAAGAAAGACAAACAAACAAACAAACAAACAAAACACTTTCACATTAATAATATTAGTATGGATGTGCAATATTCGTGTATATCTAAGAAAGTATAAAGTCTCAGTAAGAAAACAGAACAACAAATAGCCAATTAAAAAAAAGTTACATATCACACGAAAGAAAAAAAAATAGATTTAGTGACTCAACTAATCTCATTATTTGTTCGTTAATCCCAATACTGTTTCCAAATTAAAAGAGAATCCATAGCCCGACACAATGGCCCAAACTTACCAAATTATTCCTCTTACCGGTAAAATATCGCGTGCTTGCCAAAAATAACTCAAATGTGTCGCTATAAATCCAGTGCAGCGAGTTTAGTTTCAATTGGTCCGCTATTGGCCGACGGAATTTGCGACAAAATTTTCAAAGTTTCGAAACTCGCAGCACTTTTCTTTGAGATAACTTTGTCAGGTATGGACACGTTTGTTACGTTTGATTTATTTTAGTTTCATTCTAAGCATACGATGAGTCCGAAAGTTGTGTCTTGATGTTAGACTTGGCTGAGTTTTTGGAATCCAATCTGCTTTACTCAATTGAGTAGGACGATAATATATGTACATATTATGTATATACGAGTACTTGTAATTCTGTTTGCTCAGTTTCAATTAATATATTTTGTTTATTTGGTCAAAAATCGCTTTTGTGGAATCACTCTCACTCACCCTTGCTTCGCTTGGGTTCGTCCCTAGCTTAATTTCCCATACAAACTTTCATCCCCATTTTCACCCCCTTAAAGGATGATTTCCGAGATAAAAAGTACCTTATGTCCTTTCCATATTTTCTTACCCAGATCCAGAGATTACCCCCTACATCGTCACAACCTCACAAACCCACAAACTCACAAACTTTACCTCTTTATAATATTAGTTAGCACAGTTAGCTAGATTTCCTAAATATCTGAAAAATTGCAGCAAGGTAGATTTTTTTTAATTTATAGCTATGAATATGTACCCCAGGATGCAGTTAAAATACGACTATGGAATAAAGCTACTTCTGCTATTTAAGATTTAAAGTCAACGTATTGTGTTTTGAAAAACTACATTGCTCTTATTTTTCAGGGTAGATTAGGGTAATAATGTTCTAGTAAATTCTCAGCTTTACAATTATATATAAAAGTATATTTTGTTAAAGCCGTGCGAAATATCATAATTTTTTAATATAGAAAATATTTCTATAATTATTATTAAACATTACTTGCGGGAATCAAACTACACAACACCAGTGATTATAAATAACAAAACGTTTAAAGCAAGTTAATTTCGTTACAATAACATTTTTGTTCATCCTGCTATTTTCAGCTGTCCTATTTATTTAATTTAAATCATCAAAATAGATTTACTCAATATAATAACAAATTTTCATTGTATTTAAGCGCATTATTAATGTACAATAATGTATTTTGATAAGTCTCAGTTAAAACCAGGGTCTTACTGAAACCATGATTTTCAAAAACGTGACTAATAATTCAGTATCTATATATAAATTGGGAAAGGCAAAACAGTTCTGATTTTTTTTTTGTGTTTACAAGAAAAAAATTTTGGAAGCAGTTTTTTTCATATAGATAGGTAAATGTTATTTATATAATGTTTTTCTCTTCTTAATACTGATTATTGTATAAGAGTTTCTATCACTGGGTAAACACTAATCCATACTTCCATACTTGATATTATAAATGTCAAAGTGTGTTTGTTTGTCTGTTTGTTTGTTTGTTTTAAAAACTATTCACGATTAGATTTACTTGAAATTTGGTATTAATGCTCTTCAATACAATCAAATAAATATGTGTTTTAGCATTTTTCGAACTCATTCCATAAGGGTGTAAAATAGAGGATGAAAGTTTGTATGAAACCTAGTTTTTAGAGCTTTTTTTTTTGTAGTTTTTGCGCGAGCGAAGCCGCGGCTTCTGCTAGCATAAAATAAAATTATACATTTTTTTCTCAATGTAAGAACTAAAGTCTTATTTGGTATGATGATGTTAAGGATGTCAGTGTGGGAGTTTTGCAAGTTATCAAGCCAATAATAGGAAGTAGGATGAGATGATAACAGTTTTGTACAAAAAAATGTATTACTTGAACGCAGAAACATTGAAATAGACATATTCTTTAAAAATAAAATTCAGATAAAGCCCATAATAATATGAAATCTAAACAAATTTTTAATTCCTCGACTGTGATCTTGATGACTGTGCGGTCGCGGGTTCGAGTCCCGCTGGGCATCCATTTGTGTGTTGAGCACGAATGCTATGGTATCCATAACACAAGTCTCGTAGCTTACCATGAAACTAGATGGTGATGTGTGTTATTGTCTCAACTTATTTATTTCCTTGTAATAAGTTTTCATAACGTTTCTAATTCCATTATATACTTTATCAATAAAGCCTTTACTATGTAGTATGTAGATTCTAGGTACAAACCTCGGGTTAGTAACCGCAAAACGACCGCAGCCGTCAACGAGGCCTACAGAAAGTTTAGTGTTGCGATACATGTTGTGCTATGGACTACGATATAAAAGACAGCGATATTCATAAAAATATTAAAGTACTGCTTATTAATATTAAAAGTAGACCAATTTTGACATTAATATCTGCTAATTAGGTTTGATTTTCGAATAGATTTGTATTGATCACACACTTTCTTCACTTAAGGTTTTCCATTTCTCTTCACAGCAGAACTGACTACGTGTTAGTTACACTTTCATCATTGACTAACTTCACTGTTCTCACGTTTTTGTAATAAATACAAAAAATGTAAGTGTATTTGTTACTGTATCGATAAAAAGATAGCTATCTCTGACCAGCCATTAGGTGCTATCATGAATGATTTCAATGTCGTTATCATTATATGATATATATGGCACGAATCGATAAAATTGCGATTGCTATATCTACTAGAGTTCCTTTACACAAGTTGTCTTTCTTAAGTCAATGTCGCTAAAAGATATTATAATAGAAAAAAAATAAGGGTGTTGGATGAGACGGGTGACATATTATTGGCTATATTTAGACATAACGCTTAAATAGATCGATTCCATATAATTTGTATTTTACTATTAGCGATGACTATTGTAGAATATTATCTCTAAGCCTGTGAGATATAAGCCATTTTTGTTCCTTTCACTTATATCTGTTAACGTGACATATTTATTCACAAAAATGCGGCATGTTTATGAGTAAGTTAATTAATTGAGTAAATGAGAATATACATAAGTATAAAAAAAATTGTAATATTCGAAGCGCATGCACCATACACCATGTATATAGGTCAGAGAGTATTCTCTAAATGAGTGCATACAAATGAACGCGAATCTTAGAGTGGCCCCTTTCTATGGCGTACTGGGTGTTACCAGCTTAATTGCTTTTTCCGTAACATAAAGTTAACTTTCAAGCGATTTCAACAATCACTGGACAACTTAATTTTACTCGTCATTTTGATTAAGCCTGCCATAGCTTATTTCATCACTTCCTTTTCTATCATTTTGCACATATTTCAAAAAGTTGGCAATTTTTTAAATAATATAGATGGTGTTTTATTTTGAAAACTAAAAAGTAGAACGCTTTTTTTATATATATTGTTCGAATTCATTTATTTATAGCTTATCTGAACATATTGTTGAAATTTTAATCTTAAAGCCATTTAATCAAGTATAACTATGTAAATACTTCCTCGGTGGTGTAGTGGCTAGTATGTATGGCTGCACATGCGGAGGTCCTGGGTTCCAGTACCTAATCGTGCTTAGTTTAGTTATTGAGTCTTATTAGTTTAGAACGCTCTTAGAAGAGCCTGGAGTTGGGAAGTTAATGGTATTTCATCGCCGTGTCTTGGAGAGTATCTAAAATCGTCAGTCCTGGGTCTTAACTCTCACCGGTGGCATCGAACTTTGAGAGTGAAAATGAATTGAGAATGTACTTCAGTCTACGTGAATACTTGTGCACTATAATATCTCCTGCGCAGTTGACTAGTTTTAGTGAGATTGGCCGCCGATAAATAAGCAAAGGCAAAACTGTCCTTTTTTCTCCTCTGTTTGTCACCCGACTTTCTTTTTTTTTTGCTGAATAGCCATTGGCGAGCTTTAGTGTTATTAATAAAAAAATGGAAACAGTTATTTTTTTATATAGATAAGTAAATTTTATTCACATTTGTTTTTCTCATATTTTCAATAATGATCATTGGACCGATACGAATTTCGATCACTAGACGAGCACTAGTGGTAAATGTACATTGTACGTAATATTGATATAGAAGGAAAAACTGTACGCGATTACCACGTCATTAGTAAGGTTACTATGTAAGACGATGACTTCGAGAGACATTCATTTTACACACACACACACACACACACATATATATATATATATATATATATATATATATATATATATATATATATATATATATATATATATATATATATATATATATATATATATATATGTGTGTGTGTGTGTGTAATAATAATTATATATATATATATATATATATATATATATATATAATTATTATTTTGTATAAAAATGCGTATAGATTGTCTAATAAAAGTTTAAACATTAATTATTTTATTATATATTAACTTCACAATTCAATAAATTTAATATAAAACAACAAAGTAAATTTGTACTATTATATGATATAAGAATTGCTCATTTATATAAATTTATTTCATGTATCTCGGAAACGGTGCTAACGATTTGGATCAAATTTTGTATTTAGATAAAGTTTTTCTAAGTTTACCTAAAGGTACCCTACCCCTTCTATATTCTATAGGTCTATTCTGAAAAAACGCATCTTTTTAAAAAGAAATAACTAAATATAAGGGCCTTTTTCTATCTGCTCTCACCTCTGATGCTGACAATTTTATATAGCTCCATCGTAATTTTTGTGGTACTTGCATTGTCCCCAATGGATGATAACCTACTGAACGAGCGCCTACGCCGAGCTAACCTTGGTCGCCCAGGTAATTAAAATAATATGTACAAAATTGAACTATTTAAAACGTCGAATTTATGATATTTATACATTACACTTTTTCTTTGTAATCATTAAAGTTAATTTCACCAGTTTAATATTGAAATTAATGCTTATTATCTCAAAAACATTTTGTTTTGTTTTTTTGTTTGTTAAAAATTTTATGTTGAATTTGCATGAAATTTAAATTATTAATAATTATTCCTCTATAATTTAAAGTTTTTAAATAATATAAAAAATAAATATAATAAAAAAATAATAGAATAAATAAAGCTATATTATTATTCTGTAATAAAGTTCATATAAAATAAAAAAGCGTTGGGGCTAGGAGCTTTCATTTATTTTTATATATAAAGGAGCTTTCACATTTTTATTCGACATACATAAAGTAAAAGTAAATAATATTTTAGATTTACTAACATTGAAAACGGGCGCCCACACAAGAATTATTGAAAAAATATGAAGAGTGAGCACCATTCCTATACAAAACACCCAACTTATAAATACAATAACATACCTAAATGGATGTTATATTAAAGAAAAATTCATTAACTAATGATAACTTTGATCTCAGCTTTTCTTTCATCTTTTAATTTTTTCATTTTCATTTACGATATATTGGCGTTGATAAGTACGTTTTAGAGAGGAGATGAGGTTGGCCAGGAGCCAGTACTATGAACGTGCACGACTACGTAAGGAACATACTAATTGACTGTTTCTCTTCCAATGGATAAAATAATAGCTATTAAAATATATCTGGTTTAAATTTAAATTAACTTTGAAATTGTCGCTAAGAAAGGTATTGTAAGATTGTAATATCTTTAAACTAGTTTTACCCTCTCTATTTAATATACATACATCTATACTTAAAATCTATACTAATATTATAAAAGAGGTAAAGTTTGTGAGTTTATGAGTTTGTGACGTTGTAGGGGGTAATTTCTGGATCTACTAAACTGATTTAGAAGAAATTCCTTAAGAAGATAGTTTGAGACTCTGGGAAGGGCATAGGATTTTTTATCCCGGAAATCAGGGAGTGAATATTGGGATGATAGTTTGTACGGGGAATCAAGCTAGGGACGAACCCGAGCGAATCGAGGTTGAGTCGCTAGTAATATTATATACATGTATCGTCAATTTTTGGCTAATACTAGTTAACAGTAACCTATCTGTCTCCAGGTTATAGTCTATATGTGTACTAAATTTTATCAAAATTCAAAAGAATATATATATATATATATATATATATATATATATATATATATATATATATATATATACATACATGTACAGGGTCATTTTTAATTCACTGAAAACCTTTTGGGAATATACTGGTTACATCATAATAACAACATATGTAAGAAAAAAATAATAATATTTCTTCAATTTTACAAAAAAAAAAGTATTTTTATTGCTCCTTTTAAGCGGTAATAGTTCAGCAATTAGCAAACGAAAGCGCGTGTCCGGTGGAGGGGGAGGGGTGGAGGGGTGTAGGAAGTGGCCCTTATTTAAACTTGGCCAGATGATAGAACTTTACCGCTTAGAAGGTACAATAAAAATATGTTTATTTTTGTATAAAAATAAAAATTTAAGAAATAGTAAATATAATATAGTAAATAGTATATACCCAAAAGATTTTCAGTAAATTAAAAATGACCCAGTATATATATATAGTTTTCTTTAAAATATTTTAAAGTGGTTTTAGGCATACTTTTTCAGTTATTAAACAAAACATCACATTAATTCGTTAATACTTATATATTGCTACGTAAAAGACTTACAACATACACCTTTCAAAATTATAATTTTAGTACGGATTAATGGTGCATTTAATATTAGAGGGTTCTTAAGCTAGCCAAGTGACTGTTTACAAGCTAGAACGTCTAATCTGCCAAGTCAAATTTAGAGACATCTTTCAGCCAACAAGAATGCTTGACTTAGTTGTTGAGCTTACAAAGGAAGTTAGGGAGTTTGCAGTCAAACTATGGGAGACATGTTTATGATTTCAAATTCCAAGTTATGTAAAGGAAAATTCTATTATGATACAAAATGTAGAAGTATCACTTTTAGTGCAACAAACATTGTATTGAATGACGTTTTGTGTAATCTCAGACTAAGGAATAATATACAGAGTGGAACAAATGGAGCGGCATGGAAGAAAACAAGGGATTCATATTTTAAAAAATAATCATATTATTGCTATTATTATTTTTATTATTCATATTTTATTCTCAAAAATTGTACATTAATTTAACCAATACGTCATATAAAAAATTCCCTTATTCTTTAAAGAAATCTAAAATAGTAGCATAAACAGCATATTACACTACTATTTTTGACTCTGGCGGACTTCGTCTATATAATTCGTTAGCCTAAGTATATAATATGTATAATGACTCTTGCAAATCTATTTTTTTTTAAGAAAGAAATGATATTTTATATCAAAAGTATTTCTATATATTTTACCTTTTTTACCTAGTTTTCACCATTTTTAAATATTTTTACCTTACTTTCTTATAAATTATTAAGAATGGTATACGCTTGATCGCGTGGTAAAAGTTACTTTCGTCAATTTGTAATTGCTTTTTAATTAAAAAAGTTTTCCTGCTCCAAAATTATTTAAAAATTAATTATTTCACCATTAGATGTGGTTTATTTCCCAAAATTTATAGAAACTGTATAGAAAATGAAGACTATAAAAACTGTGTTTTTAACCGACTTTAAAAAAGGAGGAGGTTCTCGATTCGGATGTTTATATTTTTTGTGTATGTTTCGGTAATATCTCCGTCATATATAGATGGATTTGCAAAATTTTTTTTGGTTCCAAAAAGATTTATTCCGAAATGGTCCCATTTAAATTTGAAAAAAAAAAATCCATCCCTAAGTGTTTCAAAATAGGGGATGATTGATTTTTCACCTACAGATTTTTCAAAATACTATCTTTTTATTTTGCTACTACTATGTTTACATTAAAAATGTAAAAATAAATAGTATTATAAAAACAAGTATTTATAGTAAATGAAAACTCAGTTATTTTTCACTTTTTAGGGGTTTTTTTTTTGAAGTTGGTTATGATTTTTTATACTAAGTAAGAATAAGCCATGAAAAAGGTATCTTTTATGAAACTCTAAAATAGACAACTCATCCCAGTCTTTATAAAAAATGATACATTATTTAATTCATTTACACTAATAATATTATAAGAAAGTTTATTAGGGAACTACCGACTCACCCGCGCTTAACGTTTTAAAGTTTAGCATATGTTGTAGTAGATTATATGTTGTCCCGGATAACCAGCTATCATATAAAAAAATCATCAAAATCCCTCCAATGGTTTTTCCGTGATGCGGTAACAGACAGACAGAAAAAAATTCTAAAAACTATAGATTCACCCTCTGTATCTATAATAATGACTATTTCAATAAGATTTCAAAATAAAATTTAATGTACAGATTCGACTTAGTTACAATTTTATTATATGTATAGATTAGTAACACACGAGTTTGTTATTTCCTCATGCTCAATGGACTTGAGTGAAATAGCGAGTGAAAGCTTATCGACGTACGCTTAGCTTTGGACGAAAGCTAATTGGTAATAAATTTCTATTTGCTTTTACGAAGTACAAATAAAAGGACAAAGTAACTTCTGACTTGGCGTTACACTTTCTATTCTACATTACAATTTGTTGTTTTTTACACTTATAGTCAGTCGCCTTAGTGCTTATATGTTCAAAATACCAATAAGTACTTGTTGTACTTTACAGAAGAGTTTTTTCTTCTATTTTAAAACCAAAGCTTGTCTTTTAAGATTTATCTATACATATAATAAAATTGTAACTAAGCCGAATCTGTACATTAAATATTTTTTGGAAAATCTTATTGAAATAGACATTATTATCGATACAGAGACCGAATCAATAGTTTAAGAATTTTTGTCTGTCTGTCTGTTACCGCATCACAGAAAAACCACTGCAGGGATTTTGATGAAATTTAGTATGATGATAGCTGGTTATCCGGGATATATATATGTATATATATATATATATATATATATATATATATATATATATATCCCGGATAACCAGCTATCATAGCTAGAGTACTTTTTACCGCGGGAAAATATCTTATTTCTAAGAAAAAATACAAAAACTGCAATGTAAGAGTAAACTAATAAGTAAAACCTAAGAATTTGGTTTTTGGTCATCTGAACGCGGGCGGAGCCGCGGGTAATGCTAGTATACATATAAAGATAAAATACATCACTTTGGCTTTTTATAAGTAAAATATATATTTAACACCAATAAAATTGACATTTAAAAATCAATAATTCTGTATTAAAATTACTTTTGGTAAATTGATCGTTTTGAGAATAAGCACTGAGACGAATTATATTAATAAGAGGTAATTTTTAGGTTTGAAGCTTTGGAGTAGGGGTTATATCTGAAACTACTGGTTTGATTCTAAAAATTCTTTCACTAATGAAAAGTTACATTCCCGCTGAGTGTTATAAGCTATTTTTTATGCCGATAAGAATATTGTATTTACTGTGAGAAATCGTAGTAACTTTGATTAAAGTAAAAATTTTCATTCTTTATCGGCCTGCGCTGCCGCTTGAAATAAAGCAATAAAGCGTATGGCAAAAATATACCTAGGATACACCAGAGCGAAGCCAGAGCAAGTCGCTAGTTATCCAGAAAGATAGATGATTATTTCATAATCTGTGTATATATAAATAGGTAAAGTCGAACTGTTCCGTCGTACCCTTTCCCTTTATTGTTTGTCAACCGTTTTGTTTTATTCAGTAGCTATTACTATTTTAGTGTTGCCAATAAAAAAAATACAAAGAGTTTTTTTATACAGATGTAAGCTCTAATTAAATATGATTTTCTTAAATTCAATAATGAATTTGGTCGAATTACGAACACTAGTGTATTTAAATGCACAAAGTATAAATATTATTGAGTACTTTTAGAATAGTACCTTGTAATTTGGCCAAAAACTTGAAATTTCAGCGTTAAACAAAATTAGAACTACTTTACAATTTGTTGCTCGTTCAAAGTGAAATATTCTAGATATCTTGCTTTATATAAGGCACTAAACTATTCAACTATTCTACGAGTAGTATGTTGTACAATGAAATATTTGGAGTGGGAAGCTTCATATAGCTTGAAAGTTGTATGGGAGCTGCTATTTTCACTTAGCTATCTATTGCTCGGTTTTGATCTAACGTGCAATGGAAGATAAATAAAACTTCAAAGGAAATTGTTATTTTTTTTATTATTATCGGAAACATAGAAATAAGAAAAACTAAAACTATATTAATATAAGAATATGAGAAGTCCACGTATATAAGACATAAATAAATGTATTTATTTTATAAAAAATAAATTTTATTAAGACATGTACATTGTACATTTGCTTAGAATCTGCTTAAACGATTAGGTAATTTAAATAAAAGCGAAAGCAAAAAACTTCAAGTTATTTTTGCGCTGACTTCTCATGATGATATATAATATACATGATAGAGTTCTGTCACATAATACTTTCTTAGATTTACGCGAAATTTGCCATTTTAAATAAAACTTTCTTTTCAATTTTATTTCTCGGATTTATTTTTATTTTTGGTTCCCGACATTACGAATGCTTGCAGCAATCGTGGTCATTGTCAGTCTCTCGTCACCATGACCTCAGTCACAAATAATCATTCATCTAGATTAAGAAGTACCTCATGTTATGACACATGAAGAAAGCCGTAATTATTTATAAATTAAAAATTAAAAAAAATCTTGCATCGATTTTCATCAAACATAACTAAGAATACTCCCAATTAATTCACCTTTCAAACAAAAAAAAAGCAAAATCAAAATCGGTTCTTTCGTTCGGGAGTTACGATGTCACAGACAGACATACTCACACAAACACACACACACACGCAGACAGGTCCAACTTATAACACGCCGTCGTTTTTGCGTCGGGGGTTAAAAATAGTGTTTTCGCATTCAATAACAAGTTAAACATAAAATCGCGATCTTATGTCGTATTACTAAACTGTATGACCGTCGTATTCTAGACAGTAAACTGAGAAGCTATTACCTTTTATAGCTTTTCGCTGACCGAATGCAAGACCCCGTTTATATTACGATATCTTCGACACTTTAGAACTGAAGTTATGGTTTGCTAGTGACTTACCCTTGCTTCACTCGAGTTGGTAGGTACGTACGTATAGTGTGGCTACAGTTCAATAGATCTTTTGAAGAGGAATAATTCATTCTTTTAATATAACTGAATTGATTTACGTGACGTATACCAATAAAGCTCCCAGTTAGAATTATTTTTTCTGACACTTTCAACAACCATCGTCATATTTCTGTCAATTTACATAAAACCTTAACACCTCCAGGTAAATTTCTAAGAAGTTAATTAAAATTCTAAGAAATCTATTGTTAACTGACACGCTGGCGTGCCCGCGGTCGTGGGGGATTAATGAATTATACCTTAAACCATTCTTCATGAATCACTGCGTCTTCGTGAAAACCGTATAAAAATCCGTTCAGTAGTTTTTAATTTTACCGCGTTCAGACAGACAGACAGACGCGGAAGGAGACTTTATTTTATAATATGTAGTGATAATTATAATTTTTGTAAACTATTATTAATTTTTAAATTAAAAGTTGATACCTTCTCATGTAAGTAGTACTTTTCATAAAAAAACCACGCTCTAATCCGTTAATGAGTGCTTCATTATGTATGTATGCAGAATTTATATAATGTTGTTATTATAAATAATGCATATTATCCAGAGTACCTACATTATTGTGGCTATTAATTAGCATACAAGTTTCTATTAATGTAGTGACAAAACTAACTAACATGTTAAATTACTTGTTAATGACACATGCAAATAAAATAAATAAAACAATCTTTTTCGATGATTTGTATTGTAGTACACAAAATATGTAAAATCCATACTAATATTATAAATGCGAAAGTAACTGTGTCTGTTTGTCTGTCACCTTTTCACGCTTAATCCGCTGAAACGATTTAGATGAAATTTAACCCTGGTAATAAGTGCGAGGGAAAGGGGGGGGGGGGTTGTATGGTAAAACATTTCTTAAGTAAAGTAAATAAAACTCACCATACCTATGTAAATATAGTTTATTTATTTCATACTAACCTTTAAAACGTACTTAGGAACCTAAGCGAAGCAAGGTTGAGTCGCTAGTATGGAATAAATAATTTCATTGGGGCTATGCCACTTTTGTGCTAACGGTCGTGTACCTCGCAAAGACTGCACTAAGGTAATAAATGAAATTTTCTTAACAGAATTTTGTTGCCAAACGCTTACAAAGTAGCTCTAAAACATATATCTCTTATACAAGTCCACTACATATTCTCCTTAAATGCTCTTCCAGCCATGATTAAGAACGACCACATCATCAACAAGACAATAAAGTCAAGCGGTCTTGGCTCTCTGTGAGTCCATTATGTTTTGCGACGGAAGATAAATGACATCGCGATTTAGTCATTTGAAAATTTCCGTTCTGATTCAAGATTTTATTTACCTAGTTGATTGTAAATTTGGTTATACATTTTTTAAATATAAGTTTTCATACCTTTTCATCATATGTGTGGTGAGAACGATTAATGAATTTGAATAGGATGTTTACTGGCTGAAATCTGTGGATAAAGTTGTGGATGAAATCGTGTTCAGTACCAACCGATAAAAATAATCTTTGATGCCTTTATATAAATTACTAGCGGGTAATCCCAGCTTCGCTCCGTTTCACCTCTAGAAAAATAAAAACAAATCTATCCTACGGGAACTGCACATTTCTCCGGGATAAAAAGCAGCTTATGTGTTATTCTGATGTAGGAGCTATACTATTGTAAAGTTTCATTAAAATAAATTTAATTCTTTTTACGTGAAACAGTAACAAACATCCATAAATCTATACATCCAGACGTTCATACATCCTCACAAACTTTCGCATTTATAATATTAGTAGGATTTTAATCCATTGTAGTGTAAGTTTTTAATGTATAGCGGCTATTTCATTATAAAGTTTATTTATACAATCTTCTTTTAACTTTATTACATTCTTTATATATTATTTTATATTATTAGCTCACAATTATAAAGGATCGTAGCGAGATTGTGTAAACGGAATACACTATCTCTCGTACCTTTTACTTGATAGGACAATATTTATGGAAGGACTTTTAAAAAGGAAATGGCATAAGTAAAGAACATTTTATTTTTTTCATACAACCTCACTGCGTCTTCAGTTCTTTATACATAAATTGTATTTTGTGAATTTTTCCGTCATTACATTTGACCAGTTATTTTCATTTGTAGAAAAATCAGTTTGTATTTACTTCTTTATATAATAGTATTCAAAATGACATAAGATAGTAAAGATTTATTATTAACTAGCGAATCACCCTCGCTCCGCTCGGGTTCATCCCTGGTTACGTTGTAACGCTTAGTTTAGATTACTCAGAGATGAGATATTTTCCCACAGTAAAAAGTATCCTGTATGTTGACTGGGATAACCAGCTATCATCATACCAAATTTCATCAAAAACTGTCAAGTCTTTTTTTAGTGATGATTTCCCAGACAGACAAACAAAATAAAAAAAACTATAGATTCGGCCTCTGTATCGATAGTAATGACTATTTCAATAAGATTTTTCAAAAAATATTTAATGTACAGATTCGACTATGTTAGAATTTTATCATATGTATGGAAAACAAATATATCATTTAAATAATTAACGGTACGAATAATTCATGACTGAAAGATACATTTGTAATTATTATTTATGGTAACAATTGGTTAATTAAATAGAACGCAATAAATGAATTGGAATTAACCAATTATAAAAATAACAATATTAATCTGAATTTTGCACGTTTAATAAGTCATAACACGGTATAGCCATTGCATGTCCCTTTCATCGCCTTAGTGCTTATTTCTTCAAACGACCAATATTTGTTGTATACAGTAGAGGGTTTTTTTCTTTATCCCATTTTTAATATTATAAATGCGAAAGTTTGGATAGATGGATGGATGTTTGTTACTATTTCACGCCAGAACGGCTGAACAGATGTGAATGAAATTTGGCACACTTTTTATCCCGGAAAAATGTACGGATTCCGTGGGATAGATTCGTTTTCATTTTTCACAAGGAACGAACCCGAGCGAAATGAGTCGCTAGTTTTATATAAAAGCTTAATCTTTAGAATTTATATAGATATGTAAATTGATAAAATTAACATATTTATTAAAGTAAAATGTGTATTTAATAGAAATAGAATTCTATTGCTATTTTGTTATTTTTGTTAATCTTGTTTTATTAAGGACTTTTAAAAAGTGATTAATTCTGTATTAAAAATGAAAACTCTGTGGATAAATTAGTTATTAGAATAAATAAGCACTGAGACCATGCTAATTCACGCAAATAAATTATTATTTGTTAATATCCGTATAAAGTAGTCGTACTATCAGTACTGCATTTCATTCGGTGAATGAGACTCCACTCCAAACCAAACCACACCCTCCTTACCTTTCTCTATCCCTTCCTATTCCCGTCCTGAGTCCTTCTCCCTTTTCCTCCATGAACAACTTCCTTACCATTTAACCAACCAAGTCTAATCAAAACATACTTAATTTGATATCTTGTGTCTTCTCCATTCTACGTGACATTGGCGAAGTAATTTGTGCTCAACTGATTTTGACTTTGAAGTCTTAATAAAAGAAAAAGAATTAATAAAAGCATTCAATTGAATTAATTAATTCGAATAAATTTATAAGAACTGTGGAATTGTCAATTTCTACCTTTTGGTATTTAATTTAGAATTAGTGTTTTAAGTTGAGGAAGTTACCAAAGGATGCTGTTACATATGTTTATAATCTATTACCCTGGCACCTCCTTATGAGGGTGACGTCTCTCGCTTTCCTCAAGTGTCCCTGAGTTCTTATTGTATTCATAATATTAAATATTATAAATAACTGAGTAGTAACGCGCTTGCTTGGGAAACCAAGTGAAACGAGTTCAAATACCGGGTCTAACATCTCTGATATTTTCATTTGCGAATAATTTTGACATTGAGTCAAAAAATATGAATTCCGCCAACCCACACTTTGCCAGCGTGGTGGGCTATGGTCAGATCCGCCTCGTCTTGTAGGGATAATCGTGCCTAGCAGTAGTAGGATTAAAAAAAGGCCTAAATATATACACAATTGGCAACTTATATTACTAATAGTTCTGTGTGTTAAATTTCATTTAAATCAGACCAGCCGTTTAGGCGTGAAGTAACAAATTAAAAATCTAGTGGGAATATACTTTTGTATTCACGTATCACGTATCTGACGTGATCCGTAATTTAATCTTGGAAGAATTACGTTTTCCAGACAAAGTCGCCTTACTCGTATCTTGAGGGGCTTCATGGAATTAAAGATTATATAACAAAGATCAAAAGGGAGTATATAGACCTTTTGAATATCTTTTTAAAAATATAATATATGCTTATATAATAAAATTCTAACTGAGTCGAATCTGTACATTGAATATTTTTTAGAAAATCAGTCTACCTGGGAACGCATCTTGAGAAAACCATCGAACAGATTTTGATGAAATTTGGTATATATATATTATAAAATATGATAGCTATCCGATATCCGATAGGTATCTGGGTCAACATATAGGATACTTTTTATTGCGGAAAATATCTCATCTCTGAGAAATCTATACTAAAAGTTAAAACGTAACTAGGGGTCAACCCGAGCGGGGCGAGGGTGAGTCGCTAGTTTAATATTATAATTTTCCTAAAAAGTAAGATTAATCTAGTGACGGATTGAAGAATGGTACAATTTTGGTAACGAAATATAGAGCTTAGCCTGCGGTCTTACTTGGGCGTTCACCAAAAAGAAACAAGATTGCCGTGTATCTTATGGTAGGCAGTGTCAATATAAAAATATATGCTTGGAATATAACAGCTAAAGGTCGTTGAGACTTTACGAACGACTTTAACAAAAACATGAGCAGGCGCTTTTCTTTACAAAAAGCGAAAGGTTGTCAGTTTATCTTTTTCTAATGATTTCTGATTTTTTTTCTTTATATATGCATTTACCTTTTATTCTGGTATATACAGTAGTACCGTAGCTGATATAAGATATAAACCATCTAGGGTAAACCATGGGCAAAAGGGAGGGCGGTACAGTGATCAAAGTTTTATATTCCTGAGTGCCTTCACATCACAACATCAAGAAGTTATTCTGAAAGAAACATGTGTAAGTAGTATTATATAATGACCGGCACTATATTTTCGCTTCACGAGTCACTTTTTGACTAATGTTTTCGATAAAAAATTTATAAGTAAAATTAGTGACGTTCCCTCGCTTAGTTTGAATACACCTAAAATAGCCATAATCTATCTGTGTACTTTTCATTGTCATTGTTCTCAAAATAGTTTTATTTAAATTGTCATTTTTTTGCGTAAAGCTAAATAAGTATTGTGAGGACTTGAGCTATTTATAAACCAAAAAAAAAAAAACATTTTTAGGTAGATTGAAAATTGTGGGCTAAAGCTATTTATTAAAAAAAATCAAAGTCCAACAAAATGGAGTGAAAAAGGTTTGCTTCGAGAAATTAAGTTAACTATGCTTTTAGAAAAATTGAATTTATCAATTTTATGTAAGAAACTATGCTTCCAAGCTTACGAGAATAGAAAAATAGAAATATGAAATTACAGTGCATTAGCGAGATAAGCCGGGGCGGGACGCTAGTTTATGATGTATTCAGGCTTTTTTAACGTCCCACTGCTGGGTACAGGTCTCCTTTTAATATGAGGGGGATCACGCTATAGTCTACCACGCTAAGTGACTTTACGTGTCTTTCGAAAACTCTCATACATGTAAGTTTCTTCACGTAGTTTTCCTTCACCGTAAGACAAGTGGTAATCATGTTGAAGGTGCGAGACCCGGGATTTGAACCCGCTTCATTCAGTTTCCCGACCTTACGGGTTACCACTGGACTACCACTGCCTCAGTTATATTATTATAAATAGGTCAAAATAATACCAAGATTGAATTGGACTTCTTATCAGTCACATTATATACCCGAAGTCAGCTTAAAGTGGTAAATATATGAGAAAGGGTCATGTAACAATGTGTTTGTGTTTAACTATAACCCTTCATAAGAAGGTAAAATTAATTATGATATCATTTAAAGTTATTATACTTAAAATTTATACTTATTAGGTTCTTAGTCTTAATATTGTAAGAAAATATCGTGTATTTTAATCAAGATTTAGATTACAATTTTGCGTGTCTTATTTCTATTTAATCCACATCTCTATCATAAGCCTCACATTATATAGGTCATAGAAGGGAGAAATAAAGACGTAAACCTTTATCTATATATGTTTCTGAAATAAATTACGTAAATCTTTCCTGATCGGCTTCAGAAAGGAGGATTTACTTGGGTGTGTGTGTGTAACGTGATGTCTTTATTGTTAACCGTTTTTTTGTTTATTAATCCTATTAATTAATTATTATAAATGCAAAAGTTTGGATGGATGATTGTTTGTTACTTAATCACGTCAGAATGGCTGAACGGATCTGGATGAAATTTGTTACAGAGATAGATTATAGTCTGGAATAGTACATAAATTAGTTTTTGTCTCGGAAGAACGCACAATTCCCGTGGGAAAGCAGGTTTTCTTTCACAGAGATTTTCTATTCTATACTTACCGTTTAACATACCTAGGGATGAATCCGAGCAAAGCGATGGTGAGTCGCTTGTTAGTTATATTTGAGAAGTTTTCTAATATTCACTACAAGATGAAAATGCTGGTAAAAAGTTTATTCTATGTGATATTGAAGTCAGTGTATTTTTTTCTTAGTAAGTTATTACAATTCAGACTACTGACTAAACAATTTAAAAGTTACATTAAAATCGTCACTCTAGCCGTGTATAGGTGGTATATTATTAAAAAGGCGAAACATCAAACATAACAGTTGATTTGCATTCTATTTCTATTCTATCCTGTTCGGTTTCAAAAAACATTCATTTTTACAAATTACATATACAATATATGAATATTTTGTTGAACCATAACAATTTAATATGATAATATTATACATATACAAGTATGACAAATTTTATATAGCATTATATCTGGTTTTCTAAAATCTTTTGTAAATTTTCCTTGGAATACCGACATGTTATTGAGCGCTTTGCAGCCGAATCACGTACGATGTGAACTAATCAGTCTTTTCACTTGGAGTGACCGAGATTGTCTGTAATTGGTTGTTTAATAAGAGCTTCATACAAGGCTTATTGACTTCTTAGTTCAATAGTCACTCTAATTATTTTATTATTTATAAATGCCAGTTTGTATGGGAGTGATAAAAACAGAGTGAGAGAATGTGCTTGTTTACTCTTCAAGCTGTAGAAGTTTAAGAGATTTGAGTGACTTTCGAAATGAAGGTAGCTTATTTATTAATTACTAGCAGAACCCGCGGCTTCGCTTGCGCTAAAACTACAAGGAAAAACTCTAAAAGGGTAGGTTTCATACAAACTTTTATCCCCTATTTTACCCTCTTATGAAATTAATTTCAAAAAATGCTAAGACACGTATTTATTTAATTATATTAAAGAGCATTAATACCAAGTTTCAAGTAACTCTAATCATCAATATTTTTTGGGTTGTATTATAACGTGTTTTCTTGGTAAAAAGTAGTCTATGTCACTCTCCAACCTCTCAACTATCTCCACAGAAAAAGTCAAGCCAATTCGTCACTCTGTCTCTACGTAAAAGAAGGACAAACAAACAAACAAACACACTTTCACATTTGTAGTATTAGTATGGATATTATATAATATTATAAATTGTTTTTCGTAGATATTTTAAATTTTATAACATTTTTGTCTTGTTTTAAATCATTTGCGCTGTAGATGTTTTATTGCTTTCACGTATTACGAGAATACAAGATTAATTTTAGCAGTTCACATAGATGAACTTAATGAAATAAACCGATACCGTTATCGTCTTATTTTAGTCAGTGAGTATAGTTATCGCAGGAAATATATGAAATTCTACTTAATTAAATTATATACAAAACTGATAATATCTAGGGAAAAAATTTAAAAGTACGAATAAATGAAGTGCTTGGTAGACGTTGGCAAGCTCTTGGCAAGTTAACTAAAAGCTTAAATAGCAGACAGGTATTTCTTTTGTAACATCTTGGCACCAATTTTTATCTTAATTTTTAATCAGTTAAGCAATGTAGTGAAAAATAACATCGTTTTATTTAACACATTGATCTTTAAATGGCTTGAATGTTGTTTGTGCAATTTTATATTAGGAAGTTATATGCTTATTAAATTATTTCAAGTATACAAATACAATGCAAATGTTTTTTTTTTGATGCTATGGAACGATAATCGAAGTTTTTAATTAAATTTATTTTACTCGTTGCCTTATTTTTTCAAACTACTAATACTTGTTTCGCTTTAATTTTTTTTTTGGAAAATATTATTGAAATAGTCATTATTATCGATACAGAGGCCAAATCTATAGTTTTTAGAATTTTTGTTTGTTTGTCTATCTGTATGTTTGTGACCACATCACCAGAAACCACTGGACTGATTTTGATGAAATTTGGTATGAGGTTTAGTAGCTGGTTATCCGGGTCAACATATAGAATCCTTTATACTGCGGGAAAATATTTCATCTCTGAGAAGTCTACACTAAACGTTAAAACGTATCTAGGAACGAACCCGAGCAGAGCGAGAGTGAGTCGCTAGTTTTAAATATTGTTCTACAAGCAAAAGTTGAATGTTTTCTTAAAATTTATACATATGACCTGAGGTATAAACTTAAAATTAAAAATAAAGATAAATATAGGCTCTCAGTTAGGTAAGTTGTTTTCCTATCTCCCGCATGCTACATATTATCAGAAACTTAATGTATAATTGTACAATGTGGCGAAGTGGCGAGGCGTCCATACAAGACGTCTTACTTTAAAATTATTTTGCTATAGTTTTACATACATTTAACTTTTTAAATATAAAAATGTTCTTTGGATATATATTGTTTCGGACGACCAGAACCAGGGTATGTCTAGTACCCGGAGGTCGACCTGGGACAATCTCCCAGACGTTCTTGGCGTACACGGCAGTATGTCCGTTCGCTGGTAATGTACGCCACCACGCACCCCTGAATGCGTAGCTTGGGTCCCGATCCACTAGGGTTTCTTCGTTGACAGGAGACTATACTTAGAGGCGATGAAATAAAAACACAATTTTTCCTTTTTTCTCTCTTGGTTTCGGTTCTTCCTTTTCCTTTTAGTTGTTGCCTCTTCGGTGGCTGTCTTGCGACTGACTTGAATCGAGAAATGGCTCGCCTTTTATTTGGCCCGTTAATACCTTACAGAGAGCCGCGTACTTTGAGCTCATTTTTCGAGTAAAATTTCCCTAAACCGAAACCTTGAGAGTCCTTTTATTTTATGTTTTCAGTAAAACACCTTACACATATTTATTTATTTACATGCCTTACATACTATTATACAATATTAAAACATAATATTCAATATATAATAATTAATTAAAAAGTCTTAAAACAAAATTATCTAACTTTCTAGGTTGCTACATTTTTACTATACATTTTCCCTTATAACTTTTGAACGGATAGTCCTATCGACCTTATTCTTGTTTTATTATAAGTTTTATAATAAAATCTATTATTTAAAACATAAACTATTATGCTATTGCAAGAAACAAAAAATCTCATTTTCAAGTTACGTAATTATATGCTAACATTTTACTTACGTACCTATTCCTTTCAAATTAATGTTAAATAGTCTTATATGATTCAAATAAGCAAAAAATACTCTAAACTAACCTTATTACACTAATTAGAACTTATTTTAACATAATAAATCTAATGAGATTTCATATTTACAACAATTATTCATAATACGCTAAAATGACATTGTCCCTATATTAATACACACGTTACTCGAAGATAGGTTTTCCGTCGCCGACATATACATATATATATATATATATATATATATATATATAATATATATATATAATAGCTTTATTTCTTTCTGCATTAATACGTACATAAAAATTGTATATTTTGGAACGGCTTACCTCTGCTAAAATTTCACCCTTCGCCATTATGTCCTTAATTCATAAACAGATTTTTGTAACCGCAAAATTGATTTTAGATGAACGGTTTTAGATCATACACTTTGTAAATAAATAAATATGTAAGGACATTAAGACGCAACACCATCTAGTTCCATGGTAAGTTACGGGGCTTGTGTTATGGAGACCAGATAGTTGATACACTACACATATATAACTAAATACATACATATTATTAACACCCACGACTGGAGAGACAAACATTCGCGCTCATCACACAAATGAATGCCCCCAGCGGGACTCGAACCCGCGACCGCTAGCACAGCAAGTAGGGTCACTACAACCTGAGTCATACATGTCGTCAATAGATAAACATAAGAACGGAGATTACATCTTATCATAACTTTTCTATATAAAACTACACCACAGTGTCACCAATTTTGCAAGTTATCAAAAAGCTCCCGCAGCTAACAACAAACCATCCATAAGCTTTTAATCTGATACTTCAAATCTGAAAAAGCTTTGCAGTCAAAAAAGACGAACTAGAACATTGAATATAACTTCATAGGATCCAAGTTTGAAACCATTCGTATAGCGGATATGAAAAAAAAATTGGGAAACTTTACCTCATCCATCACGATTCAAAGTTTTTTGGGATACCGAGTGATTTTAACAGGCGTAAGCCGTTTATCAAGTGAAAGCGTTTTGCTGATGATTTAATAGATGCCAATCATGCTTGGATATATAGATGGCTGTTCTTTTGTCCTAGAGTGGACATAAATTGGGTCGATTAAGAATCTGACAGCTATAGTGTGATGGATAGGAGCGTTTCAGATAGTGGATATGACTCCTCAATGTACATTAAATACTTCGGTTGAAAACACCAGGTGCGAGCTATTTTTCGTTTTATTTGTACAAATCTATATTGGTGTGTTTGAAAAATGAGAAACAAGCCATTCACTGGAAATAGACGTATTTTTGTTTTGTTTTCTCCCAAATCTAGTGTCTCTTGATAAGAAATTTATGGGACCACTTTAGCTGCTTGTGTACACTTTTTTCATACATAGTTTATTAATATTAACCTTTCAAAGCACGAAAAGCCACAGGTGGCTCGCTTAACAATTAATTTCTTAGAATTTAACCGCGAGGTGTTAAGTAAAAAGTATCCTATTTTTGACCCGGATAACCAGCTATCATCGTATCAAATTTCATCAAAATCCCTCCAGTGGTTTTTCCGTGATGCGGTCACAGACAGACAGACAGTCAGACAGACAAAAATTCTAAAAACTATATTTTCAGTATCTGTATCGATAATAATGACTATTTCAATAAATATTTAATGTACAGATTCGACTCAATTAGAATTTTATTATGTACGTATATACATATAGATAACATATTTTTATTTGTGAAGCTAAATTCTTTTTAATAACAAACTACAAACAAATTTCAATATTGAATTATCTATATATAATAATATTTGTTAGTTCATGTGAAATGTAAATAGATTCGTTTGATTATTTTTATGATGTTTTTTATGATATCTATGTTTAACATTTGTTTTGTTTATTTGACATAAAAATAATATTAGCATAAAAATCTAAAACGTTCAAAGTTTGGTTGATTTTTTTTTATCCCAATCCAAAGTTAACAACACAATATATAATCGTATTTAAATATTTGAAATACTTTATTTTTCAATACATAATTTAGTTGTCGTTTGTAAGAGCTTTTCAGTCGTGTACAGTTTTGCGGTAAAAGCAATTCGAATCCGAGATGGACTGCAAAATTGATGCACCGTCTCAAAAAGCTCGAGCATTCCTTACAATAGATTTAAAAGAATTCAATCTAGACTCTATTTTAAGGTTGTAAAATATAAACAATATATAACTTTTTTAGTTTTCGCGTTCTATTTATTGTATAATATTGACACTACGAGACTTAAACGTGTGAATTGGAAGGACGGAAGTGGGTAAATACTTTATCCCGACGTATCAACTGAGAAGCAAAGCCGTGGTCACGGGCGTCGGATTACACGAGGTATACACGCGTTTATATCCCGTAATTTTATTATTTTATAATAAACAATATACTTGTATATAGTACTAGGTGACCTAAGGTTTTTTTGCTCAAATCAATTAAGCTTGTGATTTTTGAGTTAATACAAAAGTTCTATAGAAAATAGAACTTTCAGTTTTTTTCAAGTCCCATGGGAATTTCATTGGACACTTTTTTCAATTTTTCCTCGTAATAACTTATTCGTACTTTAACAAACGTTTTAAAATATCCATACAGATAAATAAAATTGTAATGATTATTAAAGTTGTTTTACTAAATGCATATGAAATTGTATACGGTACTTATAAGAAAAAAAAAACATTTTTTTAAATTTTTGTCTGTCTGTCTGTCTATTTCAGATAATCTCTGAAACGGCTGGACTGATTTTGATGGGACTTTCACTGGAAGATAGCTGATCTTATAGGGAGTAACCTAGGCAATTATATTTTAGAAAATGAATTAGGATTAAGCTCAAAAAAATTGGAACGTACCTGAGTCGCTAGTATTATTATAATTTCATAAGCAGAATTTGATTTTACTCTCAAAAGCTTCTACAATTAACATTTGACCAATCACGGTGCTTTTTTATGAACTTCACTTACTACTTTGTTATCATATTTTGAAAGTCAACTGCTGCTTATCGATTTGAAACTTTGTAGTTGATAATGTAGCAAGGAGGCAAAGAAAAAAATCTATAACTTTTAAGCTCTTTTATTAAATTTAAGCAAGTAGGTACCATTCCAATATTCAAATAGTACAGTTAGTCTAATTAAGTTTTTCTTAGATTTTTTCTTAAATTTTTTTTATTAAACCAGCAACACTGGTCATCGCTAAACTCTGGCTTCCCTAGGAGTGAACTTCACCCAAATCTATTCACGTGTTTCAAAGTTAAGAAGTAACAAACATACATCAATACGTGTAAAACCTTTTAGATTCATTATATTAGTTTGATAATGTCTTCCTAAAATTGAACCTGTGACCAACACGATTAGATATTAAATTCACTCTAGAATATGTTAATCTGTAATCAATCTTCATTATTATGATTACATGATGTTATCAAAGTAGTTTCATTTACCTAATTTAAATTTACTAGTTTTCTCTCTACGTTCAAAATATCTCACAAAATCCACTGCTTTGAGCTTCTATAAATTTCATTTACCTGAAGGCCACAGATATACTAATCCAATATTCAATTTAAATTTGAAAGACCTGTTCTAGTAAAGATATCTAAGTAACAAGCGGTTTGTACCTGAGTATTATATATACATTTTAGATTTTATTTCTATATATTGTATACAGAATATTCCTAAGAGAAATAGTATAAATTTACAAATCTATGCGTCTTGTGCTCGATGAGTTCAAAAATGGCGTTTATTATAGCAGACTACAAATATCTGTTAGACAATACAATATTTTTCATACAATTTTGCAATCCATTAAATCTATATTTATTGATAATACATAGATACAAGAAAAATATATTTCTAATACTCAGATATAACTTTATAAATTAATTTTAACTTTTATAATTTAACTGAAACTATACTATTGCGACTTAAAATACACTTAAAATACACTGTAATTGTTTCTATGGTATACGCCTTTATGAAAATTGATAAGGAATCATGAATTCGTTCCACAAATAACTAAGATATTACATAACCTATATATAAATTAAACCCCCTTTTGTGAAGTCGGTTAAGAAGAAGTACATATTATGCAAATTATATCTACATGTCGCTAGGAATCACCCTCGCTTCGTCCCAATTTTGATTCCCTATACAAACTTTCATCCTCATTTTCACCTCTTTAAGGGATGATTTCCGGGATAAAAAGTATCCTCTGTCCTTTTCAGGGTCTCAAACAATCTTTTTACCAAATTTCATCTAAATCGGCTCTGTAGATCTAGAGATTACCCTACAACGTCACGAACTCTCAAACTTACAATATCACAAACTCACAAGCTTTACTTCTTTTGAATATTAGTATAGATAGATTAATTAATGTATAGTTATAAAAGCATTTTCCTTCACACGAGAATCGAACTAGCCACTACATTTAGTAATTTACTGAATAATAACATCGACATCTGCTATCGACAAATATCCTATATCAAATACTGTCATACTGTCCGTCCTAAAGCATCTCTACGATTTGTAATCCAATATTATGAACAATAAATTATATAGAGTATAGCAAAATTTTTCCTCCAATGCACAGTTAGAAGAGGATTTATTTCAAAAACTAATAGCTCTTGCACTGTCAAGGCACAATAACTTATTGTACCTATATAATATTTGGAGCGTAAACATACGATAAATTCGATAAAGTTTCTGGTCCATACCGACAACATAAAAATTAGTTAGCGTGAGATTGATTTCTTTATAGTATTATTTAGTTTCGTAAACTTAATATTTATTTACTTTACTGATATTGTATTCAGCCATTTTTAACGTCCCACTGCTGGGTGTAGCCTTCCCTTCAATATGAAGGGGAAAAGTCCATAATCCACCCGCCAACACGCTGGCCAAGTCCACTTTCTCTCAGATATGCAGGTTTCCTCACCACGTTTATCAGAGGTAGAGATACGTAACTTAAACCCGCACAGTATTATAATTTTAAATAAAACTATCTTTTCGCATTATTTTGCGGATTTATTGTGATTTTAGGTTCCCAACCACCAACCAAAAACTTTTAGGAACCAGAAATCCGAAAAGATAGTTTTATTTTAAATGTCAAATATTCGCGTAAATCTAAGAAAGTATTGAGTATTCAATTCGATGATTCAATGGGCTATAATATAGATCAATAATTAGTTATTAACTTGATTGATGAGTCTCTTTTTTGAAAGTTTATTATCGTTTGAAAACTTTATAAAATTCAAAATATTTTACTCAGCATTAAATTGTTACAATTTTTACCGAACGTCAAGAGCCTACTAGTTTGGAAAGAAACCTGAGGAACCTCCTCCTGAAACCTCAAACCTGAGAAGAACTGGCGAAAGCAGTAAAGTGGTATTAAGCCACAAATCTCTTATTTCTGAGATCTACATATACGAATCATTTTCTAAACTAAGTATTATCACTAGCTAACACTAAGTAGAACATTGTGAGGATATTTGCATATCTGCGTGAATTTGACTAATTCTCAAAATACGTGTGATGCCTTTTTGAGCTACCTTGGAATATGCCAGTTTAATGGATTATAGTCTGCTGTGGCATTGAAAAGGAGATATTTTAATGCAGTGTTTACACACGCGTGCATACACAAATACACTCTATTCCTGATATTCTCTTACTCCGGTGGAACGACTACTCGACACGATCAATGATATTAGCTGTTGTTAATTTACAGTTTTTTAGAAGATTTTCTTAATAATCTATATACTTTAATAAAACTGTAGAAGTCAAAAGTCTGTACATAGAAAAAAATGCTAAAAACTGAATCAGGGTGTAAGAAGAGCAATAGAACAAATTCAGATTTTTTTCAAAGTTTTTGTTTCTCTGTCTGTTTGTTTGTACGGGCTAATCTCCGAAACTATTAAACCGATTTAAATGAAATTTTGCAAGGTGGTACCTTATTCTTATTTCTATTCTTGGTCAACATCTTAGATACTTTTCATCACGGAAAATTAAAGAGTGCCCGTGGAATAGTTAAAAAACTATAGTAACTTATACAGTTTAGTACACAAAAATTATTCATTGGATTGTAATGAAACTTTACAATAATATAGTTAATACATCACAATAACAAATATTCTACTTTCTATCCCGGAAAAATATAAAATAATAAATAAAAATAATACTGTATTCTTATGTATATTTTAATAAACATTAGATCTCTGCCCCTAAAAGGCATATATCATAATAGTAGCTTATTGAATTTTCTTAATTATAATAAAATCCTTATCTATTTTTATTTATTAAAATTTATTTACTTATCACAGTAATGACTAATCTATTAATATTGTATACTATTTTAAAATATTATTACTTGGCTTCAGATTTAGATCTATGACACTCTGCCTATATTATTCATTAATCTGAGTACAAATATTATAGATTCTAAATATATAAAATATAATATTAAGGGTGTCTTTATTCAGAAAAAATCCAGTAATTAATTATTTTTTTGCTCTTTTGATGTCGGAGATGTAACAAAGGATCTGATATAAAGATATTCGTAAATAATGTGCTCATATTGAATGAAAACGACGCGCTGGAGAACACAATATGCCTGCAACCATGCCGCTTTCATTACTGAGTTTGTTTAGAATTGTGCATTCGTATTATGTAAGGTAAATCTAAAGTAAAAAAAAATGTAAATTTTATTATATGGACTTATTATACGTGGAAAAATTTTGTGTAACAAAATTAAAGATTTAAGTTATTAAAAATTTATTCTACCCTTTATTTCAATACGATTCTTTCATAATCCCATAAATATAAGTTCAAAATTTTGGATGGATGTTTGTTACTCAATCACGCTAGAACTGCTGAGCGGAATTGGATGAAATTTGGTACAGACATAGATTATACTCTGGAATAGCATATAAATTACTTTTTATTCTAGAAAATTTAAAGATTTTCGTGGGAAAGATTTGTTTTTTTTCTCACTAGGGATGAACCCTAGCGTAGCGAAAGTGAGTAGCTTGTATTATATAGAGTAGACGGGACACAAATAAAGAGATTGTTTACTTTAAAAAGACGTCAAGGTTTAGGAGTTTAAATTGTACTTTATATACTTCTGTAACAATAAGATTGCTTGGAAACATCTTACACGTGTTTGGAAACACCACATGTATATCCGACTCTCAACACTACCTCATAGTTCCATACCAATCTTTCCTATAAATTAACATGCTGTTAAACACATGCGATAAAAAACACTAAATTTTCATTGCATAATATGACAAACAATCCAAAAAAAATTGTAGTTTGTTTCGCGAAAAAGTCATAAAAGTTCACTTTGTCTGCCTTACTAGCTACCAGATTACGGAGGCACTTTGTATGTATGTAAGTATGTAGTATGTATGTATACATATATGTATGTATACATTAGACCTACCATTTCGTATACTGATTCATACACGCTAAGTTTGCCTGGAAGAGATCGCTTCCAGCGATAAGGACGCCATCTGTGAATGCATTTTTTATTATATAATTATCTTTTTTTATGTATTTCTTGTGTAATGTGGAATACAATATCTATCTATCTATATATTTATCTATTATTTAACAACTGTACCGTATTTTTGCATCATCAAGTGTTTTTTCTTAACTAACTGGTTAATTCACGCCATTGCTTCTCAGAAATAATATTAATCTTGAACGAAATGAATAGCCTCTTTATCTTTCCAAACATGCCTCATTCATCAACCGCCCTCACCCAACACATGTCGACCAGTCCTGTATCCGGCCTTTCTTAATTAATTACATTTTGGGATTTAGTGCCAAAAAGGTTAAAATGTAACGCATTGTCCATAGTAAGTGATAAAGGTTATTGTGCCCTTATTAGAGTAGCTATCCTATCGATGTCTTAAAAGACTTCACAAATTCAACAGACAAATGAACTGAAGGGCTAAAAATAAAATAAAGCCTTTAATCTCAATAACCAAGGTCTTAAAGTAATATGTGCATCAAATTTAAAGCTTGGCGTGGAAATGTTTTATAATAAAAACCTTCGATTTTATTTATTTTTGTCTAAAATATATACTTATAGTATAATAATTAACTGCTAACTATAAAAAAAATTACATTGAACTACTATCTAGAAAGTTATGCTTTTTCATACATAAAATAAAAAAAATACAAAAATATAAAACTTCTTTATTTCTCATCGGTTAGAAGCACATAGTAAAGTTGCTGTTTTAATTCTTAATTTTTTTAGTTTGTAAAAAGATTTTTAATTAAAAGACAGTAATAACCGAGATGCTTTTTGATGAAATATATTTAATCTGTATTTTAAGTAGTTTAAGTAACTTAACTTAGTCATATCTACATATATACATATATAAATAGGCAAAGTCAAAACAGTTCAGTACCGTTTTCTCTTCTATTAATCAACCGATTTCTTTCATTTTGTTTCGCAGCTTTTGACGAGCTTTAGTGCTATCAATAAAAAAAAAATATTGTCAAATACCCATTCAAACATCTTACATTTTCACATACATATAACTAAAAAGACATAAATAGTAATGAGGTTAAGTAATCTATGTGTCAGACATTTATAAAAAAGCTTGCTATTTTGCCTGCAGCTCGCAAGTAGGACAGATATTTTACAGGTGCACTGTCTTTGTCCGTACGAGGCTTTATGTCTGCATCCATTGTGCCACAGTTGGTTATCACCGAGATATTTGCTTTAAAACACTAGTGTTCTATCTTATGTCTAGATCTTATATGGCTGACAGTCCTGGGGAAAGGACTTTCATGAATTTTACATCTATACTAGCGACTCACTTTCGCTTTGCTCGGGTTCGTCCCTAAGTTTTCACATTTTTCACATACAAATGTTCATTCCCATTTTCACCCTCTTAAATGATGATTTCCGGGATAAAAATCATTTTATATCCTTTTATGGGTCTCAAACTATCTTCTTACCAAATTTCATCTAAATCGGTTCAGTAGCTTCGGAGCTTATTCGGTACAAACAAACAAATATTTCTTCTTTATAATAGTATAGATATAAAAAATATGAAGTTGAGATATAACTAAAATGGATTGCTTGTAAATTGAATTTGTTGTGAATATTTTCAAAAAGCTCCATTGCTTTAAAAAAGTTAAATATTTCATCTTTGTCTTTTGCTATTAACATATTTAATTTAAAATAAAACTATCTATTTTCGAATCCCGACGTTTCTTTCGTTTTGACCTTTGAGACGTCTAAAACCTTAGTCTCTTCCGCGACCATGATTGCTGTAAAGCATTCGAAACGTTGGGAACCAAAAATGAAAACGAATCCTCGAAAAATCCGAAAAGATAGTTTTATTTAAAATGTCAAATATACGCCATAAATCTAATAAAGTATTTTTTTTTGTCATTTCTTGCATATATTATTATTATTTAAGAAATATAACAAAATATTCTAAGCGATTCTTAAAACGACTGTGCAATTTGTAATGGCAATACTGTAATTGGTTTTAAATGGTATAACTACATTTTCATTTAAATTTTATGACTCGATGTGACAGTGCGGCGTAATTATCTTCTACATCCATATTAAAATTACTTAAAAAACTAAAACTTTATACCGACGTCAATTCGTTTTCGAAGTGTTTTAAGAGTGTATTTTTTTATTATATCGGATTAACCTTGAGGTATTGATAACCTGTTCATTTTAAAAAAAAGTTTCATAACTGGTAGATATTTCAGAATTTTGGCACTTTAGTAAAAAAACGTGATAGTTTTATTCGTAAGTTATTTTTTTTTCAAGCATTTTGTAAGTAAAATATTGCAATATTAAGTTTTATTCAAATCGATTTACGCATTTAATCGTGAAATGTTTACTCATTTATAGAGAAAAACAAGCATTTTTTTAATGTATGTAAAATTTTCGTAACTTTTCTATTACGAGTATAATGGACTAGCGACTTACCCTTGTTCCGCTCTTGAGTTCATCCCTAGTTACGTTTTTTAACGTTTAGTATAGATTTCTCAGAGATATCTTCCCGCAGTAAAAAGTATCCTATATGTTGACCCGAATAACATTATATACCAAACATTGAAATCTTTCCAGTGGTTTTCTCGTGATGCGCTCCCAGACAGACCGACAAACAGAAAGAAATTCTAAAAACTATAGAATCGGCCTCTGTATCGATAATAATGACTATTTCAATGAGATTTTCCAAGTAATATGTAATGTACATATTATTTAAAATCGAATTTTATTACATGTATAGATTAATAATAATATTCTGTTACAAATGTACAAATAATATTTAAAAAAATAACCCCCTTTTGAATGAATTTGCTTAATATTAGAAAATAACTAAACAGCTAATCACTTAACATTTAAAACAAACCATTCTATGCTTAATAAATAAAAGAATACGATGTAAATTGGCATACAAACAAAAAGTTGGTGTTTTCCATAACGAACAAGTTAGTGAGTTATTTTCATTTTTCCTTTAGTTATAAAGTTTGTAACGTTAAGATGTTTTTATGTTTGTTTTAATTAAAATTGATGCTTTGACTCTTCTAAAGAATTGCTATTTCATATTTATTCTTATTTGTTTTCTCAATTATTTTAATAAATTCAAATATATTTAATATGGAATTTTGTTTTCCTTTTGTTTCTCT
Source organism: Brenthis hecate (assembly GCA_951806755.1). Taxonomy (NCBI): domain Eukaryota; kingdom Metazoa; phylum Arthropoda; class Insecta; order Lepidoptera; family Nymphalidae; genus Brenthis; species Brenthis hecate. The sequence goes on from OX638254.1 coordinate 11,869,391, forward strand.
GTTTTGATTTGTTAAGGCAGTTGTAGCACAGTGGAAATTCGCTCGCTTGAAAAACCAAGTGAAGCGGGCTTAATTCCGGGTTTTATGTGCAAATTATTTTCATAGGAAAATATCGCCAATCCTTATCGGAGCAGCATGGTGGATTGTGACCTGATGTGCATCATTGAAACCCATGCCTAACAGTAGGAAGTTAACTCAATGAACAATCCTCATATTTGTTGGTAGATTTTTACAAGGAAATACAATACAATAAATTATACCATCGAGCTAATGACAAAAAATAAATGGCTTTAATTACAGTAATATCTTTGAATTTAGTCTTTCTTAAATTATTTTAATGAGTTCCATATACAGCAGTGTAAAGTGTATTATTTTAATTCTTTTTATAATGTTAAAAAAAAATCAATTTATATATATATAAACATTTTGTTTCAGGGAATTTCGTAGATAGTTTTATTCTAACCTAGTAAATAGCTAAAAGTTTATGAAGGGTATACAAATTACTGTGAGAGTCTAAGTAAAAAGGAAACATCTAATATTACTCTTAGTAACTCTATTACAAAAGAGAATGTTATTTTTAGTACATATCTATATTCTATATAGATAAATAAAATTGAAGTGTCTATCTGTAATGTCAAAATAACAGCTCTTCACTAAATGCATATAAAATTATAAACGGTACTACTAAGAAAAAACAATTTTTAAATTTTTTGTCTGTCTGTCTGTTTGTTCCGACTAATCTCCGAAACTGCTGTACCGGTTTTGATGGGATTTTAACCGACAGATAGCTGATGTTATAAGAAATAACTTAATCTACTTTTATTCTAGAAAAAGAATCAGGGTACCGTGCAAAAAATTAAATCGCATGAAATTGTGAACATAATCCACGTACCCTAGCGAAACAAGTGTATGTCGCTAGTCCAATATAAAAATAGAGAGAAAGAAATAAAGTTTTTCTAAAACACACATAAATCCAAACACCACCAGTAGTAACAGTGGATATTAAAAACCGACTATATATCGTGCCAGTATGTAAGCAGTAAAGTTATAAAACGGAACAAAATGTTTCAAATCAGATGTTACCGGTTGAGCTTGGGTGTTTCCGCTGCGACGATATCCGGAATTGCACAAGCAAAGATTGGTCAGATTTCTTGGCAATCGCCTTTGATTTTCAGTTTAAAGTTCAACGTAAGTTAAGTATGGTAATAGATGTTTAAAAAGTAGAAAAAAATCTCTATTGAATTTCTTTTAGCAGTTCTCCTCAGGACTATGGCATTTTTATCTGAATTGAAAATAGAGTTTTGAATGTTTGTTATGGATATTAAAAAAGGAATTTTGAATTTGGTTTCTTAATAATATTTTCAACGAATGTATTTAGTATTTTTAATTTAATAAAAAAATATAATTTAATTTTGTGAATATGATATAAAATAAAATTATATACCTTGTTATGGATAAAGCGTAATACAATCTAAACTAAAAAAATCAGTTTAATGTATAAAAGTTTTTTTTCCTTTCTGTTCAATATGGAGGTTTGTTCATTTTAGTAGTTTAGTTTAGACGAAAATGTTGGTGTAAATTGAATGGGAATTGACTTCTCATCCTATGTGGGAGAAATAGAGAGAATATTGAGTCGACTCTTGTAAGATCAAAGTGTTTAAAATAATTAGTATGTCCAATTTTTCTTTACTGTATCTATTGATTAAAATTATTCTTATATATGTTTGGGGAATAAAAGACGAAATATATACAAAAACTAGCGTGTTATCTTTTTTTCGCTCGGCTCCATCCCTAGGTACTTTTTTTTGAGCGAGACCCTAATTCTTTTTCTACAATATATCTGCCAGTGAAATTCCCATCAAAATCAGTCCAGCTCTTTCGGAGCTTAGCCGGAACAAACAGACAGACAGATAAAAATTTAAAAAAATGTGTTTTTCTGGTAAGTACCTTATATAATTTCATATGCATTTAGTAAAAATCTGTTTTTTTGACATTGCAAACAGACACTTGAATTTCATATCTCTATATAGATGTATGGATAAACATACATAAGTACAACGTTATATAAGCAGATAAACTAGAAATGAAAATCACGAGTGCAGTAAGATTACTTGTCAGTTATTACAGAGTGTACTCTAGTTGCAAAGCCTGATTTACGACTGCAAATTTCGTTGCACTTCGACAGTCGAATGGGTCTGTTAAGCTACAATTGCTTTCACATTCGACTTAGAATTATATAGTGCATAAATTTATTCTGATGAAAAAGATTCAAGACATTTATAGTAAGTATTTTTAGTGTATTAGTTTAAGGTATCTGATTTTATAATTTATATTTATTCAGCTATTTTGAACGTCCCACTGCTGGGCACGGGCCTCCTTTTAATACGAGAGGGATCAGACTATATCCACCACGCTGGCCAAGTGCAGATAGGTGGACTTCACATGTCTTTTGAAAATTTGCTAAGTTCTCTCAGACATGCAGGTTTTCTCATAATGTTTCCATTCACTGTTAAATATATTTTTATAATATTTACTAAATTAAATAATATGTTTTTGTTAAGTTAAAAATACAGAATTTAAATTTTTTAGGAATTGAGATCCATTCGTTAAAAATACTGTTAACAAGTCGAAATTCAAAATTAGCTAAAACAAAGTGAAGAAGCATTCGTTATTTGTATTTAAATAGCTTATTGAAAAAGTAACGACTTTGCTATCTCAACATAAAATTACAAAACTTTTAATTATATGTACATAAGTGTGTATATAGAGCAATGTATTGATATTTCGATATTGTCTTCGATGCGTGAACATAAATATATATTTTAATATCAGTTGGACCGCAAAAGAGAGTCCTTTAATACAGCTTAATGGAAGGAGAAAATGGAGGCCGGGAAACAAATGTTTTGGTGAGATATAGGCTGGTCTCGCGTGGTCCTAGAAAATGCGAGATTCGTATTTCCTACTAATAAATGCGAAAGTTTTGTGTTTGTTTGTAGACGGAATTGGATTAAACTTAAGGTTTCTGTTATTAATATCGTCATCAGATCAGTTATATGGTATCGAATTATATACAAAATTTAAATTATATTTGACTTATTAGAAATAGGACAAAATCGACTTTCAAGATTTAATTAACAAGTAAAGTTTATATTAAATCTTATATACATATGTAACTCTGTATAGTATGTTCAATATTTAAAGTTTTTAATAACGAACTTTATGCACCTTGTTACTTTAGTTTTTTTTGTAACATTTACTATCGGTTGCCTATAAGATTTCGCTTGCTGCCTTTAAACAGCTCTTTTCTCGTATTATTTTTTGCTATTGAAATATAGGTGTCATTTGTATTATGAAAAAAAGTTTAAGTGTTATAATATGATGTAATATTATAACACTTTATTAGTAAGTTTTTTTGTGAAAGCTTCATGAAAATTAATAAATAAAAAAAAGCTAAGTTAAAAAAAAGCTAAGTTATAGTGGCCCCAAAGTATGGACCGATATTATGGCCTCGTGTCTAGCGATCTACCTAAAATATATCTTTGTGGTGAACACTATTCTTCTCCCATTAGGTACTCGAGCAGCTTTATCGTTGCAATATTGTAGGAGAGAGTCGACAATTTAGCACTTGTCACAACTTGTTTATAAACATTAGAAATAGCAGCCATTTATTCTTAGTTTAATTAAACTACGCCATGAACTTTTGAATTTAGATGTGATAGCGTTGGTGTTTCCGTTGGGAATATATAAATTATGCATGTTAATGTGCTTTACCTGGTATCGAATTAGGTTTTGGATTATAGGTATATTGGTATAATATCGAAAAGTTTTTAGTCAGACTATTTATAAGTAAGATAATCGCGTTCGACTCAGCATGAAGTATTTATTGTGTCTAAATATTATTATTATATGAGTGACTTGGTGTGCTTTTTTGAAGTCGGTTAAAAAGTAGCTTATCTTAATGTTCTTAATTTAGCCCTTTAAATATCTGTATAGAAAAATATCGACCGCAACAATATACACTTTTACGTAATATTAGTAAGGATTTTTTAAATAATATTTCAGATTTCAGATTTTTTCGCGGATTTATTTTGACTTTTGTTTCCCGACATTTCGAATGCTTTACAGCAATTATGGTCACAGGGGAGTGTCGCCGGTTCCTTGAAGAGATTTTTTTTTATCAAATAAGTATAATTGTTTTAATTTAGATACAATTATTAAAGTGCAGGTAGTACTAACTCACTCAGATGTGACGAAAATAGAACCTCGTTTTCAATCACGCTAATTTATGTCTTTAAATTATAAATGAGAACGTTTCTGAGTGGCTGTAGTTTAGTTTGTTACTTCTTCTCAATGTATTGATAAAGTATTCAAGTAATACAGACTTTATTTAACGACTAGCGGCTCACCCTCGCTTCGCTCGGGCTCGCCTCTAGAAAAACACTGATAAAGATCTACATATTAGTTCCCATGGAAAACGTTGATTTTTCCGGGATAAAAAGTAACCTGTTGTTTGACCGGTTTTTTAACTATCACACGGGAACTATTTAATTTTCTGGGATGAAAAGTATCTAAGATGTTAGCTGGGCTTATAAGGTACCACCAAGCAAAATTTCATTTAAATCGGTCTTACAGTTTCGGAGCTTAGCCCGTACAAACAAACAACAGACAGAGAAACAAAAAAAATGAAAAAAATCTGGATTTGTTCTATTTTTCTTCTTACGGGATGTAAGAAGATAACTGACTCGGTTTTTAGCATTTTTCTGTGTACAGACATTCGACTTCTACAGTTTTATTATACATATGCGTATGTATAGATAGAATAAATAACGTATAATAAAACAGTAATATATAATAATGAAAATAGTTATAGCGATTGTACCTTAGGAGATAGACATACTATTGAGAACTTTTTTATCTCCCTTTTTAAGACTTACAATTTTCTTGTACAATATTTTGATCTATCTCTTGACCCGAGTACTAAGTTACCACTATACAAAATTTTGTTAAAATCGGTTCAGTACTTTTTGCATGAAACGCGCACATCGATTTGACTAAGTTAGTTTTATTATAGGTACAGATAAGAATAGATATTGCTTAGGAGATATACTCGTACATATACTATTCAGAACTTTCCTGTAGGACTTTTCAAGACCTATAATTTTGTAGCATATTGTTTTGATGTATGCTTAAGGATTAGCCAGCGGAAGGTTTCTAGGGCGGACTCGATAAAACCAGTTATTGTATCTTCCCGTGAGGAAGAAAGATTTTCTTGAAGTAAAAGGTATCTTAAGCGTTGACACGAGTAATAAGTCATCACTTCGCCAAATTTCGTTGAAATCGGTTCATTACTTTTCGCGTGAAACGGGCATACAAAAACAGATAAGCAGACATACAGGCAAATAGACAAACAGACATTTTTTTAATAACTATTGTTTTGGGGTCTATGTTGTGTACATAATACATTACAAATAAACGAAAACATCTATCCCACGGGAACCGTACATTTTTCCGGGATAAAAAGTAACCTATTTGTTATTCCGAAGTATGACCTATATTGTTGCAAAGTTTCATCAAAATCCAATCAGTAGTTTTAGTATAGTAAGCTGTATAAGTTACTATAGTTTTTATACTGCCCCATAGGAACCCTTTAATTACCCGATCATCCCATATATGAACTATATTATTGTAAAGTTTTATTAAAATCCAATCAGTAGTTTTTGTGTACTAAGCTATATAAGTTATTATAGTTTTTTAACTATCCCACGGGAACTATTTAATTTTCCGGGATAAAAAGTATCTAAGATGTTGCCCGGGGATATAAGGTACCACCATGCAAAATTTAATTTAAATCGGTCTAGTAGATTCGGAGAGTAGCCCGTACAAACAGACAAACAGACAGAAAAACAAAAAAATTGAAAAAATCTGGATTTGTTCTATTTTCTTACATCCTCCTGACTCGGTTTTTAGCATTTTTTTGCTATGTACAGACATTCGACCTCTACTGTTTTATTATAGTATAGATGTATCTACTGCGTGAGTACCCACGGGCAACAACTTGTATGATAATAAAATTTAAAATATGGTTTTGTTTTATTGTGATTAAAGTTTATTTCTAATAAAATAATTCAGGTTTTTAGCTTTATTCAGAACGAAGTAAAATGTCCTGAAAGGCTTCAAGAAAAAGATGATATGGCGCATGTGCCCTTTTTACGTCGACTTGGTGATTGGCGGATTGTTTTAATTTGAATTTAAATTTGCAAATTAAACCCTTGGGTTTTCAATACCACGTTTTAGTATTATATACTAGCATAGCCCGCGGCTCCGCCCGCGATCATATGACTAAAAACAAAAATAAAATAATGTTTACCTATTTCAATAAGATTTTCCAAAAAAATATCTAATGAATAGATTCGGCTTAGTTACAATTTTATATGTATAGGCTAGCGAATCACTCTAGTTAGCTCGGGTTCGTCCTTAGATACATTTTAACGGTTGTTATAGATTTCTCAGAGATAAGATATTTTCCCACAGTAAAAAGTATCCTATATGTTAAACCGGATTACCAGTTATCATCATACCAAATTTCATCAAAATCTGTCCAGTGGTTTTCCCGTGATGCGTTCCCAGACAGACAGACAGACAGACAGACAGACAGACAGACAAAAATTCTAAAAACTACAGATTCGGCGTCTATATCGATAATAATGATCAAATGAGAATAAGATTTTCCAAAAAAATATATTCGATGTACAGATTCCCCTCTCTTAGTATTTTATTATAATACTAGCAGTACCCGCGGCTTCGCCCGCGTCCAAACTTTCGACCGCTAACAAAATTCACGGGATAACCCGCGCTGGCCTAATCTAAAGATTACCTGAAAATTTCATCAAAATCGCTCCAGCTGTTTTGGTGTCCATAGGAAACATACAGGTACATCGATTTTATTTTGTTTGATGAACAATTTAAATTTATTTATTGTTCGAAAAATGGAGTCTTTTATGAAAATTTAGTGACACACCGACTGCAGCGCCACCTACCAGATCTAGTTGTGAATTCAAACCTTGCAGGGACCCGCTCGTACATACACAAAAATATCATTAAAATCGTTCCTGCCGTTTAGGTGATGATCAGTGGCACATCGACTGCAGCGCCATCTACTGGGTCTATTTGTATTTTCAAGCCTTGCAGGGACCCACTTGAACATACACAACAAATCTCATTAAAATCGTCCCTGCCGCTTAGGAGAAGATCAGTGACATACCAACACCAGCGCCATCTACCGGGTCCAATTGTGTTTTTAAACTATTCAGGAGGTCATTGAAATATATACACAAAATTTCATCCAAATCGGTCCAGTCCTTTAAGAGGAGTAGGTTAGCAAACACACGTACAGAAGAATTATATTAAATATTAAGATGTATAGATTATATTATATTCGAGATCAAAAACTACAAGGACTGTCAAACTCATTCCAGATATATTTTGTTTTCATAAAATATATTTCCTTAGTACGCCAAAAACTATAGACATTTTCTTTTGTATTATAAAGCAAATAACTGCAAGCTATCAACATTGTTACCTATGAGACGGGGTGGGTACCTGTAAAAATACCGTGAGGAATACACAGATGTTCACCGCAAGGGGTTGCGCGCACCCTTTCATTAGGGGAGTGATGCTTTGTTTGTTGAAAGATACTTTATCAGGACACGAGTTTTTCATGTATATTACTAGCTTTTCCTGTGGTTTTTTGTAGAAGAGATTGTTATTTTACATGAAACTAAAATTTAGTTCCTAGATAGAATTTATAATATCACTTGGACGAATATTGAATTACTTATGCACTTATTTATGGCTTTACTCATTTTAAATTTAATTCAATAATTTTATTCCATAGGTTTTTGTTTTACTTTAATTTACTTTTTTACTTAAAATAATAGTTAAATGAAGATTCTTAGTTCTTTTTTTATTAGAATGATTATTATGTTTTTTTTAATAGATAATTGAATTGAATTGTAATTTTGCAGTAGCGTCATTTAAAAACATTGTAACATGAATGTACTTATTTTAAATATTTATACAAGTAATAAAGTTATTTATTTATAAATAAAATATTTAATAACTAAAAATAGCACGCATATGTGAAGATATTAAAACAACCAACTCTATTATTTGCTCTTCGAGACAATGAATCTTGCTAAGTAGCAATTCACAACAGTATGCTTAGCTTTAACCGTCAAAAATATATGTATGCCTAACTAACGACTTTCCCTCGCTTCGTTCGGGTAGGTCTCTTCACACCTTTTGTGTTCATAATATTATGTACAGACGCGCCATCATTTGACCATTTTTACTAACTCGCCACCTACGTTTTAATATTTTTGAGCGAAACCCTAATTCTTTTTCTAAAATAAAACTAGTTTATTTACTCCTTATAACATAAGCTATCTTCCTATGAAAGTCCCTCTAAAACAGTCAAGTTGATTCGGAGATTAGAACAAAAAGCAATAAACAAACAGATAAACAGATAATTTTTTTTAAAATTGTGTTTTTCTTGTAAGTACCATATATAATATTATAAGCATTTAGTAAAAATCTATTATTTTGATATTAAAAACAGACAAATCAATTTTATTTATCTGTTTAGACTGTAGTCTTACTCCGTACACGGTACGGTTTTACTCCGTACTTGCAAATAAAATATATCTTTTTATAAAGTTTCATGCAAATCCGTCCAGCCTCTATAGCATGAAAAAGAAACGTACCTATACACAGATTCGTACCGGCATTTAATGATATTTTAATATCCTTTAAAAACTAAATTATAAAGATAACAAGCTAGTGGTTTCTTACCCTTTACTACCCATAAATTATTTTGACCGACTTCGATAAGAAAGAGGTACTTGATTAATGTAAATTATAAACTTTATAGTGTATGTTTCAAGGTATTTTTGTATCGTTATATCTCAAAAAGGTGCTACGTAAATTTAAAAATGAAGTGCACCTCTTATAATGTTTTTTTTAAGTTAAAGTGATTTTAAAGTCAGCCTTTTTAGTAAAAAAATATTTGCTTAATGCTGGATTAATAGTTGCTCTGTCGATGTGATAGAAAGACAAATAAAAACATATCCAGCCAATAACCTTAGACCTAGTTATGTAGTTGAAACTTGGTTAATGACTCTAAAACATGCCAGTTGAAGACAGTGTCTTTCCAATAAAAACCCGAATAGTTTAATTTGAGATTTTCAGATTTCGTCGTTTTATTTTGAGTTTTTGTTCCCGACGTTTCGAATGTTTTACAAAAAACATGGTCGCAGAAGAGACTAAGGTTATTGACATAGAGCTAAAAATATGGTTATTACAGACGGTGTTTCATTTAAAATGTGAATTATTTGCATGAATCTAAGAAATCATTAAGGTATAATTTATATAACTAAAATTATACCTAAAATACGAGGTAAATCTTAAGTAAATTATAGTGAAAATGCTCTTCAAAATACGTTTATGACCTAAATTTAGTACATATCAATAGAGTATCGGTTTAGCAGCTGAGATAGCTCTTTAGTATTAGGATACCTAGCTCTGAATAGGATTAAACTGATTGACAGGAGCAAGCGAGGTGGAACAGGTTGTAGGCAACGTGCACAGTGGATTTGTTGATCTTACACTATGATATTATAAGGTTTATTATAGGAAATTTCTTTTTATAGACATTCTTTTCTCTTTTTTTATATCCTCTTCTATTTTTATTGCTTCTACCAATTATTTTACTTTATTTGTTTACATATATTTTTTCATAAAATATGTTGGGACATTAACACAGAGCACCATCTAGTTCCATGGTAAGCTACGATACGAATCAATATATAGGATACTTTTTACTGCAGAAATATATCTCATGTCTAAGAAATCTACACTAAACATTAAAAAATAAATCTATCTTTTTACCCTTTCAATTTTAAATCAGTGAACAGATTTTGACGAAATTTGGTATCAAGGTACAAGAAAATCTTTCCATGAAAGTGAAGCCGCAGGCAAAAACTAGTTAACATCTAACAACCATCTCAGATTCTCATATCTTAATACTCGATGTACAGTTTCTGGCTATTCGGCTAAAACATGCATGCTATTTATTTTGTCACATGCTTGGAAATGCTGCTTGAATCATTTGGAAACTCATCCTTGTAATAAAGTTTACTGCTGATATAGCTGTATTGAGTAGAAATAGATTGTTCAGAGATCTCGGTCAGATGATATATGGTTTATTCAAATAATAGCTGCCCCTGTGGTCTAGTGGATAGCATACGGCAGCACATCCGTAGGTCCTGAATTCGAGTTCTGTATCAGACCAAGTTTAGTTATTGAGTGTTTCTGTTAAGAAATTCTCAGTAACAGCTTGAAAGTGGGAAGTTGGCGGTGTTTCATTCCCATGCCAAGACGCTTAAAGTCGTCGGTCCGTTGGTGGGGTTTAGGTGTATTAGTGTGAAAAAATACTTTACGACCTAATCTCATGCCTACCAAATATACAAAAAAAATCTTTAAAATCAGTCGGCCCGTTTCTTAGGAGTGCAACCACAAGATATTTATATATTAGATTACACTTCAAGGGCGGTTCCATACAAATTAAAAAAATCAAAACCTAAGAGTTAACATGTTTTTCTGAATGATTTTTACTGTTTAAGCAGTAACTTTGTTATTCTTAAACTTAATCGTAATAAAACTATGGAATTCAAAAAAATCATTTGGTATTGTCATTAAAACGTCTACATTTAATATGCACTGCTTTAAAATCTTTTCTCATAGGAATTAAAATAGATTATTAATTCAATCCGATATAAATATATATTTCTGCCAATTTGTGACAAGCTCTTTGATCGTAATACATTATCTGTTAATTGAGTCATAAACAATAAATTTTAGTCGAAAACCAGCAATGAATTAGGTAAATTTAATACTCGTAGTTCGTAATGTATGTTAAATTTTCGATATCTTGGTTGTGAAAGCTAATGGGTATTCCATGAATAGCGAGTATAATAGGAGACTAATGTGAGTCTATAAAGCAAGTTAGATATTTATTTATAATATAACGATGCTCTTATGTAATATTTAATTGTTATAATAATTTCTTTATTTAGACGTACAAAAACATACCTATTATATATAATTAAATAAAAGTATATTCTTTGGGATTTATTTAGATTTTTGATTCCCGATGCTTAGAAATGCTTACAACAATCATTGAAAGACACTGACTTTCTCAACTGACTTTGGTTGCTGTCAAGCATTCGAAACGTCGGGAACCAAAAATCAAAATAAATCCGCGAAAAGTCCTAAAAGATAGTTTTATTTATGATCTCAAATATTCGCGTCAATATAAGAAAGCATTATTACATATACAAATACATAAAAAATATTCATCATGTTAAACTATTCTATAAAAAGCCAATCATTAAAAACAATATTACTATTAATATAGCATAACATACGCTGCAGTATAATATCATAGCTATTTTCAAAAATCTGCTAAAATGAGTCAATCGTACCAAGTTCTATAATATAGGTTTCATTCCTAGTGCATAGTCACGGTATATAGAAATAGATAGATAAAAAAATATGCATTTGTTTATATTTTATTTTCATTTCATTAAGTTATCACCATTAATTTTATGTTTTTAGCGTTTGCAGTCTGTTTGTACTGCTATTTATAGTTAACTATGTTATTTATAGTGATTTCCGGGGTAAAAAGTATTCTATGTCCTTCCCAGGGTCTCAAACTATCTTCTTACCAAATTTCATCTAAATCGGTTCAGAAGATTCAGATATTTCCCCTTACAACGTCACAAACTCACAATCTCACAAACTCCAACTTTACCTCTTTATAATATTAGTATAGACTAGTGATTTACCCTTAGGATACGTCCCTAAGCTTCAAAGGCTTAAAGACGCACAAAAGACAAATGTCGAAAATAAAATTCTTTTTTTTTTTGGGTCATGAACCTTCCTAGGCGTATGTAGAACCTTAAGAGTTTCATCATATTGATGATTTAGGAACGTATAGAGGACATACGAACATTCATTGTTATTTATATAGAGGTATTATTAAAAGTAACAATTGTTCATGTGCCTATTTTTTATATTTTATTATGATATTATTTATTTTTCAAAGAAATTATAGAAATCGGTTCTCAATTACAACAATATAGCCCCTAATGTGAATATTTTCTACTTTCGAAGTTTGTAGTCCAATTTATATTATAGTTAAGATGTTGGATAACTTTAATGTCTATTATAGATAACTTTTATAATTTCTATATTATTAAGAGATTTTGTAACGAGCACCATTGTAACTCCTTTAAGAAAATATCACAATTTCTATACAATATATTTAAATTAAATTCAAAACTAAACTTAGTTACAATATTGTTCCTCGCAAAGTGTCGATATATTATTACCAATTCATGGAAATCAAAGGCGACAAAATCGATAGGACTGAATTATATATACGGTAGCTATAAATTCAATTAATCAAATGCCGTAAGACAGTTTGAGTGACGTGTGCTTACGACATTTTATATAGAGACTAGCATTGCCTGCGGCTCCGCCCACGTTCAGATTACCAAAAACCAAATTCTTAGGTTTTACATATTAGTATACTCTTACAATGTATTTTTTCTCAGAAATGAGATATTTTCCCGCGGTAAAAAGTATCCTATATGTTGACCCGGATAACCAGCTATCTTCATACCAAATTTCTTAAAAGTCCATCCAGTGGTTTTTCCGTGATGCGGTAACAGACAGACAGACAGACAGACAAAAATTCTAAAAACTATAGATTCGGACTCTGTATCGATAATAATATTTATTTCAATTACATTTTCCAAAAAATATTTAGTGTACAGATTCGACTTAGTTACAATTTTCTTATATTATGTATAGAATAAAATTTTTTGTTCGCTCAGTGGTCGAAACTTGACCGAAATTATAATTATTGAAAATTTGAGGAAAGTATAGAATTTACTTATTTACTTAAAAAAAACAGTCATGAGGACTGCCAACAGAAGTGAAAACTTAAAACTATAAACAAACCCTTGTTATTTTTGGATATTCAAATTGTTTGAACTTAAATTAAAATTTGTAAATTAAAACCTACTTAAGGGTCACTACAAACTGAGCCAAACATGTCGTCAAATCTGTTTTTAGAAATTATAAGAAATTTAATATGTTATTCTCTTTTGGTTCAAATTTTGCCATTAAATAATATATTTTTATTATATAATTTAATTGTTTTGACTCTCTTTACTAAAATATGGACTAAAATATAAAATAAGGTAAAATATTTACAACTTATTATATTACTCACGTCATATTTACTTCGTTTCACTAATTTAGTTGCTTTGTCTTTCGAATTCAGTTAGCATACCGGTGCTTTGACCGCTCCTTACTTATAAGACTAGTTACACGACCTCGATTCGCTTTGGCGTCGTGCTCCTATTGTAATTGAGATTTGTTTATATAAGATTTGACTATCCGAGATAAAAAATATTATATTATGTGATATCACTACATATTACAAAACAAAGTCCTCCGCCGCGTCTGTCTGTCTGTCTGTTCGCGATAAACTCAAAAACCACTGCACCGATTTTCATGCTGTTTTCACCAATGGATATAATGGCTCTCGAGGAGGGTTTTAGTATACAATTTGTTAAGTTTTTGTATATATTAGCTAAAATATAACGATATTTGTTGGAAGTATCGGAAAAAAATAAACTGTCTGGGAGCTTTCAACGAAAACGCTGCCTAAACCCTTTAAGATATATCCAAATAATGTATGATGGAATTGTGTATCTTATATAGGTCTACAGAAAAGTCCGCGATGGTATATGTCTATCTCTTAAGGATAAAATACTATCACTCCATTTAAATTTAAAACGTACCTAGGGACGAACCAGAGCGAAGCGAGGGTGAGTCGCTAGTTTTTATAAAAAAAACTACATATATTTGCTACATATATAACTAAAATGGAAATTTTAAAAAGTTGCCGAATAATCTCTTGCAAACTATTTTCATAGGGATATTAAGTGAATGCTGAATCTTTATATTTTGCCCCGCTTTGAGACGTTGAGTGATTATTGTAAGAAAAGAGAAAAATGACATGATATCGTATTCTCATGCTAATGTCCTGTCGCGGTGGAGCTCTAGATAATGAGAGCTTGAAGCAGTAGCCTATGAGGAAACAGTGACTCCTTTATAATATGAAAAGGTGTAAAACCGTGAATCAAATGTTCATCCAAACAGAAAATACGGACGTTCCCAGCGACTTTGGAGTCGAATATCTTGGTATTTTAAAATGAAAGTAACTAGTATTTTATTTGATATTTTTCTTGACGATTTCCTTTGAATATGACTCGGTCTTTGCTATCCGTGTGATATATATTATTTTCACTATTTAAGCTCCAACAATGGGAAAGTTACTGTTTTATATGCTACTTTTAAATTTTACTTTTCACTTTAATAATTAGAAACGTAGATACGTTTCTTTACAACACTATATATCTATACATATAATGAAATGGTAACTAAGCCGAATCTGTATATTAAATATTATACAGATACAGAGGCGGAATCTATAGTTTTTAGAATTTTTGTCTGTCTGTCTGTCTGTCTGTGTGTTACCACATCACAAGAAAACCACTGGACAGATTTTGATGAAATTTAGTATGATGATAGCTGGTTATCCGGGTCAACGTACAGGATACTTTTTACCGCGGGAAGATATCTCATTTCTGAGAAAAAAATACAAAAACTGCATTGTAAGAGTACTCAGTAAACTAATATGTAAAACCTAAGAATTTGGTTTTTGGTCATCTCGCGGGCAATGCTAGTATAATATATAACAGAAGATTTAATTCTATAGGTAAGTAATAAAGGATATACATACATAGATTTTCCAAGCACATTATCATTTCAGAATGTCGAACACTGAAATGAAGGCTCGGCAGTTTTATTGCAGACCCAGCTAATACGGAAAGTATTGGTAATGATACGGAAAACCAAATTGCCCGAAAACAATACTCTTGGAGGCATAATTGCTTTTCAGCTATTTAGAGTCGGTTTAATATACTTCATAGTTTACTTTGTTATTTTTCTTGAAACGTCTAGTAAAATATCTAGATCTAGATCTAGATTTATGATCTAGATCTAGATTAATATGTACTTACTATTCTAATCACCATTTTAACCAATATAAAAAAAGGGTTATTTAATTCGAGTGTATTTATATATTGCTTTGGGTGTATTTTATGTAATATCTTCGTTAATAGTGAATTGATTTTCGTGATTTTTATATAATAAAAATGTATATAGTTCAGTATCATTTTCTCCTCCGTTTATCAATAGTTTTTTAGTTGACGAGCTTTAGTGAGACTAATGTTTTAGACGTCTCAAAGGTTATTTATTATACAGTCGTAATTCTCTCCCGTGATCATGATTGCTGTAAAGCATTCGAAACATCGGGAAAGAAAAATCGTTTTATTTAAAATGAAAAATATTCGCGTAAATCTAAGAAAATATTTTTGAAGTACTTCATAGGCATTATAGATATTTTAAACTTAAATGGCGAACATTCATTAACTTCCTTGGTAAGTGACTATATAAGATTACAATTTTAAAGTCAAAGGAAGTTACTAGTTGCTTGTGAAATTTTGTATTCTTTGCTATGTACATATACAAGTGACCTACCTTCGCTTCACTCGCTCCCTAATAGCTTTACAGAAGCCTATGCTATATCCAGGTTATGAGCTAAGTACTAAATTACATCCAAATCCGTCCAGTTTATATAAAAATAGCTTAATGACCGACTTCAAAAATTGTAAATCGATATTTTTTTATTGCATAGGTTATTCAATATATGGATAATACACCTTTATTAGTAAAATATGTTAGTAATAACTAATCTTACCTAAATTTCGTGGCATTAAAGGTTTCTTTCATTTTTTTTCTAAGTATAAGCACTTTCTTTAACACTTCAGCCTATGTCCATTCACTCGGTAGTTTTCAGGTCAACCATTGAAAACTTTTGACCCACAAAGCCATATTCTAATGACAGCCATGAGCCAGGAGTGATACAACATAAAGCTTAGATAAAGCTATGTTGATGTTAATATGGTCATCTTAGAAACTTTATGAAAGGCTTTTTAAAGACCCTGTATATTAAAATTTAGTTATAACTAGCGACTCGCCTTCGTTCTGCTCGGGTTCGTCCCTAGTTACGTTTTAACGTTTAGTATAGATTTCTCAGCGATGAGATATTTTTCCGCAGTAAAAAGTATTCTACATGTTGACCCAAATAATCAGCTATCTATATACCAAATTTCATCAAAATCTGTCCAGTGGTTTTCTCATAATGCGTTCCCAGACAGACAGACAAAAATTCTAAATACCCTATATTCGCCTCTATATCGATAATAATGTATTTCAATATGGTTTTTTCAAAAAATATTTGAAGTACAGATTCGACTCAGTTAGAATTTTATTATATGTATAGATTTAAAGCATCTCACCAAGTTTACTTCCGAAGATCTCATGAGTCATGTTATCTTGTTCTACGCTTCCTACCCGTATAAATAAATACATGTTGATAAACAGTCCCCTGTTATGTAATAATAATAATAGTAAAAGACAAACTTCATACAAATACAATATAAATATTTATCAAAAACGAATAACGAACCTTTGACAGAGATTATATACATATTCTATACACCACAGTTTCGATCGTCAACAAAAGAACGGTCAAATGAGTCTCATAGTACTTGGGTTTTTATTTATTAATAACATTTATTATGATATTAAAAGTAAATAGTTATTAAGCCTCTACCTCGTCCCATTTAACTTGACTTGACTAACATACTAAAAATAAATAATATACTTAATTATTTGAGGTGTATGTTCGTTTGTGTACAATATGTGATAGAAATTACACTTATTACTTAATTATCGTGTTTTCCATAGAAGCGAAAGATTTCCCTGTAGTAAACGGTATAATAAAACTAAATGTTGATTCGAGTAATAAGTTATCACTACACAAAATTTAATTAAAATCGACTTAGTGCTTTTTTGCATGAAACGCACACAGACATACATACAAATAGACAAAAAATTAGTAAATATTATTTCGGGGTCTATATTCTGTACACAATATGTTACAGTCATATTTTTTTATTATTTATTATAAAGATTTCGCTAAGTTACTATTTTATCCAAATCCTAAATGTTTTTTATATTTACAGTGGAAAAATCTCTTAACCCCTTAACATTCTATCGACTATCGTTCACAGATCTTTTATTAAATATAACTCGGTTGTGCATAATGAGACGTCAGTTTGTTGCTAATCTAATCCACGCGAATATCGTTCGAACCACAAGTAATGTATCTACTAATGCTAAGAAGTTAAGAACTTTCAATAAAATGTTTATATCTTAAAGTACTATACTATTTATACAAATACTTAATATGAAACGACACGTTTGGATCATTTTGTAGTGACCCGATTTGCTGCACCAGCGGTCGCGGGTTCGAGTCCCGCTGGGGGCATTCATTTTTGTGATGAGCACGAATAATTTGTACTCCAGTCATAGTTGTTTATATTTATATTATGTACGTATTTAAAGTTATATATGTTAGTACAAGTCTCGTAGCATACCATGGAACTAGATGGTGCTGTGTGTTAACGTCCCAACATTTTTATTTATTTATTTATTTATTTACTAGCGGCTCACCCTGATAGAGATCTATTAGTTCCCACGGGAACCGTTCATTTTTCCGGGATGAAAAGTAACCTGTTGTTTGACCGGCAATATAAGGTATCAGAATGTTAAATTTTACTAAATTAGGTTCATAAGTTGTTGTGTACTAAGCTGTATAAGATACTATAGTTTTTAACTATCCCACGGGAACTCTTTTATTTTCTGGGATAAAAAGTATCTAAGATGTTGAACGGGGATATAAGGTACCACCATGCAAAATTTTATTTAAATCGGTCCAATACTTTCGGAGATTAGACCGTGCAAACAGACAAACAGACAGAGAAACAAAAAAATTGAAAAAAAAACTGGATTTGTCCTATTTGTTTTCTTACATCCCCCTCCCTGACTCGGTTTTTAGCATTTTTTTGCTATGTACAGACATTCGACCTCTACTCTTTTATTATAGTATAGATTAGATTTTCAAGGGAAACAAACAGTACAGTAAATAATTACATTCTAAAACTTATAAAAGTAATGCTAAAAACCAACCAAGTTTCCACAGATTTACAACACAAACAAAGGCTAAACACCACGATAAGATAATACATATTATATAAAATTTTGAATTTAAAAATAACTAAATGTTACCACATAATAAAACAAGTAATTATGCAGTTAAAAGTAACAATATACATACAACCAACAGCAAAACTACCTATTATAAATTATATTTATATATTTATTTCAATGTAAGCTTTTGTTCGCATATTTAGTTGTAGCATCTTCAGTCGAAGGAAGTTTAATAGGGGCTGACGGATACTGAACGCACTTTACCAAGATTAATGATGCGAGGCGCTACCCTACCCATTAGTTACATCGGGTATGTAAACCCACCGAACTTTTATAGTAAACAATTAATAATACTTTTTTCTATAGATTTCTTCGCACTCTTTTATTAGTTGCTCTTGCTGTGATTGGTGTAATACGAAGTTTGGATATCCTTTTTTGTTTTGTTATTCTACGGTTTTTATACTTTACTAGCATTGCCCGCGGCTCCGCCCGCGTTCAGATGACCAAAAACCAAATTCTTAGTCTTTACATATTAGTTATACTCTTACAATGAAGTTTTTGTATTTTTTCTCAGAAATGAGATATTTTCCCGCGGTAAAAAGTATCCTATATATTGACCCGGATGACCAGCTATCATCATACCAAATTTTATCAAAATCTGTCCAGTGGTTTTCTCGTGATGCGGTAACAGACAGACAGACAGACAAAAATTCTAAAAACTATATATTCGGACTCTGTATCGATAATAATGTCTATTTCAATTAGATTTTCCAAAAAATATTTAATGTACAGATTCGACTTTGTTACAATTTTATTATAATATATGTATAGACTTCTACTTTGAATTCTACTTTGCTAAGCCAAATATTTTTTTTTAAATGCGTCCGTATTTTAAATAAAACTCACGTGACCATGTTTCCTGTAAAGCATTCGAAAGGATTGCGTCTGTTAACGCAACTATAAGCCATTATAAATAAAAAGGATTCGAAACGTCGGGAACTAAAAATCAAAATAAATACGCGAAAAAAACTGAAGAGATAGTTTTATTTAAAATGACAAATATTCGCGTAAATCTACGAATGTATATGACATTCGTAGATTTACGCGAATATTTACCGTATTATAATAGATATATCTGTATAAAAGTGAAATATCGCTCACTGATTGATTAATTACTAAATCTTAGAAAGTATAAATGCTACAGTCTTTGGCAGGAAGATTTGTGATAGTGAGTAAAATTTATTTGATTGTTTGAATGCGCTAAAGTAAGCAGAACCACAGGCTAATCCTAGTTAATAAAAAATCACTAGCAGTGAAAAATCTAACGATATCGTATATATTAAAATCCTTAAAACCGTTTTAACTATATAGAGTCAAAGAAACAAACATTTATGATATCGTACAATGAAAAACATAACCGTTTTTCTAATAAAGTTGGGTAAAACCAATCTATTTGCCGCTTCCACGAGAAATTCGCATTCCGATAATAGCATGATAAAAGAACATCGAATGCAGTTTCACACAAGGTTTATATCTCACATCGCCAACAAGTGATCGTAGCGAGTGCAAGTTTTATGATATTGAATCGGTTTTATCTCTGATATTACATACTTTGTCCTAGATTTACTAGGTTAAGAGTAAACTTCTATATATTACTTAGTCAAAATAGAAATGTAGTAGAACAAAGAGGCTTAAGCAAATTGTTCAAGAATAGAAACTATAAAAAATGTACTTCAATTACAAAATTGATTGATTGACATAACAGGCAGCGAGAGCACCGCGTGAAGCGGTTTGAAATTACCGTCTCGCACCTCTGATGTTTGCATGGGCGAATATTTTCCAATATGATTATCACTTGTCTTACGGTGAAAGAAAAACATCGTGTGGAAATCTGTATGTCTGAGAGAACCTAGCAAATCGAAAGACATGTGAAGTTCGCCAACCCGCACTTGGCCAGTGTTGTGGACTATGGCCTTATTTCCATCGTATTGAAGGGAAGCCTGTGTACAGCAACGACACGTGAAAGGGCTGCATACATACATATAAAGGAACACAATATCTGACTACTATTATACTCGTAAATGCAAAAGTTTGTATGTGTGTGAGTATGTTAGTTTATTCCTTTGGCTTTAGATGGAATTACGGATGGAATTTATTATAGATTGGCTGAATCCATATACCTACATAATATTATATATACAAGCAGAACCCGCGGTTACGCCCACGTTCAATCTACAAAAAAATATTTGGATTTAAGTTATACAGCGACTCACCCTCGCTTCGCTTGAGTTCGTCGCTATGTATTTATATGATAATGTTCATACAAAAATACTAAAATTACGATTAAAAATCGGGGGTGGGGGTAGGAGGGTGAAAATATGTTACGACCTATTCTCATATCTATCAAATATTCAAAAAAAATCATTTAAATCGGTCGAGCCGTTTCGGAGAAGTGCGACCACAGACACCGTGACACGAGATTTTTATATAGGTATTAGACATTTTTCAATATTTTATTCGTCATTGAAAAATTGCTTCGTATCTAACAGTCAATAGCTTATTCAGGATTTTTCTAAATATAATAATGTTAAAATGGCATCTCATAGACATTTATAGGCATTCTCATAGGATTTATTATAATTTATTTTCGTACATAACAGTCATTATATAAATAGCAATTTGCGTTTTTTACAAATCCACAATATATTTTTACAGACCAATTATTAATATTTTTTATAAACTTAACTTATAAAAAACAGAACTTAAAAAAAATAATACTTTCTAAGATTTACGCGAATATTTGACATTTTAAATTAAACTATCTTTTCGGATTTTTTCGCGGATTTATTTGGATTTTTGGTTCCCGACGTTTCGAATGCTTTACAGCAATCATGGTCACGGGAGAGACTGAGAGACTGATTGCTGTAAAGCATTCGAAACGTCGGGAACCAACCAAAGAATACAAATAAATCCGCGAAAAAATCCGAAAAGGTAGTTTTATTTAAAATCTTAAAAAAATTATTAAATAAATAATAGTACGTAGAACTGTGTAGTTTGCATAACAAAGTAATAAGCTTACAAATTATGTCTAAAGTTGCTTTTCAATCCTGTTAAGCTCTCACGATTACGATATCGTTGTTAACATATAAACTTTTGTTTACGGCTAAGTATCTATTATAATACATATATATTTGTTTCATAGTGACTGTCTCAGTGGCTTAGTGGCTAGCATATACGCCTGCAAATCCGAAAGCCCTGGGTTCGAGTCTCGGGTCGGGTCACGTTTAATTACAGAGTTTGTGGCAAATCAGCGGTGTTAAACGCCCGTGCCTTGGAAAACACGTAAAGAGGTCTTACGCCTTAACTTTCACCGGTTGTGTCAAAAAATCGTTTCATCGGATTTTGAGAGTAAGAGGAATAGACAGTGCGCTTGTGTCTGCGCGAACACTTCTGCACTATAATGTCTCTTGCACAGTGGCTGAAGTTGGTAAGGAGAATATTATCTTTATCACAGAATTTTAAGTATTTCTGCATATTTTATCCGACTTCTAAAAAGGAAGTTATACGCGCGGCCACTATTTTTATCTGTCAGATATATTATATATGTACAATGTACATAATATAATATACAATCCAAAAAAATGTCGCGGCGCCAAATAGAGAGTTCGCTGTATCCACAACATCGTTGTTAGCATAACCTGAATTAATTTTAGTGATTACCTCAAAAACAAAAGGGCAACTGATTTACATAGAAACGTCCAATTTTAACCGAGGTCACTTGCAAGGAAACCAGTTCGGCACACATTTCTCCTATTTTGAACCTTATTTATAATGTATTAAGCTATATGCATACATACATATTTATTGTATATCTTCCTATCTTCTCAAACCAGCCACCACATATTTTGTGAAGACTATTTTAAATTTTATTCGGTATTTCTTGGAGAATTTTTAATTTGAATAATTTTGATCACTTTGGCATTGTCGTGATATTCAGTTTTTAGGAATTGGCTTGTCCATATATTATAGAAAAAAACCCCAAATTTCATAGAAAAAAATCTATATTTTTAACCCCTTGGGGTTATAGGATATCATTGGGACTATTTCTTATCTAATGTGTTGAACTAGAGTAAAATCGTGGTTTACTTCGGCAGATCTGCTGTCGGGGAGCTTTAGTGGAGTGCATAAGCGATCCTGCGATACCACGTTAATACGGGGGGATATTGGGCTTAAGTGAGTAGTACTGGCTTTTCTAGCCGATGAGTTCCTCATTACCACCAGTATGTATACAGGGAGTATGTGTAAATGCATTTCCCAACATTAAAAAGAAACAGAAAGCCGACTAAGCTACTGAACCCTGCAGCTGTAATATACTGCAGGATTTGCTCAGAGGTACACTCCATAATTTTCCCTAGATAAATACTGTGCTTGTGAATAAGAGGTCCACACCCTAAGAAGATGAAGTAACGTTTCATCTGTCTCCATACATCTTCTGCAGGCAGTGCGTTACTCAGAATTAGGTTTAACGTGTGCTTGTTTAAGCAGTTCAGTGTACTGTTAGGGTTCTTACCTATATGCGTTAGAAATAGATGTATGTATATATGAAGTGCCATTTTATAGATGTTTTTTGTAGATAGTTGCTAAATATTTAGAAAATTTAATTAAACATGGGTATATGAGAAATATTTAACTATTTTATTGAAATGTTTTCGCTGTTTTACATAGAATTTTATTACCGACGTTTTAAATGATAAATAGGAAATGACAATGAAAAAATTGTTTTATTTAAAATTTTAGATATTTACATAAATCTAAAAGAGTAATATATGAAAAAAAAATCAATTAAATAGAAAAATATAGTTAAAACTAATTTTTACAAATCATTTATAATGTCCAAAAAGTTTCTCAAAGGCAGCAAAATTGTAGCGCCTAATAACAATCAGCGGACAAAAACAAAGGAATGACGGTAAAAACTAATTTTGAACAACCCAAAAAGAAATACGAGATTCCGAAGAAAGTAAATGTAAAACGGTTGAACCCTTTGAACAATAAATTCTGAATTAATTAAATCGGCCAACGTCTTGGGATGACGAATCGATTCAGTGAACTTTTCCTTAGATATTTATTTGTGGACATTTTAGTCACTTTGTTGTTATTACAAATGTATATTTTTTATATATAACAAAAAATGTTGAATCAACGCTATGTTTAGTTATTTAGTCAGTTATTTTAATCTATTGGAAAAATTATGTTGTGTTTTTCAGGTTGTAGTCCAAGTGGCTTGATAGTATTTAGAGTTATTGCCTATCTTTCATTTTCATTAATTTTGTTGTGTTTGATTTATATTATGGTCCTATAATATTTTCTTAGATTTACGCGAATTTAATTTTGACATCTGTATAAATAAAAATCAATTGCCAAATGTATATAAGCGAACTATTTCAGAACGGTTACACCTATTTGGCTAATTCTTGAATTTGTTGTGTTAATAATTGTCAAGACAAGATTTGGATGAAAGAATTATTTGAAAATTGTGCCGAAAAGTGAACAATTTGGGCTAAAAAACCGACTTCAAACAAAAGCACTAAAAAGTAAAAAATTACTGATTGGTAGTTTTCATTTACTATACATACCTAATCAAATATTTTCGAAGTCGGTGTGCTTTGCTTTGTATGGACTGGCACCGATTTCGAAAATATTTGATTACGTATGTATTTAATAGGTAGGCTTTAATTACTTAGCCAAAGCACACCGACTTCGAAAATATTTGATTAGGTATGTATAGTAAATGAAAACTACCAATCAGTTATTTTTTACTTTTTAGTGCTTTTGTTTGAAGTCGGTATTTATTTTTCCCTTTTTAGTGTAGACAGTAGTAGCAAAGTAAGAATTCTAACGTGTTAGGCTTGTCAAATCAAACAAAATAAGCCAAAACTCAAAGCATCTACTATTAGCCGTTGAAGAGTTCCACCTATCCACCTTCTGGCCTTGCCATCAGATCAGTTCAACAACACCGAACCACTGTACTATCAACGGAAATAGAAATACTAGCAAAGTTTCAAGTCAATATGACAATTAGAAGTAGGTTGAATTCATCATTAGTTGTTTTTCCACCCTTAGGGGTGGTATTTTTTTTGAAATTTAAATGGGACCAATCTGGAAGTATACCCTTTCAAACAAAACAAAAATTGTCCAAATCGGTTAATAAATGACGGAGTTCTGAGGTAACAAACATAAAAAAAAAACATACAGTCGAATTGAGAACCTCCTCCTTTTTGAAGTCGGTTGAAAATAAAACAGTGACTTGACAAATTGACATTCAGTTGTTCAGTTTCTTTCATCATGACAACAATATTTAAAAAAGAAATCGACAGTTTTGTCAAAATGTAAGATAATTATATTTATCTATACTAATATTATAAAGAGGTAATGTTTGTGAGTTTGTGAGGTTGTAGTGGAAAATCTCTGGATCTACTAAACTGAATTTAATAAAATTAGGTAAAAAGATAGTTTGAGACCCTGGAAAGGACTTAGGATACTCTTTATCCCGGAAATCATCCCTTAAGGGAGTGAAAATGGGGATGAAAGTTTGTATTGGGAAGCAAGCTAACGAATTCCAGCGAAGCAAGGGTGAGTCGCTTGTTTGAAATAAAACTATCTTCTATTCCTAGCATCAAGTACCAAATATCAAAATAAATGCATGAAATAACCCGAAAATGAAGTTATTTTTTAATATTATAAATGACAAAGTTTATGATTGAGTACGTTTGTCCGCGAAGTAGTAACTTTTAAAAATGAATTTAAGTGAAAATCTGTATGGAGATAGCTTATGCCTATTTAACGATTCATGGATCAAGAGAGTAATATATCATTAAGACGTACATATACAAAAAAGCCAAACATGGCCTTGACCGATGCACAACGAAGTAATCCTATAAGAGTTTTTTCTTTTCTTTTTCAGATACGGAACCCTAAAAACAAATAAAATCAGCCATGTTACAAAACAACCATTTAAAATTTACATATTTTGGTTATGATTATATTATATTTTATTTATTTATTTGTGTCCATATAGAAGGTATTAAATATAATTATTATATTAATTTAATATCTTTCTAAAACCAATAATGGCAACAATTAGTCTGTCTTCACAGTGTTTGTCAAAGACGGGGTGCTGATTGAATTTGGAACAGATTTTGAAGATGTTACGCACTAGTGGCTTGTCGGTCGTTTGGTTGGTGACTGAGATTTAATGAAACTTATTTGTTTCATTAAAATCAAAGAATATTATATTACATACTGTGTTTTGACAGTCGATACCTTTATAACTAATAAAAATATTAGCCAAGTTTGAGTCGGACTCATATAACGAGGATTCCGTACCAACATACCATCTAGTTATGTTACAAATATATTTTTATAAATATATATTTTTTTGTTTTCAGGTAACTATGAGCAGATGTGTAGGAATAATTTTTGAAGGTACTTTTTAAGGAAAAGGATGGAACTTCTCTTCTTATCATTTAACCCTTGAAACCTTTGGTTTTTGAGATAAATAAATATAGTTTTAAATTGAATTGTAGGCTTAAGAGAAATAAGCCCAGAGCAAAACCAAATCTCACAGATAGTTAATTCATCAACCCTTTCACCAAAGATTGTCCTTGTCTGTAAATAGCAATAACACCGCCTTTGTATGCCTTTTGTTATCTTTCTTTTCCTTTTCGTTTGCTGTATTATCCTTGTGTGTGCAATAAAGTATTGAAAAATAAAAAAAAATAATAATCTATATATATATATATATATATATATATATATATATATATATATATATATATATATATATATATATATATATATATATATAAAACAAATTCGGATTTGTTACAACACTTATAACTCGAGAACTGCTGGACCGATTTTTATGTTCTTTATTTTGTTGGATTTGTCTTCAACCCGAATAGCAGCATAACTATTAAAACATGGGAAAAATATACGAAAAAAAATATTGAAAAAAAAATATCTATTCCATACCGTTAAAACGTACCTAGAGAACGACCCTGAGCGCAGCGAGGGCGAGTCGCTAGTGATTAATAAATAATTTATAATAATTCATAATTAACTTATTATATTGAAAGGTAGAAAATTGTCATTAAAATATCCGCGTAATCATCAGAAGCGTATTACATTAGTGGTTTCAGTCAACTTCATGTTGAGTCGGATATCAATCGAGGCACGGAGTCAGCACAGTTCGAGCTGTTAATTGGTTTGCAAATACGAAATTCGATATGTTCATTAACAGTTATTATCATAACTGAGCTTTTGCGTTATTTAATTTTGTAATTATGTTAAAGACTAGCTTTTACATGCGGTTTTGCTTGATTTGATTGAAAATTCCGCAATATTATGTATCAGGACTAGCTTAGTGTATGCTAGCCCTTTAAGTATATGTGTGTATTCTTAACAAAGGACATTTACTTTTAAAGATATATGTACTGAGGGAAATAGTTTCAAACACTATTCATATAAAGTGCTTAATTGATTACCAATTACATATAGATAATTACATAGAGATTCGACGACACGTTTGGCTCAGTTTGTAGAGATCCTACTTGCTGTGCCAGCGGTCGCGGGTTCGAGTACCACTGGGGGCATTCATATTTTGTGTGATGAGTGCGAATGTCTGTACCCCGGTGATGTGTGTTTATATTTATAATATGTATGTATTTAAAGTTATATATATATAGTAGTGTATCAACTATCTGGTATCCATGGAACATATTTCCATGGATCTAGATGGTGCTGTGTGTTAACGTCCTAACATATTTTATGTATATTTATTTATATTACTATATGAATGAGCGAAATTTTTAGTAGGCCCCACTCGCATTTGATCACTGTTTTTTAACAAATTTCTAAATGCTTTAACGTTCTAAACTATAATCTAAATTAGATCCATGAAGGCATGAAACTTAACATATTGTGAAAAGTAACACAACTAAATTGTTTTATTTGTTTATATGTTATATATTTGTATTATTATATTTAATTTATTTTCGACAAAATGAATTAAATCCAGAAACTTCATTTTGCCTTCGTCATTTACATAACAGCAAGTTTTTTTTAATATAATGTCGAGTTATACAAAATACACTAAAACTAGACATATATGTACAGTAAATCTCATAAGCTTCTTATAAAGTAAAAATAGTATTGCAAGAAGTGAATATATAGACGGAATGAAAGAGCAACACTAATCATTTCACAACCACAATCCAACAATAGATAAGTCCATTCTTTTCCGGCTTTTTCATACTTTCTACTAGTACATTAGTCAAAGTCGACTTTTAATTGACTTAAAGGCTCAAGAATTATAAAGACATTAATAATTATGTAAGCGAATTTCATTGTTACTATATGCATAAAATATCGATTTAGATGTTACTAGCGACTGACCCTCGCTCCGCTCGGGTTCGTCCCTAGTTACGTTTTAAAGCTTAGTATATTATATAATTAGTATATTATAAGCTTTAGTATATATAGTTAATATATCTATACCATGGACGAATTAGAGACTGGACCTGACATAAAATACAAATGTATGAAAACTAGTTCAACCAAGTGACGCATAACGCACACAAAGATTTTATTACATTATTATAAACACTGATACACAATACAATATTTCTAGTGTTTGAACGTAATCGATAAAATACATATATCGATGAACCAATGAATGACATTTTAGACATTGGTTAGCATAGTCATCATATTTTACATCTTTTAATTTAAAATATCTGTATTTATTATAATAAATTAAAATAAATGAATTAAAGAGGCAATAATAATGTGTCAAAAAATAATTATTTTTTAATTTGATTTATATAAATACGATGGCATTGATGGCAACATTCTGTTGGCCTATAATAATGTTAATAAACAAATGAATATCGGGTGTATATTCCATTAATATATTAAATATTATTTTGTAAAGATTAAAAAAATATTAAGCTAATTTAATTAAATAAAGTGATTTTGTTGATTCTGTTATTGAACTATTTTAATTGGTAATTGATTGTCTCGGGTAGTTATAAAAATGTGACACTGTCCTAATATTGCTCAGTTATTAATAAACATTTGTGAAATTAGAAAAAAGAAAAAGTGATTGCAAATTGTGAAAAAGTGAGTGTTGGATCTTGAAAGTAAAATAATTGGTGCAAGTGGTAAAGTGTTTTATTACAAATCGCCAACCCAGACGTTTAGTGGTAAAACATTATTATTTGATTTTGTGTAAATTATGTGTTGAAATAAAATGATCTTTATTATTATTACAATGGAATAATATTCCAAAGTATATAAATGTGGTCTAAAATAAAATAAAAAATTAAGTACACATACTAATTATAATTTTTGCATTTATATTTTTATTTGATTTAGAAAATATTTTTATAAATTTATTGTCATCAGATTGTAGGATACTGTGATAAAAGTATTTTATGTTATTGTACTGTACAAATAACGCAATTCGTTCAGTTATTTCGTCAAATATCGATATATTTTTCGACATTGTCAAGCACTAGTCGATGTCAAATGGGCTCACTCGACAGTTTTGTCATTTGTTCTGAATGGTATAATCCAGCCCGCTTATGATGGTTGTCAGATGTCAACAATACATAGAAATATCGACTATATTTAACATAGTTGGATAATATGACATTTTATTTTACATTAAATTAAATTTTGTGATAAATAACAATAAATGTAATAAAATAATGTATTTACAAGTAAAAAAAAAATAGTGCTGCTTCCGCCGTTATAGTTTTTACACCATTTAACAGAACATTTAGTCATTTTTGGGAGATGTTTTGTTGACAAGTAAGTGCTTGAGACTGACACAAAAAACAAACGACCTAGGCTAAAATTCCCTGGTTACTGACATGACCGTTAAAGGTACGTCCGCTTATATGTCTGGTCCAGTGGTTAATTCGTTCATGATCTATACATATAATGAAATTGTAACCAAGCCGAATCTGTACATTAAATATTTTTTAGAAAATCTTATTGAAATAGACATTTTTTTCGATACAGAGGCCGAATCTATAGTTTTAAGAAATTTTGTCTGTCTATCTGTCTGTCTGTCTGTCCATCTGTCTGTTACCGCATCACAGAAAAACCACAGGAGGGATTTTGATGAAATTTGGTATGCTGATAGCTGGTTATCCGGGTACTTAACATATAAGATACTTTTTACCGCGGGAAAATATCTCATTTCTGAGAAAAAATACAAAAACTGCTATGTAAGGGTATACTAATATGTAAAACCTAAGTATTTGGTTTATGGTCATCTGAACGTGGGTGGAGCCGCGGGCAGTGCTAGTTTAGTATATATAAGGTGAACATATAGGATACATTTTACTGCGGGAAAATATCACATCTCTGTGAAATCTGTACTAATCGTTTAAACGTATCTAGGGACGTACCCGAGTGGAGTTAAGAGTCGCTAGTAAATTATATAACATCATGCCCACTGACATCAACTCAAACAGAAAAGTCACAATTAACGTACGTGTTATTTAGATACTAATTATAATTAAAAAGAATAACTCGATTCGCTTGAGAAATTAAAACATTACGCGTAATTTATGTCCCGAGCGCTTCCTTCGAACTTTGTAATAACATCAGTTAAACACAGTACAATGCAAATGTGAGTATTTAATTAGGGATGGTGAGTGCTCAACAATTTATGAGGCTTTATCAAAGTTTTATGACTGCGACGCTTATATTATCTTACTAGCGATTTACCCTAGCTTCTTTGATTTTAATTATTTCTAGATTTTTTGTACAATTTCATGGATTTTATTTTTTTGCGCGGAACCCTTATTCTTTTTTTTAAATTAAAGTAGCCTAAGTTACCTCTTATAACATCAACTATCTGTCAGTAAAAGTTCTCTCAAAATCGATTCAGTCGTTTCAGAAATTTCTGTCGAGCAAGTAATATTTGCTACATAACTGTTGACTACTAGGATATAGGAGTTCAGTCCTATAAACCAATATAAAATAAAAAATCAAATACACGACCCTCAAGTGAAAACCAAGTATAGACTACACATCTTAAAAGACATTAATTGGCTCGGTTTGTAGTGACCCTACTTGCTGTACAGCGGTCGCGGGTTCGAGTCCCGCTGAGGACATTCATTTGTGTGATAAGCACGAATGTTTATACTCTAGTCATGGGAGTTCATATTTATAATATGTATGTATTTAAAGTTATATGTGTGAAGTGTATCAACTATTTGGTATCCATAATCGTAGCTTACCATGGAACCAGATGGCGTTGTGTTAATGTCCCAACATATTTATTTATTAGACTAATAATTAAGTAATTCAGCTGTGAAAATGTAAAAGACAGACAAATTTACACATTTATATGAGTGAAAGTAAAATGAGTGGAAGCGCTAAATGGTCGGCGGGATGCGTCTTCAGCGGCTGTTTAGTCATTTGCTTAAGCCCTGTATAATTTCGTTTTCCCTGAAGCGTAAACTCTATGTAAAGGGTTACGAGTGTACTTTATCTTCCGGCTAACCGGATTTATTTTGGCGAGACAAATTTTCTTTGCAGATTACGAGGTTTACGACTGGCTATTAGGATTTTTGTTTAATATCTGCTTTACTTTTTAAATGTAATCTCTGAATGTTCCTTTAATAATATCTATCTGCTGTATATGTTACTTTTAAAGATATAATAATTTGGTGTACAAAAATATTTACTCTATCCAAGAATCAAACTTGTGTCTATCTCTATAGCAAAATATTCTAATATTTCTAAATATATACATACAAACATACATACATGTATAAAAAAGCCAGAAACTTAATCATTCCACGATCAAAGCTCTGAAGCACAAAATAAACTAACATCAATTCCGCATTTCTATCGATTGCTTCATTTAAACTTGTCCAAATGTAATAAATGCTTTAAAGCTTCAGGCTAGCGCTTTCGGGTCTCAGAACCGCCGTCGCATATTCATTAGTTCATTATTATTACTGGCCAGCGCCCTCTGCTTGAAATATTCAATGCGGCAGATGACTTTGTTTATTAGATTTACGGACAGAACAAAAATTACATTATAGCGTTCATTGCGTAATTATTCTTTTTGGAAGGACATATTGGTTTTATATAAATATTTTGTATGAAAGAGCTTTTTGTATAAGCTTCTATTATATTTGTGATATATGAAAAGCTCTGCTTAAAATAGAATTAATAGTTATGAAATAATTTATAGTATTTTGTGTTTGAAATACATTTTGAATGATTAACGAATGTATAAATAATATTATATTTGTCATAAAAACGTTGTTAGTTTTATTTAAATATTTAGTATTTTAGTATTATTTACGTTAAATTTCACGAGTTTTGATAAAATAACTTTTTTTCTATTTCTGATTTTTTATGTGAGTTTTAAAGGTCCCTAATATAATATAGTAAAAACCTTGAACTTTAGCATTTTGCCTTTAAATTTATATAATACTAGCAGCTCACTCTCGCTTTGCTCGGGTTCGCCTCTAGAAAAACACTAATAGAGATCTTTTAGTTCCCACGGGAACCGTTCGTTTTTCCCGGATGAAAGTAACCTGTTGTTTGACCGGCAATATAAGGTATCAGAATGTTAAATTTTACTAAATTAGGTGCATAAGTTCTATAAGTTATTATAGATTTTTAACTATCCCACGGGAACTATTTAATTTTCCGGGATAAAAAGTATCTAAGATGTTGCCCGGGGATATAAGGTACCACCATGCAAAATTTCATTTAAATCGGTCTAATAGATTCGGAGATTAGCCCGTACAAACAGATAAAAAGACAAACAGAGAAACAAAAAATTTGAAAAAAATTGGATTTGTTCTATTTGTCTTCTTACATGCCCTTGATTCGGTTTTTAGCATTTTTTTGCTATGTACAGACATTCGAACTCTACTGTTTTATTATAGTATAGATATGCAGTAACGGATCTCATAGGATTTCCATACATCTGACTACAAAAATTACTTGCTTTCATATAAAGTTTCATCCCTTATTTAACATCTTTACGAATTGATTTTTCAAAAATGCCTTAATCCTTATAATGTAAGTTGCATTATATATGGAACTCTTACTCAAAATTTTATTTTTCAAGACTTTGTGACATAAGCAGTTCATTGTCTGTCTGTCTTAAAAATTTATACAACAGATTTCTTGTATTAAAAACCAAATAGTACGAGCTTATAGGCATTTTAAGCATATTGTTGCTTTATAATTTAACGTTTTACACGCGCATTTACCACAAATCCAACACAGGCGTCGTAAGACGTAATGTCTCTAGTCTCGTTTTGCTCCTGTAATTATTCTGCCTCACTAAACCTTACCATACGTGTTAACGAGCGACCTACAAAATTCAATATAAAGCAAAAAACATTTTATATGTCATAAAATTCTTACCTCATTTAAAAAACGTTGATTTTTTCCATTAAATTTTATGATGCATTGCTCTTGTACAGAACACTGTAGTGTACATCGTTAACAGAGATATCCCGAGGCGTGCTGACTCATGAAAATAATAATCGTTTGAAAACATCAAAGTTTCTAGCACGTAAATGTATAAAGTCAAGTTTAATTTATATACATTAAATGGTCCAAGAGAGATTTTATGTTCTGGTAGTATTATTTATTCAGCCCTTTTTAAGGTCTCAGTGCTGGGCATGGGCCTTCCCTTCAATAAGAGAGGCATCAGGCCATATTCCACCACACTGGCCAAGTGCGGGTTAGCGGACTTCACATGTCTTTCGAAAACTTGCTAGGTTCTCTCAGACATGTAAGCTTCCTTACGATGTTTTCCTTGACTGTTAAAATAACCCTTTACGACCGATTGAATACGAGCGTGACATTTGGTAAAAAAATTCTAATTCAAAATGTATTTGTTTTTGTGAACGCAATCGGCCTCACACGATAATGTTGATACATACGCTTTATTCAAAAATTAAAAGGACACGTTGTAACGAATCCAGTGGTCGAAGGACCGTCGACAAAGATGGCAGCGCATTTTGGACATGGGTCTCGATCACATAAGTACATTTTTTTACTATATTTTTCATAACTTGACATCTTTTTTTGTTATTAAAGTTTAATGTAGATAATAATTAACACAAAGCCGTAATTTTTATCTTGATAGCATAGTTGTTCTTTTGTTTGTGATCTCTCAAACTTATATCGTCACGATCGTGACAATCCGGGTTTCAATTCATTAATAATTACGAAAAACGTATTTTTTCTAAAGCTGTTTTTTGACAGTACATGTAAAGTTTTATAATTTTATACTAATTTTAGGCGCAGTTTTGAGGGATGAAGAGGTTTTAGACGTCTTGCAAAATAGATATGCTCTATGATATTGAGATGCTGCACGACGAAGGTGAGGAATTTGATCGTTTCCTTTTTCAAAAATTTAGTGATGAATATCATCCAGAAGGTTTCTCCAGCACATTGGGAACTGTCTTCTGATGAGGTAATTACTGAGAATATGCCTGTTCGTTATTTGGTACGTGGAAGCAATCATCCTTTACTGATAAAGATCATAATTACCCAAGTCCACCCTCAGGACCATCTAGTGAGTATATTTATGACTATTTTGATAAGGAATTCATCGAACAGGCTGCTGGTTGCTCCAATATTTACCACCTACGTAAAAACGGAATATAATAAAGCTATATTGATGGCGTCCAATTGTACTGGTGCTAAACATCAAGACTACGTTAAACGATGGGACAAACAAACAAACAAACAAAATCTTACAAGGATAATATTATTCCCAGGGTAGTTAGCAATTATATTAGACACATGGGTGGAGTGGATGTTTTAGATCAAATAATGGATTAATAGCGTACCTTCTAGAAAACGAAAAAGTGAAATCTGAAGGTAATCATTCATATTTTGGATTTAACTATAATTAATGCATGGCGGAAGTAAAAAATAGATTGTGAAGCTAATAAACTTCCGAAAAAATATATTAAGTCTTCTGAACTTTATAATGGAAGTAGCAGATGCTTGGTTGAGTACTCCAGACCGCAAACGCCGATTGAGTCAAGACACAGATACTGAAGATGAGGCACCGCCTTTCAAGTATATGCCAGCAAGATATTGGAGAGTAAGCAAGCAAGGAGATATGATGGGTATGATCATCTGCCAACCTTTGCACAGTTATCGGCTCAACGTTCCTGAAGATTAGAGACATGCACAAACAGAAGCAAAATTCGTTGTGTAAATACGATGTTTACTTGTGCATGTCGCAGGGACAAGATTATTTCCGATTATACCATGCGAACTGAAATATCTAATAATTTTATTTGTAACATACAAATAAAATTATTACATATTGCAGTTGATCTCAAAATGGTTCCTATTATGTTAGTTATTTTTATGTTTTCAAAGATTTAATCTAATTTATATACTGAAGTTGTTTACATTATATAATAAATACAAATATAGATAAGTTTTGATACATATAAGTATAGTTAAACCAAAAATATATGCTGAATTATAAAAACTTATGTATAGATTACCAAATTATTTAATCACGGATATAAATAAAGTTGATTATACTAGATTTTTATTTCATTAACCCAACTGCTTCCTAAAAAATCACCATCGTGCAGAAGTCAATTTAATCCTGATCGTCACGATCGTGAGGGTACTTTTTTAAAAAATGGGGGGTACGCAATTTTTTTTAATATTTTTTTTAGGTTGTTTGAAGCCTAAATAACTAGAATACATAAGTCATACACGAAAAAATAAAAAAAAAGTTCGCCGGTTGTAAAGGGATAACTGATAATCAAGTTAGAAATGATTCGCACATGAAAATTTTAGAGGTGCGAGACCCGGGATTTGAACCCGATTTCCTCGGTTTTACAAGCAAACGCGTTACCACTGGGCTAACATGGCAAAATTCAGTTCTGGTTCTAAGCTACACTATGTTTATATGCAGCTCGTTTCCATGATGTTTATTGTTTTTGCAAGTATTTATTCATAACTAGTTTTCGTTCAGTGCTCGAAATTTGACCATAACCGTTATAAATAAGTTTGAAGAAAACATATATAAATAGACCTGTATATATAAAATAAATAATATATAAAAAACTTACTGTATCCAACATTTTTTAATGATAAACACTAAAGCTCGTTAATAAAAAATAAATAAAATTAAAATCGGTCTAAAAAACAGAGGAAAAAATGTACTGAACTATTTTGTTTTTGTTTATTTATATATTAATATGTTTTAACTAGCATTACCTGCGGCTCCGCCCGCGTTCAGAAGACCAAAAACCAAATTCTTAGGTTTTACATATTAGTATACTCACACATTGCAGTTTTGTATTTTTTCTCTGAAATGAGATATTTTCTCGCGGTAAAAATTATTCTATATGTTGACCTGGATAACCAACTATCGCCATACCAAATTTCATCAAAATCCCTCCAGTGGTTTTTACGTGACGGTAACAGACAGACAGACAAAAATTCTAAGATTCGGGCTCTGTATTGATAATAATGTCTATATCAATAAGATTTTCCAAAAAATATTTAATGTACAGATTCGGTTTAGTTACAATTTTATTATATGTATAGATTAGATATATTGCAAATCAATTCCTATCAGATCGCTGCGGAATGCGAGATAAAAAAATCAAATTATGCACATCATTTGTTTTTGCTATAACATTCTCATTTTAATCGATCACACATTCTAAAAATTCATTAAAATTTGATAAAAGAAAAATCTAAATATTATAATAAAAGTTATTAATAACCAAATATTTATTTTTTCTCTATTTATCATTCTAATGATACAAAAAATAGAGTTACAGTTTTCATAAAAGAAAAGCTTCAACAGAAGTTTTTCAGGAATACTGAATATTCATGGCGGTCCTACACTTATCCCTCTCTGTTTTGTTAAAGTGTTTTTTGTTACAGCCACATCCAATGTTTTTCTGCGTATAAGTAATTTTTACTAAATGTAAAACTTAAAACAAATATTAAATAAATAAAAGTACATTTTAATTATTAATTTAAATTAATAACAAGTACCTAATAATAATAATAATAATACTCGTTATTGCACACCGAAAACTAAAATACAAAAAAAAAAACAGAAAGAAAAGATGCACAGCAGGCGACCTTCTCGCTGGAAGCGATCTCTTCCAGGCAACCTTGAGGAGGAGGAGTAAATTTTCATAAGACGGTAGGCGGTGTACTTGCATAGACACGTTTATGTATATAAATACTTATAGATAAATAGATATATACCAATCCATACATACATATATACATACTTACATACATGTTCATTCAACAAAACTACCAAATAATATATATAGAATAATATCTACTAAAATATAACAGAGGAAATAATAATAATAATGATATTAGGGGAAAGAGAAAGGGGAAATACTAAGGAGAAAGGCTTAAAGAGATAAATAGTAATCTTTTAATAAACTTTTAAATTTATCTAGGCTTTTAGCACACCTATTGCTTGAAGGAATAGAATTCCATAATCGAGCGGCTTTTACCGTAAAAGAATTTCTGAAGAAACAGGAAGAGTGAGTAGGAATTTAAAGGAGGAAGTTCTGGACAGAGCGAAGTGAACGATCATGGGAATCGTCCAGAAACTCAAAACGCTCTTTCAGATAGATAGGAGTTGAAGGATTAAAGGCACGTAGTAGAGAAGATGAAGAATATGAGTATTCCTGCGGAATCGGATTGGGAGCCACTTGAGCTTTTTACGAAATTGAGAAACATGGTCATATTTTCTAAGGCCAAAAATAAACCGTATACAAAGATTTTGGAGTCGCTCAAGTTTATTCAAGTGCTCCTCTTTGATGTCTAGATAACAAATGTCAGCATAATCAAGAATTGGTAAAATGAGTGAATTTGCTAGCGCAGTTTTGGTAGGAATCGGAAGAATGTTTCGCAATCTGCGAAGAAAAGCAACAGCTCCAAACATCTTCCGGCTAAGTTCACTCACCTGCGGACCCCATGACAAATGCTGATAAATTACTAAACCAAGATTTTTAACTTTATCTTGAAAAGGAATCTGAACACCATCTAGCAAAATTGCTGGTATTTGTATTGACTTAGTTTTTGACAACAACTTTTGACTACCAACAATAATTGCCTGCGATTTTGCAGCGTTTAAATTAAGTCCGTACGATTTACTCCATGTGGCTATAGATGAGAGGTCTTTGTTTATATTTTCTACAGCTCGTGGTAAATCAACCACAGATGTCACGGCATAAATTTGCAAATCGTCAGCATATAGGTGGTAGCGAGAAGAAATTTTAAGACAAATAGAATTAATAAAAACTGAAAATAGGAGTGGAGACAACACGCCACCTTGTGGTACACCGGCATTAACTGCGCACCAATGGGAGTAAGTAGCTTCAATCCGAATGCGTTGCCGGCGACCGCACAAGTAAGAACGAAACCGGGCAAGAACCTCAGGAGATATGTTAAGAGAAGATCTTATGGCAGACAGGATATCAAAGTCCACTGAATTAAAAGCATTACTAAAATCTAGCAGTGCTAACACAGTAAGTCTTCGGTCATCCATACCTACTTTGATGTCATCTGTGATTTTGACTAAGGCCGTATTCGTACTATGATTAAGACGGAAACCGGATTGAAACGAATTTAAAAGATTGTGCTTGTAAAGGAAAGCACTCAATTGCTGGTGTACCAGTCGTTTCAGAACTTTAGACAGGAGAGGAAGAATAGTTATAGGTCGATAGTCAGAAAAAAAAAACGGACTAGATATTTTTGGAAGAGGAAATATTTGCCCATCTTTCCAGGAAGAAGGAAACTGATTGAAATTAATTGAAGAATTTAAAATAAAAGTAATAATAGGAACGATATGATTAAGTAAAGGAAGAATCATTTTACGGCTTATACAGTCTGCTCCAACAGCATCAGATTTTATTGCTATAATATTTCTCTTAACATCACTTTCGGAAAATTGACTAAAAGTAAAACGGGGAAAATCAGGAGTAGGTAAAGTAGAAAGATAGTTTAGTGTGTTTAACTTATTTGTACTAATATTAGTAGCCGAAGAAGAGAAATGCTGATTTATCAGATTTAAGTCTATATTATGAGGATTTATTTTTATGTTATGCTTAGATTTACCTACTCCAAGAGACTTGAGAAACTTCCAGACTATATCTGGATCATCTTCTTCGATGAACAATTATACTATTATACCTATATTAAATATTATAAATAAAATCCGTAAAAAACTGAAAAGATAGTTTTATTTAGATAAATTATTATTTTTATACTTTAGGGTTATTTTATTTGTAGAATCGACAGTTTACTTCATTTTCATGAAGCTCATCTTTATGTAGTTTTTTCATTTGTTTTAATACCATTTTTGGTATGAGTGATGAGTTTAAGGGGGCTTATAGTCTCTACCTAAATTTAAATAAGAGCGTAATTACAAAATTACGCTCTTATTTAAATTTATCTTATTTAAACATTATTTTTGTATAAAAACCTAATTTAAAAAAAAAAAACTATGTTTTCGCATTTTTACGCAGATTTATTTTGGTTTTCGGTTGCCAACGTTTCCAATGCCATACAACAATCATGGTCACGGGAGAGAATAAGATTTTTGACGTCTCAAAAGTTATTTTATAGTTGTTACAGACAACCCACAAGTATTTCATTTTCATATTATATAGATTAATGTATAAAAATTAAGTGTGTATCAAAACTCTCACAGTAATGTTAAGATTCGGACGGAGACCAGCTTTAAATTGGCAGGACGTAGACCTTTGAAATATGAAGTTGTTCGTGGGGAAAATAACATAAATACAGCGCCATTTCTCTTTAGAAGCTCTAGAACGTCTAATTTGACAAGATTTGCCTACAATTTTGTAACAAGCTTACAGCTTTTTATTATTGAGTTTTATTCATTAGCAACTTGCCTTTCAGTCTTAGTCAGCTACTTAATACTTTTTGACCGACTACAAATACAATGGTTCAGTGTTTATGTGACACCTTTGCTTAATGTAAACATAATAATAATATATAAAGACACGTTTGGTTCAGTTTACAGTGATTATTTTATGATACTTGGTGTGCCAGTGGTCGCGGATTTGAGTCCCGCTGGGGGCATTCATTTGTGTGATGAGCACGAATGTTTGTACTCCAGTCATTGTTTTTTAGACATTTTAAAGTATATAACGATTATGTTAATAGACAGTTTGCTAGGAAAACTAAATGAACAGGGTTTAAGTCCCGGATGTGCATCTCTGATATTTTCATTGGCGAATAAATTTTAACATCTTTAGATATTCTAGTCAATGAAAGAGATGTGAAATCTGCAAACGTGCACTGGGCCAAAGTGGTGGATAGCGTCTCGATCCCCCTTGCATTAAGGGGAAGGTCTTGACCAGTAGTGAGACGTTAAAATGGGCTAATTATATAAGGGATGAAGCGGGATGCCAAATTATATGATCTTCCACAATAACTGCGGTATACATTTTTAATTCTGAGGTAGCTCCTATTTGAGGTTAAAATTAGCACATCTATAAAAGTAAACAAAAAAACAAACTCATCAGCTCTATAATAAGAATTCTAATAAATATATGCAAATACTAATTATGTTATCCTAAAATCACATCATTACAAACTTTTGTTCAGAAAGACTCTGAAATAACTTCAAGATCTTATCTGACGTATAAACTTAATATTTACTGGCAAAACAAAATTTAGGATGCTGGGAAACTTCGTAACAGCAAATTTTATGAGTATGTTATTATTAAACATTTTATTATTTTACCTATATGGTTTTACTTTTTATTACATTCATATTATATAATCTAATATACTAGCGACTCACCCTCTCTTCGCTTTGGTTTCATCTCTAGACAAAAATAAATCTATCCCACGGGAACCGTAAATTTTTCAGGATAAAAGTTACCTATGTGCTTTTGTAGACTATAATCTATCTCTGTGCCAAATTTAATTCAAATTTGTTTAGCCGTTCTGGCTTGAAAGAATGACAAACATCCATCCATCCTCATAAACTTTCACATTTATAATATTAGTATGGATTAGTATAGTAGTAGTATAGTAGTAGATATGTTAGTACACGCTGAATTGACTGGACAGAGGATAAAAGTTAGCACACAAATATGGTCTGGAACAAAATCAATAAAAGCGGTGAAGTAGCATTGCCTGTGCATAAACTATACATATAATAAAATTGTAACTAAGTCGAATCTGTACATTTAATATTTTTTGGGAAATCTAATTGAAATAGACATTATTATCGATACAGAGTCCAAATCTATAGTTTTTAGAATTTTTGTCTGTCTGTCTGTCTGTCTGTCTGTCTGTCTGTCTGTCTGTCTGTCTGTCTGTCTGTCTGTCTGTCTGTCTGTCTGTCTGTCTGTCTGTCTGTCTGTCTGTCTGTCTGTCTGTCTGTCTATCTGTCTGTCTGTCTGTTACCGCGTCACGAGAAAACCACTGGACAGATTTTGATGAAATTTGGTATGATGATAGCTGGTTATCCGGGTCAACATATAGGATACTTTCGACCGTGGGAAAATATCTCATTTCTGAGAAAAATACAAGAACTGCATTGTAAGAGTATACTAATATGTAAAACCTAAGAATTTGGTTTTTGGTCATTTGAACGCGGGTGGAGCCGCGGGAAATGCTAGTAATATTATAAATACAAAATAACTAAACACTTATTTATATACAAATATATATTCGATATCGCGTTTGGAAAATTAACAGAAAATTGAGAAATTTAATAGTGAGTAATATAACATTCTCAAGAGTGCAGTATTTGAGAGATACACCGACGCAATATTGCAAGCTATTCAAACCGAAAACAAACTTATATTTGTTGAATTAGTTAACTCGTGTATTACATAGAAGTTAAACTCGAATGTACCATAAAGATTAAGACACTTGTACTAAATTAAGACTGTTATTATTGTATGTACATGCCAAGGTAGTGGTTGCCCAGTGGTAACCCAGTGGTAACCTAGTGGTAAAGCGCTCGCCTGAGAAATCAGTGAAGCCGGTTAAATCCCCGGTCTCGCACATCTGATATTTTCATGTGAGAATCATTTTCAACATGATTATCACTTGTCTTACGGTAAAGGAAAATATCGTGAGGAAACCTGCTCGTCTGAGGGAACTTAGCAAATTTTCAAAAGATGTTTAAAGTCCGCCAACTCGCATTTGGCCTGCGTGATGATCCGATCGCCCTTGTAGTAAAGGGATGTCCATGCCAACAAGTGGGACGTTAAAAAGGGTTGAATACGTACATACACATATTACAATAATAAAATGATAACTAGGTCAGAACTAAGCCCCGACGGCTTAGTTCTGACTAATCTATTGGACGGATAGATTGTGACAGAGGTCACAGATTCGAATTGTTGCAAATAACAAGCAAAAGGGAATCACTAGGAAAGGAGAAAATCCCGTTCTAAGTCGATCGGGGCAACAAAGCATGACAAGGGATTCGACACGATTGAGATATATTAGAGCAATGTCAGGTTTATTGAATATCGTATATTATATTTTTTATACAATAACAATAACGCTTAGTATGGAATAGATAGACTGTACATACATATGTACATATATACTCGTACATAGGTATGATGAATTGTATATTATCCCATACTTGAGAAATGATTGATTCCCCATACAAACTTCCACCCCCTTTTTCTCCCCGTTAGGAAATGATTTTTGGAATATAAACTATCCTATGTCCTTTCTACGTTTTTAAACTATCTTCATACCAAATTTTATCTAAATCGGTTCAGCGGATGAAGCATCAAAAAGGAAACAAACAGACAAATAGACGAGTTACTTTCGCATTTATAATATTATTATGAATGTTTAAAGTTAAAACAGTAATAAAGATCAGAAAATCAATGCCAGTCGATAGTTACAATCGCTAACATGGTAGACAAAACAAAACGAAGTGCCAAGAACTACTCGTACAATCGAGGCATACACCTTTTCTAACTTTATCGTACTTTCCTTTTTTTATTGTTCTCTGGAGATTTCTTAATCTCTTAACTTCAATTTTAACTATTTATCTTTTGGACCGTATTCTTTTAAAGTATTTGTGTGTTAATTTAAAAAAAAATATTTGTTTTTTTTTATGGTATTCAGTGACAAACGAGCAGACAGCCCACCTGATGGAAAGCGATACCTGTCGCACATAACACCTACGGTTCATGCACTTAGGTTTTATGTTACAAAAATGCAGAACCACAGGTGCGTTGTCACTGTGAGGACTAAGATGATATGCCTCTGGCTTATAATTGCGCTGGCTACCTTATCCTTCAAATCGGAACACAACAATGTAATCATTGTTGCTTGGCGGGTGAAATAGATAAGGGGGTGGTACCCATCCAGTCGGACTCCTCAGGCTTGACTGAGTCCCAGCACCGGTAACAAGAGACATGTTTATTTTTGCCCGCGTATAAGGTTAATAAATCATCTCGCGGTCTCGTGAAAATAAGTAGGCAGTATATTATATTAATTTAAATTAAAAAAATGTTCCAAATAACGTACCTGTTTACTCTAGATTTAAGAACCTGTGCGTTAATCTCTTACCCTTGCTTAATAATAGCCGATTCTCCCACTTCAATTAAAGTTATTATAATTTCTGATAATCAATTTTTTTTTATTGGATTTAAAGCTACATACACTCAGCGGTAAAGTAAAATCCTATAAATGAAAGATTTTTTAGAATTTTAGATAATACCCTTTACATAAAAACTTACAATTACCCCTTTATAATATTAGTGTACATTAATGTAGTTCGATAGATCGACAACTTAACATGGTCAGAAACAATACAGCGGGCTTAGACAAATCGACATATTTTGTTGAACTCTATCGCTAATAGAAAACCAAATATATGGAGATCATATCAATCGTTAAGTTAAAGGTTAAGCTTGTAGATTTCTACAATCGATATGGCTAATAGATAAGTAAAAAATATATAATGACTATTTGATAAAGCACTTAGATATGTAATTACCATATAGCGACAACCATTCCTATTAGCGATGTCCATTATCGAATGTAAACTAGTTTAAAGCTCTAGGGATATATGGAACAAAAAGCTATATAAAAATCATATAATGAAAAGTCATATAATTCAATCGCTAAACCAACGAATACGTTTACAAAACATTTAATAAATAGCAAATTTTAACATAACACAGTAAAAAATCTTATCGCAATCAAACTAAAGCACTAAAGGGGAGTCCGGCTTGAATAAGTAATTATTATAAGTGACATTAATACTAAAGAACTTACCAACAAAGAGTTCATAATATATGCCTTATCACCGACAGTTATCATAAGCTTTAATAATAATTGTTATTTAGCACGATATTCTAAGCTTGGATCCTACTGATAAAGGACACGCGAGGTAATTATACTGGACTTGAGCACAAAAAGTGTAATTTTGTTGTGTTGAATATATTTTAAGTTAGCATTTAGTATTTTCTGTCATATACTGATTGAACAGTGTCTATTCACCCCTTTTTAATGTCCCATCGGGCACGGGCTTCCCTTCAATACGAGAGGGTCAGACCATTGTCATCTACGCTGGTCAAGTGATTTGGCGGACTTCACATGTCTTTCGAAAACTTGCTGGGTTCTCTCATAGACATGCAGGTTTCCTCACGATGAATTCGTTTACTGTAATACAAGTGGTAATCATGTTGAAAATGATTTAGGCGTAAAAAATCAGAAATACGAGAGTAAATATCAGAAATGCGAGACACGCGATTTGAACCCGCTACCCTCGGCTTTCCAAGCGAGTGCGAAACCACTGGGCTACTACTGCCTTGATTGACTAATGAGGCTTTGGATAATCAATATTTGGTATATTCTTCTAATAATTTCTATCTGATAATGATATATGATGACAAGTTTTGTACTAATTAATCATTACTTAACGACAAAAAGTACGTGAAGTTTTCGGGTTAATACTATAACTGAGAAAGTTTGCATGAGTGTGAGCCACTAGATCAATAAAGTCTTCTGATTGAGAAACTCAAAGTTTATTTTTCTTTACTATTATTTGTTAAAAATATCATATAATTAAAAAATAGTTAAGAAAACCAAAACAAACCGTACATTATTCCGGGATAAAAAGTAGTCTATGTGTTATTTCAGACTATAATCTATCTTTGTGGTAATCATCCAGATCCGTTCAGCCGTTCTGGCGTGAAAGAGTAACAAACATCCATCCACACAAACTGTCACATATATAATATTAATACGGATATAATAAAGCTTTCTAA
This sequence comes from Brenthis hecate, assembly GCA_951806755.1. Lineage (NCBI taxonomy): Eukaryota > Metazoa > Arthropoda > Insecta > Lepidoptera > Nymphalidae > Brenthis > Brenthis hecate. Next base: position 11,914,075 of record OX638254.1, read on the forward strand.
GCAATATCAAGTATTCTAGCCCTATTTTATAGTCATTTATACTGAATTTGAGTCTTTGGTGGATTACTATCTAAAGGCAGTGTACTGCAAAATTTAACGAGCTACCGATAACTTACCAGCCTTTGAACTGGCACTATTCACTGGCCTCGTTGACATTAGTGTTCCTATGATACTATAGAACTTGGGCAATTTAAGCTATTTTATATTTTTCTCATTTAGAAAAACCTATTTTAAATGTTTAACTAATATTTTACGCTATATACTCTAAGCTCTCAACAGATTGTTTATATTTTTTTTTATTAATATTACTTAAATGAAGCGTCAAACCCGCGATCGTGTAGCAACAGATCCCCAAACCAAGCTAGCTACAAACTCCAGTTGGAACGAACCACCGGTAAATAATGTCATAACTTTGACATAAATAGTAATATACATTTAAAGATTGTTGATGTTTTTATAAAAAATATAAAGACTCTTAGAATTTGGCCTATAAAATCAAAAGAAATAAAAAAAAACGCAAAGTCACAGAATAAAAGGAATCACGCGATAATACTCGTATATTTCCTTATTTAAACATAAACCCAATTTTAACAGAACTGTAGTCTTAAGATTCACAATTTGACTTGCTTCTCATCAAGACTTACAAAATCAAAAAAATTAGAAGCAAATTATAATATCAAAGAAGAAAATTCCATTTTAAATAAATACAAATAAAGCAAACAATGTTTTCTTCAATTTTATGCAGATGCAAACATTACGGATCTCGCTTATTTGAATGAAAGCGAATAGATCCTTTTTCAAAGTCCAATTTAACACAAATTAAGCGCACACATTTATAATGAGATTCTCTGAATAAAGTAACTCATGAGAGTTACTTTATTCAGAGAATCTTCCCGATTTAATGTATGAATTAAAAAAGGGGGACTAAAACGTTACCCTGCGTTACACCCTGCCTTTTTTGTGTAAATGACTGAGCTGAAGATATTTCCGTTTCCTTTGATTCTTTTTTTCTAAAATATGCATTAAAATATATAGGGAAAATTAATAGCTAATTAACATTAAATATTTAAATACGTTTTTAGACTTACACGAATATTTGACATACATAATATGTATACTATCTATACTAATATTATAAAGAGGTAAAGTTTGTGAGTTTGTGATTTTGTAGGATTTACTGAACCGATTTAGATGAAATTTGGTAAAAAGATAGTTTGAGAGCCTGGAAAGGACATAGGATACATTTTATTCTGGAAATCATCCCTTAAGAGGGTGAAAATAGGGATGAAAGTTTGCAAGCAAGCAAGGGACGAACCTGAGCGAAGCGAGGGTGAGTCGCTAGTCTTAAATAAAACTATCTTTTCGGATTATTTCGCAGATTTATTTAGATTTTTGCTTCCTGACGTTTCGAATCCTTTATAGCAATCTGCTAAAAAGTGAGAAAAGATATTTTTCTTTAAAATTAACCTTTCTGTATCTAGAAGTAACTCCCGACTTTAGCTGTTGGTGACACGCCTTCTACGAGTATGTATTATATATTAACGTGCTAAGGGCGTGTGCGCCCATATTACTACATAAGTGCACTCTATATTACTTTCAATCTTGTAGTTCGATAAAATGCCTATCTACACTATTGAAGAGAGATTAATAGTCGTAGAAGACTTAAAGTATTCTTCGAAGTCCCCCCTCTGGGTAGAGGGTCCTCACGGGCGTCCGCTGTCAATAATTATTTTTATTTCATCCCAGTGGAAATTATAATATTAGAAACTAGCGACTAACCCTTGATTCACTCGAGTGCGTCCCTAGGTACGTTTTAAGTCTTTTTAGCGGAACCCTAATTCTTTTTCTGAAATAAAAGTAGCTTAAGTTACTCCGTATAAAATTAGCTACCTACCAGTGAAAATCCCGTCAAAATCTGTCCAGCCGTTTCAGAGATTAGCCGGAACATACAAACACACAGATGGACAAAAAATGTTGTTTTTCTTATACGTACCGTATATGTATTCAGCCCTTTTTAACGTCCCACTGCTGGGCACGGGCCTCCCTTCAGTACGGGGGGAATCAGGCCATAGTCCACCACGCTGGCCGAGTGCGGGTTGGCGGACTTCACATGTTACTTGCTAGGTTCTCTCAGACATGCAGGTTTCCTCACGATGTTTTCATTCACCGTTAAGACAAGTGGTAATCATGTTGAAATTATTCGCACATAAAAATATCAGAGGTGCGAGACCCGGGATTTAAACCCCCTTCACTCGGTTTCCCAAGCGAGCGCGTTACCACTGGGCTACCACTGCCTATACTATATACAATTTCATATGCTATTTAATAAAAAGTTGTTATTTCGATATTACAAACAGGCACTTCAATTTTATTTATCTGTATTTGATATGACGAGATGAACAAAGTTTTTTTCACAACAAACATTATTTATACTAATATTATACAGAGAAAAGATTTGATTTTTTGTAAGTTTGTTTGTTTATTTCTACCGAATAGGCTCCGAGACTACTGAACTGATTGACACTGTTATGTCTGTGTAAAGTGTGTCAGTGTTGAGTTTGTGGGACTACACATAAGGTATGTTTTTTTTTTCAGGAAAAAAAAGTTTGGTTCCAGTGGGAAAATCAAAAAACCCTTAAAAAATACACAAAGTTCGCATTAACGATTTAACAAAAAAGTCAGTAATAGTCAAAATTGGATATCATATTTTAGTTCCTTCTATCCAAAGAAAAAAAAAGAGTATGTAAAATGAGAAGGAATATTTTTGCCTTTCCCAACAAAACAATCTTCACTTTTTTATTTAAAAGAATCACACTTCTCTACTTATATAGGCTCAAATAAGCCGCCATATTATATTCGCAATATAATTTTGCGCCTTTATAAAAATGATATTTTATTTCATAGAAACTAGAATATCCAGAAGTCAGACAATATACACTTATATGCCAATATTTGGACGCACTTAGGGTCTGCACAGTCGCTCCGCCTGTTCCCTGTACTAGACCATCGTTTAATTGGACTTGAAGTGTTTCAACGTTGCGTGACACACCCCTACTTAGCCCAAGTGTAGTTAATACGGTCTTACTGGTCAAATTGGTACTATTTTTTGACATTTTAAAATTTTACGTCTAAATTTTTTAAACTGATGGTCTTGATTATATAAATGAAAATTTAACTTAGAATTTAATGGTATTTAAGCATGCTATAAGGTTAGCATTTTAGTTTTTAGTCTACTCTAAAAATTAATTTAATTTACATATTAATTCCATTTAGGAAGGCAATAAAATTTTTAGAAATGATTTATAGGTCCTGCTTAGTTAGTAATATTTTGTTAATAAATATTTATAAAGTAATAATTACGTTAACGAGCTAAAATATAATTAAAATTTTCAATCAGCCTTTCATATAATTAACTACCAGTACAAGACGTCAACGTTTTAATTATATACAAAACAAAAATATTGATTTACTTAAAAATACCTATATGAATATTGATTATATTTATCTTGAAACATCAATTTAAATATTTTCATCTGCCTGCTGCCATACTGTAATGTGTATAGAAAAATTACCTCACTGGATAGCATGTCCTGCGTTTCCTGTTAAGAAATTATTAGTTGCATCCCAGAATTAGGATGTTTTGGAACCTAATTTCCAAACCCGGACCTGAACCTGTACCCGGAGAGCACGTATACGATATTAGGTATTATTATGGGTGAATATTGAAATAAAGGTAGATCGAGATAGGTATAGATGGACTGTGTAAAAGAGAATATGTGTGTGGTGTCAGAGTTAAGATGACCGACCACGAAGGAAACTTGTTGTCCCCAAGAAGATGGACAGGAAGAAGAAGAATAAAAATATGTCATTTTTAAAATTACGATGATACTAATGATACCCCCTATTTTGGTAAAATCAGTGAAGTAGGTAAAACATTATGCTATAATAATAAACATACTATATAATACCAACGACTCACCCTTGCTTCGCTCCGGTTCGGTATTCCTAGGGTATATATACAACTTCCCTATTTGAATCGGACATTATTAAATTTTTCATTGGTTTTAATTTTTTTCGTGGGACCCTATTTTTTTTCTAAAGTAAAAGCAGCCTAAGTTACTCCTTATTACATCACCTATCTGGCAGTGAAAGTCCCGTCAAAATAAACAGACAGTCAGAGAGACAGACAAAAATTGTAAAATATGTTGTTTTGGTATATGTACCGTGTATACATCCATATGCATTTAGTAAAAAGCTGCTATTTCGGTTTAAAGAACTTTATTTCTCATTACGAACAAGTCTTTTACATGAGAAACATATATAAAGATATAAGAAATTATGACAGTTGATCAGTAGAACTGGGAACATTAGTTACAAAAAATATATTTATATAACCTAGACTTAAAGCTATTGAAAGTTTTTGAATTTTTTATTTCTTTCGGTAAACTATTATAGAGTCTTGCTCCCTCAAAAGTTATAGTTTTCTGTCCAGACTTGGTTCTGGTTATGGGTAGCTCTAAGTGGCTAGCACGCCGAGTAGCATAACTATGTGTTGAACCTTTTTTTACAAAAGATATCTCTGCAGTATGAAATGTTTTATCTATTATTTTACGCATGAGTGTACAAGTAGTGTAGTAGTGCAATTGTTTTATGTTCATTAGCTTAGTTTCTTTGTAAATTTTTTCAGATGATGTTAAGTAAGGGTAATGGAATAGTAGTTTTATTAATTTATTTTGTGAGACTTGTAACTGAGCTAGTTTAGATTTTGACGCCATACCCCATATTTCAATCAGATATAACAAATGTGGTTTGACATTACAAACAGACACATCAATTTTATTTATCTGTATAGATATGCAACATTGAACCATCATCTACAGTGGAGTATCAAGAAATACACGTCACAATACAATCATGTCCAAATGGTATTATATAATAAATTGATAGCGGCCGTTGAGGCAATTTTTCTCTATCTTTTGTGCGAATGATAGGAGACAAAGGTACTGAGAACAAAGCGTTTGTAAGCACAATGCAGTCTGGATGAAAGCTTTGAATGTTATTTTAACTGCTCTTTCGGGTAATCGCTTGAATACACTTGTTTATCATATATGAATTATTATGGTTCTACTTCCTATACTTTGTCTTTTAAGAGCGAAGTAATGATGACGTGGTTTAGCTTTTCTAGTGTCATATTAGCATACTAGCATTGCCCGCGGCACGATTTCGGCTAGCGGCCGCGATTAATATACTCTTACATTGCAGTTTTTGTATTTTTTCTCAAAAATTAGATATTTTCCCGCGGTAAATGTATCCTATATGTTAACCCAAATAACCAGCTGTCACTATGCCAAATTTCATCAAAATCCCTCCAGTGGTTTTTCCGTGATACGGTAACAGACAGACAGACAAAAATTCTAAAAACTATAGATTCGGTCTCTGTATCTATAATAATTTTTATTTCAATAAAATTTTCCAAAAAATATTTAATGTACAGATTCGGCTTAGTTACAATTTTATTATATATACATAAAAATAAAATTGTAACTAAGCCGAATCATTAAGTAAAAGCCGAAAAATTAAGTAAAATTATAGGCCACATTGCATAGGTCTAACAACATTAAAAGAACATTAGTATAGCTGAAAATGGAATTTGGTATATAAAAATAAAAAATAACAGAAACAGAACGTTAGTGTATATCAGCAAAAATCTCAAATATTTTTAAAACCCGGTAATAACACGATGACATCACGTCTATCAAAAATCTGTGTGTCCGTATGTGATAACGTATTTCCAAATGAATGTCCTGATTTCTATACTCATTTATTTGTCTAATTGACTTTTTATTTATATTTGATAAAATTTAGTCTAACTAAAGTCAGTCTAATTAATTAAATAAACAATAAGCTTTATATTTCGTTTTGTCTCAGTCCAAGCACGTCTACTGCTGGATATAGGCCTCCCCCAAAAATTTCCAAGACCATCCGCATCCATTGGGGTCCAACGACTTTAACCAAGTTGTTGATCTACCTTGTGGGAACCTGCCCACGTTTCGGCTTCCGGTAGTTTTATATTTCTCTTCTCCATAAATCCTTAGCCTTCCTAGCCATAGTATAAAATAAGTTACATATATGCAGTCAACTTATTTTTTAACTTAAAATATTACATTTCATTTCAACAGATCTAAAAAACAACTAAATCTTTCACCCTATTATACCGCAAAATTTAAATTGAGCGTACAATTTCCTGAACAGCCCATCTCTTTATACTAAAATATCTTTGTTAAAACCAACTCAACAGTAAAAACAAAGTCATCATTTAAAAACATTAACAAAACAAATGTGGGTTAACAATTATGACACATTTTAACTCTATGACGTGTCATTTGTCAGCATCTACAAAAAACATGTTATGCATTCAATTTATTTCTACACTATGACAAAGTTGGGAATGTGACACGGTATAATCTAATATTTAAATTATAAATATCTTGTGTCATGGTGTTCGTGGTCGCACTCCTTCGAAACGGCTCGACCGATTTTAATGATTTTTTTGTATATTCGGTAGGTATGAGAATAGATCGTAAAGTTTTCACCCTCCTACCCCCACCCAACATTTTTTAATCGCCATTTTGTTTTTTTTTTGTGTGAATAATCTATAAAAATATTATAAATGTAAATGTTTGTGAGTATGGATGTATGGATGTATGTTTGTTTCTCTTTCACGCCAGAACAGCTGAACGGATCTGGATGAAATTTAGCACAGAGGTAGATTATAGTATGGAATAACACATAGGCTACTTTTTATCCGGGAAAAATCTACGGTGCCCGTGGGATAGCTTTATTTTTGTTTTCTTAGAAACTAACCCGAGCGAAGTGAGGGTGAGCTGCTAGTATTACATAAATACATAGGGACCAAACCGAGCGAAGCGAGGGCGAGTCGCTATATAACATAAAGCAAAAGAGTTTTTTTTGTAGATTTAACGCGGGCGTAGCCGCGGGTTTTGCTAGTAGTGTATAAAAAAAACTTTTCAGTGTGACCCAGAAGCTGAATAATTCGAGAAACGGCACGTTTACGGCCTAGGTATTATGCGAGGTAACATTCACCCGAATTACGTGTTAGTTTCATTATGTTCATAATAACATGGTTCGCGTTTTACAGTGTCGTTAAAAGTGATTTATAAAAGGTGTATGTATATAAATTAGCTCACGCATGTCGCAAATTTTACTTGAAGAATTATTTCGTTTAAAAATAGTTTGGTACTTTACGCAAGTGTCTCTGTTTACTAAAAAATCTTGGCTATTTTATTGGGACTTTATTGTTATAATTTTCAACATAAAGGAAGGGGGTGTACTTGTTAAATATATATTAAGAAAAGTATTTGATTTCCTTAGTATTAATATTACAATATTAAGATTTTATATATAATAGCACGCTATAAATACTACACATGTAGGTACATGTGTAGTATTTCAAACTCACGACGTTTTCCTTCACTGCAAGTGATAGTAATAAAAACATCTGAGGTGCAACATTCGGGACTTGAACCCACTACAATTGTTTTTCCAAGAAAGCGAGCCCTGACAGACTTCCTGCCTGTGAAAACCTTTTCTACCTAAACTTATACTTGGTCACTGGAAAAACCCCATATCCCATATAAGAGGTACAAATATATATTTTTCTAAAATATTGAATGTATACAATTTATATAAATATAGCATACTAGCGCCTTATTTATTCCTCCGGGTCATTATCTGTCCACAATTTTTTATTTCAATAATATATTCAACCGTTTTAACGTAACAAACATACATGCACAAACAAACTTTTGCAGTACTATTATTGTTCGATTAATTGAATAATTTTTTTACAATTTTATTATAGATGAGCATGTAGAATATTCTCAATGTTTTTTTCAATATTTAATTAACTCGCCCCTGTTCCACTCCGTCGTGTTTGTGTAACGGTAAAAGATTAATTTAGACGTTCCCAAACAAGTTATGTAAGCAAGAAAAATACAAAGTGAATCTATACTGACATATAAATATAAAAAATGAAAGTGTCTATTTGTTTACCTTTCTTTCATGTCGCCCTTAAAAAGAACTCACATATTTGATTTGTAGATAAATATAGATGTTTTACCGACTTCAATATAAACGCGTAGAAAGGAAAATATATTTTTTTATTTTTTTAGTGGCATTATTGTGTAGTTAAGTATTTTCTTTTTTATATTGACAATGTTTTTCGGAAGTCGGTTTTGGGGATCCGTAGAAAAAAGGCCAAAATAAAGGTCTTATAACTTCGTCATCTCGATCTATCGCTCTACACATATAATAGAATATAACCTATAATAACTCACCCTCGCTCCGCTCGGGTTTTGTTGCTAGTTACGTTTTAATATTTAGTATAGACTAGCAGTGACCGCGGCTCCGCCCGCGTTTTGATGACCGAAAACCAAATTCTTAGGTTTTAAATACATATTAGTATACTCTTACATTGCAGTTTATGTATTTTTCTCAGAAATGAGATATTTTACCACGTTAAAAAGTATCCTATAATATGTTGACTCGGATAACTAGCTATCATCATATCAAATTTCATCAAAATTCCTCCAGTGGTTTATCTATAATGCGGTAACAGACAGACAGACAGACAGAAAAAAATTCTAAAAACTATAGGTTCGGTCTCTGTATCGATAATAATGTTTGTTTCAATTAGATTTTACAAAAAAATATTTAATGTACAGATTCGGCTTAGTTACAATTTTATTATATGTATAGATATATAAATTCTGTTCATATATGTTTTCCTCAAATTTTTTATAATGTTTATGGTCGTACTAAGAAATAGGCCATAAAAAATTAGATCACATAACCTGTTTATTGAAGAATGCTATATACAAGCTAAGATAGTGCTACGAAGGTCGTAGCATGGTGCTACGAATAGGTAGCATGTAGAGAAAAACTAGAAAAAGCGGAGCAAATAAAACATACTTTAAAAAACTACGCAAGTAGAGTCGAGGGCAAAAACTTGTGCTATATAATTTATACATATATTCATACAATTCTTTACAACACGTTACAATCCCAACCATTTCCGAAGTAATAATAAATTCTATGCCTTTAATTGATAGCATTACCAAAAAACATATTTTTATACCGTTTAGACTCTCGTAATGGGGTGTTATTTTTAACTTAGCTACAATTTTCGCTAATTCGCTTTTCCATGACGACCTATATTACTTCTCTCTTGTGTTTTGAGTTAAGGGTACGGCGATTTGGTATTTTTTTCCTCGGAATGATAAATTATAGTTACTTTGCTTTAATATATTTGTATACATACATAGCCGATGCTTTTCTAAGACTTTATATAGGAGAAAGATTTATATAGAGATGACACATTTGGCTCAGTTTGTAGTGACCCTACTTGCTATGCCAGCGGTTCAAGTTCGAGTCCTGCTGGGAGCATTCATTTGTGTGATGAGCACGAACATTTGTACTCCAATCATGGGTGTTAATATTTATAATATGCATGTATTTAAAGTTATATATGTGTAGTGTATCAACTATCTGGTATCCATAGCACAGGCGTTGTAGCTTATCATGGAACTAGATGGTGCTGTGTGATGGTGTTAATATCCCAACATATTTATTTATTTATGTAGGACTTGATGGTTTTTTTAATCATCAGACAATTATTCCGAAAATCAGTCTGTGTATATGTTTGTTACTTCATTATGCTTAAAAGCCGTATAGATTTGTATAAAATTGTATACATACATAGTCTATGAATTTGAACTACTGCTAGATACGAAGAGATGCTCAAGTGCACTCAACACCAGTCAATCACTCGCTAGTACGTCATATATTTTGCTTCATTTATAATACACTACGTCCCTTAGTACGTGGATTTTACTCACAATTTCAAGGGTTTTAATGTTTTTGCGTCGAACCCTAATTCTTTTTTCCAAAATAAAAATAGCCTAAGTTACTCTTTATAACATCAGCCAGTAACAGTCAGAAAAGACAGGCAGACAGGCAGGTAGACAGACAGACATACATACATACATACATACAGATAGACAAATAAAAATTAAAAAATGGATTTTTTCTTCTAAGTACAATTTATACTTTAATATGTAGTAAAAGTTGTTATTTTGAAATTACAAAGAGATACTCCAATTTTATTTATTTGTGTGTAGAGATAAAAAAGGTTGTCTAAAAATAACCGCTACCAGAAAAAAACAGAAAATGATTTTAAAAAGCCAAAAATAATAAAATAGATTCAATTTCTATTTGTAGCCTTACGCTTTCTACCCCTGAGGGCTTCGTAGGGGGACTATAATGACATATCAATCTTTTTATTTTGTTGATGTCGAGATATTGAGTTCAGGGTGGCAGTTATAAATGAACTAAACTTCATATATGTATTACAATGCATATATATGTTAAAATATAGTCTCCCTATGGTTTAAAACTCTAAATATGTATTATCTATATTTACATACATATAATAAAATTCTGAGTCGAATCTGTACATTCACTATTTTTGGTAAAATCTTATTGAAATAATCAATATCGATATAGACGCCGAATCTATAGTTTGTAGAATTTTTGTCTACACGGGTATATCTGATACTAGCGATTGTTAATATCAAAATGTCGATAACCCTCAAAATTAATCGCTAAACATGGTAAATATCTCATTTTACAGCATAATAATATCATGTTTCGTGGCTATTTAAAACACACAATTACAAATGAAGACGAACTAGAGAGAAGGTAGTACTGTAATAACTTATTAATTTAATAAAATTAAATTCTAAGTATCGCAGTAAGACGGCGAGGTGCTTCAGCTTGTTTAATTTCCGGCTTGCTGCCTCGGAATGTCGGTTTGCTTTAATCTAAAGCCGTCTTGAAAATTACATTTGTTTATATTGTAACTATATACGATGGAATATTCTGAGTGGTTCCAAAGTAAATAGATTTATGTGGAGTTAGAACGTTATTACCATATACATAGATGTTTGTTTCATATCAAAGTAATATGAAAGGAAAACATTGGCTTTTTATTTATTTTTTTCTTTGCCTATAATATTTGTTATGGAATTTTTCGTAACTAATTTTGAATTATTATAAACAATCAATATCGCATTGGATTGCGCATAAAAGTTAAAAAACTCCTAATTTGATATAATTCTCGAAGAAAATTGAAGTATATGAATAAATCCTTAGTCAAAATTAAAACCTGCATGACCTTAAAAAGATATAAACCAAAGGCTTTTTTTCTTTAAAACAAAGGCTTATTTGATGGCGGAAAAAGAATAACAATCTGTCAAAATATTCAAAATGACATTTAAAAAGTTATCAGATTGTATTGAAATTGGCCAAAAAGAGAGTTAAGTCCATTAAATAGTAATGTACTTCTCTTCCATTAATATATTATTCGGTCTCATCGATCCTATTTGCTTTTTTCGATTGTCATTCGCAATGAACATTCGATGCATTACGGTGGTCTGTTTGTACGGCGAGTAATGAAGAGATACTGAAGGGGACAAATTAAACTTCTTTCTCGTCTACTGACTTTTTGACTTCTTTGTTAAGTCGAACCGTTTCGTTTGATCAAGCTTTTGGCTTCTAAAAATTGGTATTTGCTTAAAAGTCTTTTATGGATGTTACAGGATTGGTATATTCTCGTCAATTGCTAGATTTTGTAGACTGCTGGTTTGATTCTTGGACAATTATGATTTAATTTTTATTCTATACACTTTATATCCAAAAAGAGACTGACTATCTTAAAAATGTTCACTATCTAGTTCCAAAGCTAGCTACGAGGCTCGTATTATGGATACCAGATTGTTGATACACTACATATATATAAACTTTAAATACATACATATTATAAATATAAACACACATGATTGGAGTACAAACATTCATGCTCACCACACAAATGGATGTCCTCAGCAGGACTCGAACTCGAGACTGCTGGCAGAGCAAGTAAGGTCACTACAAACTAAACCAAACGTATTTTATACATTTAAATATGTATATTTATAAGAGGTTTTTAAAGATTTCATAAAATTAGTAAGAAATGTAATGACAATAAACCTCAATCCATTATTCGTCTCTATTAAAACTTTGCATTATATTTAATTAAAAACAGAGTATCATTATTGTCAATTCATCTATAATTTTCAAAAAATGTACAAATTAAGACATTTTAAACATTGATTCGTGCAGGATTTGAACTTGATATATACAGACTCATGGAGTTTCATTAAAATTACGATCGATTTCAATTCTGATGACTAATATATCATATGCGATTGACAATGGAGGCAATAAAACACCATGGCCAGTCCGCTCTGGGAATGAAGCTCTAAAGGACAAATTAAACGTCGTGGTTTCTGCTTTTAACCCCTTTTGTTGGTAAGCTCATTCCGACGCCGTTATTTGGCTGAACTACTTTTAGGTACTTTAGTACGTACTTCTGTTTGCAAACTAGTTTGCGGAAAAGTAAGTTTTGGTGAATTTCTAAGGTCGCTGATTTGGTTCTCGCTGGTGTCAAATTATTTTGATTTGATTCTTGTTTGTGAGTTAGGTTAACATAATTTTGCTATTAGTCAAGTGTAACACGACTTGGGGTTAGTGACTTTTCCACGTCTTTTTCATGTGAGAGATATACATTTATTAGATATGCTTGTATTAAATTGAAAAAAAAAAACATTACGCTTCAGAATGAAACTAGGAAAATAATTGGAAATCGAAGTAACTACCTTTACAACGTTTTTGTGTTTTGTAATGAGATTTGTAATAAAATTAGTTTTTTTCTTCTAGTGACTTTAAGATATAAATCTGCTAGAGTATTTATGACAGACGGACGAAAAACGCTCCTTACAGTCTTTTTTACTATTTTAATCCAGAAATCCGAAAAATTCATAATAATACTCTGAAAGTTTCAACAAAATATATTAATTTATATTTTGTTGAAAGTTTTTACCATTTGAAAGAGTTTGTTTCAAATATCAATTGAATCCCAACTGGGTTAAATGAGGTAAAAATGTGCATCTCCAGAAAATAACGGGTACGTCGAAAAGGAGAATTCTTTAACGTTGAATAATTTGAAACTTTTAACAAAGTCAAGAACTTTACCTTTTCAATAAACTTTTATGTTTTCTTTTTATGTCTTCTTTCGAAAACTAATCTAATTTTTATAATAAGTTCAACTTTATTGAGCCTTTAATAGATTTTAAGTAAAAGAACTTTTGCTCTTGTTAATTTTGTACTCAATTTGATTTTTCTTGTTCGCACATAATACTTTTATTAAATGTTCTCGCGAATCAATTTTTTGAAGTTCCATTGTGACGTTTTTTCGGTTTAATTTGCATTGTCAGTTCCATTCTTCTTTTAGGATGGTTTTTCATGCTCTTTTAAATGTTAAATACAACGGTAATTAACTGTATCAATAATAACTTTTTGCAATAGAGTAACATTAACTTATATTTCGATACAAGAGAAAAAGAGATGTAGAGAGAGAGAAAGAGAAAGATAAAACATACTCTTTCTCAATTCTTCTTCCTTCATAAAAGACAATATCAACAGTTTCCTTATAGTTTTGCAAAAGAAGCATACATTTTTATATTTATATTATTAGTACAAACTAGCCGAGTGTTAGATGTATTACTAAGTATAAAATGAAAGGGCAAAAAAATTAAAACCTGTGTAAAATTAGCCGACGAGTTTATTTTAATTAAACGCACTACTTAAGAGGGTTTAATTAAAGTAAAATATTCCGCGAAGGGTAGATATGACGTCCTTTGGTATAAAGTGTTGTAAAATGCTGGATTCCGTTTGATGTAGTTCTAACTAAAGTCTGTTTGCACTTTAAGTGAAGCTATGAACCGTATTATATATTTTACTAAAAATACTTTAATATTTATATAGTAAACTATTTATTTACTTTACTAAAAAGCTTTAAAAAAATAAGCGTTAAATATTATCATCTATGTAGGTACATGCAATATTTTTATAACGTCCTAGTTTGCTGTGTAAGGAAACAAATGAGAAAATGTATACTTTATATGTTTAAATTATTTATTAATATATGTCATACTCATTTTTTTTGTTATATATAAATGATCATACAAATATTACAAATTTGATTTTTTTGTGTGAAAAAGTATATCTGTATGTTTGTTACATCTTCAGCATGTCACAGCTAAACCAATTTAAGTAAAGTTTAAAATAAGAAATAGCTTATATCCTAGATATTCACTACAACCTGTGCCAATAACCCTGCAGAAATATTTCCTTGGGTGAAATAAAATAGCGTCCATGACTTTTGACCAAATTCTAATATTTACCAGCCATCTAAAATCTCGTTAATATCGATCGACCGTTAAATAATCAATTTAAAAAACAGTTATAGTATTTCGATATACAAATATGTGTTACAATATGGTGTTCTTGAAGAGTCGTGTCTTCAGGTCCCTTAAAGGCCGATAACGTATTCGTCACACCCCTATGTTACAGATGTACATATATGAGCGATGATAGCCACTTGTCATCAGGAGATTGTTTTTTATCATTTGCCCCTTTTACTATACATATAATGAAAAAATTAAATCACACAATTATAATGAATGCGAAAGTTTGTATCTGTTATACGTATCTTATTCCTTACGTTGAAATGGCTAAACACATTTGTATGAAATTTAGTACACTGATACACTATCGCCTGGAGTAACACATAAAAAGCCTATATGTTAGAATTCAAATTTGCCAAAGAACGGTGTTACCTATATATAGTATCCATATTTCTATATCCATACTAATATCTATATCTATAATGTCTATACTAATATTATAAATGAGAAAGTGTGTTTGTTTGTTTGTTTGTTTGTTTGTTTGTTTGTCCTTCTTTCACGTCAAAGCAGAGTGACGGATTGCCATGATTTTTTGTGTGGAGATAGGTAGAAGGTTAGAGAGTGACATACGCTACTTTTTACCGCGGGAGATTATCTCATTCTCACAGGAAAACACGTTATAATACAATCCGAAAAAATATTTACGATCAGAATTACTTAAAATTTAGTATTGTGGTAGCATTTTTCGAAATTCATCCCATAAAGGGGTAAAATAGGGGATGAAAGTTTATATGAAACCTACCTTTTTAGGTTTTTTTCTGTAGTTTTAGCACGAGCGAAGCCGCGGGTTCTGCTAGTTATAAATATATAATCGCTAGTAGTAGTATAATTCAAATTTAAACAAAACCTCAAAATTTTAACAATATAATATTAGTATTTTATAAAGACCCTTTTTATCGTATCAAAATGTTACTCTATTTTCCCTATTAAGATAAATCGACTCTTGAATTAGGCTCCATTGAGAACGTTAAGCGCATATAAATGGTAGACTGTAAGTTAATAAACTTCGTCGTTTTTAACAATTTGTTAGAACGACTTCATTGTTTCCATTGTATGTTACTTAGAAATGGACTTTAAATACGATATATTTAGTAACAGTTATTACGTGACTGGCTTTAGTTTATGACTCCGCCTGTATAGTTGACTTACATATATATAATTTCGTGGTCTCAAAGGTTTGATGTTACGTAGTTTAAACGTAATCAGTAAATAAACTATAATGTCAAAAAGAAACCTTCAAATCGGATTGGTAGTATCAAGGATTAACCCTTTCAAACAAAGAAAAAACTTTTCAGCTCTATATATTAGTATACTATACTAATATTATGAAGCTGAAGAGTTTGTTTAGTTGTTTGTTTGTTTGTTTGTTTGTTTGTTTGTTTGTTTGTTTGTTTGTTTGTTTGTTTGTTTGTTTGTTTGTTTGTTTGTTTGTTTGTTTGGTTGAACACGTTAATCTCAGAAACTACTAATCCGATTTGAAAAATTCTTTTTGCATTAGATAGCCCGTTAACTGAGGAAGGCTAAAAGCTAAATATCATCCCAGAAAATTTATGATTCCCGTGGGACAGATTTGTTTTTGTCTAGGGACAAACCCTAAGCGAAGCGAGGGTGAGTCGCTAGTTAGTATAGATAACGTAAACTGTGCAGTATAGATTAAATGAAAGTCGATGAATTTAATTTAGCTTTAACGAGAATATAACCAGCGTCTTTAGTATTACAAGGCTATTTTTTATACTATAATAATTTAACTCGTTCGCTAACGAGTTTTATAGATAGCACGTTATTCTTTGCTGTTGATGTCATTTACGTAACTATTATTATATATATTCGTTATTTTGAGCGTAACGTAGGAGGTAGATATATTTTAAGACCTACAATATTCTAAAACATTGTTTTGATATACATATATTAACATAACACTTAAAATGAAATACCCAATTATTACATTCGTTTATAAATGTATTTAAATAATTTAAATTTACAATAACGAAATAACACACCGGACCGTTACTCGCACTCTCACACCCTGTCAATATGACAGCTGTGTCACATACATTTTTAATAATAAAAAAAAGAATGTTGCCATCAATGCCGTCGTATTTATATGAATCAAATTAATAAATTATTATTATTTAACACATTATTATTGCCTTTTTAATTCATTTATTTTAATTCATTATAATAAATACAGATATTTTAAATTAAAGGATGTAAAATTATGATGAATATGCTAACATATGTATATGTATACACCAAAACAATAATGACGTCATATTTGACTCAGGTTGTAGTGACCCTACTTGTTGTGGGCGGTCGCGGTTTCGAGTCCCGCTATATTTATAATATGTATGTATTTAAAGGTATATATATATATATATATATATATATATATATATATATATATATATATATATATATATATATATATATATGTAGTGTATCAACTATCTGGTATCCATAACACAAGCCTCGTAGCTTACCATGGAACTAGATAGTGATATATGTTAATGTCCCAACATATTATTTTGTTTATTTAGTCCATGTTAGCCATTAAATCGTACTAAAATAGTTTTTTAGAAAAGACACCGTCTAGGCTCAGTCATTTTGAACAAAATATTTACAAATTATATACATAAACATTACTCGTATATTGCTTTTTCTATTAGTGAAAACCGTTTCAAAATCCAGAAAGACACAAATAGACATAGACAGCAACTTTGTTCAACACTATGTTATACACTATTTTCTAAATATATACCTATTTTGACTAATTTACGGTCAATAGAACTTTATGACCCAAGCTAACTGATCCCAGTTGACACACTAAGCTGTTTTATAGCTGTCCGCAATAGCTAATCTCATAAACATAACATAGGGGGTATATTTTAAGCGGTTAATTAAAATGCTAATGGATTTTGTTAATATAATTATTGGAATTAATTGGCAGCCCAAGTAATGTGCTTGTTAGAAATAGATTTCTCCCTATTTATGATCTATACATATAATAAAATTCTGAGTCGAATCTGTACATTAAATATTTTTTTGGAAAATCTTATTGAAATAGTCTTTATTATCGATACAGAGGCCGAATCTATAGTTTTTAGAATATTTGTCTATCTGTCTGTCTGAGAACGCATCACGAGGAAACCACTGGACAGATTTTGATGAAATTTGGTATGATGGTAGTTGGTTTTCGGGGTCAACATAGATACTTTTTACTGCCGAGAAATATCTCATTTCTGAGAAATCTATGCTAACTGTTAAGTATCTTGGGACGAATCTGAGCGGAGCGAGTGTGAGTCCCTAGTAATATAAATAAATTATTTGTTGTACCTACTCAGTGCTTTTTGTTTTATTTTTTAATTAGCGACTTACCCTCGCCTCGCTCGGGTGCTTCTCTAGGTACATTTTTTGTGACTTCCTAATTCTTTTTTCTAAAATAAAGTAACGTAAGTTACTCTTTATAACATCAGCTATCTGCTAGTGAAAGTTTTGTGTGAATCAATCTAGCCGTTTCGGAGAATGAGCTAGAACAAATAGATAAGTGTGTTTTTAAGTACCGTATATTATTTTAATATATATATATATATATATATATATATAATATATATATATATATATATATATATATATATATATATATATATATATATATATATATATATATATATATATATATATATATATATATATATTAGTAAAAATCTGTTATTTTGACATTACGAACAGACACTTCAATTTTATTTATATGTATAGATTTTTGTTCTAGTTATTCATCGACTTTTTTTCTTGTTTGTATTAGTTACAAGTGGAAACTTGATTAGATCCTGTGTCTAACACTAGCGACTCACCCTCGCTTCGCTCTGGTTCGTCCCTAGGTACGTTTTAAATAAAAATGGATATAGTATATTGTCCTTAAGAGATAGACATATGCTATCGCGGACTTTTCTGTAGACTTATATAAGATACACAATTCCACCATACATTATTTTGTTATATCTCAAAGGGTTTAGGCAGCGTTTTCGTTACGGCTTATTTTTTTCCGACACCTCCAACATATATCGTTATATTTTAGCCGATGTATACAAAAACTTAACAAATTATATATTTAAACTATCCTCTTAAATCACTCTATTAAAAAACCGCATCAAAAACCGTTGCGTATTTTTAAAGATGTAAGCAAACATAAGGACAGACAGACAGCGGGAAGCGACTTTGTTTTATACTATGTAGTGATTGTACCGTTTGTTTCCTTAATAAAGAATAAAAAATAAAACGAATTCAAACTCCTTATTTGGCTCTCAGCTTTGAGATATTAAAATCTCATTTTTAAAGCTAGTGGCAACTAGCCAATATAGAAAATCTAATAACATTCACGTTAGCTCTCGGTGTAATAGAATAACAAGTAAAGCCATAGGCAAAAATAAGTATAAAACAAACTCGTATTCGCCGGTAGAACATAAAATGTAACTTGCGTTATCACGAGCTAAAATTTCTCGTCCAGTCGTTATAGGGACGTGAGTATTTTTAATTAAATTTAAATACGTGCTTATTAAAATGGGGCTTCCCTTTGATCTTAATTATAGAGCCAAGTGAATCTTAATAATAATAATAATAAATACTCTTTATTGTACACCCACAAGAGAAAAAAAAGAAAAATTTACAAGAAATATATAAAAAAGAGTTATGTACAAGAGGCGGCCTTATCGCTAAAACAGCGATCTCTTCCAGGCAACCTTAAGGTGTTGGAATTGACAAACTGTAAGAGGGAAGGGGTGTGAACTATATGGTAGTAATAATAATAATAAAAAAGAACCATAATAATAATAATACAATAATAACAATAATTCATTTTTAATACTATGAATAAACTTACATATCAAAAATACATACATATGTACATAATAATAATATTATACTTACATAAATATGATAAGATATCTTCAATAGGGATAGAGAATTAAGTAGTGTAAAATAGCTATCCACGTTTGTTTATGTTCTTAGTTATACTGTTAAAAAGCGCAAAAAAAAAATTGACGTCTGTTTGTCTGTCTATCTGACTGTCAGTCTGTCTGTCCGTTTGTCTGTCTGTACCGAAAAAAACAGTTAGAGCCAAGCCAAATTAAAGCTTAGTACTTTTTTATTCTAGCGTATTAAAGTATCGTGCGTTTTAAATTTGTCATCCGAAAAGCAATGAATAAAAGAGATTGGAAAAAAGCGCAATCAATTTCGTATTGTGCACTTCTTTTTGAGGACACTTTTGAGACGCTAATAATTTTGTATCTTGAGTTTTTGTATATCAATGTAGCTAGCAAATCTATCCGAAAGCCTAGCCGCGTGAAAGCTAACAGTCGAATTTCAATTTTTTCTGTTGTCAGGCATCTAGGCCAATTATAATTGTCGCGATAACAAGTCTAAGTGCATTTTTTCTCAAGTATCCTGACAAATTAATAGCTAGCGACTCGCCCTCGCTTCTCTCGGGTTCATCCCTTAAGGGATGATTTCCGGAATAAAGAATATCCTATGTCCTTTCCAGGGTCTAAAACTATCTTCTTACTAAATTTTATCAAAATCGATTCAGTAGTTTTTGAGTTAATTCCTTACAAACATACAAATATACAAATCTTTCTTCTTTAGAATATTAGTGTAAATTAATTAATTGCTTATTTTTATTTGATTATAGCATAATTTAAAAAATATCACAGCTAATACATGTCAAAAATCTCCAACAAATATTTAAAACGTAATATTAAAATATATTTTGTTAGTTTTATAAACAAAAAAAAATAGAAATCGATATCTATTGAATTTTCAAAGCTTTTTCACAATTTGTTTATCCAAAACGTTCTAATAAAACTTGAATAGAGAATACTGGAGCGATAAATCATAGTTATTCTGTACCAGCCAATAGAATTTTATCGAATCGAATAGTTGATTTTGTATGCATAGTTAATCGCTGCAAGTCGAATATTTCATTCGATAAATTCGAATTGAACTTGACTTGTTGTGCTAGCTGTAAATTGACGCGGTAAACTCGATTTGAATGTAAATATTTCAAAGTATTTAAGAAAACCTTCATGGTCAGTGTATACTTATGTAGGCACGTAACAAGTTATACTTCTGGCGTAACAGAACAAAAATAGCTAAAGATTTCATCCCGTATGTCACGACTCTCTGTTTTTAAAAGGAATGATAAATTAATAGAATAATTAAATAAGGCGTATTAGGTATATTACAATTATATATTTATAGAATATCATTCATGGAAAGAATATAATATTATAATTCATTTTTCAGGCAATAACAACGGTTACCATGGCAACAAACAATTATCAGCTCACTTCATCATATCGTTTTTTGGCTGTCTATGTGCGCGCGCATCGTAAAAACTTTACTCTCATATTTTTTCCAAAAGTTCAAAAAGAACTATAAGTTCAAAAAGAAATTCGGTGTACCTACTTTTTTTTTTGTTCAGAGATAAAAGTTAAAACAAAGACAAAACATTTGTATGCCTATTTCTCCTCGTCAACTGTTTTTTTTTCCGTATTGTTTAGTCACTAACGAGCTACAGTGCTATCAATAAACAATTTTCAAAAGTCAGGCAAAAGAAATAATATATTTTTTTTTTATTTGTGTTACAGGTACGTTACAAAAATGCTGTAAAGTCAAAGGTAAATTAAAGGTACATTTGATAAATTTGTAGGTAGAAGGAAAATCTCAATCCCAACACTTTGATGAGTTACAAATGCTGAATGCAGCGCCAAGCGTTAGCTGACCCTGAAAGTTACGGTAAGCGTCAGATTTTTTTTTGATTTGTAATTGGTATAGACGGTATCTACAAATTCTAAACACAGAAATAACACAACACAATATTTTTTCGTTAAATATTTAATAAACAGTGAGTATTGTGAAATAAGTTGATTTACAAGTATTTACTCCTTCGTAAATTCGTCATATCATGCGACAAGACGTAAGCTACGAACAAAAAAATAAACGAACGAATAAAAAAAAGTAACCCGAAGATACTGTGGATGCGGCATAAAGCGTCTATAGCTGCGCACAGCAGCCATCAGAAACCAGAACGGTAATATTTTTCAAATTTAAATTGGGCTAAAGCTATTTTTATGGTTCAATAGTTAACTAGGAACCCTTATGTATAGTTGCGCCATATCGTTTCGTCTGTCCGCAGCTTAGCTCAGAGACTCTTAGTCGCAGACGCAGTAGTAGTAGAAATACGTAATATTAGTCATGCCGACAAAGTGGTATAATAAAATATTGAAAAAAAAATATTTCTACATTTACACTTCAACTAATTGTAATTGATACTTATTTTGTTAAACATAACTGGAATCATAGTAAAAAAGTAAAATAACGGGTAATTAATAAAACGTGTTTTTGATTTAAAATGATTTAAATGACGTTTTCCGTTAGAAACTTTGTGTACTCAGTGACTTCTGTCTATGTCACATTTTATTTCAAGCTTGTACATCAAATACCGTTGCGACGGAAATTCATATGGTTTGTCAAAAACCTACAATCCGATCACGTAGCTTGAACGTGACAAAAAAATCTGTGAATTCATATGTCAATACGTCCGAATATTTCCGTTTCCGTTTAAATCTGAACTTGAGTAATTCATTAAGCACTATATTCAACTGATAAATATTTGTTTATGAGAAGTTTATTTTTAATAAATAAGATGTTATTTACTGTAATACCCTTATACACAGGGTTAGTTATCTATAGGTATAATAAAATCCTAAGTGAAATCTGTACAATATTAAATATTTTTTGGAAAATCTTATTGAAATAGTCATTATTATCGACATAGAGGCCGAATATTATATAGTTTTTAGTTTTTAGTCTGTCTGTCTGGGGACGCATCACGAGAAATCCACTGGACAGATTTTGGTGTAGTTTGGTATGATTATAGCTGGTTATCTGGCTCAACATATACGATACTTTTTACCGCGGGAAAATATCTCAACTCTGAGAAATCTATACTAAAAGTTAAAACCAAGGACGAACCCGAGCGGATCTTTATATAAATAGGCAAAGGCAAAACAATTCAGTACCTTTTTCTTCTCTGTTTTTAACGGGTTTTCCTTTTTTTTGTTTAATAGCTATTGACGAGATTTAGTTTTCTCAATAAAAAAAATTTAAACAGTTTTTTTTCATATTATATGATTATATTCGAATTTCAACCCACATAAACACTAATGCTTTCTAATATTCATTTTAAATCCCGGCGTAGCATGGCGTAATCGGATTTAAATTTATTTTATTAACATAACACAATCTATAATCTTAACAAATGTAAAGGATGAGAACAATTAATCTGTCCAGTTTTCATAATTAAAAATAAAATCGCGAAATGGACTTCCAAACAAAGTTGTTGCGTTCCACAGCGGACCCTCTATGGCGAACATTTCGTGATTAAAAAAGTTTGTTGTTATTTTCCACAATAATTCGCTTGGTATTTTTTTGTAATTATGTTAAATGGGACGTTAAATTGCACTTTTATTAATGTCTAAGGATTTACTTTCTAAGTTCTTTGCTTGCGTTGACTTTTTTATTTCACTCACTGTGAGAAGTAACTTGTTAGAAAGTTAGTTTTAGATTTGATTTAGATTGTTTAAATGTAGCATTTATTTAACATATTTTGAGGTTTATCTTATACAATTAACATTTATTTATTCATATAGGAATATAACGATTCTATTACATAAGTAGTTACTTATGGTCGCTTTGCTCGGATGTGTTCCTAGCTACGCGGATTTTGTTTACAATTACATTTGTTTTTAATTATTTTTCGTGGAATCTCAATCTTTTTTCTAAAATAAAAGTAGCCTAAGTTACTCCTTATAATATCAGCTATTTGCCAGTGCGAGTCTTGTCAAAATCGGTCCAGTCGTTTTGGAGATTAGCCGGAGCAAACAGACAAACACATATTTTTTTCTTATAAGTACCGTATATACATACTTTCATATGCATTTAGTAAAAATCTATTATTTTTATATTGCAAACAGATACTTCAATTTTATTTATTTGTATAAAGTATAGATGATAAAACACCCTCAGGTTGAAACGGCTGGATAGATTTAGATTAAATTTAGTTCACAGATGGACTTTGACTTGAAGTAGCACATAGTAATGTCCTCCCAACTGATTTCAGCCACGGCGGCCAATCTCACTGAGACTAGCCAACTACGCACGAGATATTATAGTGCAGCGCGTGTGCGCGCAGATACAACGTGCACTCTCTATTCCTGTCACTCTCATACTCTGGTGGGACGACACTCGACACGACCAGTGAGAGTTAAGGTGCAGGACCGACAACTTTACGTGCTCTCCGAGGCACGGGTGTGAAACACCGTCAACTTCCCAACTCCGGATTAATACTGAGGGAAAGACTCAAGAACTAAACTTGACCCAACCAGGGACTTGAATCCACGACCTCTAGATATGCAGCCGTACATGCTAGACAATACGTAAATAGGGCATCTAAGGATGTATTCAAGCAAGGCGAGAGTACGAAAAGTAGCTAATTAAGTATAGTTTTAAACTTCAAGCTAATGTGTATTTTGTACTAGATTACGAAACTATCGTAAAAGTTAAATACTTGGTTGATTAAATTTATTATGAATAAATTATATAAGCGCTATTACACTACCCACATAATACCAAGCCAATAGCGATCGCGGCGTAAATCGTAATCGTTATCCGATCGTCAGCTGTCGGGAATTGCCGAAACGCGTAGTCATGTAATTATTATCGACTATACATATATTACACGTGGCTTTGCCTAGATATATATCTCTATATATAAATAAATAATAATTAAGGCAGTGGTAGCCCAGTGGTAACGCGCTCGCTTGCTAAACCAAGTGAAGCGGATTCTAATCCCGGGTATCGCACCTCTGATATTTTCATGTGTGAATCATTTCCAACATGATTACCAATTGTCTTGCGGCAAAGGAAAATATCGTGAGGAAACCTACATGTTTGAGAAAACCTAGCAAGTTTTCGAAAGACATGTGTAGCCAATCCGCACTTGACCAGCGTGGTGGACTATGGCCTGATCCCCTCATATTAAAGGGAGGCCCGGCCCAGCAGTGGGACGTTAAAAATTGCTGAATACATACATTATATATACATTATTATACATATTACTCTTAGCTCTGCCTATATTATAAGTTTGTATCTCTATATATAAATAGGCAGACAGAACAGTTCAGTAACTACTTCCTTCTTCTGTTTTTCAAAGCATTTTCTTTTTTTTTGGTTTATTAGTTAATGATGAGCTTTACTGTATTATTTTTTTCGAAACAATCTGTTTTTTAATATATAATGATTATGGTTGATCTATATAGTGACCTTTGAGACGTTTAAAATCTTAGTCTCTCCCAAATAAAGCATTCGAAACGAAAAGGATTCGATTTCATCAGGAACTAAAAAACAAAATAAATCCATGAAAAAATTTGAAAAGATAGTTTTACTATAAAGATAAAACCAGTATAAGGAAAAATGATAATTTGCTGTTTGTTGGTAAGCGTATCTATTGAGAACAGACTAATCTAACATTTTTATTATATTTTTATTTATATTACAGTTTATAAAAGGTCGAATAAGATACTGAAGAAAAAAAATTGAAACATTGACTAAAAATGGTGAAATTTCGAAACGATTAAAACTTATTTTGTTTGTGGTATTTTATGAAGCGATTATAATTTGGAAAAACAAGGACAGGTCAGTTAGTATTGACAAAGACTTTAACAAGATAATTAATGCGTAAGATTGTATAATGTCGCGCGCAAACCTCGGAAAATAAGAGAATCGAGTGCAATTTACCTTTCTAATGTTAATTTAGAAGAAATCGTCTTAAAAACAAAACATCTTATAAAAATGGCTTTCGTTATATTATAATTGCTGAATTTACTTTATGAAGATACTTTACTACTTTTTACGATAAGTGTATATGTACAATAATATCTCACGTATGCTACTTCCTAATACATTATAAGAAAAAAAAACAAATTTGATAAGTAGTTCCATAGTTTATCTCCTATATACAAATTGAAAATCTTTAAATACTTCTAAAGTTGAAACAAAAATATTTTTTTTCCTGTCAGGACCTTTAATTATAATTTAAAGTAATAAACAAAAGATTGTGCGAATATAATAAAGTCATAGTATTTTTGTTCTTAGACTTCTTAGTGTTGTAACCTGCTTGATAATTCGTCTCCTATATTATTTTACAGAATAATTCATATTTACAAATATTTTATATTATTTAATCATTGAATGCATTTGACATGACGACACGTTTGGCTCAGTTTGTAGTGACCCTACTTGCTGTGCCAGCGGTCGCAGGTTCGTGTCCCGCTTGGGGCACATGTTTGTGTGATGAATATGAATGTACTCCAGTCATAGGTGTTTATATTTATAATATGTATGTATTTAAAACGTTATTTATGTGTAGTGTATCAACTATCTGGTATCCATAACACAAGCCTCGTAGCTTACCATGGAACTAGATGGTGCTGTATGTTCATGTCCCAACATATTTATTTATTTAATCATACAAAAGAAGTACCAATTATATGAAAAAAAGCAAGTTGTATGAAGTTAACAATTCATGCTAATTCTAAGTGATCACTTTAAATTCGTCGCATTATACCTCAGTTAAAGTAACAGTCGGGTCGGGGCTGCATAAAATAGTAATAAAATTATACAACCATTTCTGGAGAGCCGCCTAATATTCGAAAGCAAGGGCGAAACTTTTTTTCTATCAAACCCACTTTTTCTTAGTCAGCTAATAGAATAACACAGATGAGGGTGCATTAAAATGGGGTTGTTTTATTTTCGTAGCAAAAACCATTATAATATTTCACTTTAGTTGGTTGATTCCTCATACAAACTTTCATCCCCATTCTCACCCCCTTAAGGGATGATTTCAGGAATAAAAAATATTTCACGCGCTTACTTTTCATATCGTGAGATTTAAAAAAAACTTATTTAAGTAAAAAAAAATCTTTTAATTTTCTTCAATACAAAGCTTGTCCTGACAATAACAAACACAAAAAAACCTACTCGTATATGGGGCAGTCGATCGGAAGTTATGCGCGTACATAAATTTCGGTGAATATTTTTATTTATATAGATAGATATATACCTGTTAAATCCTATATCTCCCTGTTAAACATTTAATAGCCGTTTAATGCTAAATACCATGAAATTTCTAAATGTTTGAAATTTAACGATTGTCTGGTGTAGACACTCTGTTCTTTACTTGTAAAGTTAGATTGAAATTGCTGTTTTGATAGCAATTCTCAATAAGATTATTTTTAATAATAATATTCTCTTCTAAGAGATAATTATTAAATTATAGTATAAAATATTATTTTAATGGTTAGCTTATGTTATTTAATTTTAAATTTAATTATAGAACAATTCGAAGTTATAGCTGTTAACGTAATATATATTTTTTAAATATTAATATTGCGTATTATAAATGTATTCTCGTAATTGCGTGATTTTAGATAACCTATAACTTTCCTTGATAATAGGGCTGTAAAATAAAATAAAAAGTTCTGATTTGACTAAACTATACAGAGATTCGTGTGTTTAAACAAACAAAAAAAGACCAATAATCTCTTCAGTTTTATAAAATTGTTACCGACTTTGACTAAACTTTAAGTTTTCTTTAGGGAATCCAATGATTTTTCTTTCCAAATTCTTACAAAGGTTCAAAGGTTTGGTTTGTACGTCTTATATAAGTATTATACTAGCAGAACCCGTGGCTTCGCCCGCGTTAAATCCACAAAAAAACTCTTTTGCTTTATGTTATATAGAGACTCACCGTCGCTTCGCTCCTCTTTGTCCCTATATCTATACATATTATAATAAAATTATAACTAAGCCGAATCTGTACATTAAATATTTTTTGGAAAATATTTTTGAAATAAACATTATTGTCGGTACAGAGACCGAATCTATAGTTTATAGAATTGTTTTTTTTCTGTCTGTCTGTCTGTTACCGCGTCACAGCAAAACCACTGGAGGGATTTTGATGAAATTTGGTATGGTAATAGCCGGGTCAACATATAGAATACTTTTTATCCCAGGAAAATTTCACTCATTTCTGAGAAACTGCAATGTAAGTGTGTACTAATATGTAAAACCTAAGAATTTGCTTTTTGGTCATCTGAACGCGAGCGGAGCCGCGGGCAATGCTAGTATTTATATAATATTAAATTATTTGTATATTTTTCATACAAAAAAAACTATAATCGCGATTAAAAATGGAAGGTGGGGGTAGGAGGATGCAAAATACTTTACGACCTATTCTCATACCTATCAAATATACAAAAAAAAAAACATTAAAATCGGTCGAACCATTTCGGAGTAGTGCGACCACAAACACCGTGACACGAGAAATTTATGTATTAGATTATATGAGGCTTTTACACTATTATGATACCTTTATCCCTTGAAATCTATTTTATTCTATAGAACCTTAGAAATAGGTTTCTAACACATTTTCTATTCAAATGTAATGTCTAGAATGGCAAAGGGACAGTCAATCAATCGGACGTGTTGAGAATATAATGCATTGAACTGATTCTAACGTTTTCGATTTTGTTATTCTTTAGAAAAGGTTAAGGTTGCACCAAAATTGTCTAAAAAACTACGTCAGTTTAGTACTTATTTGCTTATTTGTTCAAACTACCAATACTTGTTGTACTTTACAATTAAAAGCAAAGCTTAATTTCTAAGATTTATATATATATATATATATATATATATATATATATATATATATATATATAAATATATACATATACATACATACATATATATATATATATATATATATATATATATATATATATATATATATATATCTTATCGGCTTTTTTAAGTAAAATGTTTATTTAATAACAATAGAATTGACATTTGGAAATCAATAATTTCATATGTGTTTGGAACATAGAAGCACTGACGAGGACTAGATTTAGATTTCTAGTATAAATAAATGTTAGAATATTTGAAATTACGCTAAAATTATATAAAGGCTGTCACAGTACATCACTATCTATTTTACAACTATTCAGTTTTTCCCTTTTTTAAATTTTCCACTGCTAGGCTCGAACCTTAGTTACAATATGTAAAATTAAAAACTTTTTGCATTCCATTTTTTTTTAATATTGTAATAGAATTATGTATGTATTATCCCAATACTTTTTTAGATTTACACAAATATTTGAGATTCAAAATAAAACTATCTTTTAGGATTTCTTCACGGTTTTATTTTGATTTTTGGTTGTTCTCTTTGGAGAGACTCTCCCGTCACCATGATTGCTGTAAAACATTTGAAACGTCGGGAACCAAAAATCCGCAAAAAACTCGAAAAAATGGTTTATTTAAAACGACCATCCAATATTTTGAGAAATCGTCGGATAGACCAACGTATGTTTTACTATAGAACTTCTTTTTTAAGTCGGTTCAAGTAAGAGCTTTAAAAATTTATAATTCGGCATTGACTGTAAGGTAACGTACATAAACTTTAAGCACGCTCCTCACGTCTAGTTATTTTTCTTAATATTTTTGTTATACGCGGTTAATGGAATAACAATGTTACACGTTAAGTTGCTCCATATATATTTAACTGTAGACCTTACAGCATAGGCAATAAGGCTCTAAATCACACATCAATTTTCTCTTCCGCTTCAAAAGCAGCTGGCAAAGATTTTACAAGAGATATTTAACTTACTCATATTTTGTTTGCTTAGAATTATGTATAAAATTTTGAAATTTTATTAATACTATAATATTTCATTCTTCCATATGTAATTCTAGCACAATAAAATGTGTTGTAAAAAAATTACGACCGTTACATTCTCACCCTTCCGGGCCCGTTTTGGGAAACGCCGTAAAATGTCGTCGTCGTCATATGATTATACGTTATTTAGTAATAAACTCATGTAAAATGAAAAGCATTTAGATGGATTTTTTTGTTAAGAGCTAATTAATGGAGCGCGCGCTTATTTACTGAGCATACCATAGAAATAGAAATTTTATACATAATCTGTACACGTTATTTATAAATAGTTAAAAAATCTACTTAATATAACAGCAGTTGTAGCGCAGTGGTAGCGAGTTGCTTGGGAAACCAATTGAAACGTTTTTGAATCCCTTAACTCGCTTCTCTGTTTTTTCATGTGCGAATCATTTTCAACATGATTACGATACTTATCTTACGGTGACGAAAACCATCTTGAGGAAATTTGTATGAGAGACCGAGAGAACATAGCAAGTTTTTCAAAAACATGTGAAGCCTACCAACCCCCACTTGGTAATCGTGGTGAGTTATTACCTGATCCGCCTCGTATCAGACAAGTTCGTCCCCAGCCGCGGGACCTTGATAAATTATTATACAATCCCCAAAAATATTTATGTTCAGTCAATTACCTACTTGAAACTTGGTATTATTGCTCTTCAATAAAATTAAATAAATACGTGTTTTAGCATTTTTCGAAATTCATCCTATAAAGGGGTAGGTATTAGGGGATGAAAGTTTGTGTGAAACTACCTTTTTAGAGATTTTTTTGTAGTTTTAGCGCGAGCGAAGCCGCGGGTTCTGCTAGTATTTATATAAATTAAGATCTATCTGGAGGTATTTTTTTATTAAAACAAGATGCGTAAACTTTAAAATTAACATTTTTAATTAAGTCGCTAAGCCCAATCTGTACATCTAAATGTATCTTATTGAAATGCAAATGAAATTAGCCTACAGAATATACAATTTCTTAGATAAATCTGGTATCCTTTATGTAGCTTTTGTTTACTCAAAGTTAACGCCGTGCTATTTAAATAGTTCGTCTCTCTATCTATTTAATCTATGCAATTTTCCCTTGATTTTCGAAAATTCATTAATATTCATATAAATGTCGTGGCACTAAGAACTTATAAAACTAAGGTTTTGTCAAGCACTTAATGGGATTATTCAAGTTAGTTTGTGAAGTATTTACAATACTTATTTAATTTTTAGTAGTAATACTTAAAATAATCTTAATAACTATTATTTTTTACGAATTTATCACCACTACTGTTCGTCCAGTGATCGAAATTAGCTCATAATTATTATTGGAGGAAAACATATAATGATATTATATGAATAGAATTTTTCTATTTATATAAAACTACCTACTCACCCTCGCTTCGCTCGGGTTCGTCCCTGCTTGTAGCTTAATTCCCAACAAACTTTCATTCCCATTTTCACCATCTTAAGGGGTGATTTCCAGGAT
This sequence comes from Brenthis hecate, assembly GCA_951806755.1. NCBI lineage: Eukaryota > Metazoa > Arthropoda > Insecta > Lepidoptera > Nymphalidae > Brenthis > Brenthis hecate. The sequence continues at coordinate 11,944,811 of OX638254.1, forward strand.
AAAAAGTATTCTATATCCTTCCCAGTGTCTCAAACGATCTTCTTACCAAATTTCATCTAAATCGATTCAGTACATCCCGAGATTATACCCTACAACATCACAAGCTCACAATTCACAAACTTGACCTCTTTATAATATTAGAATAGAAAAAATTGTTTTAAAAACCTTTTTATTGCTCATCAATAGTTACAAAGAAAAAAAAAGAAAATCGGCTTACCAAAAGAGGAGAAAAAGCTTATATATATAGACTAGTGACTCACCCTCGCTCCGCACGTGTTCGTCTCTAGTGACGTTTTAAGTCTTAGTATAGATTTATCAGAGATGAGATATTTTCCCGCAGTAAAAAGTATCCTATATGTTGACCCGGATAACCAGCTATTATCATACCCATCAAAATCTGTCCAGTGGTTTTCTTGTGATGTATTCCCAGACAGACAGACAAAAATTCTAAAAACTATAGGTTCGGCCTCTGTATCGATAATAATGACTATTATTTAAGATTTTTCAAACAATATTTTATGTACAGATTCGACTCAGAATTTTAATATATAGGTATGCAGAGATAAGAAATTGGGTTTTCCAAGTGAGATTTCAAAGAATTTAAATTCGGCTAGAAATTGTTTCTTCCCACATAAAAATACGGCCAACACTTTAGCAGAGTTAGTTCAACACAAACCGTTTAAAAGTAATGCCTTTCGTCACATTCAGACCCTCGTAAAACTTTCTGGAGTTAAATGCAATTGTTCGTAAACAGGTATGTGGATCACGTTCGATAGCAGGAGTAGTAAGTATATTATTTCAGTTAAGAATTCTCCCGTTAATACAGCTGTAAAACGATTCCGTTGTGTTCATATAAGTTTAGGCTATAGAAATCTAAATACTGAAGTGTTATTATCTATACTTATAAGCGAGTTACTCTCGCGTGGTTTGGGCACATCCCTAGGTGCCAAATTATACTCCGAGTCATAGTATGTCTGTGAACTAAACATCCAAATCCATACAGCTGTTTCAACGTGAAGAAGTAACAAACATACATATATTCACACACATACATACACGCACAAACACACGCGCACGCAGATTTCATATTTTAATAGTCCGATAAGCTATACAAATTTAAATGCCAAGAAGCTACAGCTTTGGATAAAAAAACGATATTTTCGTTAATCTAAAATCTGCTGCCCAATCTTGACTATATGGCTATTAGTATGGTAGTAAAGTTTAAGCAATCGACCACAGAGCTATATTTTTAATTTGCTTGTACCATTCTGGCTGATTTATTTTGACGGATTTTATTAAATGGACTAGCGACTCACCCTCGCTCCGCTCGGGTTCGTCCCTACTTACGTTTTACCGTTTAGAACGATTTCTCAGAAATGAGATATTTTCTCGCAATAAAAAGTATATGTTGACCCGGATAACCAGCTATCACCATACCAAATTTCATCAAAATCCATCCAGTAGTTTTTCCGTGATGCGGTAACAGACAGACAGACAGACAGACAAACAGACAAAAATTCTAAAAACTATAGATTCGGCCTCTGTATCGATAATAACAACTATTTCAATAAGATTTTCCAAAAAATATTTAATGTACAGATTCGGCTCAGATAGATATTTATTATATGTATAGATAAATTATTTATTCAGACGAAAAGGGAAAAGGAAGCATGATTTTTACGATGATAGTAAATCATTCGTCATCAGCTATGACGTTAGTTCTTGCGTCATTTTACTAACACGGTGTCCCCGGGAAGAGGGTTGCGGGGTGCTTCGTTATTAAGCGTTATAACATGTTTTATAAATATTTTATCTTTTCGTCACAAAGTGAATCCCTACTAATATTATAAATGTGAAAGTAACTCTGTCTGTCTATCTGTCTGTTACTTTTTTACGCTTAATCCGCTGAACCGATTTAGATGAAATTTGGTATAGCGATTGTTTGAAAATCTGGGAAGGTCATACAAAAGTTTATATCCCGGAATCATCGCTTAATGAGGTGAAAAGGCGGAAATTTGTATGGGAAATCAGTCAAGGGATATAAAACTCATCATACATATATGTATGCATATTATAATATAATCTATCCATCCATACTAAATGTTAAAATGTACCCACGAACCGAGTAAAGCGAGGGTGAGTTGCTAGTTAAATATATTTAAGAAAATATATGATCAAAATAACCTTACGAAAACATTTAACTATACTCTTGTAGTGTTTTCGGAGCGTGTCGAAATTCCAATGTTAATTTTAAAACAATTTTTCTTTTGCCTACAAAGAGTTTTGCTCAAAAGAAATTCTATATTCTGTTGCCGTTTCTGAATCAAATTTCAGAGGGGAAGACGACATCTCGAGGAAAAACTAACAAAAATATTTTCGTTCCATTTAAAGGCCTCTAGACGGCTCTTAAGGAAGGCAAATGGCATAATCGATCGATTTGATATTAAGTGTTTTAAAAGAACTTGATCTAAAAAGGGTGGTGTAAAATTATTATAAAATTGTTGACTTATGCGGTAGATTATCTCCGTATTATATACAGCAAGATCATTACAAAAAAAATCTTACTAATATAACAAACATGAAAGTTTGTGAAGATGTATGATGAATGTTTGTTACTCAATCACGCCAGAACGGCTGAACGGATCTGGATGAAATTTGGTACAGAGATAGATTATAGTCTGAAATAGCACATAGTGAAATTCCTTTTTATCCCAGAAAAATGTACGGTTCCTGTGGGATAGATTTTTGTTATTGTTTATCGCTAGTATTTTATATAGGTATATTTTGTAGTAATGACGTTGTACATCAGATGTAGGTTAGAACATTGGAAATTCTTCGATGTTTTGCCTCCTTTTTACACGACGCATGCAGGAAAGTGCTTAAAATAATAACGCTTTAATAAAAAATGCTAAAATTTATGAGTAGCTTCTGGACACGATAACAGATTTAAGTAAAAATTGAAAGAGTATAACATTGATCAGACCGTATCAAAACAAATCTTTTCGCCACAGTTAGGTATCTCGTGCTTTACGCACTCTACCTTGTGATAGATATATAAAAAAATACTATTGACCATATACCAGTCAATCAAATTGACTCGTTTATACGTAATTTATCCTTCGAGTATAAAGAAATTAAATGTTTACGTTAACTCTAAAAAACTAATTAAATATGAAATTTAGAAAGCGAAACCTAAAAAAATGGTGTATGAATATTTTGAATAAGATCATATTTCCGCATTTCAGTACAATTAGAAATGGCAGTACAGATAATGAATCTTACCAAAATACGGTTAGATTACAAGACCTATTATTATTAGTTTCAGAAGCCATTTTTCATATCAAGAATTCAATATCAAATAAAAGTTAAGGATTCTCAAAAAAAAAAACATTTTATTCTCCAAATATTCTAAAAGTCCATCCGGATTCTCAAAAGACAATATTTAATAGCAGTTTTATTAAAATTCGCCGCGCCTAAGTGTCGTTCAAAATACGAGCTCGTTTTAATAATGCCTGTATAAACTATATTACTCTAACTTATTTTTACTGTAGGCTTACTCTCACGTTATTTTGCGATTTAATAATAGCTTTTTTTCTTTAGTGTTTAGATAATTTTCCGAAATTTATTTATTTATGAGAGACTTGCGAAAAACAAAAACAAATTTATCCCACGGGAACCGAACATTTTTCGGGATAAAAAAAGCTATGTGCTATTCCATATTATATTCTATCTCTGTGCCAAATTTCATCCAAATCCGTTCAGCCGTTGTGGCGTGTAACAAATATTCATCTAAACTTTCACTTTTATAGCATAAGCAAAGATCATATAATACTATACTAATGTATTAGTAAGATAACGTAGCATTCTGTTTGTAAAAGAATTCTTAAAACTTGTTAAGTAGATTATCCTCAGCATACAAACTTTAATTTTTAACAATATTGTAAATGGAAGAAGGAGTAGGTATATAAGAATAGCACTTCACATTATTTGCTTATATAGAATATGTGTATGTAAAAATGTATATATAACTAGCATTGCCCGTAGCTCCGCCCGCGTCCAGTTGACCAAAAACAAAATTCTTAGGTTTTACATATTACTATACTCTTACATTGCAGTTTTTGTATTTTTTCTTAGAAATGGGATATTTTCCCGCAGTAAAAAGTATCCTATATGTTGACCCGGATAACAAGCTATCACCATACCAAATTTCATCAAAATCCCTCCTGTGGTTTTTCTGTGATGCGGTAACAGACAGACAGACAGACAGACAAGCAGACAAAAATTCTAAAAACTATAGATTTGGCCTCTGTATCGATAATAATGTCTATTTCAATAATACTTTTCAAAAAATATTTAATGTACAGATTCGGCTTAGTTACAATTTTATTATACGTATGGGTGTTTCTACATATACCCGAAATTAAATTTTATGGTCAGTATAAAACTAACTAGCTATTATATAACAGGCACTCATTCAGACAATTACTTAGAAAGTTTAACATTTTTCATTTAAATATGATTAATATCAGAAAAATTAACTGATTTGGGAATTTCTGACTGTCAATGTGAGCCAAATATCCTGTAACTTGAATATTTCAAAAAATTTGGTCGTAAACTCATGCTTGGATTCTTGAAGTTTGCAACGTAGAATCTTCTATAAGTGTCGTAAACTCGCTACTGTTCCTTGTGGTCAAATACTTAGATTTTTATGGGCGTGAATTTTTGTAATACTTTCTATCTTTGCACGTTTTGTCATTTCGTAAGATGCGTATATTGAAATATTAAACTTTTGAGACCGAAAATAACTAAAAATAAAATAGAAATTAAAAAAGATTAAATATATACAGAAAAACTAGATTATATAGATAGAAAGATTAAAAAGAAAATGAAATCAAACTAAAATAGAAATAAGTGAAGCAAGGATAAATTGCTAGTTATTTTTTATATTATTGATCTATTTTATCAGAAAAAGCTTTTAAAGTAAATATGATTAGCAATTCAATGAGCTAATTAAAAAGTTCTGTTGGAAACATCTGCAAGTATCCAGTTACGCAGCATCCCGGGAGACCCTCACGAGTTTTCGATTGAATTGCTCTGGCACAGAGTAACAAATGTGATTCTATTTTTGACCTATTTTAACAGCATCTAAACTAAAAGCTAACTAGGACGCTTAACCTTTACTTCACCTCTACATCTTATAATATTACTAGCAGAAGTTAAGGAGTTATGTATGTATTTATATAACATTGTTCATACAAAAATACTACAATCGCAATTAAAAAATGGGGGTAGGATGGTGGAGAATACTTTGCGACCTATTCTCATACCTACTAAACATACACATACAAAAAAATATCAGTAAAATGGGTCGAGCCTTTTCGGAGGAGTGCGACAACAAACACCGGTATTTATATATTAGACTAGCGGCTCACCCTCGCTTCGCTCGGGATCGTCGCTAGGTACGTTTTAAATATATATAAGTAGTTATTACCCAGCGTTAGCCATATAAATTTTAATATGGTTGTTAAGTATTCTTTAATAAGTATTCTTAAATGTTATAATTTTCCGCGCAATTTATTTTTTTTCTTTCATAAGAACCTTCTCCTGACAATAACAAACACAACAAAAAAAAATAGTTAAATCAGTCCATCCATTCACGCGTGATGGCGTGACCAAGGGAAATAGGGATTCATTTTTATATATATAATAAAAATAGATAGATGAGCAATTCTACATATATAAATTTATTTTGTGTTTCTCGGAAACGGCTCTATCGATTTGGATCAAATTTTGTATCTGGATGACGTTTAGTTTTCTGAGTTTACCTAGAGGTGTGTTTTCTGAAAAAAAAACGCAACTAAACAAACTACAGTTTATATCTAGAATTATTACTTAATATGATTAGATTGTCATATTGAAGTCTACATACAATAAGTATTGGGTGCATGTAAATACTCGTATTTGTTTGTATTGGTGCTTGCAACGTTTTAATGAAAACTTTTCGATATTGAAAATCAATGGGTTTGGAATTAACCTGCTTGAAATACTTATTATATAGGGTGTTCCCGAAAGCATTTTTTATTTTAACTGTAATATTGTAGATAAATTATTTTTAGAAATACTGCTATATCTAAATCTAAATAATGATCGAGAAAAAGATAAGTATCTCTCCATACAAACTTCAGCCCATAGTGCTTGCATGTTATATAAAAATCGAACAAATAAAAAACGTCGTGATATAAAACAAAATTGCGATCAATATCTCGTTTGACAACCATGCGCTTGGAGGACTGTCATTTTTGAATAAAAATTTTATTGGATACGAAATAAAAAATAAGATTTAAAAGGTACTGGGATTGTAAAGCTTTAAAAAATACGAGTTTGATTCTTGATTTGGGAATCCTTTGTTTAGTGTATAACCGCACTAAAAAACTAGAATACTAAAATCTAGACGTCTAAAATAAATATATGTTGTAAGAGCAAATGTATATTTGTTGGTTTGTCCCAATTTACCTATTAGTTGATAGAATAAAATAAATAAAGTAAATCGCATGTTTGTATGTTTGTTCTCTAAGCGTTCCTAAACCATTGATCCGATTGTGGTGAAACGTTGATGGGTTATTTTGTATACGTCTGCAACAATTTCTGACGCAATGAAAATATTTATTCCTTTGGATGTTTTTCTTTTATGCGTTTAAGACATTTAAGCTTTAGGACGCATCCGAACAAAGCAAGGGAAAGTCGCTAGTTATTTATACACAGTACCCACCCCTTGGATGTCCACATCCGGTTCATGGTTCATGGTTCATGTTCATGGTTTTATGGGGGACTACAGCTTTTAGTTTACCGAGCAACTAAGCTTAAAGTTTATAGAAAATAATTTACATATAAACTACTAAACGAAAGGATACAGAAATGAAACACTCAAATTGATTAATACATTTCATAACATTGTAAAAAATCGTTCTGAGAGTGTCAAAAGCGGATTACGCACGCTTTGTTTGTTCGAATAAATGACGTAGACGTATCACCCTAAATACCCTCGAATATGGTGGATATTTTTAAAAAATAACATGTTTTTAATTTAGGTTTTTATATTCAACACGAATGCTTTAGCCGATTTTCCAAATTTTTATATTCTCGATTTACTTTTTTTATTGGAGCTTGTGGGTTCGATTTTTATAGGAGATTAAACGATCGTAATGACAATATAAAGTATAGGGGTTTGAAAATGAAATTATACTCTAAAGAAAAATCAATCCATTTCCCAGATATTTTTTGTTTTTCTCATCTATATTCTATACTAGCGACTCACTCTCGCTTCGTCTCGGGTTCATCCCTAGAAAACAAATCTATCCCTAGGGAACCGTACATTTTTCCGGGATAAAAAGTAACTTATACTATTTCAGATTATAATAGATTATATCAAGATTTGGCACACAGACAGATCTATGTGCCAAATTTCAACCAGATCCGATGAAAGAGTGATAAGGAATCATCCATTCATCATCACAAATTTTGACACAATAATATAATATTAGTATGGAGGTTTTTGTCATAAAATAATATTTACGATATCGAAATAAATGAACTGATTTCTGCTTACAATTTCTACTCCACTATCAAGTGAGATATAGACTGCAGTCTATTACTGAGTTAGTTGTATTTGAAGGCCAGATAATTAAAGACAGAGATGGCAGCTTTTAATCGAAAAGCATTTTTATCCTTAAAATTATAGTTATATTTACAAAAAGGAAGATATTTTAGGTCATACATCCATCTCACAAAGGTACATATAATAAAATTCTAACCGCGTCAAATCTCTACATAAAATATTTTTTGGAAAATCTTATTAAAATAGTTATTATTATCGATATAGAGGCCGAATCTATAGTTTTTATAAGTTTTTGTCTGTCGGTCTGAGAACGCGTCGCGAGAAAACCACTGCACAGATTTTGATGAAATTTAGTATGATTATAGTTGGTTATTCGGGTCAACATATAGGGTACTTTTTACTGCGGGAAAATATCTCATCTCTGAGAAATCTATAATAAACGTTAAAATGTAAGTAGGCACTAGTAAGTAGCTAGTTCTAAATAGATACCAAAGAATACCAGACAATACATAGCGAAAAGTTTTAATTAATAATCTAAATTAAAAATGTTGCTAAAACAACGAATATTAAACTAAAATGAATATTTTAGCAAAACACCATTCTAATGAAAATATCTAGAACTTTTGGGAAATCACTTATACAAGGGATCATAGAACCCAACTATCTGTTAGCATAATATTTTTAATGTGAAAGGAGAGAAGATTTAATACAAAAATAATAAATAAATATAAATATGTTGGGACATTAACACACAGCACCATCTAGTTTCATGGTAAGCAAGTTGATACACTACACAAATACAACTTTAAAAAAAATATACATATTATAAATATAAACACCCATGACTGAAGTATACAAACATTCGTACTCATTACACAAATGAATATCCCCAGCGGAATCGAACCCGCGACCGCCGGCACAGAAAATACTCGTAGTTACTAAGTAGTGTAGGTCACTACAAACTGTGCCAAGCATGTCCTCCTATCGTCATATGAATGGTCTCCTTTGGTATACCTACGAGTAAAAACCTCATCTGGATAAACATACCGTTATCCCTATACATTAAATTGTTTGTGAAAATCATTAACATCATGATCCAGCGTCACTAATGTTTACAATATCAATAAAACAGTGTAAGGCAAAAACTTCAAAATTCCTTCATAGAAATCCTTTTAAAATTTTAGTTTACTTACACATGTGTTCACTTAAAAATATATTGTGAAATATATACAACATCCGTTTCCTCACAGTTCCCACATAGGAACTCTGCTCTGAGAGCCCAAGTTATGTTTTGTTATTAATATTAAATGCACTGAAATACAATTCTACGGAGAAAGAACTTTTGTTTTGTTTGCTTATAGAGCTTTTCATATAAGATTTTAAGAAATAATCTCATCTAAAGCTCGAGGCAAAGCTATTTATTTGGAAAACAAGGTGTTGTACATATAAACTATTATATCGAAAGTGTATGTTATTTATTTTGTGATATGTAGAAAAAGACGTATGTTATATTATTAGACAAATGAAAATTACCTAACAACATCTTATTTCTTTCTCCATTTTCTAAAAGTATCAAAATATTGCGCATTGGAACGTGAAATCTAATGACAGGCCTTGTTTCACACAGTTAGTCGACTGCGATAAATATCTATATAATCGACTTCTCACCTCTTTCCTTGCGGAAATCGAACTCGCCACCCCCTCATTAGTAAATTCTGATAGCTGTTATTACTGCTATATAATATTACAACTTCATAACTTTTGTACGAATTAATTGTTGGAACTTCTGTTTTAATTATGGAGATTCTTTCAGGAAGCTATCTTTTGCTTTAGAATATCTATTGTTTGAAAAAAAACTTGACTTAAATTATAAATAGGTATACTTCAGTTAATAATCATAATATCTATAATTTACATCATACAGACCTGATAAATAGATAAAGATAAAACGCTTCAGTACCTTTATGTTCTCTGTCCCTTACCACATCTTCTCTTCTTTTTTTGTAGCTATTGACTAGCTTTAACATTATCAAAATATATAATTAGCAAAAATATAAAACCCGACTGTGTAAGAAGCGAACTAAAAAGATGAGAACGAGTTGACGAAGGAACATAGTTTTATGCAGTTAGAGACATGTAAATACAAGTAGAAAGACTCGCAGGTACTATAAAACATATACAATATATTATGTACATAATAATATGTACTGTACAGCACATACTGAGAATAGCCATGGAGAAGCGTAGAAGATATTATAATAGCACGCGAGTGTATGTTAAACAAATAAATATTTTGAGGAATTAACACAACACCATCTAGTTCCATGGTTAGCTACGAGGTTTGTGTTATGGATACCAGATAGTTGATACACTACACATATAACTTTACATACATATCTATACATATAATAAAATTGTAATCAAGCCGAATCAGTACATTAAGTATTTTTTGGAAAATCTTATTGAAATAAACATTATTATCGATACAGAAGCCGAATCTACAGTTTTTAGAATTTTTGTCTGTCTGTCTGTTACCATATCAAATAAAAACCACTGAAGGGATTTTGATGAAATTCGGTATGGTGATAGCTGGTTATGCGGATCAACGTATAGAATACTTTTTACCGCGGGAAAATATCTCATTTCTGAGAAAAAATACAAAAACTGCAATGTAAGAGTATACTAATATGTAAAACCTAAGAATTTGGTTTTTAGTCATCTGAACGCGGGGGGAGTCACGGGCAATGCTAGTTATAAATATATTGTTATAATACAAGTGCACTCTTTATTCAACACAACTGGTGAGAGATAAGGCAGAGGACCGACATTTTAATGTGCTATTCGAGACACAGGATTACACCACCCACTTTTAGACTCCGGGATGGTATTAAATTTTATTGACAGAAAAAATCCAGCACCCAATTTGGCCCGACCCAAGACTCAAATCCAAGACCTTTCGATCTGCAGCCATATACGCTAATCGCTAGGCAAACGAGGCAAATAATTAATATTATAAATCTGCATATTTTTATCTTTTTTTTTAACGTTTTTTTAATTTTTGTCACCAAAATACATATACTCGTATTATAAGTTTATGGCATAGTTTAAAAAATCAAGACACATACAAAAAGTTATAGTTTTTATGGCGAAATCTGTTATTACATAATGAATATGGAACAATTCTAATAAATCAAGAGGTAACTTTCTTATGGGCTTATGACTGTACGCATGGGGAAAGTTTGACAGCTGCCACTGGAGATACTCAGATAGTCATAAATTACAAGCGCTTTTCGTGACGTCAACACCAGGATAAAGGCGAGCTTACATGAAGGACTTATCTGGCTAGATTATAAATATGAATGTTTGTGTGTGTGTGCTTATGTGATTGTATGTATGTCTATGTGCGCGAGTGCTAGATCACAACGGCGTATTTAGATGAGGATACTCACATGATATATTCTATTGTTAATCACCTAGAGACCGGGAACGACCAAATAGAACGTGGATAATTTGCTATTTATGAGTATTTAAACTGTATTTTCAGGATTTACCATTGGAAATAAAAATATTGATAATCATATTTTTAATTTAAAAACGAACTTCATACAATGTTGCATCTTAAACTCTTTAGAGGACACATTTTCTAAAACCACTCAGTGGTACTTTGATATACTCGTATATGGAACTTTTGTCCAAAATTTCAAGCTTCTTGACACTGCGGTTTAGGCTTTACATTGTTTCTTCTTTAGATGAAGCTCGCAAGTATATATAACTTCAGAAGTAAAACTTAATTCAAGCTATTCTCCCGTGAGGTGAATAAATCTTGTACATAGCAAATTATAATGTGCGTTCTATAACCATATTCTCCATGGTCTTTACATAATTGTTACAAGTTTCCCACAAAATCTTACAAAGCTTTGAGCATTATTTTGTTACAAACAAAGGTACAAATATCTTCATTTTGAAAGTCGTCCCAAAATCATAATATACTTGCGACTCACCCTCGCTTCGCTCGGGTTTACGCCCAGATTGATTCCCAATACAAACTTTCATCCCCATTTTGACCCACTTAGGGTATGTTTTCAGGAATAAAAAGTATGTATCCTATGTCATTCCCAGGGTCAAACTATCTTTGTACCAAATTTAATTTAAATTAGTCCAGTAGTTCTTGAGTTATTTCGTTACAAACATATAGAAATACTTATAATTCTTCTTTATAATATTTCTTTATATCTTTATTCATCTTTTATTGTTTTCATATTTTCATTTTGTTTCACACGTCAATAAAGTCAAACGTAATTTTATTTTGATTCTACAATATGATTTACGTCATAGAAACAGTTCAAATATACGTCAAATAGTTTGATTATGCGTAATATTAACCTTTTTTTTAACGTTGGGAAATGCATTTAGGCATACCACCTACATACATACAAGTGGTTACGTGGGACCCACTAAAACCCAACAGAACCTCCCCCGTCTTAATGGGGCGTTGCAGGATCGCTTACGCACTCGACCACGTCGCCCTAATGGCGAGTCTGTCGAAGCAGACCACAAAAACCTTAGGGCTACTGCAACCGTCCACTCTGCAACCAGAGAAGTACCTTTTTTTTTTTTTTTTTTTTTTTTTGGGAAATGCATTTACGCATACCACCTGATCCCCCAGGTGGTTATGTGGGGCTCACCGGCTAGAAGAGCCGGTACTACCCACTAAAACCCGACATCCCTTCCCCCCGCCTTAGTGGGACGCCGCAGGATCGCTTGCGCATAACTACTACGGCGCCCCGGCGGCAGGTCTGCCTAAACGCTAGGCAGACCACCAAACCAATAGGGCTGCTCCACAGTCAACTCTGCTACACCAGAGAGGTACCCGGAGCAGCCCCATTAAACCTACCACCGCCCACCGAAGTGGGCCACCTCCAATCGGCTGCAGAGGACAGGGAGAGCGGCAACGCAACACCGACACTCCTCTTCCCCTGCAGCCCCACCGCGTCCGCCATCAAGCGGTGGCGGCCCCGCTAGGCCGCGGGAGATAGGGACGAGCGGCGCATCGCCATACCGACACTCCTCTTCCCCCGCGGCCCCCCTACCGTCGGCCCACCTCCGGACCAAGATGGCTGCCGACACCCCACGCCAGACGCAGGACCAGAACTGGCCCCGCTCCAGCCGCCGCACCGACGGGCTAGCCCCGGCAGCGCGGCCCGCGCAGCGCCTCCTACCGCGAAACGGCCGGAGACACCGCGCTACCTCCAAGAAGGAGACGGCGCCCTCCTGACGCCGCTCCCCCCTCCCCTCCTGGCTGTTGGTCCGCGCCGGATTGCTCCGGTACCACAAGCTCCTGTCGGGTCCAGACAGTCGCGAGTGGTGTTCCCCTATCCGCCACCCGGGGGACGCGTCCGGTAGCAGTCAGCCTCTGCCCCGGAACCAGAGAAGTACCTGGAGCAACCCGCACACAAAGGTGGGTCGGCTCCCAGTGCGTTTCTTGGCTTGGCACCTGGTTGGACGCTCCTGAGCCCTCCAAAAAAAAAAAACATTTCGGCTTTATTATAGTAAAATGTTTGTTTTATTGTAATAGAATTGATATTTAAATGTCAATATATCTATCTATTAACGTTCTCAATCTAGATATATTGACTTTTAAATATCAATTCTTGCGGTAAATTGGTCATTTGGACAAATAAGCACCGAGACGACGATATGTTACTGGGATCCGCGGTAAGACATTTAACAGTCAATAAAAAGTCAAAAATAACATCACGTGTAATATTATCTACTTTTCAAAACTATTTATGAAAATTAATTTTAATTTATAATCTATGAAAATTGCAAATTCAGTGAAACTTCATATAATCAACGTTCTATCTAACATTAATAAATCAGAATTACAAAATGACGAATTAGTATAAATAAACAAACATGTATAATTACACCATGTAAACCGATTTGTGCGAAAATTTGAGTTAGGGCGGGCACAGGTGTGCGATGCTCCGGATTACGGGTGACAAACGACATGACATGCGTGTGTAATAGACGTGAGGATCTTAGTTGACTGCTTTTTTGCCTCATTAGCCGACTTTAAAAAAGTGCTATGGGTGTCAAAAGTATCTGAAAGGTACAGGCAAAGAATAGAGAATGTCACATTTTTTTTGTTTTGTACTGGTAACGAATGTACGTCTATGGTAATTGCATTCTCACTAACTAACTAACTGGATTCTACAAATACTCAACGAATACCGCTAAAATACGTTTTTATGCTCAAAGCGAACAGAACTGGGAATTCCATGACATACAGGTAAAGAGGAAGTTTTATCCAAAATATATAGTAAAAAGTTAATGCTTTTTAGCGACTCACCCTCACTTCGCTCGGGTTCGTCCCTAGCTTAATTCCCCATACAAATTTTCATCCCCATTTTCACCTCCTTAAGGGATGATTTCCGGGATAAAAAGTATCCTATGTCCTTTCCAAGACCTCGTTCTTGCCATCTAAATCGGTTTAGTAGATCCAGAGATTACTCCCTACAACATCACAAACTCACAAACATTACCGCTTTATAATATTACTAATATGAATAGACTAGCGAATCACCCTGGCTTCGCATGGGTTTGCCCCTAGATACGTTTTAACGGTTAGTATGGAATCGACTATATATTATAGTACAAATATATATACATAGCCATAGGTATGATTCAGTTTCATAACTTTTACTTGCGAAATAATTGATTCCTTCTACAAAATTACATCTCTCTTTCAACCCTCTTAAGGGATGATTTCCGTGGTTAAATCTATCTTATATCCTTTCCAGGATCTCAAACTATCTTCATACAAAATTTAATCTAAATCGGTTCTGTATTTCCAGAGATCACTTCCTACGAGCAAACTCATAAGCTTATAAATTTTTATCTCTTTATATTATTCTATCTATACTAATATTATAAAGAGGTAAAGTTTGTGATCTTGTGAGTTTGTGAGTTTGTGACGTTGTAGGGGGTAATCTCTGGATCTACTAAACCGATTTTCAAAATTCTTTTACCAATAGAAAGCCACGTTCTTTCTGAGTGTCATAGGCTATATATTAACTCGAAGAATAAAAGACTTTTTCGTGGTAGTCGGATTTACAAAGTAAGTCGGAGAAAAAATGGTCGAACGAAAACGTTTCTTACGAACGCTGCCTTAACGATGTGAGATATATGATTATGTTCTAGAGAAAAATTGTAGAGCTTAATAATACCTACAAAAAAGTCAACGACAGTATATGTCTAACTTTTATATTTAAGTCACAAAAAGTAGTTTTTTATATTAAAAAAATAATTTAAATCGGTAGGTCATGTTTATTGGTCATATTATCAACAATTAGGAATTTTTATCAAAATAAGTAAATTTACCATCTAAAATGTTGAAAACAAAAGACGTTTCCCTTATACTGCATATAAATTGGACAAATGGTTAAAGAGATAATACAAGATATTCGTAGGTATGGACGAACCCGAGCGAGCTGTTAGTCTGTTTTCCTGTTTGTACGGACTAATCTCCGAATCTATTGGACCGATTTAAATGAAATTTTGTATGGTGGATAGTTAAAAAACTATAGTAACTTATACAGCTTAGTACACAACAACTTATGCACCTAATTTAGTAAAATTTGGCATGCTGATACCTCATATTGCCGGTCAAACAACAGGTTACTTTTCATCCCGGAAAAATGAACGGTTCCCGTGGGCTAGATCTGTTTGTGCTTTTCTAGAGGCAAACCCGAGCGAAGCGAGAGTGAGCCGCTATATTAGATAAAAATGTAATATTATCGTAGCCTAAAAGAATATTAAGTATAAGATTACAAGTTATTTAACGAATAAATATCAATACAAAGAACTATGTAATACATCAAAATATGTAAATTCTTGTAGTTACGAGTATTAGTTGTAGTTATTGTAATTATTAGAATTCTTAAGTCCCTTATTATCTCTCTTATTAAATTCATTGTGTAATGTGAACACAATATTGCTATATAGCGTACGCTTACTGGCTAATGCTATGTAGCGTACGCTTAATGGCTGGATAAACCTCCTAAAACCTAAAAAATAGAATGGATATATTAAAACAATGTACTAAAAAATTGTAGGTCTTAAAATACCTACAGAGAAGTCTGGATAGCATGTATCTATCTTATAAGGTACTATCACAACTATTTTAAACGTTTATTTATAAATATTTTCTATTGTGTAAATAACGCGAAATGTTCTATATACTTTATAATTACTATATATAATTATCGATTCCTATAATATTATACCTATAATTATATGAATATACTAGCATTGCCCTCGGCTCCGCCCGCGTTCAGATTACCAAAATCCAAATTCTTAGGTTTTACATATTAGTATACTCTTACATTGCAGTTTTTGTATTTTTTCTCAAAAAATAAGATATTTTCTCGCCGTAAAAAATACCCTACATGTTGACAGACAGACAAAAAGACAAAAATTCTACAAACTATAGATTAAGCCTCTGTATCGATAATAATGTTTATATCAATAAAATTTTCCAAAAAATATTCTATCTACAGATTAAGCTTAGTTACAATTTTATTATATGTATAGATGATATTTAGAAATTTTTTTTTGAATTTGTCAGAATGTTTATTATCTAGCGCTATCTCCTTACCTATACCTATAACCTTAATAAAACCTCATAACAGATAATTCACAAAAAAAAACGTAGCAAATTTTCGTGTTATACTTACTGATGAATTGAATATTTTCTATACATATAACTGTCACTAGGAGGAAGGAATAAATTTCAGTGACGGTAATTTTGAGACCTAAAAGCCACGGCTAAACATTAAGCAAACATCAAAAAAATTGAACAATCCAATTACATTTAAAACAAATCCAATATCATTTTATTTTCAGGTCTAATTATAATTAGACTTAAAAATATTCGAAGAAATGAAAGAAAGTCGACAATAATAAACAAAAATATTGTATTTCGTCAGAATATTTATTATCTAGCTTTACTTATACCTTAAAGAAACCTCATTATAAACAATTCACTAAAAAAAAACATTATAGAAACCTTCACTTAGATTTACTGCTAAATCAACAATAAAAATTGTAGAAAATATCAAGTCCAAATATACAAGCAAATAAAGCAAAGGTAGTGCTACACATTTTTCAAACTAGTTCTGTAGAAGGGATGTCTCCAGCTTATGTCGGTGCTTGACATGAACCGCCATCATTGTGGCGTCTTGTTTGTAGAGCAATATGTGAGCACAAGCTGTGTATACAAACGTACAAACGAGAGCTTACAGCGACTGCAAACGCTGTTTTAGTACTTCCAGACAAGTTATATTAACTATATTAATTTGGCTATTTATTTTGTTTAATTTTACTTTGTATTTTAAATGGATTTAATACCACACTTACATAGAGGATGGAGTATTTTCCAGCAATAATTTAAAACATATATTTCGACGACCTGTTTGGCTCAGTTTATAATGTACTTGTTGTGCCAGCGGTCGCGGGTTCGAGTTCCGCTGGAGGCATTCATTTGTGTGATGAGCTCGAATGTTTGTACTCCAGTCATGGGTGTTTATATTAATAATATGTATGTATTTAAAGTTATATATGTGTAGTGTATCAACTATCTGGTATCCATAACATCAGCCTCGTAGCTTACCATGAAAGTAGATGGCACTGTGTTAATGTCCCAACATATTTATTTATTTATTTAACCACCCTTAAAACCTGTACTTAAAAAGCAGAATAATAATTACAATAGATTCGCAATAGGCGAAAGGATCTAGTAACATCCTATACTAATATTATAAATATGAAAGTAACTGTCTTACTTTTTCACGCTTAGAACGCTGAACAGATTTTTATAAAATTTAGCAAGGAATTCAATATATCCTGGAGACAGACATTAGGCCACCTTTGATCTCCATCTCACTTACCACGCGAGCGAAGTCGCGGTCAAAACTAGTACTCTATAAAATGCACTCAAATTAAGTAGGTATCTCCTTTACAAGAATTGTTCTTAAATTTGGTTTTAGAGAAGCATCCTTAACCAAATAGCCTTTATTGTAAAGTGCTCACTTTCACGTTGTATACTTAGCACGTATCCAATCCTTGTATTTAAGAGTCCAGACACAATCTCAATCGTCTATTTACTAGCACTTTCACGTGTAACAAAACATCTAATGGAGTTTTTGACCTTAAAATTGCTGTTTTATAAGAGAAACCTTGTTAAATGTAAATGAAGTTAGTCGATATGTTGTCTGAGAAAAAAAACTCATTGAAAAGCTTTCTACCTTCTCGTTTTTGTTCTTAATACTATATATATATATATATATATATATATATATATATATATATATATATATATATATATATATATATATATATATATTGAATGTAAAGAGTAGGTAAGATCGTAACATATAATGCTATAAGATGATGATAGAAAAATGATATTGGATGTGTTGTTTTATTCAAATTTTTTGATGTTTGCTTAATGTTTAGGGGTGGCTTTTAGGCCTCTACATTTCCGTCAACGAAAGTTATTCCTCCTGGTGACAGCTATATGTACGAAAATTATGCAATTCAATATTGTGTTCAGCCTTTTTTAGCCTAACAGGTCATAGTCTATGCTGGCTAAAAGTGGGCTGATGGACTTTACTCAAAAACTTTCTAGAATCTCTCAGACATGCAGGTTTCCCATATTTACTGTAACTTACAAGTAATAATCTTGTTGAAATGAGAATATCAGAGGTTCGAGACCCGTGATTTGAACCCGTTCCACTCGGTTTACTATACAAGAGTATCACTGCCTCCTATATGAAATTGAATTAAATTTCAGTCCTAATATATGTATACTTTACTTCAATATTTGTAATAACTTATCTTTCTTTTATATTAATATAATAAATTGTTATCTTACCTCTGTACGTTTTCAATTTCATCCGAGATACAAAAACAAAATTGGAGAGATGAATTCAATATCGATTCTCCACTTAATAAATATTTATGTACATTAATATGTATGCAGCAGTTAAGCGCACTCCGAATAATACTGTTTCGAAATTAATTCACATTATTGTATTGTTAGCGGTAATCATTTGTGGGTTTTTCAGGATTCAATGAAAAGATTACATATTACGGATACTTGTGTTTAATATACTTATTAAAAACGATTGAGTTTTTCCATTCGATCATTATGAAAATCATAATATTATTCGACGACACGTTTGGCTCAGTTTATAGTGACCCTAATTTCTGCGCCAGCGGTCGCGGATTCGAGTCCCGTTGGGGGCATTCATTTGTGTGATGACGAAGGTTTGTACTACAATCATGGGTGTTTATATTTATATTTATAATATGTATGTATTTAAAGTTATGTATGTGTAGTGTATCAACTATCTGGTATCCATAACACAAGCCTCGTAGCTTACCATGGAACTAGATGGTGCTGTGTGTTAATGTCCCAACGTATTTATTATTTATTATTATTATTATTTACGATGTTTCAGTTGTATAATGATTAGAAGGATCCATTAGGATCCTTTTGGAAGAAATGCCTGCAGTGTCTACAGAATAAACAAATAATAAAAATAAATAAAAATAAAAACATAAAAATACAAGACATATTTTTAAAGGTTCCGTATATAACGTACATAGAGTAAAAGTCATATTGATAAAAATTTCATGTACTATAAGTACGGAGCCCTTCGTGCGCGAATTTGACTCGTAGGTAAATTTTATTCATATAAATTTTCTTGAAATTTTCAATTATGATTATCCACGGACGAACGAGCACTTGGACGAACACTAGTTTAAATAAAATAAACATTTGTGATGCATTCGTGTCGCAGCTTGACTGACGAGAGTTAACGGATGGCCAAAGTTAAGCAATGTTGCCTGAAGCTAATATAGGATGTGGCCTAGGGGTACAGCGAGTGAGGATTTTCATACTTCAAATCAAATATTGAGCATTCGATCGCCATTACATTCGATCCATAGCAGATGACAATCCAGAATTGCTCAAATCTAAACATATAATCAAATTGTAACCAAGCCGAATCTGTACATTAAATATTTTTTGGAAAATCTTATTGAAATAAACATTATTATCGATACAGAGACCGAATCCATAGTTTTTAGAATTTTTGTCTGTCTGTCTGTTTATTACCGCATCACAGTAAAACCACTGGAGGGATTTTGATGAAAGGGATGGTGATAGCTGGTTATCCGGGTCAACATATAGGATATTTTTTACCGCGGGAAAATGTCTAATTTCTGAGAAAAATACAAAAACTGCAATGTAAGAGCAGTGCCGAATTTAACCTTAGCGCCGCCCCTAGACACTCTAAAAAATGCCGCCCTATTTATAGAAATTTTGAATTAAAGTTGAAAGTTTAAATTTTTTAATCATGAATTTTTCAAAAAATGCAAAAAAAAATTATGACAATTTTTCGAAAATTTGTACCTACTCGTTAATCTTTTTTTATTTTTAATTATTTTGGAAAATAAAAAAAGCATTATCGATGACGTGAAGAAAATTTTTTCCCCATCCTCCGAATTTTGCCGCCCCTAAAAATTTTCTGCCCTGGGCACTAACCCCGAGTGCCCCTAGTGTAAATCCAGCGCTGCTTAAGAGTATACTAATATGTAAAACCTAAGCGCGGGCAATGCTAATATACATACATTGACAGGATAGATTGCCAAAATCCCACAAAACAAACATACTGCTGTACAGATATTATTTTATGTTTATATTTTTTTGTTAAGTATTTGTTTTTTTTATGTATCTGTAAGCAGTGTGAGTCCTAAATAATTTATTTATTATATACTAGCGACTGACCCATGCTAAGCTCGGGTTACTCCCTACTTATGTTTTGACGCTTAATATAGATTACTCATAAATTAGTTATTTTTCCGCAGTAAAAAGTATCTTATATGCTGACCCGGATAACCAGCTATCATCATACCGAATTTCATTAAAATCTCTCCAGTGTTTTTTCCGTGATGCGGTCACAGACAGATAGATAGACAAAAATTCTAAAAACTATAGATTCGGCCTCTGTATCCATAATAATGTCTATTTCAATAAGATTTTCCAAAATATATTTAACGTTCAATTTCGGCTTAGTACTTAACAATTTTATTATATGTATAGATTACTACATCCACGTAAAATTGAGTGTAATATCAAAAATATCATAAAAACCATCTTAAAAAAATAAGATTCTTCCAAAACTTATAGTATCGTACCTCTATCCATCTTCTTGTTTTTCAATTATTTTCGTACATTGTGTGCAGAATGATCCCACTATGGCCCTTATATTTGGATTTTATTGTTCCCTAGATAAAGTCCGGACAAGGGTAAGCGAAATTGATTATTATATTTATAAATGCTTAGTTTAGTTATAAAGATAAATAGGTACTTGATATCTTGCCTTGTTTTTGTTAGCTTTACATGACTAAATCTCATTTATATTTTCTTGATTTACCAATTAAAACTAAGGACTACTGCGTCAGTCTATATAAAGTACTAGCGACTCACCCTCACTTCGTTCGGCTTCGTCCCTAGGTTCATTCCCCATACAAAATTCCATCCCCATTTTCACCCCTTTAATGAATGAATTCCGGAATAAAAAATATTCTATGTCCTGTCTAGGGTCTCAAACTGTCTTCTTCCAAAATTTTATCTATATCGGTCCAGTCGTTTTTGAGTTTATTCGTTACAATCATACAAAACTTTCCTCTTTATAATAGTAATGTAGATTATAAACGTTGACTTGTTTATTTGTTGTGTCAACTGAACTTAATTCAATTATTTACTATTTTTGTTAATTCAACAACATTTTTTAATTTATTTTAATCATAATATATGCTAAATGTCAATTATGGTACTTAATGGTGGATTGACCATAAACATCAGCAGATCAAAAATATCTCATAATATACTCGTATATGTACTAATTACAATCCTATTGAATAGCAGGCACTATTGAAAATGTATCTATTCAAAAGTGCTTGTAAAATAAAGTTGTATCTAGTTGTAATCAATTAAGAATTGATTTGAATATGTAAATTGATTGTTGCAAACGAACATACATAATACCAAATTACAATAAAATATTGGACTAAACAATTCAAACTAAAAAAAAAAAAACAGAAAGTGAGGCGGACAAAGATGGATATATCACTATAAGAGATCTTTTCCAGTCAACTCATGTATTTGAGAAATAGTGTTAAGTAGCGGGACAGAAAGAGAAAGTGCAAATAAATAAGAAAATATATAAGAATAAGGATAAGTAAAAGTAAATAAATACAATATATAAACGTATAAATTGTATATCTATACATATAATAAAATTATAACAGAATCTGTACATTAAATATTTTTTGGCAAATCTTATTGAAATAGTCATTATTATCGAAACAGAGGCCTAATCTATAGTTTTTAGAATTTTTGTCTGTCTGTCTGCGACCGCATCACGAGAAAACCACTGGACAGATTTTGATGAAATGTGGTATGATGATAGCTGCTTATTCGGGTTAACATACCTATAGGATACTTTGAATCAACAATTATTTCAAACACAAGTCATGATACCAGTACAATATACTGAATGAAAAGCTATTTAAAAGCAAATGGACATTCATTTACTTAAATAATTCGGTTTATATTTAAAGCTTTTCTGTATTGTGCAGATGTTTTAATTGGTTTTGGTTTAAATAACATTTTTGTATAAATATTAAAAGTAGTAAAATAAATTTTATAAAGTTTACATTTAATGAAAATGTGTTTAAGACTAGTTATTGTTTACGGATTCGCCTACGTATGTTTTTGTACTTAGTCCAAAACCCTTTTGAAATAGGTTCAAAATTTGTAACTTTGCAGAACTTGCTGGCCGTTATATATGTATGGTTCTCTTGACTTCACTGATTCTCGTATAACATGGTTTCATTCATCTGGTCTGATTATGTAGAGTTTGAAGACGATCATAATCAATAAAGTCAAATAAACATAAAGTAACTCAAGCCTACGGGCTTTTTAAATTTTCATTACTTCGTTTCTAATATAATCTAAATGAAAGCTAAAGACCGCATTATATTTGAAAAGCCTGTTATAAAAAAAGATACAAGAGGTACATACAGACGAACATAGAACCTCCCCTGTTTGGAAGTCGGTTAAAAATGAAACGATTTTCACAGCTATGAAAACAATATTTAGCATCAATTTAAATGGCTAAAATAAATAAAATAATGATAGAAATTCGAGGCTCAAGATGGAGATATCACGTTGAATAATTCATTTTATTTGCAATGAAATTGTATGAAATAGCGAATAATAAGAGAAAAGTACTTCAAAGCGTCTGTTTTACGTTTATTCCTGAAAGAAATCAATAGAACGGAAAATGAATCACGATGCAGAAATTCTGGCGTTCTCGACATAATAGAATATTGTGGTGTACGAAAGTCCTTCAGTTCAAACGTCGATTTATAACGACTCCAATGTTTTGACAAATAACAGACTCTAGTAATCATGGAGTAGTCTGTAGTGTTATTGTATAACTGATTTAAATTATAAGCGTTTTGTAGGTGTTTTTGTATTTAAAATCCATACTTTTATATTATAAACTAGCGGCTCACCCTCGCTTCGCTCGGGTTCGCCTCTAGAAAAACACCAATGGAGATCTATTAGTTCCCACGGAAACCGTTCATTTTTCCGGGATGAAAAGTAACCTGTTGTTTGATCGGCAATATAAGGTATCAGAATGCCAAATTTTACTAAATTAGGTTCATAAGTTGTTGTGTAATAAGCTGTATAAATTACTATATTTTTTGAACTATCCCAAGGGGATTCTTTAATTTTCCGGAATGAAAAGTATATCACATGTTGTCCGAGAATATAAGGTACCACCATGCAAAATTTCATTTAAATCGGTCCAATAGATTCGGAGATTAGCCCGTACAAACAGACAGAAAAACATAAAAATTGAAAAAAATCTGGATTTGTTCCTTTTGTCTTCTTACATCCCCCTGACTCGGTTTTTAGCATTTTTTTGCTATGTACAGACATTCGACCTCTACTCTTTTATTGTAGTATAGATGTGAAAGTGTTTTTGTTTGTTTGTCCATCTTTTACGTCGAAACGGAGTGACGGATTGGCGTGATTTTTTGTGTGGAGATAGTTAGAGGGCTGGAAAGTGACATTGAGTACTTCTTAACGCGGGAGATCATTTCATTCCCACGGAAAAACGCGTTATATAATATATAGTCTATTTATTCCATACTTACCGTTAAAACCTATCTAGAGACGAATTCGACCGAAGTGAGGGTATACACATATATACAATAAGTAATATAGAGTATACATATATACAATATATGTATATATATGTATGTATATTTAAATTAAAACAATTTTTGCGCAGATTTATTTTGATTTTTGGTTCTCGACGTTTCAAATTCTTTAAAGCAATTATGGTCATGGGAGAGACTGAGGTTTTAGATGAGCCAAAAATCAAAATAAATCCAGGAAAAACCGAAAAGACAGTTATTTACAATGTCAAATATTCACGTAAATCTAAGAAAATTTTATACATATGTAATAGGCAACGCCTCCTTTTTTCATATTTTATGACGACATTAACTTTTGTTTTACTCTAGGTCATAGTCTCTGTGCACTTTTGATCCAAATCCGTCCGTCAGTTTAAAGGAATAACAAAGATATACACACATACTAACTTTTGTATTTATAATAAAAGTGTTATTGTACAGATAATTTTAGATTTTTCCGTAAAAAACTTCTAATATTTATATCATCTTCCTGTTCTGACCATCACAGAAGAACGACCTTAATCTGATCTGGATAACATCCATAGACCAGTATTATTGGCTTTATGAGGCAAAATATTTGAAAAAAATCTAAGTTTAAGCAAGTCAGTAGATCAATTGTGGCTCACAATAAGTTAACCTTGATTAGGTTTGGTTATGGTTCTGAGAAATGAGCTAATTTGTAATGAGGCTATACACCATAATAGCTATGAGGACGCGGGACATCATAGCGGTAAAAACTAAGTGTCCCATTGACCAAGCCCAGAATAGTTCATTTTTTGAGAAACCTTGAAAGTTAAAACGTATCGTGATCAATATGTACGTCTAATTATAGTTTTTATACATAGAAAATATTTTATGTAAATTATTTTTTTATATTTCAAGCTTGATAAAACTAAGTGGTACAATTCGTAATGTCATCACAATTATTGTATATACCCTTTACCTATATCTTATACTTCCACGTGCATGTACCGTGTACATCAATATTCTTGTACATATACATAAACTTACTGTACTCGTATGTAAACTTTAAATTTTTCGTGTGAGATTCTCGTTCCATCCAACTATGGGAATGAGAGAATAAAAGTGCACCTGTGTTTTCATACGTTCACATTCCGACTACATCCACGTAGCATTGTACTACAATACTATATAGTATATATCATGTTAACTTCTTATACGTATTAAAACACAGTAAATCTAAATCTGAGTTTAAATGTAAACACAAAAGAAATATACCCTCATAATCTATGCATATAATAAAATCCTGAGTCGAATCTGTACATAAATATTTTTTGGAAAATCATATTGAAATAGTCATTATTATCGATACAGAGGCCGAAGCTACAGTTTTTTAGAGTTTTGGTGTGTCTGTCTGTCTGTGACCATATCACGAAAAAACTACTGGACAGACTTGAAATTTGGTACGATGATAGCTGGTTATGCGGGTCAAGATATAGAATACTTTTTACTGCGGTGAAATATATCGTCGCTAAGAAATTTATACTAAACGTTAAAACGTAACTAGAGACAAACCCGAGCGGAGTGAGAGTGAGTCGCTAGTATAAATAGGCAAAGACAAAATGCAGTTTAGTACGTTTTCCTCGTCTATTTTTTAAACGATTTTTTATTTTTTTTGTTAAGTAACTATTGAAGAGTTTTAGTTCTATATCAATAATAAAATGTTTATGGTCGAATTTTGATCACTGAGCGAATACTAGCAATTATAATTATATTATGTGATTCATAATTGCTTAGCTTTAATGACATTGTTCACCATGACCAAAGTCAGTCAAAAACTGTTCACGTATTGACTGATATAGTCGTCTTTCTACTTCAAGGCTGTAGCTTGGTCATTTTAAAATATTTAAATGTATAAGAAACATGTAAAACAGCAAAAATACCTACTATGAATGTTTTGCATTATCAAAATAGGAATTCCATGGATATAGAAATACTATTCTATTTTGAACCTCTTGCAGCACTTAGGTAAATAAAAATTCTTATTCTGTCTTCCAATACTGAATTTTCTCATACATTTTTCATTTTAGGTGGCTTTGTTTATGATTAAAATTGTCTTGTTGGTCTAGTAGCTAAAATAGTCTTGGGTTCGACTCCCGTGTCGGGCCAGATACATCTGTAAGATATTCTCAATGGCAGTTAGTCGAGAACTTGATCGACCTGAACCGAGATATAGGTATATCTCGGAGATACAGGTGTGCAACTCTGCCAAGCCATATGACGTCGTTGGTTCTGCACCAAATG
The DNA here is from genome assembly GCA_951806755.1 of Brenthis hecate. Lineage (NCBI taxonomy): Eukaryota > Metazoa > Arthropoda > Insecta > Lepidoptera > Nymphalidae > Brenthis > Brenthis hecate. The sequence goes on from OX638254.1 coordinate 11,971,035, forward strand.
AAATAATTTCAAATTATCGTCTGTTGGGCACTGGCTTCCACCAGTACGGGTTGGCGGACTTCACCGAAACCTGCAAAGTTTTTCTGATCTTTATCTGACAGAAGAATCCTCACGATGTTTTTCTTAACCATAAGGCAAATGGTAATCAACTATACATATAATAAAAGTATGACTGTCTGTACATGACAGATATTTGAGAAAAACTATTACCTATTTATTAACGCAATAGAACCACAAAACAATGACTTTTAGAATTTTTATCTCTTTGTCTGTGCGTTTGTGCGCGCTAATCTCAGAAGCGGCTTAGCCGATTTGGGTGCGATTTTCACTAATGTACATGGTACTTCATTTAACATTTAGTATTTGTTTGAGTCGCTAGTATTGAAAATAATTCGCGTGAAAACGTGAAAATATCGGAGGTGCGAGAACTATAGTTAGAACCCACTTAAGCACTTAAAAACTTAAGCAGTAGATGCGTCGGTGTCTATTCTTTAATTAAAATTCTCTTTATTTTCCATAGTCTTAAATATATAGTAATTTATATGTTCTGATATATAATAATTTATGAAAACAAAAGATGTCAAGGGACTCGAAAGAAGTGAGGGTAAAACGCTCGTTGAATATATTTTGGACACTAACCGAAACGTTGTGCAGATTTCGCATCAATACATTTTCATTTTAATACCGGAAATTGACCTAACACGTAAAATAGAAATTAATATGCTGAATCACCGTGCATTTTTAACCGATGGCGATATGTAAAATGTAAGTCACATTTAGAAGAAATATTTAAAAAATCAATAAATCCAATATATGACGAGATAAACTATAAGAACAAAGGGAAAACTAAAAGGCTTTCTGAAAGTTTCTGAATAGTTCGGACGCAATCGCCTGTTGTAGGTTCAGGCCAATTTATTCACGTTTCTCGAATACCGGTGCCAATAAATTGTTTTGTGGCGTATCGAAACTCTGATCTCGATTGAAATTGTTGTACAGGTGTGCTTAGCTGGTGAACAAGCCAACTTTAGTATTGCCCTGTGATAAACCTCGCGAAATAAAAGGGTTGAAGATGTACGCATGACATTTACTTCAATGACTTTATTGCGTTAAATTAAATTGATTAAAAGCTTTGTGCTATAATAATATCTGCAGAGGAGGTATGAACATAGCAAATGTTTCATATTTTGGATTTTGCAGATTTTTCGGATAAAACTTTGATATTTTTACATCCTACCTTATACCTTGACTGTTTTCAGAATAAAAAGTGCCTTAAGCAAGTGAAATTTCTTCCTAAAATTTTCATCTGAATCATCAAGTGGCTATTAAAATTAATAAAGTTTAGCTTTCCGGAAAAAAAAAGAAGTATGCAGACAAAAATTTTTAAATCTTAGAAATTTGGTATTATCCTTACTATTATAAGAGGAATATATTTAAAAATTACCAATAGATACATTAATTTTATCTATGAATAATAATTTTGTTACAATAATAAAGTTCTATGAAAATCTGTACAGTCATTCTTAAGCTACGTACATAAATAATAACACAATCAAAAAACGTTATTAGCTTGTTTTGACTTCCAATTTATTTCGGACACAATATAGATCTACTAGAAACCAGCCTACAATCGTGAGCTTAGTAAATAATAATCAACTTAATGCTATATAAAAATAAACTAACATTACATTTTACATTTCCAGATAAAAGATTAGTTTCTGAATATCAGAAATCCTCTCAATTCACATTGAACGGGATCTTTGTTGGATAGAAATGCGGATACTTTTTGAGGTTTCAATAAAAGTAAAGAACTGGTCGGGTTAAAATCGTACGGTTATCCGGGCATACATTTGCATTCAGACTTTGAGCAATCCCTACCCGCATTTGCCTGCGTATTGACATAGTAATTAGAAGCTTTGGAAACTTGTTCTATTTATATATTAAAGCTACAATGTGGAACAAATAGTGGGGTTTCGTTTAATCTGGATATTCTAACATGGGCCTTTTATACGATGACTGTTATTTTGTTATGTGTTTTGCTTTAACTAGACATGGCAACATAAGGTGTATGTTTGATTTTATATAATGTTTTTTTATGGTGCTCAGTGAAAAACGAGCACAGTCCACTTGACGTCCACCTATGGTCCATGCACTTAGGTTATATATAACAAAAATGCAGAACCGCAGATGCGTTACCACTGTGAGGACTAAGACTGTGACTAAGTACTGTAAGTAAGACTGTGAGTAAGAGTTCGACTGAATGTGTACCACCCCTTATCTATATCTCTCGCTAAGCAACAATGAGTGCATTGTTATGTTCCAATTTGAAGGATAAGGTAGCCAGCGCAATTATAGGCAAGAGGTTTATCATGTTTTTTACTATAAAAGTGTTTGTTTGTCTGTAAATAAAATCGATGATATTTCACCTAATTTTAACAAAGGATCGTCACTTGAGGCAAATGTTGTAGATTTTCTTGTTAATTAACTCTCTGGCAGCTACAGTAGCTACTTTCATATAATACATAAAAAATGAAATATTTTTTTACTTAGCACACCATCATGGTTCATAAGATCGTAGTTCTATAACGTAGCAGCAATAATTATAGTGGCTAAAGGTAGAATTGGTGCATAAAATATGAACAATTCTTATTGTTTTCAAGTTATAATTTTTCTAGAATAAGTATTTTTAATTTCATACTTTTATTTGAACCTAATGAGTAGGATTACAGTCGGTAGTTACTGTAAGACAGCTTAAACAGTTCCTGTGCTATTATAACCCAAGTATAGACCTAGGGCTGCCACTTCACAAAAGAAATAACAATTTGGAAAACATTTGGAAATATCAGTATGGACAATTAATTTATATGCACCACTTGTGTGTTGAATGATTTTCGGGAATCTTTTCTAGAAATATGTGAAAATTAACAATTATTTGGTATTTAATAGAGATCACGCAACCTTTCGCCTTTGCGAAACGCTCGCATTTTAGCCATTCGCTGGAGACAATTTGAATGTATCTATATACAAAATAGGCAAATACAAAACAGTTCAATACTTTTTTGTCCTCTGTTTATCATGGAACTTTCATTTTTTGTTTAGTAGCTATTGACAAGCTTTAGTGTTATCGGTAAAATTTTTGGGACGATTTTGGCTGAATTTCGACCACTGGGAGAACACAACTCTTTATTATTATTCAAATTTATGAACGTATAAAAAAATATGGAAGAATGTTAAAAATGAGATGTGATTTAAAAGCTTACTTTTAGGTACCTTTTGAGATTATACTAAATTGTAACAAATATAAATCGACTATTGAACAAAGTCGCTGGAAGCTAAAATAAAAAAAAAACCATCTTCCTGTAATTTTGAACAAATTTTACAACGCGATGTAACAACGATATAATTAATAGAGAAAAAAAGTTGTACAATAAATATTTATTTCACGGAGAAAAACATTTGCATATTGCATTGCAATAGAAACGCTTATCTCAAATAATAATAAAATGATCACATAAAAATTGTTTTACAAATTGTAATTTTATATAATAACTAGCGACTCACCGTCACTTCGCTCGGGTTCGTCCTTACTTACGTACCAACGTTTAGTATCGATTCGATTTCTCAGAGATGAGATATTTTCTCGCTGTAAAAAGCATCCTATATGTTTACCCGGATAACCAGCTATCATCATACCAAATTTCATCAAAATCCCTCCAATGATTTTTCCGTGATGCGGTAACAGATAGACAGACAGACAAAAATTCTAAAAACTATAAATTCGGACTCAGTATGGATAATAATGTCTATTTCAATAAGATTTTCCAAAAGTGTTTAATGTACAGATTCGGCTTAGTTACAATTTTATTATATGTATAGATTTCTAGCGTCTTATTATTATCTTATACATTCCTAGGTACGTTTTAATTTTTTGAGCGGAATCCTAATCCATATTCTAAAATAAAAGTAGCCTAAGTTTCTTCTCATAGCATCTGCTATCTGCCAGTGATAGATACCAATTTCGTCAAAATCAGCTGAGCCATTTCGGAAATTAGATGGAACAAATAGACAGACAAACATTTTAAAAATTGTGTTTTTCTTATAAGTACCATATGTATTTAAATCTGTATGTAAAAAGCTGTTGTTTTGATATTACAATCAGGTACTTTAATGTTATTTATCTGTATAGATTAGTATAATTTTGCGTTTTTGTCAACCCTATCTCATTTGATCATAACCTAAGTACCTTTATTACGAGTAGAATTGTAATGTGACATAATAATCACATAATAAGCCCGACAGTTAAAAAGGATACGTTTAAAGGTTTATTATAATCAGGAAAAGGTATTTTTCAGTTTTTGGTTCGACGTCACTTTGTCTAGTACATTTAGAGAATTCAAAATAATTGAATTCAAAATAAATCTATTGCTATTTTCACATTTAGTGGAAAAATATTAAATTACAAAAAAAAACTATTTCCTGAAAATTAAATAGAAATTAGTTTACTTACAGATTTAAATATATATGGGTACTAATAAGAAAAAAAATTGTCTGTCTGTCTGTTTTTTCCGGCTAATATGCAAAACGGCTGGACCGATTTTGACGGGACTTTCACTGGCAGACTAATGTTATAAGGATTACTTAAAGCTACTTATGTGTTACAAAAAGAATTAGAGATTCGCTAAAATAAATTAAAACGCACCTAGGGATGAGTCCCAGCGAAGAGAGGGTGAATCGCTAGTTTAAATACTACAATTTATTATTTCCATGCTAAAAAAATAATATATAATTGATATATCAAGTTTATTATCGTTATTTTGCGAATAATCCTACTAGGCGACATAGCAACCTAATTCAACACTTGATCCCTCTTAATACCTTTAAAATCACATATTTATTAGTTTAGCATACTAAGATATACATTAAGGGGAGATTATACAAAGGTGGCCACCGGAAATTCATTCACAATGTAATAACTTTGATCGTATAAGCTTGGTGATTTATCGCAGGAATATGAAACACGAGTAGGCCCTTTGCGGTTTTAACACGTATCCACCGATTTTAATAATGGCTGTAATAATTCATGCTGATTTCTTTAGCGATCATTTATATGTATAGCATTTGGTGTATATTAAACGGAAGGAGCATTAAATTATGATTATATTTTATCATATAATCATGTTTTGAAGTGTTTTATTACTGGAAACTTATCCTCCCTTCGCTTGAGTGCGTACTTACGTGTCTTTTTATCAACCGACTTCCTCAAAAAAGGAGGAGATTCTCAATTCGTCGGAATATTATTTTTTTATGTATGTTCACCGGTTACTCAAAAATGCCTGAACCGATTTGGAAAATTCTTTTTATGAAGTTATACTTCTTTTGGGACGTTTGGAAAAAACTATGTATAAGAGTAAAATTATTACGGTGCGCGCGCACACCGACAGCCAAAAAGCGAAAAAAAAAAAGTTCATCACATGATGAAGCTAGCTGAAAGCGACATGATGAAGTTAGCTGCATTCTTTTACAAACAGAGAGTTGTAACATAAGGGCATACTTCCCAGGTGGTTCTATTTAAATTTTATCGAAATAGGTCCAGAGATTATAAAACAATTAATAATTTTTTTTTAAATAAATGGCTTAATCGAATATGTTATTAAAAAAAATTCTTCTTACAAATTACCTGCTTATTACGTCTATACTAAAAATGGAAAATAAAAACTTAAAAAAATCGACTTCCAGGCGCTAAAAAGTAAAAAAAATAACTAAACAGTTTAGAATAGATAACTAAACAGTTTAGAATAGATAACCTAATTTGATATTTTCGAAGTCGGTACCAGCCGATACGAATCAAAGCACACCGACTTCGAAAATGTCTGATTAGGTATCTATTCTAAATAAAAACCCCCGTTTAGTTTTTCTTTTTATTTTTCAGTGCCTGGAAGTCGGTTTTTATTTATTTGTTTTAAGTTTTTATATTAATATATCTAATAATATATACAGGAAGCGTCATCTTTTGGTAAATTTTATTACCAATAAAAGGTCTAAAGGAAAATTGTAAAGGAAAACCAAACACACCCGTACACATACAAACACCTACACACACGCATACATCCAAACTTTTACATTTATAATAGTTGTCCTATAGTGTTACACATAATATTTTTCGCCGACATGTTTGGCTCAGTTTGTAGTGACCCACCCACTACATGTTTTGCCAGCTGTCGTGGGTTCGAGTCCTGTTTGGGGCATTTATTTGTGTGATAAAGCACGAATTTTTACACTCCAGTCATGGGTGTTTATATTTATTATATGTATTTAAAGTTATATATGTGTAGTGTATCAACTATCTTGTATCCATAAAACAAGCCTCGTAGCTTACGATGGAACTAGATGGTGCTGTGTGTTAATGTCCCAACATATTTACTATTTATAATGCGTATTAATATTACTACACTAAACTACTAGTAGTAATGACATAAAATTATAAGTTGTTCTCACACAATTCTATATCTATTTTTTTTTCTTTTTTTCTTTAATCTATCTCAAAATCAATGTACAGCATCAATACACGTTGCGTTATAAAATAACAAACTATTTAGTGTAAAAGGTAATTACAATAAAGATATATTCATCCAAATATTCACTGCCTAGTTCTCTACTGAGATAATCCGTCCTCCGAATGGGAACAAAAGCTCTGAATGGTACTACACGGCAGGAGACGTGCTATACGTATTTATATTTTTACACGACCAGAAGCCCGTTGACCTAGAAAAAGAAAACTCGGAAATGAGAACATAGGGATTTACTGGGTTCCTTTTTTAATAGTAGGATGGCTTTATATTTTGTCATACTTATATAAAAATAGATATGATTACTAAAGCTAGTGAAAAAGCGCGAGTTTATTTATGTTTTGTTAAAATAATAAAATTGTAACTAAGCCGAATTTGTATATTAAATATTTTTTGGAAAATCTTTTTGAAATAGACGTTATTATCGATACAGAGGCCGAATCTATAGTTCTATAGTTTAGTTTTCTATTTCTAAGAAAGTATTATGAATCTATAGTTTTTAAAATTTTTGTCTGTCTGTTACCGTATCACACAAAAACCACTAGAGGGTTTTTGTTAAAATATGGTATGGTGATAGCTGTTTATCCAGGTCAACATATAGGATAGTTTCTACCGCGGGAAAATATCTCATTTCTGAGAAAAAATACAAAAACTGCAATGTAAGAGTATACTAATATGTAAAACCTAAGAATTTGGTTTTTGGTCATCTGACCGCGGGCAAAGCCGCGGGCAATGCTAGTAGACTATAAAATCAAATATGATTTTATAGTCTACTAGCATTTCCTGCAATACGTTTGATAATAATAAAAACAGACAGACAGATATACAGACGGACAACATACATAAAAAAATAAGTTTATTCATAAAATCTCTTCCATAGTTTCATTGTGCAATTAAATCTTATAGGTAGAGTGTGAGCTTTCAACTTGAGCTTTACGAGTTGTTAAATAAAAGTCAATTTCCATTACCGTCATGAAACATGCATATCTTTTCACCTGATTTTCTTTTATCTTCTAAGTTGCTTTAAGAGCTTCAGAAACTAATAAAGGAATGAGGTAAATCAGATCGAGAACGTTCTTGCCGTTTTTAATTACACTTGTGGTGCTTTACATGCGAGCTAAATACGTTTTGTTTGAGCTTCAACGTGTATTTATATGTACAAGGAATACTTATTTGTAGTGTAATGAATAGTAGTAGCCTTATATTCTTGTTAGTCTAATTTTATTAACGTAAACTTATTTTAGAATTAAATAATAATCTTTGTAACAAAACTCCTCTGAAACTGCTTGACCAATTTGTATGTTGTGTATATATGGACTAAGATCCCACTGCAAGATTGCTATGTTCATTGCGTATTTAATCGAAATCAATTTTTTATATACAATAATAAAAGGGACAATATGTTTTGACAGGGGTGCCTATTCAAATGTGCCCGCTAGTATGTTTAATTAACTAAATAATAGTTGACTTTTTGGAACAAAAACGATGCATTACAATGAATTATACTCCACTTCACAGAATTATGCGTAGAGATCTTGAAAAATGATAGCTGCCGTTGCGCATTTGGCCGCAACCTCTTCGCAGCCTGGTATAACCTTATATACCAGTACCGGTACCAGGTTATAAGAGGGTCATATTTTGGTATGTTTATGCGTTCATAGCGTACATGCATCATTTATATATCAAATTAAAGCTAATTTTTTTCTGTACCTGATAAACTACGTCTGCCTATGTAAAAGTGGCCGCAAAAGTGGTTGCGAGTCATTAAAAGTGTTATTGTTACATATATACGTTCATGGCGTATATTCATCATTTATATATCAAATTAAAGCTATATTTTTTCTGTGCATGATAAAATACCTCTCTCCTATGTAAAAGTGGCCGCAATGGAAAGAAAAGAAGGAAAGAATATAATATTATATGTCATTTATCAGACAATAACAACGGTTACCGTGGCAACAAACAGATAAATAACGCGCTAACTCTCTTTCACTTTAATCTATCTTTCCAAAAAAAGAAGGGGGAGATTTTGTTGGATTTTCGTGGGTAATACTGGCCTTGCTAGCCAGTGAGTCCCAAACAATATAATAGGTAGAATACAGTATACGCATAGTATGTCAGCATGAGGGCAGTAGAAAAGGTTTTAATAATCAGCTATAATTTATTTGTTTTTGTGAAAAATTGCGTTTTTTCAAAAACATTTTTTTTATACATAAATAAGCCTAAAAAGCAAAACCTTTTCTAAATACAAAATTCGATCCAAAACGTTAGAGCCGTTTTCGAGATACGCGAAATTTGATATACAAGAATTGCTCATTAAATATTATAAGATTTCTCAACCTATATTCCCTGACCTACAGACATTCATGTAAGGATTCATTTATTTTAAAGGCAATTTACGAACCATATTTCCCAATACCTAACAAATTGTAGACACAATAAGAAAACGAATAAAAATAAGCGCTGTCTTCAAACTTTATTGTTATGCATGAAAAGTAAACCTCTGTTGAGTTGAAAGGACCTATTACTGGCAAACAAAACCCTCGAAAAATTTTCTATTATTTTTTTTTCTACACAAGTTCAATAACAAAATATGTAGAAAAGCCCATAATATACTTGCGATACAAAATCTACATAATACCATCGATCAACTCTGACCGCTTTCCGGATTTTGTACGCAGCAATAAATATGGGAAATGGTCACGGTGTACCGATGTTAGATGGATGGGTTTCGTGTGTACCGAATAGAGATATATCATGTTGATTGTGTGAGAATTATTTGGTTGCGGCATTCGATAATCGCCTTTATGAGATATTGTTATGGCTAGCTGAATGTTTGGCTGATTTGTGTTTTTTGTTTTTGAATTTATGTCAATGATAGATTTCGTTTGCAACATTTTATATTGAAGTCATTATTTGAATACATTGGCAATAAATTATTAGGCTTATTATAAAATATTACATGAATTTACTGACGTCAAACGAATTCATCTATACTATCTGTACTATAATTATAAAGAGAAAAAAAAATGTATTTTTTGTATGTTTGCTTGTAATGGATAAACTTAAAATCTTCACAACTGATTTAGATGAAATGTACAAATATGGATTGAGACTCTAAAAAGGACATAGGCCAGTTTTTATCCCGGAAATCATCCCTTAAGGAGGTGAAAAGGGGGATGAAAGTTTGTATGGGGAAACCATTTTTACAGTCTACATATGGTAGACTGTTACAACAACAGTTAAAACCTAACAAATTTTAGATAAATACCTTTCAAGACAAGCACTAACTTTTAAATTTCACTTATCACTTAGGTACGTCGTACGTTTGAATACCTGCATATACCATTATCAAATTTTAATCGCATATTTGATATTCTGAAAACCCCTTAGAACTTTCAAATTTTTTCAACTATATCAAAATATTATCGACTTATACTTCACCCTATTACGCGAGGTCATCTATACTAAAATTATAAAGAGGTATAATGAGTTTGTGAATTGTGAGTTTGTGACGTTGTAGGGGGTAATCTCTGGATCTACGGAACCTATTTAGATAAAATTTAGTAAGAAGATAGTTTGAGACCCTAGGAAGGACATAGGATACTTTTTATCCCGGAAATTATCCCTTAAAAGAGTAAAAATGGGGATGAAAGTTTGTATGGGGAATCAATGTAGGGACGAACCCGAGCGAAGCGAGTGTGTGTCGCTAGTTGTCTATATTTGTACTAAAATTATGAGATTTTTGGCTTCGAATTAACTACACTTTCAAAAGTTGAATAAGCACACGATAAAATATCCAAACGGAAAGCAAACAAGTTAGCTTGCCATTAACTTTATAGGTACATCTCCCTGGCAACTACATATGCTCATGAAAATCTATGGGAAACGGGCTACAGTCCAAACAGTCAGACGATGGTATAGAGTTCCATGAAACAAAACCATTGTAGATTATGGCCTATATAGAATATGCCATGTGATAACTCTATGGAAGAAACTTTATTATAGCTATTTCCCTTTTCAACTAAAATTAAATTAAAATCGTTTCTAGCGATATTACTTTTAGCGTAAAGTGAGTTATTAAGATAAGTTTTATTGAGATCAGACAAACTTTTTCGTTTAATACTTGTTTTAAGTAATAGAAAGTTAACGAAAAAAGAGTGAATGTAAAAGGCATGTAATAAATAATGTTATTATTTTCTTGAGTAAAAATTATAATAAAACTATAGGTCTTATTTACAACAATTGTGACAATAAATAAATATTCTATTGTAAAGAAATATTCATTATTGGAAGGCAGTGGTAGCCCAGTGGTAACGCGCTCGCTTGGGAAACCGAGTGAAGCGGGTTCAAATCCCGGTTCTCGCACGTCTGATATTTTCATGTGCGAATCATTTCTAACATGAGTACCACTTGCCTTACGGTGAAAGAAAACATCATGAGGAAACCTGCATGTCTCCGAAAACAGCAAGTTTTCGAAAGACATGTGAAGTCCACCAACCCGCACTTGGCCAGCGTGGTGGACTATGGCCTGATCCCCCTCGTATTGAAGGGAGGCCCGTGCCCAGCAGTGGGACGTTAAAAAGGGCTGAATACAAAGAAATATTCTAATGTTCTATATTCTATAACATTAGGTTAAGTGTAAACAAGTTTCAAAATGATCATCACTACATATTATAAAATAAAGTTCCCCACCGCGTCTGTCTGTCTGAACGTGATAAACTCAAAAACTACCGAACGGACTTCATACGGTTTTCACCAAGGGACAGGATGAGTTATGAGGAAGGTTTATGTTTATAACTCATTAGGGTTTTGTGTAAATTGGCTGAAATATGACGATGCATATTGAAGATGTATGTGTAGAAAAATCACACCGACTGGGAGCTTAGGTGGTGTGCGTAAACCAATAGAGTTATATGATAACAATGTATTACGTAATTATTCCTCTTACAGAGATCTATTAAAAGCAAGTAATGCTACGTACTGACGGACGCACCTGAGCGAAGCGAGGGTAAGTCACTAATAAGTCACTAATATAAGTGTGTGTATGTGTGTGTGTTTCTACGTGTGTCCTGTATTCAATTTAAGTGAGTGAGTACTGAATTTTAAAAACATGCTATATAATATAATAAACATATAATAATATATTATTTTTAACTAATATAATATTTCATTTGAATTAATGTAATAGTTTCAATTTATTTGATATCAAACAATTTCATCCGGAAAAGCGTCCTCTAAATCCTTTCTATTAAGTTGAATCCATTTCAAAAACACTAGAGAAAACCAGAAATATCCGAGATATGCGTTATCTGATAGCCCGACATAGCAATTCCGAAGTCGATTTAACTTGGGCCTTTTTCCAAATGCTGGCCTTGGGGGCAAATTTATTTCCTATATCTGATAAACAAAGCACCCTTTACTCAGTTCCGATATTAAGATGTGCTATTTGAATTAAATGTCCCTAAACGGATGGATGATTTTTCATTATCATATGTGATAGGTTTCGTCAAAGACAAAGGATTTTCAGAGGTACGCCCTAATTTTGTTCTCCAAAATAATGCCAGCTGACGTCGATCAAAAAAATACTAGATACACATCCCATCCAAAAGTTAAAAACTGTCACCAATAATTGTGTTTAGGTAATTATTCTATGTAGTTAAAATAAATATACAACTATGTAAATTGAAACTTAAATACAACGCTTAAAGTTTTTTTTACAAAAAATAATTAAAGGCGCGCTCAAATGTTCAAATGAGCGCTCTTTCGGTGACGACATTTTTTGTCGCTGATTGTGTATCTAGTATTTTTTTGATCGATGCTAAATGAGTTTTTTTCTTTCATTGGCTTAATCTATCGTTTTCTGTTTTGTTTTCATAATTAAGTACTAGCGCGCTATAAAATATTATTAAAATTGATCTCCTAAACTATGGACTTGTATTACTGGTATAAAAGTGTCAATATATGTGCTAATCCAGGGCGCAATCTATCTGCACGCCAAATTCTATCTAAATTCGTCCAGCAGTTGTGGCGTAATTAAGAAACAAACAGTTTAAGTATATGTACTCGTATATACTACTGGTGACATACCTTGGCTCAGCTTTGGTACGTTTGTACTAAAATCTGTACAAGTTGCATCGAAATCTATCCAGCCCTTTCAGGTACCGAAATTTAGCGTGAAAAAGTGATAAACATACAAACATATCAAAACTTTTGCATTTATATTAGTAATGTCATTATTAGGATTAATAAGATTTTCTATATGAAAATCAATTTTTTTATTTCCCACTTTTTCCTATCTAAACAATGCCGTAATAGAATGTTATATTAAACAAGCATTGAATGAAATAAAATTGATAACGCGACTGGATTTTGTTAAGATCTACCTGTCGTCATCTATCACAAGCGTACCTTTATTGAATATCGAGATAGCATTTCTTTCGCTACCTGACAATCTTAAAATATTAACCTTATATTTTATTCGGCTTGAATTGAATCTTGAATTAAAATAAGGGAAGGTTTGAAAAATATAATAACAGAGGGTGTAATAATTTGTTACTTTATACTTATTAGCGTTTAAGTTTTATCTACAATTGTTGGTAAGAGGGTCTATTTTCTACATGATATTTCAATGTCGTTTATACTCGTATATGAGAAAATTACTTTTCTTTTGAGAGATAATGAAGTTAAAGTAAACAATTAACATATATATTTAAAACAAGTTTTATTGAATTTTTAACACAAAAATATGAAAAATATTTTAAAATATACACATACATTATGTGTATGTATTTAGCCCTTTTTTTAACTTCACAATGATACGCACGGGTTTCCCTTTAATACGATTAGGCCGTAGTCCATCACGCTGGCTAAGTGTAGGTTGGCAGACTTCACACGTATTTAGAAATCTTGCTAGGAGGAATCGCTCAGACATACAGATTTCCTCACGATGTTTTCCTTCGCCGCAAGTTCACCAAGTTTACAAGTGGTAATCAAGTTGTAAATGATTCGCACATGATAATATCAGAGACGCGAGACCCGCGATTTAAACCCGCGTCACTCGGTTTCCCAAGCGAGCACGTTACCCCTGGGCTACTACTGATACATATATACATATATGACCATCTAAAAAGATGTAGATAAATAAGGTGTCATAATAATCATTAAAATTACTAAAGAGATTCTATATTTTAACCTTTAAGCATTTTTCATCTACAAGCGGAGACGCGGGCAAAGATCAGTAATAAATTATAATTAACAAACAAAGCTATATAACACGTAAATCTGTTCTAAAATTGCAATTCAGCAAATGTATTGGTATTGTAATTTTGCTCATTGAGGCTTGTAATTTGGTGAGGCTAATTTAATTCATCTAATATTGCTGAATACGTTTGATTTAATGAGATTAATTTGAAATCTGAGTGTAACTAGTAATTAGTGTTTAAAAAACACGCTTCAACATATTTAATGAAATTAAGTGAACCTAAAGTCAAAGATTCTAATAATTGCCATTTTCATCTTTTAAAAATACTAATGCAAATATTATAGTTCATCCAGTAGTTGAAATTCAACTATAATCATTATTAAAAATTTAAGGAAAACACATATGACTAAAATTCTAAAAAACGATAGATTCGGCCTCTGTATCGATAATAATAATTCAATAAGATATTCCAAAAAAATATTTAATGTACAGATTCGACTCAAGTTTTATTATATGTATAGATAAATATATTTTTATAAGCTAAAATAAATTATTTGCTTAATTTCCTCTTCCAAGAAGTGAACAAAATATTATATTATCGTCTTTGTGATTAATCCGGACAAACATGTAGTATCCAAACAATTGTTTTCTTTTGATGTTGTGTAAAAGTATGACAATCTAAATAATAAAGTCTCTGTTCATAATATTATTCCTACTCAAACCATATTACAATTGTAGTGAGGATTTCCACAAAGTATTTGTATCCACGTGTAGATTTTTTTATATCCACTAAAAGTATTTGCTAATTTCAACGAAAAAAATGTTTGTTCACGTAATATTCGCTTTAATACTTAGTAACAACATTTTTTCTAGTTATTCTAAATCTGGTGACTTATATTTTATTATATTTTGATTTTTATCTAATCTATCTGTCCGAAGATGTCACCAAGCACCTGACATTGATTGAAGTAAACACGCACGCACACACAGACACGTTTACGCGCACGCAGGCACATACGCAAATAAACACACACACACATGCGCGTACACACGCACGAATATATATCCGTCGCGGGGTAGGCAAAAAGAGCAGATAGCCATGCGTTACCGTCTTTCTATACCTCTTCGCTTCTTCCATTCATCTATCCATCCCTCGCGTTTGAATTATCATTCAACATATTTTAAGTTATCCCTATTGAATTTTATCACTTTCTACTTTTTCGAAAGTCATGTCTGTTATCTGTAACAAGTATATAACGCCTTGGGGACGTCTAAATCCTTAGTCTCTCCCGTGACCATGATTGCTGTAAAGCATTCGAAACGTCGGGAACCAAAAATCTAAATAAATCCGCAAAATAATCCTAAAAGATAGTTTTATTTAAAATGTCAAATGTTCGCATAAATCTAAGAAAGTATTATTTGAAACACTTGTAAAGTCCACCAAAAAGAATAAATTAGTCAAAGTGACAGATTTTTACACTTCCAGCGGTGGGTACCATAAAAACAAGACTAAATAATAAAACCTTTAAAAATCCTTTGAATATTTCAGTGATCTTATTATTAGTTGACTTAAGAAATTGCGATCTCCAAACGAATGAGGGCCATTACCTATTGTATTGTATTGTGTTCAGCCTTTTTTGACGTCCTACTGCTGGGTACGGGCCTCCCTTCAATACGAGGGGGATCAGGCCATAGTCCACCACGCTGGCCAAGTGCGGGTTGGCGGACTTCACATGTCTTTCGAAAACTTGCTAGTTTCTCTCAGACATGCAGGTTTCCTCACGATGTTTTCCTTCACCGTAAGACAAGTGGTAATCATGTTGGAAATAATTCGCACATGAAAATATCAGAGGTGCGAGATCCGGGATTTGAACCCGCTTCACTCGGTTTCCTAAGCGAGCGCGTTACAACTGGGCTACCACTGCCGTTACCTATACAAAACAATAATAATTTGATTGTCAAAATTGGTTTTTGACGAGCGGATCCCGCTGAGGACACAGGAAATTTATTATTAACCGTAATGCCAATATGAAATTGAACGACAAATTAACAAAGCATTTGACAAAGAGCCTTTGATGCGAATAATTTCTCATTTCGATATTATTATGAAAACAAACTCAGTCTATATTTCCTTCTTTTATTGGCAAAACGTAGTATCAATCGATTTAAAATCCTTGACACAGTATACTTTGTTTATATTTATTATAAATGTGAAAGTGTGTTTGTTGGTTTGTCTTTTTACGTCGAAAGAGTAACGGAGTGGCGTGATTTTTTATGTGGAGAAAGTTGGAGGGTTGGAAAGTGACATAAGCTACTTTAAACCGCGGAAGATTCAATTATCATTCCCACAGGAAAACACGCTATAATACAACCCAAAAAAATATTTATGGACAGAATTACTTGAAACTTGGTATTAAAGCTCTTCAATACAATTACGTAAATACGTGTTTTAGCATTATTCGAAACTCATCTCATAAGGGGTTAAAATAGGAGATGAAAGTTTATATGAAACCTACCTTTTTAGAGTTTTTTTTTGTAGTTTTAGTGCGAGCGATGCCGCGAGCTCTGCTAGTATGTATATATTTCAATAAACTACCTGTAATGTAATTATTATTTACTAAAAACAAAATATTTACTAAAGGTTCCTGTAATCTTACTATCATTTGGCTGCAAAAATGTAGTTAGATTTTATGTACGCTTGTATTCGATCGATATAATCCTTGTTCAATGAAATATTTTCCACAGCTTTGAGCAATTTTTATTCGCCAATACGGGAAGAGAGTGATATAACCTTAACCACGTTTTAGTATATCTAATAAGAAAATGAACTTTGTTTGTATTTTATTTTATACGTCTTAAAACTATACTAATCCTAATAATATTATAAAGTGGTAAAGTTTGTGAGTTTGTGTTGTTGTAGGGGGTAATCTCTGGATCTACTGAACCGATTTAGATGAAATTGGGTAAAAAGATATTATAAGACCCTCGGAAGGACAAAGGATACTTTTTAAACCCGAAATCATCCCTTAATGGGGTGAACATGGAGATAAAAGTTTGTATTGGGAACGTGCTAGGGACGAACCCGAGCAAAGTGAGGGTTTGTCGCTAGTGCTCAATATAGCCACTGGGGCTAGAATTAGATTGCAGCTACGGAGGTCCTGGATTCGAGTTTGATGTGTTCAAGTATCGTTAT
Source organism: Brenthis hecate (assembly GCA_951806755.1). Taxonomy (NCBI): domain Eukaryota; kingdom Metazoa; phylum Arthropoda; class Insecta; order Lepidoptera; family Nymphalidae; genus Brenthis; species Brenthis hecate. The sequence continues at coordinate 11,987,995 of OX638254.1, forward strand.
TAGGTTTTTCCGTCAAGAAAATCTCAATAACAGCCCCGAGTTAGATATCATAAATTAGCATTTTTTCTTTCAAATACAAGATAACTTGTAAGATAGTGAAAAGTTAAACTTAGATAAAATTATTAATATGCCAAAATTCACTCCTTTTAAATCGTAGCCGAATAAAAGTAGGCTACTGGCTAGTAACATAAGATCGTCAACAAAGACGCCACATTGGACCATCCCAGGTCCACGTATATATGTACATATATATACTATGTATAATGGAATTACGTAAGGGACGTGTTTGTGCCGAATAAATAGCTAAAAGTATTTATCATTTCGTACTTCTGTTTATACAGGATAATGTTACGTTTGTTGTTTGATGAAAAATAAGTATTTTGAAGGATTTTGGATAGAAAGGAGTTGTCAGTTAGTGAATCATCTATATATAGATAGTATAAACTGAAGTCGCTGTAGGCATCTGTCTGTTTTTCCGCCCATTTCTTCTAAGCCACGGAACGGATTTTGATAAAGTTTTTACTAATAAAACTAGCGATAAATGAGGAAGGTTTTTGTATATAATTTGTAAATATTTAGCACAAAGTGATAGTGTTTTGTTAAAAAAACTGTCCAACGATTACATGGCTAAACCTTTAGAGATACATCAAAATAAAAGCCCACAGAAAAGTCCACCATAGCATGTACCAATCTCCTAAGGTACGCTCACAAAAAGTATTTTATCTATATAAAACCTACATGTACGTATCCGGGCGAAAGGAGGTTGAATCGCTAGTAATTAACATAATATGTACGTTATTATGAATGAATAATAATTTAATATTTAACTTACATTATTAGTCATTTATTAATTTAGATATAATTATGACAAGTTATATAAAATAACTCAAGCAAATAATATAACGCAGTACGTGTTTTTATGGAAATCAAATCCTAAATGAGCTCAAACTTGTAATTTTTACAAATAGCCATTAAAGAGTTTCATTTTACCTACACTTCCTGATAATCGTCAGACATACTCATTACTCAATGGTATAAAATTATTGTATTATTATCGTGATTTTACGTATATTATATTTGACGACGCGTGTGGCTCAGTTTGTAGTGACCCTGCTTGCTGTGCCAGCGGTTGCGGGTTCGAGTCCCGCTGGGGGCATTCATTTGTGTGATGAGCACGAATATTTTAACGCCAGTCATGGGTGTTTATATTTATAATATGTATGTATTTAAAGTTATATATGTGTAGTGTATCAACTATCTGGTATTCATAACACAAGCCTTGTAGCTTACCATGGAACTAGATGGTGATGTGTGTTAATGTCCCAACATATTTATTTTTAACTTTAAAACGCATAAGATCAAAGGTTATTTTACATACCTACATATTTATATTAAAATCGACTCCCTATATTATCAGTGAAAAAATAAAAGCAAATTTTAATCTATCAACTCATTAATTTTAAAAGGTGATACTATGGTCACTTTCCAGCTAAATAAATATACTAGCTTCTTGATACCATATTATTACATACGCTAAATCCAGCTGAATCGAATGTCAGGAACTGCTTGATCAGAAAAACAAACAAACGACCAAACAAGTTAATTATTAAAGCCATCGATCAAAAAAGTAGTTAGATACACAATCCCATGTAAAAGTTCTCTTAAAACTGTCACCAATTGTGTGTAGGTAATTATTCTAGTTGAAATAAATATTTGTATATCGTATACAAATATTATTATGTAAATTAAACCTTTCTTTTGTTTACTCAAAAAAAATAATTAAAAGCGCGCTCAAATGTTCAAAGGAGCGCTCATTCGGTGAGGACATTTTTTGCCGCTGTTTGTGTATCTAGTACTTTTTGGATCGATATTAAAAGCCTGTAAAAAGTGTTATTCATCTTAGATATTCTCTATCCACGTACATCTCTTAATGAAGTTTTAGTGTAATTAGTATACTATTCGCATTCCACTTTACATTGGAGAGTAGCTAAAGCTAGAACTAAGTGGAGCGAGCTATTATCATTGGCCAAATGGAAATATGAATACTTAATACTGAACTAAATAATTAATAAGCTGAAATCACGATATGCTGAGTGTCTATCTAATGTCTACTTGAACTAGCTTTTAGTGTTACTTTACTTGACTGCTATGAGACTATTTTAATATTTTTATGTATTATTTTAAATAAAACTATATTTTCGAATTTCCGTAACCATGATTAGAAACTTCAGGAAGCAAAAATCAAAATAAATCCGAAAAAATATTTTTAATATTTATTTAAAACTAGCATTGCCCGCGGCTCCGCCTGCGTTAATATGACCAAAACCAAATTCTTAGGTGTTATATATTAGGATACTCGTATTAGTATATTAGTTGACCCGGATAACCAGTTATTACCATACCAAATTTCTTCAAAATCCCTCCAGCGATTTTTCTGTGATGCGGTCACAGACAGACAGACACACAAAAATTCTTAAAACTATAGGTTCGGCCTCTGTTAGCGATAATAATGTGTATTTCAATAAAAAATTTCAAAAAATATTTAAAGCACAGATACTGCTTCATTAAATTTTAATGTATCTATTGAAGTAATTATTTTATAATGCCAAAAATCTTGTTTTTTGATAATTTAAACACGGGCGGGGCCGCGGGTGATTCAGTAGTAATTCTAATAAAATCATAGAAAGGTCGAATTTGTACATTCAATTTTTTGGAATTAAAACTACGTATTTTAAAGACACAAGGCGACATCTATTGACAAATATCTAAATAATACAAAAAATTATTTCATTAAAATAATTTTTTTAATGAATAAAATAGTGCTATTGATATATTTTTTCAAGATTAGCTATTTTTAATAGTTTTTGACATATTTAGTAAGTTAACTTGCTAAAATCTATATAGTATCATCGTTTGTTTATTCTAACCAGATTTTGTATTTTTTCTCAGAAATGGGATATTTTTCTGCGGTAAAAAGTATCCTATATGTTGACCTGGATAATCAGCTATGACCACACCAAATTTCATCAAAATCCGTCCAGTAGTTTTTCTGTGATGCGGTAACAGACAGACAGACTATTTACTATATTTTATATTTAATGCGTACCTATATTTATAAAATAAAATAATTCGCTTTCGGGCTGATAAAATCTATGTACATATATTGGCAAAAAATTGCCCAATGTGTTTCTTTATTTGTGATATATATAGACGACAGATCTATTCCTGTAATATCTTGGTTGCTTTGATCTTTCATACATTAACAGAGGAACAGAACGACGTCATTGCTTACATAATCATTTATGGTGACTTCCTTCTGAGTTTCTGTTAAAAAAGCTGTACAACTAAAGATTATATATTTGAACTAGCATTGCCAGCGGCTCCGCCCGTGTTCAGATGACCAAAAACCAAATTCTTAGGTTTATTTTTTCTCAGAAATGAAACATTTTCCCGTGATAATATCAGCTATTACCACACCAAATTTCATCAAAATCCCTCTAGTGGTTTTTCTGTGATGCGGTAACAAATAGACAGACAGAGAGACAGACAGACAGACAAAAAAAATTCAAAAAAAACTATAGATTCAGCCTCTGTATCGATAATAATGTTTATTTCAGTAAGATTTCCCTAAAAATATCTAATGTATAGATTCGGCTTAGTTACAATTTTATTATATGTTTAAGTCGTGAACGTTTTTTTAAGCCACCATAACTTTTTATAAAATAAGTTAAAAACTAACCCATATGCGTTCGATTAAATAAAATATATTCAATGGTCTTGAATTAATAGAAATGGTAAAACAAACTCAGTTGACAATTTCAGCACAATTTAAAAGAGATTTATTAGAAGCAATGAAGAGATATGGGATGCTGCCACCGGAATACGTAATATCTTGAATCCATTTGCAAGTAAACAACAATAACAATAGAGTAACGTGTTTGGGATTATGATTTGTTTTCATGGGGTAGATGGGGACATTTAATAATGTTTCTTCTTATGTATATTAGTTATTATATATATTTATGTTAGTTTGTAGTTAGATAATCTATTGTCCGGTCCGTCCATAATAAATACTATCAAGAATCAATATTTGCCCCCATATTACTATTATCCATACTAATATTATAAATGCGATAGTTTGTTTGTCCTTCTTTCATGTCAAAACAGAGTGACGGATTGACGTGATTTTTATGGAGATAGTTGGAGGGCTCGCTGACATAGGCTACTTTTTACGGCAGGAGATTATTTCATTCCAACGAAAAAACACGTTTTAATAGAACCCACAACAACTCATCATTCCTATGTATATATAACCGTTTAAACGTACCTAAACAAATAAAAATTGTATAACAATTAACAACTAGTTAAGCAAATTAATAAAAATTACCGTCTAATATCCCGCGGGGATTTGTTGCAGAGTTAATGCCAATTTTTATCATTATCTCGGTTGAAAGACAACTACTGCTGGATATAGGCTTCCATAAATTATTTCCATATCACATAATTTCTATTCCCTGTCCCATGAGAAATCCCTCTATTCAGAAAAAGTAATTCTGAAATATTTATTTTTAACAAGATGAGAGCAAATTGTTAATAAAATATATTTACTACGGACAGAAATCAAACCTGGTATCTACAAGAGAGCACAGTAAAGCAAAATTACATTTACTATTGAGCTACATGGATAATGTATGAGAGCACTTAAAAAGTATGTCAGATAAATCTATTCTTACACGACAATCCCGTTATTACCATATTAACTTCGCCCGATAAAAACTTTCTTTAGCACCCATATTTCTTAGCGTGTTTCCAACTTCACGGCTATTTTGTGCTTGTATCGAGAGAAGTGTTGTAAATTTTCTTCTTTTTAACCTCCGACGCAAAAGGAGGGGTGTTATAAGTTTAACGTGTGTGTCTGTGTGTGATATCGTAGCGCCCAAACAGATGAATTGATTTTAATTTAGTTTTTTTTTTTGTTTAAAAGTTGACTTGATCGTCAAGTAAATCCATTTAGCTCTTTTCTAAAAGGATATGAGGGACTTCCATAGATCTTATTCATTCGAAACTGACTAGTATCACGCTACATCAATGACATTGCAAGGATATGGTAACCTTGGCCTAATGCAAGACACTCAACTATTTACTAAAATACTGCAGATATATCGTGTTCAGGCTAATTGGAATGGTTTCAATGAATAACTGGTTATTGTGTTGGGAGTTATTTCAAATTTTAATTTATTGGTTTGGAAATAAACACGTAATAAATATTATTTGTAATTGTCGTGAAATGCATTTACGCATCCCCGAACCTGATCCCTTAGGTGGTGATGTGGGGCTCACCGGCTACAAGAACCGGTACTACCCACTAAAGCCCGAGCTTCCCCTCCCCTCCGCCTTAATAGGACGCCGCAGGACTATAAACAAGGCCTTTTTTACCGTCAACGGGCAAGGTACTGTGAGACTCTTACTCACTAAAACCCACAGCGGAACCCTTCGCCGCAGTGCAATAGGGCGTTGCAGGATCGTTTGCGCACACACTACAACACCCCTGCGAAACTATAAATAAGGCCTACTCTAAGCTAATAAGTTTGTTATTTTGATTTTTTAATGCACTTAACTCTAGAACTATCTGTAAAATTTATTTAGAAAGGCTATTGAAATCACGCTTTGAGCCTCAGGAAAGGAAGAGTTATACAATAAGTTAGCGAAGCTACAAGTGAAAACAAGGACATGTATATAATAAAATACAGTTTTTATTTCTTTAGACTAATCTTTCACCCTCGTTTCGTTCGAATCATCATGTGCTATATTATACTTATGTCAATAAGTAAAGGATACGTTATTTAACTGCCTTCAGAGTATAATTATTATAGATTTATTTATATTATCTCGTTTAAGCATTTTCTTCATCTATAGTAAGGTTAATGTATACATCTAAGTAACTTTTGCTTTCACACACATTCACATGTTGCAGTAGCTCGAGGATATGAAGAATTTATAACAAAATTACTCCAGTTTGATACAAACGTGCTCACGTTAATTGGTCGGCGTTTGTTCCCCCATTACCTCGTTTTCATTAAACCTATTACAGTTTTAATTAGAATGTAAAAAATACTTCAGTTACGTTATAGGTGTTGAAGTGCCCCCCCAACGTGCGTTCACCTTGTCGTGGTGGGGGGCTCAGTAGTGCCCGGCAATACAGCCGGGCGCGAAGCCAAGAAACGCACAGGGAGGTGGCCCACTTCGGTGGGCGGTGTACTATGCGGGTTGCTCCTGGTACTTCTCTGATAGCAGAGTGGACCTTGGTGCAACCCCGTGGTTGTTGTGGTCTGTTTTGGCAGACCTGCCGTCGGGACGTCGTAGTTGAATGCGTAAGCGATCCTGCGGCGCCCCATTAAGACGGGGGAAGGCTTTGTTGGGTTTTAGTGGGTAGTACTGGCTTTGCCGGTGAGTCCCACACCTCGTGCGTAAATGCATTTCCCAACGTTACAAAAAATTGGTGTTGAAGTGATATGAATTTTTAATTTGAAGAAATACTTTTAAAATTTTAACTGCTTGTTTCAAGATTTTGAATTAAGATTGGCTTGTAGAGATTATCTCAGATACTGTGTACTACTTAAAATTTGAAAATAGTAGCTGTCATAATAGCTGTCATTTTTCACTTCACCATAACCCTAAAAATAACGGATTATCATAAAAACCCGATTTTTTAGGGGCTGAATTATCACAATTTTTTTCTTAGCGGATATACATACATATATTAATTACACAGAATACCGTATGAAAAAATTAGCTCAATATTTTTGCATTTATAGGCACTTCGTAATTGATCAGTGATTGAATCGTATTTTGCTTTTAATATTTAATAATGTACATTTTAATAAAGGCTGTGGTAGTAGTCCAGTGGCAACGCGCTTGCTTGTGAAACTCGCACCTCTGATATTTTTATGATCGAATCATTTTTAACATGATTACTTATTTTCCTACAGTAAAGAAAAATAAGAAAACCTAGCAAGTTCTTGAAAGATTCCACTCATGGTGGACTATGGCTTGATCCCCATAGTTTTGAAAGGAGGCCCGTGCCCAGCAGTGAGAAGTTAAAAAGGACTGATACATACATACATATATACAGATTGTGTTTCATTAATTTAATAAACAAATAATAAGTACAATATAATTAAATCACACTGTCAAGGTTGAAAATCTGGGCTACGTTAATAAGCGCGACCTTGTTTACAGGTCGGAAACATTGCGCAAAAAAAAAATACTTTGTTAAAATTTTTATAAATAAAAACTTAAGTATAATAAAAACCAACATGCCAACATATTTAATTTTTTAAATAATTGAATGTCAAGTTTTTTGGCCTGCCAATACAGGTATATAAAAGAGTACGTATGATTTGTAAATTGTACCTCTTTGAATAATTCTGTTAAAAATGGTAAAATAATAATGTAAATGTTTATGCAGTGAGAACATTAGCATATTTGCATTGTTAATAGTAGCTTTCCCATTCAAATTTTCGTCCCCATTTTCACTCCCTTAATGATTGTTTCCGAAATAAAAAGGAACTATCTTATATCCTTTCCAGAGTCCCAAACTATCTTTTTACCAAATTTCATATAAATCGGTTTATTAATTTCAGAGCTTGTTCGGCAAAATCAAACAAACAAAAAATCTTCCCTTTTTATAATATTAGTATAGATTATTGTTATAATAAACAGGTAAAGTTTATAGGTCTGCCAGTGTGGCTGTAGGATATAACTAAAACTACTTGGTTACATATTTCAAAAATTCTTAAAAAATGATTTTATGTACACATAAAAATACATAAAATCTAATTACTACTTTTACTTTATTGAAAGTGAAAATGTATAGATTTATACTGACCTCATACACAAGTGAAAGTCACTGAAAACCAGCTGTTGGACCAAATTCTCACTACAGTGTATTGAGTTGCTAGTAAGTAATATTTAATTTTCCATATAAGCAAATTATTACTTTAAGATAAATTACTTCAAAATGGAATAAATAATTTTAAAAGGAAATAACAGTATTTTTGTCAAAAAATTCGATGACGTTAATTACACTTAACTGAGATTTAGAAACTTCAATATGACTGATAAATAGAAAGCAAATTGCTTACTTGTTAGACATTGTACTCTTCTAAGTATGGAACAATAATTTTATATTTTCCCACTGATTTCTAAAGAGAAGTCTTTTTGTGAATTCCTCAACGTAATCTGACGCAAGCAGCTTTGTAAAATTAATCATTTTTGTGGGAAATAAAACTTTTATGACATATATTTGAATAAAAGAGCACTTTAAGGGGTTTATAGAGGTCACTTTTATGATCGAAATACCATAAGACAGTGTGCTCACGAAATTGGAAAGGATTCAAAATATACTAAGTCATGGCATTACTGTACATTCAAAATGTATGGGAAACCAAAACTCATAGGCTCAGTAACAAATTATGCAATCGTTCTTATAATATAAACAAAACATATTCTCCAATTCTACATATTATATATGTATACTAGTGTTCGCCCAGTGGTCAAAATGTCGAAATTTGACCATAATCTTTTTTATAGATAGCAGTAAAGCTCTTCAATAGATACTAAACAAAAAAATATATAAAATCTGATAAAAAAGAAGAGTATGGCAGTGGTAACCTAGTCATAATGCCTACGCTTGAGAAACCCAATCAAGCGGGTTTAAATCCCCGTCTCGAACCTCTGATATTCTCATGTCAAAATTCAAATCATTTCCAACATGATAACCACTTGTCTTATGGCGAAGGAAAATATCGTGAGGCAACCTGCATGTCACAGAGAACCTAGCAAGTTTTCGAAAGATATGTAAAGTCCGCTAACCCACACTTAGCCAGCGTGGTGGGCTATGGTCTGATCACCTGACTGGAGACCCGTGCCTAGGGGGCATGGGACCTTAAAAATGGCTGTATAAATACAGACGAAGAAGTACTGAACTGTTTTGTCTTTACCTACGTATGCATATATAATATGAATAACTATATATAACTTGTCCTTACCTATACTATAAATAACACAGTGCAAAATAAATATGTGTTTTAAAACTAAAACATACGTTTAATTATAAAACAATACTTAAGTCGCTAATTAATTGAAATATAAACATATTATTAGAGAGAAAACAAGTTTCTAGAAGTTTAAAAATCTTTTCTAACCTTTGAATAGATTTAATTTACTCTAAAAGCAATGTATTTGAAAATTATTACAACACTACCAAAATGCTAAAACAAATAAACGAAATACTTTTTAACGAATCTAATTTACCTAATATATTATGTTTTACACTAGCGTTTATCCGCGACTCTGCCTGCATTGTATATTAATGTATTACTATTTTTTTATAAATTACTAGAGAGCCATCCTCGTTCCGCTCGGGTTCGTCCTTAGTTACGTTTTACGTTTGGTATAGATTTTTTAGAGATATGTTCCTGCAACAGAAAGTATTCTATATAACCAGCTATCATTATTCATCATACCAAATTTCATCCAAATCTGTCGAGTGGTTTTCTCGTAATGCATTCCCAAACAGACAAAAATTCTGAAAACTATAGATTCGGCCTCTGTTTCGATAATAATGACTATTTCAATAAGACTTTCCAAAAAATATTTAGTGTACAAATTCGACTCAGTTAGAATTTTATTATATGTATAGGCTAAGTACATTTTAAATAGATATTGTGAGTGTACCCTACGAGATAGACATTTATGTTATTGCAGACTTTTCTGTAGTCATTTTAGACCTACAATTTTCTAGTTCATTGTTTTGATGTATCTCGTGGTTTACCCAGCGTTTCGCATGTAAATTTTCAGCTCAGCTCCATGGCATCAAATTAAAGTATAGTTACCTATTCGGATTCTGCATAAATTAAAAATTTTAAATCGATAATATGATAATTAGGATTTTATCATAGCGTCATAAAAATCAAGCTACCAAATGCATTTTTAAAAACATTATATTTCTATTTAAACTTTTACTAGTGCTGTTAATGACTTTCCAAGTAAAACTACTGAGCTTCAGTAATTCCTCTTTTATTTAATTACTTCTACAGAATGCCCTACAAAATGGCTATCAAAACTATATATGTACTTAAACACTATGTGCCCACCGTGGGGTGTAATGTGGCGCCATCTATCTTCTACAGATTACACATTACCCCACGGTGGTTAACTACTGACTGACTGGATACTTTTAAAATATTATTAACATTTAAAACATAGAAAAAACTCATATTTGTATTAATATTATAAGATTGTAAATTGTAAATAATAAAATGTTAATAATAATAAAATCATCGTCAAATTTATATTATAATATGGAAAATTATAACTAACAAAATATGAAGAATTAAAAAGATTTATAAATAGTGAATAATAATCAATTGAGATACTATATGTAACACTACATAATATTTTAAGAATCATGCAGTTTTAACTTTGAAATATATTTATTAAGAAATTAGCGCTAACATTAACACACAGCACCATCTAGTTCCATGGTACGAGTTTGTATTATGGATACCAGATAGTTGATACGCAACAAATACTTAAATAACTTTTAAATACATACATATTATATACACACTAAACACACAATAAACACCCATGACTGGAGTACAAACATTCATCAATGATGAATCACACAAATCAATGCCCCCAGCGGGACTCGAAACCGCGACCGCTGGCACAGTAAGTAGGGTCACCAAAAACTAAGCCAAACGTGTCTTCAAACATACATACACACATCAAATTTATCGTTAACAAATACCTAAAGTACCCAGTAAACATATATCCAGACATTATCCAATTATACGAATTTCCAATAATTATTAAGGTTTATTGAAAGCTTTTGTCGACATACTGGTCTCTGGAAATTATCAATGAGATATTTTAGTGGTTAATTATATTTGTGGGCGTGCAGTTTCTAGTGCTATTTTAGTTTAATGCGAATGGTACCTAAAGGTATAATTCAATATGCTTTGTTTAATTATGAATATCATTTTCGGGTAAATTATAATATAATGCGTTTTGCAGATAAAGGTAATTTGACTTGGTGGAGTACGTAAATAGTGTAAATAAAATGCCTATGTATATGTATAGAGGTTATGTTTGGCTGTAGATTCGGAAGTTCTAATTTTGAATCTGCGGTTGGTCAAGAAAAATATTTTGGTTAATAAATAGCATCACGAAAAAGACCTTCTATCGGAAGTCCTATCGGACTGCTAAAGTGAAAAGGAATAGAGACTGCACTTGTGTGTGTATTTGCATACAGTATACTTGTGGTCTATAATATACATTATAATATCTCCTGCGCACATGGCTTCATATTTGGCCGAAATCGGTCAAGAAAATGCCCACTTAGACTTCCTTGTATCTTGCTATAAATGATGTTTTGTTTAAATAATAGAAGACAATATTTTCTTAGATATACTCGAATTTTGATATTGATATAAAATTATTTTAAAGGATATTTTTGCGTTTTATACTGATTTTTTACTATTTTTACTCCCGAATTTTCGAATGTTTTGCAGCAAACATGTCCAAAGCAGGAGTGAAAAGAACGGCGTAACAGTTTCATTTCAGATAATAATAACAATTTCAAATACTACTTACTACCTACTCCTACTTTTATATAGTAAAAGATTATTTTAATTGGTCTATGTATTTAGCCCTTTTTTACCGTCCTACTGCTGAGCACGGCCTCTACACTACAAGGGGGATCCTTCTTATTGGTCTAATAGATCCAAAAAGCGTTTCTTCGTTCAGCACTTATCCTTTCCCTTTACTACGTTTTACAAATAAATTGAAAAAAAAAGGATTTTCCCTTTCGATATCGATAAAAAATCATGTAGTAGCTATTATAAATACAAAAACAAGTAGATAAGACTGTTATAAAATTCATTCAATCACAAGCACAAGACCTATGTACGTGTACATTTATCATCTCCACGTCTCACTGCACGGCTAAGATTTCCCTAAGGACGTGCAAGGTCATGTCGTATTCAATGCGAACCTCTGATATCATATCGTGTGTATAGGCTTCCACATAATCTTGTACTTTCTATTGTTATTTCACGAAACTATAAAATTACTAACTTTCGCCTGTGAATTGCGTAAATCTACACTGACCTTCTTATTTATTATTAAACGCTTTGCTTCAAGAGAACGTAGATGTGATAAATTTCTCAACAAAAAGGCTTTTAAATTATAATTTTTTAACCTGTCTGCGTGTTCAAAAAAAAACTGTTTAGTTTTTTTAATTAAACTAGCGACTTCCACTCACTTTACCTGATTGCGCCCCTATGTGGCTAACAATGTATGTATATATGTTACTCTTATAGTCTATTTGTGCACTAGATTTCATCCAAAACCTACCAGTCGTTTCAGAGTAAACAGTAAAAAACATACACACAAACATTCATACAGACATACATATACAAACTTTAGCGTGCATAATAGTTGTCCGATTATAGAATTAGTCAAATAAATACTTTTTTTTCGTGCTACTAAATATATACGGGCTGCTACTTTTCGACCTTCAGAACGGGAATATTTAGTAAAACCCACCGCGTACTATGTACCGCCGCTAATATGATGAGGGTAATACCATCTTAGCAGGGGAATATCGTACCTTTTGGCCTTGCACGATACATTCTTATGTTAACAATAAAAATGTACATATAACGTTAACAAAATTTGACTTTTCTGTATTTTATTGATGACTGATGCTATTCGAACGAAAAAAAAAAGAAAAAAATATATTCAACATTCACAAAAATATTGTCGACTCATTAACTCTAACTTCTGAGTTCTAAAAAAATAAACCCAACGACAGATGAACAATAATTGTTTTACATGCAATTATATTGAAAAGATAAAAGTAGCCCAAGTTACTCCTTATAACATCAGGTATCTGCCAGTGAAAGTCCCATCAAAATCAGTCCAGCCGTTTCGGAGATTAGCCGTAACAAACAGACAGACGAAAGTTTTGAAAATCGTGTTTTTCTTATAAGTACCGTATACAATTTTATTTATTGGTAAAGATACTTCACATTGTAAACGCCAGAGACAAATAAACACGCTAATTTTTTAACATCTACATTTAAATATAATAAAATTCTAACTGAGTAAAATGTGTATATTAAATATTTTTTTGAAAATCTTATTGAAATAATTCTTATTTAATTATACAGAGACCGAACCTATAGTTTTTAGAATTTTTGTCTGTCTGTCTGTGACCGCATCACGAGAAAACCACTTGACAGATTTTGATGAAATTTAGTAATATGATAGCTGGTTATCCGGATCAACATATAGGATAGTTTTTACTGCTGGAAAATATCTAAACTCTGAGATAACATTAAAACAAAACTAGGGACGAACCCGAGCGGAGCAGGCTGAGTCGCTAGTTCATTAAATAAATCTATCCAAATTTTCATTTATTAAATCCAGTCCGCATAAATAAAACATTTAATTTACATTTCATTTATTAAAATAACTTTTCAATAAATCAAATATTTTGTTTATACTGAATACTAATAGCTTACCTTGCATCGTCCGGTTGATTGTTACAACCCCTTTTATAGGGGACAAATGGGTAGATTTTTTTTAATATATAATATATAGTAATAGGCTGAAGTGAGATACAATAATGGATTAAAGTATCTGTATAGAGCCCTTAAGTCCATAACATCCGTTTTTTATGTTGCTAGGGGAACCCATCAAAGGTCCCTACCGGATGTTAACAGGAAGGAAACTATAAGACTAAACTCACTAAAATCCACACCGGAAGCCATTGCAATGGAGTGTTGCAGCATCGTTTGCACATACACTACAACGCCAGTTCGGGCACATTAGATATCTAACTGTACTTTAAAAATGTACTGAATTAAGAAATATTTACACGTGCCCTTACGGAACTAATCCCTTCGAGCCCTTTTAGGCAAGACTTTCTGTCTGCCTCCCCACTGAGCTCTAAAGGTCAGTATAAGGGCCAAGAGCAATTAAATTAAAAAAAACGTACTTATGTACGCACGTAAGAAGTTATACTTCTTTGGCGTAGCAGAACAAAAATAGCTAAAGATTTCATCCCGTATGTCACAACTCTCTGTTTGTAAAAGATATGAGAAATTAATAAAAAATAATTATATAGGCATATTAGAAATATAACAATCATATATTTATAGAATATCACTTATGGAAGGAATATAATATTATATATCATTTGTCAGACAATAACAACGGTCATTACGACAACAAACAATTATCATTCATCATGCTGCTTTTCGGCTGTCGGTGTGTACTCGCATCGTAAAAATTTTACAATCAATTTTTTTCCAAGCGTCCCAAAAGAAGTAGGTATAACTTCAAAAATACGGTAAAATACCGATTAAGTATGAACCGTACAAATAAAAATTTGGATTGTCATTGCTGGCATACTATTAATACTTCAGCAATAATGACAATACGTATATAGTATACAAAAAGGCAGTGGTAGCCCAGTGGTAACACACTCGCTTGGGAAACAGAGTGAAGCGGGTTCAAATCCCGGGTCTCGCACCTCTGATATTTTTATGTGCGAATCATTTCCAACATGATTACACTTGTCTTACGGTTAAGGAAAAAACCTGAATATAGAAACCTGTATATCTGAGAGAGCCTAACAAGTTTTCGAAAGACATGTGCAGTCCTCCAACCCGCACTTGAACAGCGTGGTAGACTATGGCCTGATCCCCCTCGTATTCAAGGAAAGTCCGTGCTCAGTAGTGGGACGTTAAAAAGGGCTGAATACAATGACTACATAAACGGACTGTGATCATATATTTAAAACCATAGAAATATTCTATTAATCTATACATATGATAAAATTGTAACTAAGCCGAATCTGTAAATTGAATATGTTTTGGAAAATCTTATTGAAATAAACATTATTATCGACACAAAGGCCGAATCTATAGTTTTTAGAATTTTTGTCTGCCTGTCTGTCTTTCTGTGTGTTACCGCATCACAGAAAAACCACTGAAGGGATTTTGATGAAATTTGGTATTATGATAGCTGGTTATCCGGGTCAACATATAGGATACTTTTTACCGCGGGAAAACATATCATTTCTGAGAAAAAATACAAAACTGCATTGTAAGAGTATACTAATATGTAAAATCTAAGAATTTGGTTTTTGGTCATCTGAACGCAGGCGGAGCCGCGGGCAATGCTAGTTTACTCTAATAATGTACATTCGAAAACTTTTATATAAATTTATATCTTAAGCTATCATTCAAAATGAAATATCCTTTCCAAAACTGTAATACGTATTTTATCTCGATCTCCTTCATATGTGTGGCATTACTCATGTCATATCTTAGAATGAGACAGGCCGGATTTCCCTTAGGATTAACAAGGTCATCGTATTTCTATAGGATTGTATGTCAACGTTACTATAATCTAATGAAATAATATATTTGAGTTTAACTTTTTTAACCTCCGATGCAAAAAGCGGGGTTTTAAGTTTAACGTGTGTGTCTGTGTCTCTGTCGGTGGCATTGTAACACCCAACGGATGAACTGATTTTAATTTAGTTTGTTTTCGTTAGAAAGGTGACTTGATTACGAGTACTCTTTAATTATTAATCAAATAAAAAGTAAAAAGATATGAGGGTTTTCCACAGATCTAATAATCGTAACTTGATACCCAACCAACTTTTTTTATAACTAGGTATATTTTAACAGTGAGTAAAACTTGTGACTTCATCCCTTTCAAGTTTCAATTTTACGACAAAAAGTAGCTTATGTCTTTTTAAAGGTCCGTTCCATCTCTATACCAAAATTCATCAAAATTAGTTCAGCGGTTTGGCGTTAAATAAAACATACAGACAGGGTTACTTTATGATATAAATATTGATGTAGCACTTATTTTAATTATAGTACCTTCTATTATTATTATTAAACCTTTCTTTCCATAACAAAAAATATTAATACCAATTTAAATGTGAATATATTAACTTACATCACAGCTACAAGTACACAAAGGACTGACGAAATAAAGCATCTCATCAATCTTCCCCGTATAATTTACTAAAGTGACACTATTCTACAGTGACAGCGACTCTATTGCAGGCAGCCGATATGGTAAAATTATGCAATGCACACTGAGGACAAAATATATGCCAGTACATTTCAACTTCTATACTAAGGTATAAAATTTTAAGTATAGTATTTTTCTATAGTATGTCTTTCTATTTACCCTTCAGTAAATCTAGATAATAAAGCAGAGTAAATTTTGGCCAGAATATGTATGTATGTCTGTATTCAGTCATGTTTAACGTCCAACTGCTGGACACGGGCCTCCCTTCAATACTAGGGGGATCAGGCCATAGTCTACCACGTTGGCCAAGTGCGGGCTGGCTGACTTCACATGTCTTTCGAAAACTTGCCAATTTCTTTTAGACACGTAGGTTCCTTCACAATATTTTCATTCACCGTTAGGCAAGAGGTAATCATGTTAGAAATGATTTGCACATGAAAATATCAAAAGTGCAAGACCCGCGATTTGAACCCGCTTCACTTGGTTTCCCAAGCGAGCGCCTTACCACTGGGCTAATACTGCCTTCCAGAATATGAATTCGAGATAAAATGTCAGATTATTTTTAAATTGAATCAATATAATTATTATATAATTTACATTAATATATATTAAAATACGTACAGGAGATATATTTGAAATTAAATTTTATGTACGTATACAAGAATATCTTCTATTTTGAAAAGGTTCCTCGCATTAAATAAATGTGAATTTTCTTCGCATATCACCGTACGAGATTCTACGTAATGCTTTCTCTTCTAAAATAGAATAAATAAAAGATTTTACTAAAAATACGATTTAAATTTCTATTTTAGAAATTCAACATCTTTTTTAAAACTAGCTCTAGACAGAAATTTTTTAACAAAACTGTTTTATATGTGAGTACAGAAAAATAATAATTAAAAAATATATACATATAGTAACTCATAAGGAAATTATTAAAAGAAAAATGCTACTTATTTCAGCATCTTTGCCCGAGCAGTTGACTTACATAGTATAATCACTCACTCCTTTAAGGATCGTCGTGTGATCTTAGAAGCTAGCCAGAGAAGATAAAAAATAAGCAAAAATAAATTAAAATCTTTTATTTTATATATTACTAGAATTGCCCGTGGCTCCGCCCGCGTCAAACGACTATAAACCTTTCTGTTAATCCGATCGATACCAAATTTCATAGAATCACCCACTGAGCTAATCTGAAAACTACTTGAAAACTTCATCAAAATAGCTTCAGATTAATATAAATAATACTTATTGATTACGTTACTTTAAGTTTCCGTACTCTCTTTCTATCT
The DNA here is from genome assembly GCA_951806755.1 of Brenthis hecate. Lineage (NCBI taxonomy): Eukaryota > Metazoa > Arthropoda > Insecta > Lepidoptera > Nymphalidae > Brenthis > Brenthis hecate. Next base: position 12,005,415 of record OX638254.1, read on the forward strand.
TACTGGCTATATCATTCCATATGGTAGTGCGGTCAGCCTTCCTTATTCCTACTTCGCTTTATCGGAGACATCATTTTCGAAAAGCCTGCATTTCTTCATGCCAATTGTCTTTGCATCTAGATTTGGGTCTGCCTCTGGATTTTCAACCTTGGGATAGAAAATATGTTACTTTCTACTAACAATTCCTAATTCTAATAGCTTAAAATATATTTCCTAAAATATCGTCATAGCATCAAAATCTTTTCATATTCAACCTTGCTTAAAAACCAACTAACTGTACATCCAATAAAATATTTACGAATAATACAAGAAATTATTTCCCCATTTACTATACCAAATTAAAAAAAATGCATTAAAAATAACTGAACAGATAAAAGATTATAGTTTTTTTTAATATGAAAAGCTTAAATCGTTACAATCAGCCGTAACAATTGGTTAAGAACCTCCAATCCATCGCTAAAACTCTTCAACATGGAAACTAAAAATTCAGTGCTGAGCCAAAAGCCGGTAAGTACTCTCAGACATTTTGCCGGAATTGGCGCATTTGCAACGTTGTCTAGAGTACTGGTCAAATAGGGAAAGATGGTTATTTATGTATATTATATTTTATTATTTTAAGTTTCTAATATTTAATAAAATATTATTATAGCCCTTCATTATTTTAATATTCATTAAAAACGTCATGCAATAAAACTTCTTAAAGTATCCCCTAATGTCCTTGAAAACCCGTCTTCAAAAGACCGAAAAAAATTATTTACTCCCGGAAATTACTTTTCAATTCTCTGCATCTTTTTTTTGGATTAAATGTAGCATAATACATCTTTCTCATCTAGAGCTATAAATAAACAAATACATAAATAGGAAAATCTTTTAACGCATTTCTACGATGACACCAATATGCTGCTAATAACCACATTGACAGATTACCTATTATTTTAGGAAATCGAACCAAATATGAACAAATTACTATCTTCAATTTATAAAACAAGAAAATAATAAGTAATACGGATAGTTTTCGTTTTTTTTTGTTATTTTAGGGTCCCGTAACTAAAAGGTAAAGTCGTAGCACTTGTTATTTCGCCATGTCTATCCCTCTATCTGTTACAGCTATTTTACTTGATTAGGGTGTCACCGTTCGGCAATCCAGCCGGGCGTGAAGTTAAGAAACGCACTGGAATTCAGGCACTCGGTGGGTGGTGTACCATATAGGTTGCTAGCCAGCATACCAGCCCTAAAAATAAAAGAATGTTTCCTTAAAGTGAAACTTGATATCTTTTAAAATTAAAGATACTTTGCTTCAATATTCGATCTGCTTGTTTCAATACGTTTACAATTTTTTGTTCGAGAGCTGTTCTTCCCATAACCGCTTCCCCTACTTCTCCCTATCCATTAGTTCGATTAATAATGGCGTTTTAAATATCTTTTTGGATTTTTTGCGGATTTATTTCAATTTTTGGTTTCCGACATTTGAAATACTTTACGGTAGACCACGGTCCTAGGAGAGACTTTCCCGAAAAGATAGTTTTATTTAAAATGTCAAATATCGTAAATCTAAGAAAGTATTAATATGAAGTTGTACTTTTTTGCATTTATAGCTTGTTTGATTACCGGCTTTATTAAACTTTTTGATAAAACGGTAAGCTTATCTTTAATATTTTAAAAGTCGGGGAATATTTCTCTTTAGTGAAATGTGATATCTTCAATATTTAAGGGACTTTTCTTCCATGTCCTATATATGTAACAAAATTCTAAGTCGAATCCGTATTGAAAAATATATTTTGGCCTGTGTGTCGATAATAATGACTATTGAAATAGTCATTATTATTGATACACAGGCAAAATCTATAGTTTTATACAATGTTTGCCTGTCTATCTGTCAGTCTGTAACCGCGTCACAAAAAAACCACTTTGACTTTGATGAAATTTTGTATGACAATAGCTGGTTATCCGGGTCAAGACATAGGGTAGTTTTCACTGCGGGAAAATATCTTATTTCTGATAAATCTATACTAAACGTTAAATGTATACTAAACGTTAGTAGGGACAAACTCGAGGGGATCCAGGGTGAGTCACTAGTCTCAGAATAAATGTTTAATATACATGTCTATATAACCATTAAACTAATTTGATTCATTGAGTAACTAGTAAACCGTTATTGAAGACAGTATCGTGAAATATACCAAAGCCAGACCACCCGACGTTTGAAAATTAATAGCATTTCCTGAGAACCGTGTACCGATAGCTACAGAACGTCGAAACTGTTAGTTCAGTACAAATGACCAAGTCGAATTGAACTGCACTGGGTGGTTTATTACTGCTTTCTAAAAAAATTTGTAGATTTTAACTTGTAAAGGAAGTAAAAAATTGAGGAAAAATTGTTTTAAATTCAACACCGATTTAAATCAAGATATAATAAAATATGAGAGAGACTAGCGACTCACCCTCGCTTCGCTCGGGTTCGTCCCTACTTACGTTTTGACGTTTAGTATAGATTTCTCAGAGATGAGATATTTTCCCGCAGTAAAAAGTATTCTATATGTTGACCCGGAAAACGTTCTCAGAAAGACAGACAGACAAAAAATCTAAAAACTATAGATTCGGTGTCTATATAAATGATAATGACTATTTCAATAAGATTCTCTAAAAAATATTTAATTTACAGATTCGGCTTGGTTACAATTTTATTATATGTATAGGCTAAACGAAAATTTGCATTATAATGCTTATCTACACGTATATCTATCTATACATCTATACATATATTATAATTCTAACTGAATCGAATCTATGCATTAATTATTTTTTGGAAAATCTTATTTAAAAACTGTTTATTATTCAATTTATCATATTTATATATTAAACTTTTCATTTCTTAATATTTATATTTTATTTAATATTCAATTTACGTATTTATATTATACACACACCTACATACATACATACATATATACAACACGTACACATAATTATTTATATTTATTCACTATTAATTATTCATATTAAATCCACAAACCAGTAGTTTAAGGTGGATCGTAATTTGTTTTTCAGCTACCGGCCACTTGTGATTTTTTATAAGCAGACAGTCGATGCTTTGTCATTTGATGCGAATTACTTGCTTGATATAATTTAAACGTTTTTGTGAGTTATTATATGTGGATTTCTTGTATTTTGTACTATAACTCTTTGTGTTATTGTATATCTCTCTTAACTTACCCCTTCTGTACTGTTTTTTACGTGTGTGTTGACTTTTCATTAGAATTTTATTAGTGACGTAACATAATCTTTTATTTATGCTTTCTCGTCACATCACTCAACAACCACCAAAAAAGCTAAATAGCAAGTATAACCGCTTAGAAAACATTATTGGAAACTCCAATTAAAGCAGAAAAGGGTTTGGAAGTTTGGATGAAAATCTGTTAATTTTAAATTGTCTTTAATTGGACAAATGTTAGTTGGTATTATTATACGTAATATATTTAAAAAAAAGTTTAATATTAAAAAAAACATTGAATATAAGGTGATTATTGCACTAAAACAAAACAAGAATATTCTCACTTCAAATACAAACTTCAATCCTTATTAAGTTTTTCAGTACTATTCAAAAAACTCGAACACTATATCGATAGATCTTGCTTATGATAAAAAACAAACAATTTACCTTCACGGCGATCTCAGTGCATAAATTAAGTCGATCTAGAATCAGATATTTAGCTTTGCACTGTATTTTCTCATCCTATTCAGGCCGGATAGCGGAAGAATAGATAGCGGGACTAAAGAACGGATATATAATGGAGCTATTTACTAGCATTGTTGTTTTTGCTTCTATTACGGAATGTATTTAATTAATATTTGTTATGGTAAAGGCAATCTCCTGCGATTATCAAGAAATCTGCATATCTGAGAGAACCTGTCTACTAGGCCATGGTGGACTATGGCCTTATTTTCACATGGAAGAGAAGCCCAAGCCTAGCAGCCAAAAGGCTTGAATATGAACAAATCGTGGCTAATTCGTTCATGGGCTTGAATTACATACATACATACAATTTATAACATATAGTAAATTATAGAAAACAAGATATTCGTTAGCATTTTTAAGCATTTTATACCTACTTAAGTGTATCATTGAATGAGATGCATCTCATTGTTCGTTGTATACAAGAAATATAGTTATCGTATAAAAACATACAATTATTATAATAAAATTTAATTATAAAAAAAAGAAAGTTAAATTTTACAACAGTATAATCCTCGAGAATTTCTCGCAAATGTAAGTTAGAGCTTCGTAAAATCAGCTTTCCAGTATATTTTTTAGCTAGCAGTTCTTATAATGAGACAGTCGAGTAATGACAACCGGACAGTAAGAAGCGGTTATCCGGTTCCGGCGAACGCTTTACTTATCCGTACCGCTTGTTTTTCAATTGCTTAACTTGGCTTTAAATTTTCATAATGTAATTCAAAATGTGCCTTTAAATACAATATTTGAATTCTATTTCTAAATGCTGATTAATATATTGTTTATTTAGCTCATATCATATATGGCATGGACATGGTATATGGTGGTCTGGGTTGGAGGCTTGAGTTAGAGGTAAAATCTACGAACGATCAAAACAAATTAAATAAAAGTAATTAAAAGTGAAAAATGTCTTTAATAAGCTTTTTATTTCATAACTGATAGCAGACAGTTGACCCGATAGACTCGATCGTTTCAAAATTTCAATATTTATGATTTTCAAGGTTATACAATGATTATTGTGTAGAAAAAATCACTTTGAACTTCTCCTAGATTTCCCAACTTTTCTAAAAAATGTCCAAGATTCACTATTACGAAAATTTTGAAGGAAAAAATACACAAATGGATGTGGCTGTTCACTAACAATGACCTTACCAATATACAGCGTTCCATTTTTATTATACAAACGAGTAACTTACCACACTTCCGTTAGTGCGTCACTTTATCCCAAACAGTAGCTTATATGTAACTCCATCAAAGTCTATCTGTATACAAATTTTCATCCAAATCTGTCCAGCCGTAAGGAGCATAAAGGAGCAACAAACACACACACTTTCACAACTATAATAGACTAGCGACTCACCCTCGCTTCGCTTCGATACATTTTGACGGTTTGTATGGATATCCAACGGGAACCGTACATTTTTCCGAGATAAAAAGTAACCAATGTATTATTCCAGATTGTAATCTACTCTGTGCCAAATTTCGTCCAGATTTGTCTAACCATTTTGGCGTGATTGAGTAACAAACATCCATCCATCCAAACTTTCGCATTTATAATATTTATGGGATTATTTCTTAACAAATTGTTTATTTGCAGCGCCAATGACACAAGTGGTGGCGGTGGCGGGTGAGCCGGTGTACCTGCCATGTGACGTCGCAACACAGGATGAAGATGACGCAGTACTACTTGTTCTGTGGTATAGAGAAGACTTGGGCACGCCTATATACAGGTGAGATATCGTATTCTAAGCCTTAATTAAAATTGTAGATGCTAAATATTATCGATATATGCATTTACTGTCTTGTTAGGTTTCTGTTTCTATACTGTTGGCGGATTAAATTTTATAGCTAATGGTAATTGCTTGTTATATCGGAAATGTATTTTCGTTAGAATTATTATAGTTATTTTCACTAAGTAGGTAATGCTTTAGGTACCTTTGTGGTGAATACATAATATATACGTCTTACATAGAAATAGTCTGTCTGTAAGGAATTTGTTTAGTAAATGATAAGACCATTACATATTTGCTTTATAGTTATAATTTATAAGTTATTACAATTATAAATTCATATGAACAAAAAAATTGATATTAATAAAAAATATTTCTGCTTAATAACTTTGCGCAATTGGCTAATTTAATTGATAGGATCTTCGCTACTAACAAATATAAAAAAGCAGCATGAGGACGATTAAAGACGATTTTAATTAAACTTTTGTATCATTTTAAAATATATAACATAAACAATTACTATAGAAATGAAAAAAACAACAAAAACTGTCATTATCAAGAAACCCTCCAATAATGGTATATTTCCCAAAAACCCTCTTACTTCCCATCTCCAGAAGATCTGTACCGTCTCAAACATCTTACTCTAACTGTAACATTAATAAAGACTTTCAGTATGTTATTTCACACCACGCCTTTTGCTCCACGTGACATGTTCTTATGATTTAATTTGTCACGACTTTTTGAAGTATTATTTTACTCGAGGGCGTGAGATAATGTCGCTTAGTGTATGTTTCGACAAATACATATTATACCTATATATTTTCTTAAATTTAAGTAAAAAATATGAAGTATCGTCTTTACAATTATAAGCTAGCAGCTATCCACGGGTTTGTCCGCTATATTTTTTATTTTCAACATCTTAAAATATAATTCTAAAACGCTTCATGGTGAAGTATCATAGAGACAATTTAAGGTAAATTGATAAGCGCTTTAAACGCATTATTAGTTTTCTATATTAAACAAATTTGATAATATAAAGATTGATGATAAGTTAGCATAAGTTAACACTTATCCTCTGAGTTAAGGCCGAAATATATACATACAAACTAGTTTCAGCATTTCACAAGTCCAATGCATCAACGAAAGACGTACTTATAGGAAAAAATATATTCTCAGTCTATAATGTTAGAATTTTTTATTCACAGAAGTATGTAAAATATATATATATATATATATATATATATATATATATATATATATAATATATATATATATATATATTGAAAACTTAATAAAGCAAAATCATAATTTATTATAAACTATGTTTATTTAGTAAAATATATTACTTGTTTAATAAAGAAAATAATTAATGTATTCTTCCATATAAATATTAAAATGGAGTGATCTGTATAATATATTTCGCAATTTCGGTATTTCTTTGAAGATTTTAATTGAATTCTGATCAAAGTATGTCGACTTCCAAAAATAAGTAAATACGATATTTATTTTAAAATATAACAAGTCAAATTATTATTTAAAACAAGCGGCTTAACTCGCTTTATCCTAGGCTTTTGCCTTGTATAGAACATGTGTTAGATGTCTCCAGGTAGCTTATTAATGTAATACAAATCCATCCAGCCGTTTTAGTATGAAGAAGTCTATACTAATATTATAAACAAGAAAGTGTGTTTGTTTGTTTGTCCTTCTTTCACGTCGAAACGGAGTGACGGACTGGCATATTTTTTTATGTAGAGGTACTTAGAGGGCTGGAGAGTAACATAGGCAACTTTTTACTGCGGGAGATTACCTCTTTCCCACAGGAAAACACGTTTTTATACAACCCAAAAAATATTTATGAACAGAATTACTTGAATAAATTAATTAAATAAATACATGTTTTAGAAATTATCGAAATTCATCCCAACCAATCATCCAATTGCACGAAACCTATATTTTTAGAATTTTTTTTTGTAGTTTCAGCGCGAACCAAGCCGTGGGTTCTGGTAGTAGTTTATAATAAATAGTTGATACGGTTATTTTGCTATAATTTTATGTACTTTTTTTGTATAGCGTGGACGCAAGGGAGAAGGACTTCGGTGTTGCAGAACGATGGTCGGATGAAAGTGTTTTTGCTTCGAGAGCCTATTTTCTACCCGAAAGAAGACCAGCGGAACTGGGTGTGGATAGAGTCAGGGCAACTGACCAAGGAATATATAGATGTAGGGTAGACTTTAAACAGGCGCAAACTAGAAATTCGAGAGTTAACCTTACAGTTATTGGTAAGTGTTCTTTCAGTTTTTTAACTCTTTAATTAAATATTTTTTTAAATATGTTTGGACATTAACACACAGCACCATTTATTTCCATGGCAACACTAGTCACGATCTAATACACACTATTAGATCCCCCAAAAATTCTTGAAACGTAGAGGGCATTGTGTTGCTCCATTTTAATCACTCTATACCATGTTAAACTAGCTTGCTTTAAGTGCATCTCTAAACGCCTAATAGTAACATATGTAACTCCAAATCATAATCTGTCGGTGTACTAAATTTCAACCAAATTTGTCCACCAATTTCAACGTGAACGAGTAACAAACATGCACAGATACAAACCTTTAAAATAAAAGCAGTCAGGTTAACGTTTTTGTTGACTTCATAAAAAGTATATACTATAATTTGTTCTGGAATAGAAACTGTATCTTTGTAAGAAATCAAATAGGCAAATGCGTTGCAGAGCAAAAGACAAACAAACACACTTTCGCTTTAAAATATTATTAAGGATGTCAAAGGTCTACCGAGTAGCTAAATTGTCATGGGAGCCATTGCAGCAGATTTCAAATGAAAATCTCTTCTAAATATTTTATTACAGGCTAGAAATAAATCAATTGGTTTCTAAATTAATTAATTTTAAATGTTCATTTAGAAAGTTTCATACCTATTATGTATACCTTTTTGGTTATATGACGAGTGTAATCTATACATATAATAAAATTGTAACTAAGTCGAATCTGGATAACAAGCTATTATCATACCAAATTTTATCAAAATCTGTCCAGTGGTTTTCTCGTGATGCGTTCTCTCTCAGACAGACAGACAAAAAATCTAAAAACTATAGATTCGTTCTCTGTATCAATAATAATGACTATTTCAACAAGATTTCCAAAAATATTTATTGTACAGATTCGATACAGTTAGAATTTTATTATGTGTCTAGAAAAGAGTTCCGTATGTTTGTCCTCTATGCAAAATCAATATGAAAATCTGATACATTATTCTGTATATGCCTGCGAAGTTTTCTAGGGCAAAAAAGGTTTTTTCTTTGGAAACTCTTCATTTCTCAACACTTTCTAAACTCCCTTAAAGCTTAGAAAAAGAAGCGAAGATAAGCCGCTAGTAAATTATAATAGTAATTAGTAATAGGTAGTAATGTATAATAGTAATTAGTAAATATAATATAATTAAAGATTATTTAAACAAAAAGACAAAATACAAAATCCCCTTTTGTATAACATACTTAAATGAACTTGTTTCCTGAAAACTATAAACTTAACAAGCCACTAATCAAACACTCAATGATTTAATACTAAGAGGAAAACTTCTTAACAAAAAATAAAAACCGACTTCCGGGCACTAAAATGTGAAAAATAACTAAACGGAGGTTTTCATTTAGAATAGATACCTAATCAGATATTTTCGAAGTCGGTGCCAGCCGATGCAAAGCAAATCTAATATATTTCTATACGTAAAATACATATTTACCTATTAGATATTCATATCTTAAAATATTGTAGGCTGGCCTTTTTGGAAGTCGGTTAGAAATGAAGTAAAAGGTTACTGTGACGACCATTAATTATTGGAAAGAGGATCACTATTGGAGGCAGAATATTTTTGTCTGTTATTTCGAATATTATTAAAAGCATTTCATGTTACTATACAACTATTAGCCGTAACAATTACTGCTGGCCACTTCCACAGAATTCGATGAAACGAACATAATTTCAGTAAAAATGCTAGAAACGTGGATGCTACAATTTTATAAAAGCCTCGATCCGGATCCAATTTATTTTAATTCAATTCAAATTGAGGGAAAATACACACGAGGCATGATGTACGAAAAAAAGATACATTCAAAATATATTTTGTTGCAATACCAATAAAGGCGAGAATGTATTGAAAATTTGTACAAAAAATTAACATGATATAAATCCAACCTCTAAATCCGTTTTGTGGAAAAACTGCGGTTGATTCTATGGAGCTATCGACAAGCTGAAACCTGACAGTAATCCAGTGTCAGAGCGTGTAATACGATAATAAGTAAGGGGAGATTTTTTTACGCTATGCGGCTTCTCGCGTTCCTGTCATGCTTATAATAACTACCAATTACATTTTATTTTACAATTCAATATATTTTTATCTATACAAACAAATAAAATTAAAGTGTCTGTTTGTAATGTCAAAATAACAGCGTTTTACTAAATGCATATTGAAAGTATGTACGGTACTTATAAGAAAAAAACACATATTTTTTTTATTTTTGTCTGTCTTTTTGTTCCGGCTAACCTCCAAAGCGGCTGGACCGATTTTGTTGGGACTTTCACTGGTAGATGTTAAAAGGTTTTTTATTTTAGAATCTTTTCTCTGAGAAAAAAATTTGGGTTCCACGCAAAAAAATAAAACTCATGTAATAGTGAACATAAGCGAGGGTAAATCGCTAGTATCCTATAAAAGTATTGCTAGAAATAAATGAACTTGTGCTTACTTAAAGCATTGGTCGTTCAAGACAAAGTGTATATTATTTCGAATATTTGAAGGTAGTTTTAATTGTAATTTGTTATAGTTATTCTATTCAGCATATTTTTAAATAGACTAGGTAGTATCAAAGAAACCCACCAAATGTGTAATAAAATGCGAACCACTTGATTTAACTGTAGCTTTTAATAAAATATTTAAAAGAGAAATTTTTGCTAAAGCACAGTAATGGCACCCATGGTCTCACTTTTACCAAAAATCGTAATGGACTCCTTTTAAACAAACTTGACTGTTTGATCTATGACAAAGTGGCAAGAATTTTGTGTGGAATATTATTCCCTTTAAAGCAAAAATTGGTAGAAGCATCTAACATTATGTTCCAGAATTTATATATATGGCTCCAATAATATACTCGAGTTTACTCCTACGGTCTATAATGTATATCAGAGAGAAGTGCACTCGACTCCAAGGAATAAGATTATATTTAGAGCTTTCTGCACAGTCACATAAGAGATTTATCGTATGGCAGAAAAGAGTACTCTCACTGTTATTGAGTGTCGCAAGCGTTGTTATAGTTCAAACATCTCTAAGAAAAAATCTTTGTTATTTTGCGTATGATATATCAATAAGGGTTTTACGGATTTTTGACTTGTCACAATGTAATATTGAGCAAAATATCTTAAAACTGAGATAGAAAACAGTTTTTTTTTGTTTATTTTGTCTGTATCTCAAAATCTATACATCGTATAATAAAATTTTGAGTTGAATCTGTACATTAAATATTTTTTGGAAAATCTTTTTGAAATAGTCATTATTATCTATAAAGGGGCCGAATCTATAATTTTAGATTTTTTTTCTGTCTGTTTCTTTATCTAAGAAAGCATAACAAGAAAACCACTAGACAGATTTTGATGAAATTGGTATGATGACAGCTGGTTATCCGCGTCTAGATATAGGAACCTTTTTACTGTGGGAAAGTATCTCATCTCTGAGAAATCTATACGAAACGTTAAAAGGTAACTAGGGACGAACCCGAGTGGAGTGAGTGTGAATCGCTAGTACCTAAATATATTACGAAGAAACACATTTTTGATTATTTCATATATGTTATTTTAATCATCATCGAAACAAATAACACTCACTTTGACCGTCTGTATTGTCAATAAGAGTGAAAATTGAAGCCGGATTCCATTAAGTATTCGGTACCCTCTCCTGTCTAAGTGGTTCAGTGACGTAAGTATTACAGCTTCTATCTTCAAAATATATCTTGGTCGAATGAAACAAATCGAAGACGACTTTTAATAATCATCAAAGAGCAAATATAAAGCAAAATAATTTGTAAATTGCCTAAAAATGAAGTAAAAATTTGCGAATGTTTTTATCTAACTTCAGTTTATCTCGTTTCTTTGGTAAAATGCCAAAAGGGGTTTCTTAGACTCCGTAGCTAACAGACGACATTTTTAGATAGAATATTCTACAAAATTACCCTTGCCAAGTTAAAACATGAAAAAACTGAATTTACTGGCTACTTTTAGCTGCATTCAAGCGGGGCTTAGACGAGCCGAACTTTAAATATTTAATGTTAATGTAGAATTTACATTTAGAATATAGGACTGTTAAATATTTTTAAAAGTATGAAAATGGACTCGAAATAATGGAAGAAAATAAGTAAGAAACAATAATGCTAATTAATCATATAATAAAATCCGTGTATATGTTTATATATATATATATATATATATATATATATATATATATATATATATATATATATGGTATATATATAGAACCAATAAACGGCACAGATCGGTCAGTGAAGTTAATCTAAGTATAAACGTATTTTAGTTTAGGTACGTTACGTTATTCAGAAAAGCAGCAATTTATCGAACCAATAGCGCTAACGAGTATATTACAAACTACTCATAAAAAGTATCTCAGAAAGTGGGCATCAGACATGTAGATTTTCTTACGATGTTCTCCTTCACAGTAAGACAAATGATAATCACGTAAATAAAAATAGTTTAAAAAAAATAATATTATAGGTACGATTCATTTATATGTATATGCCGAAATTTTTAAAAGTTTAGGCAGAATTTTATTACTTAAAACAAGTTTTATGCCATGTCAACTCATAAAATGTGGGGTACTTATAATATTTTATCATACGGCATCTCCCCAAAGAGCGCCCTTGAGCACTCTTCCATTACTGTAACAAACTATTCTACTCAAGGCTTCCAAAAGATATCAACAAAATTACCTACTATTGAAAAAGTTTTAACTTAGTTTTGATGAAAGTTTCAGACCTATAATGGAATTAGTATACTTAAAGTCCTTTTTAAAACCTTGTTATACCGTTTCTTAGACTTAGAACTTTATTTATTTTATAAGAACAAGCAATGAAGCGAAAATGAATATTATTTTATGTGTTTTTTTTTTCACACTTTCACAGTATTTTGTGCAGGATATTATATGGATAATTTAATCTAAGTGTTTGTCAACGGTTTTCATTTATTATTATGAATATTTAAAATACGTATTAGATATTTAAGATACGAAATGTAGTATTTTATCCTTTTTTTAACGTTGGGAAAAGCTTTTACGAACGAGGTGTGCCAGGGGCTCAGCGGCAAAGCCAGTAAGTACTACCCACTAAAACTCAACGGAACCTCTCCCGTCTTAATGGGTTTCGCAGGATCGCTTACGTACTCAACCACGACGCCCCGACGGCAGGTCTGCCAAAGCACAACAGCCATGAGGTTGCTCCAACGGTCCACTCTTCCATCAGGGAAGTACCAAGAGCAACCCGCATGGCGCACCGCCCACCGAGGTGGACCATCTGTGCGTTTCTTGGCTTCGCCCCCGGTTGTATTACCAGGCACTACTATGCCCCCCACCACGACAAGGTGAACGTAGGTTGGGGGTTAATGTTTTATCCTATATTATCTTCTGAACTACAAAAAGCCGCTAGTTATCAAATAATTTTAGTCATTAACAAAATGTTATTTGTATACTTGTCTTGTGTTGTTATTATCGACTACTAATAATTGCATAAAACATTATTGGTACCTAAATCCTATGACATTGAGCGAAGATACAATATAATTAATTAAAATACTTTTCATTGAGTTACAGTATCTATGTATTGCACTCTGGATAACTATATTTCCATATATAATACTACTAATAAGTAATTATTTGTTCATAATTTATAATATTTTTTGCAGTTCCGCCAAACAAAATGGTTATAACAGACGATAAGGGAGACGTGAAGCAAGCTATAGTGGGGCCATACGTAGAAGGTGATACTTTCACGCTCAAATGTGATGTGTTCGGAGGTAATATTATATGTTAATATTAGTTATAAAATTTAATACTTTATTAGATTTACGTGAATATTTGACATTTTAAATAAAACTCTCTTTTCGTATTTTTTCGCTGATTTATTTTAATTTTTGGTTTCCGACGTTTCAAATGTTTTACAGCAATCATACACAGTCTCTCCCGTGACCAAGATTGCTGTATCTCTGTAAATTAAAATAAATCCGCAAAAAATCATAAAGAATAGTTTTATTTAAAATACAAATTTATTTTTGTAACACGTTATGTTTTATTATAATAAATTTAGTATCATAAAAATACTCGTAGAGTTCTGAAAAATGATTCTAAGCATGTACATAATATTTTTTTAACTAAAAAATGATTACTTTGTTAAGACACTTAACTTTTAACTATTTTAGGTCGGCCTCGACCATGGGTTAAATGGTTTAAGAATGAAGTTGAAACAGATACTCCGGCTACGACGTTACAAGGCAGCGGTGTTAGGGGCGTGTTAAGGGTAGGCCCTCTGACCCGAGCCGATGTCAGAGCCACCCTGACATGCAGGGCTTCTAATCATTTGAGGGCGCATCCTATTGAAACTACACTCACTTTGGACATGAATTGTAAGTTTGTTTAATTTCATTAATGTTTTACGTTTTGTTAAAGTTGTGTTATCCATACTTACTTAATATTATAAATGTAAAAGTGTGTTTGTTTGTCTTTTTTCCAAATCGAAACAGAGTGACGTAATTGCTTCATTTTTTGTGCGGAGATAGTTGGAGGATTGGAGAGTGACATAGGCTACTTTTTACCACGGGAAATTATCTCATTCCCACGGGAAAACACGTTATAATACAACCCAGAAAATATTTATGGTTAGAATTACTAGAAACTTGATTCACGCATTTTTCGAAATTCATTCCATAAGGGGGTAAAATAGGGGAGAAAGTATGTATGGAACCCACCTTTTTGGTTTTTTTTTGTACTTTTAGCGCAAGCGGGTTCTGCTGAGGAATTGACGGTTAAATGTGATTTGGAATTTTAAGTACACTTTTAAGTGGCTTTCAAGTCGGTGTAAACGTTTTAATTAAAAATCTAAATGTACAAATTAAAAAGATAAAGGAATTGCTAAAAAGTTTTAATTTGTAGTTTACATTACTGATTATAATTGAAGTGGAAAAGAGAAGAAAATTCAACATTTCAACTTTTTTAAGCTTTACAAATACAAATTGATTGTCACGAAAAGATATTTTCCATTTTCCTAATGTTCTTATTATTCTTATACACAAATATAGACATTAGTTAGGTATGTATTTTCTCAACAAATCGTTTACATACAAACAAACAAGGAAACAACTAACTACTTTTTAAAGTCAATATATATGAATCAATTTTTTTTATCGCCGGAAAACATCTCATTTCTGAGAAGAAATATAAAAACTGCAATTTAAGAGTATACTAATATGTAAAACCTAAGAATTTGGTTTTTGGTCATCTGAACGCGGGCGAAGCCGCGGGCACTGCTAGTTAATACTATAAATGTGCTACTCAATCACGCCAAAACAGCTGAGCGGATCTGGATGAAATTTAACACGGAGATAGACTATAGTTTAGAATAGCACATAAGCTACTTTTTATTTCGGAAAAATATACGGTTTCCGTGGGATAGATTTGATTTTGACTTTCTAGAGGCGAACCCAAGCGAAACGAGCGTGAACCGCTCGTAACAGATAATATTTAGTAGAAGCTACGCTAAAGCTACTTGTAAATGTTATAGTTATCTCCTAAGCTACAAAGCATAATCTTGTTACCATAATATTTAACTACAAGCTAACAACTTCGATGATTTACAAGTTAACCATCAGTGACCTGCATATCTAACTTCCAAGATCTTTCCAATTGACTCATTGTAAACAAGACCTGTCAACTTGCCTTGTTAGAAAGTTTGAAGCAATCTATCTTATTAAATAGAATCTATCTATATTAAAATTACTGTTTGCTGATAAGTGCATCACTAAGAATGGCTGGACCGATTAGGCTGATTATTTCTTAGTTTCCATATTACGTGAAAAATTTTGCTAGAAAAATATGAAAATTTGGATAAAATGGATAGAACATACTTTATATAAGATTTTTATATGAACCCAAAGATCACAAATTATTGTATTTTAGGCTATAGAGTCAGATAGTCTCTAAATATAATTTTGAGCATGTTACTTAAGGCATAGTGCACAGCTCTAGACAAAACAAGCAGACATAAAATCTTATACCACGAATATGTATTGAAATACAGTATATACTCGTAGTATAAGACAGCGTCATTATTTAGTCTTTTAATTTGTACGTTAACATATAAAATACGCTATTTTAATAGAATTTTAATAATTTAGAAAACTTATTCTGGAACAAATATATCCCACGGGAACCATACATTTTTCCGGGACAAAAAGTAACCTACGTGTATTTCAGACTATTATCTATCTCTGTGCCAAACTTCATCCAGATCTGTTCAGCCGTTTTGTTGTGATTGAGTAACAAACCTTCATTCATCCAAAGTTTCGCATTTATATGGGAATAATATCATTCGTCATTAAACGACTCACAAATGTGGTTATATAAACTATATCATTACAATTATAATATTATGTAAAATATTTTTTTTAAATCGTTTTAACTTAATATTTTTAGATATATAGACCAAATTATGATTTAAAAATAACATATTATAAAATTAATATATGGATGAAACCAATTTTATTTTTTCTAAACACTATACAGTTGCAAAGTTCTGAGATAAAATAAGCTTACATGATTGATATATAGTGGTATATCAAATTCTTCTCTTTTAGTTCCGCCCTTAAACGTTCATATACTTGGATCGAATCAGCCTTTATCAGCGAGTAGAAGATATGATCTGCTATGCCAGAGCTCTGGGTCACGTCCGCCCGCTTCCATCACCTGGTGGAAAAACGGACATAGGATAAACAACGCTAAAGAAACGGTAAGTAGGTCCAATTTGACTTAACAAAATATAATTAACTATTGAGTAAAGCGATTAGTCGACCAACTTGTTGGTAGATTTAGTTATCTATCATATTCAGTGTCTAGGAACATGTTAAGCGACTAGTTTGGGCTTCGATCGAGTGATTTTTGGGTGCTAAGTATATAATAGTAAATGTAAATAAAATAATTTTGGATATCAATTAATAATTGAAAATTTTAATTATCTCTACTCAATCTATAGGTTCTTCGTGTTATTGGCTTTTTAATGAGATTTATTGTTGATTTAGTCACGTTTCTAAATCTTGATTGGATTTTAACAACAATAATATCTCATTACATGCTCAAAGCATGTATTCTATTAGTTTGATATTAAATAAAATTTTATAGTAGCTTCCTCACGGACTGACTACACTAACGATAAACATCTAAAATAACGATTTAAAAGTGATTGTAATAAGTCTATTTGAATAAATTTTTATGTCATTTCATTTATATCTTACAAAATTATTGGCTATGCAAAAATTTTTGTACTTTAAAATATTAATTATCTAAATCTCGATGGTAAGAAAAGGAAATTTTGTACGCGGAAAACCAGTATAAAGAGACCATTGTCATGCCTAATCAATTCCTAACTTTGAAAGACAAAGCTAATTTCGCGCCAACTGAATTTATCGAGACGCTCGTAATCTTTATTGCCATAAGAAACAACATCGCGAAGTCAACTTAAAATAAGGGCACGTAGATGTAATAAATGTAGATTGAATGGAGGAAACAGCGCCTTGGGCGTTCTCAAATCGGTCGTAAGGACGGGTCCGTTGAGTGCAGGCAATGGAAAATTTGGTGCCCTATCAGATAAAGCATGCAATTATATTTGATTCGAAACTAAAATGTAAAGAGTCTACTTATTAAATATAGTTTTTACATGCAATACGTTCGTTAACACACGATATTTGTTTAAGTGATTTATAGTTTTTGTACGTTCATTCTAATTTATGTACATTATACACACGATTTCTAAGATTTTATGATTAAAATCCTTGCATTTTACAATGAAAAATAAAATATTTTACAGGATGCTTATTTTGCTGTTAATTATTGCTTATAGAGTAAAAAAAGGTCTGATAAAAAGTTTCTATCTTCAATACAGCATGTATACATTCGTATTTCTGTGTCTGGTTCTTATTTCTTAACTTTAATTGGGCAAACCGGTTAGTAACAAATATTTACCCTAACTGGTTTAAAACCTGCAACCTTCTGCCTAGAAAACAATTTCCATACACTTGCCACCGGACATAGAATATATAATTTTAATGTTAAAGCTATGTTATTTATGAGGCGTACCTACATGTTTTAATTTCACCACACGGTACGAGTCAGTTGTATGATTAAATCGTTGCTTTATGAATCCTAGTTTAGTTTTTCTGTGAAAAAATATGACATTAACGTTAGAACAAGCTACAAAAAATATAATAAGACAAAAGAAACAAATAAATATTAGAATAATTTATTATAATACCATTGTGGCGCAGTAGTCGCAATTTGGACCTACTGTCTATAACGAATAGATTACGTATTCGTTTTTCGCACTGGGTCAATTTTGGTATTGATTTTATAGTAGGAGAAGTAGCGTAGCATTATTTAAAGAATTTTAGAACAATTTGATGTTAAATACTAGTTAAACGTCAATAATAACAATCAGCAAAGTTACCGTCAACTAACGCGCCCGCGATGAGCAGCGCGTAGCATGTTTACGACGCGAGCTAACGATCTTTCCTTATTTAAAAAAGATGATTATACGTGTATATAGAAAAATTGACTTCTTTATCTTATAAAAAAAAGTTAGCTCTCTAAATTTCATTCATATAAAATGGCTTTATACTTTAAAAAATAATCGTACATTTCATATACCTCCGTGACTGACACTGAGAAACAATCGGCTCTCTTCAATGAACCTCATTACTATTTTTAAAAAGTATTTTTTGAATTTTGGCACAGCATTAAAATAAACAAAGAACAAAGCCAAATTTTCTCTCAAAAATTTTCACATACTGACGCCTTTGGCTGCATTGCTTTTTAAATACCTGACGTTCAGAGCTCCAATATTCTAGAGAAAAACTATTATTATCTGTTGTATAAAATGATTAAGTAAAAAGCCACGCTATCTCCTGGACTATGTAGATGACATATTTATCATGATTACGTTAAACAAGAACGGTTATTAAGCTGTATGCATGGAGTATTATAATTAGGTATTGTTTTGTTAATATATTCGATAGCTCACTCAAAGGCAGCTTAACACAAATATTTAACCCAAATGAAGACCCTACACCATATATTGATTAATTCCTAGTAATCAATTTGATGGTTTGATTAAATTGCGTTCATTAAACTAATTAATTTTAACGAGAATAGATTAAATTCGTGCTTTAATGAGAAAGGTTTCAAATTTATTATTTCTCTTTGCTGGAGCATTGAGAGCCTCTTCATTAGGTTTAAAAGAGCAAGAATGTAATTGCAAGACCTCTCGCTGACATCGTTGTAATGAAAATTACATTTAGAATTTTCATCATGTTTCAAGCATTCGTTATTTACTTCTATGTCATGCACCACATGTAAATTTCATAATATTATATTAATTTTAATTTCATTAAGCCGAATAAAAATTGATGTGAAACTTTTGCCTTATATTGCTTTTACTGATATTGTACTTTTATTAAGATTAATGCATATTTCGCAGATTTTCTACTCAGTCTTTTTCTGTTTTAACCGACGTAAAAGGAGTATGTTATGTTTTTAATTAAAAAATAGATGTTATTACACTTATTTTAGAAAATGTCATAGATTGTATTCTTCGATATATCAAAAACCCGACTGCGTAAAAAGCGAACTAAAAAGATGAAAAGGTAGGAACATAGTATTACGCAGTCAAAGACATACAATACGTCATGTAAGGTTTATGTTACTTACTTCTGGCGCAGTCGGATAAAACTTATGGCTATGTATATTTTGTATTGAACTACGAAAACCATCGAAATAAATATTGTTAGAATAGTATATATGTCTATATGTCTATTGATTTACCTTAAGTAAATACGATGACTAAAACTTTATTAGGTACATAGCTGACCTCGATAAATTTGGTTGTGGACGCTATGAATATTTCATTATGTGAAATAAAGACTCCTAAACAGAAGATATTTTAATAGATACGAATCTGACTTTCACGGTATGTAATCGAGATCGAATTTTCCAAGCCAGTTTATTGATTCTATCTTTTCCATACTAACCGTTAAAACATACATAGGGACGAAGCCGAGCGAAGCGAGACTGAGTCGCTAGTTGTTAAATCAGTTTCCACACTGAAGATAATAGGTTTAGGTTCTACTCGTTATATGCTTATTTATACTAGCCATTAAATTTTTTTCATAGAAAATGACTACGACGTGCTGCGTTTTTACAAACTCTTGATATAGGAAGCATATAATTGCATGAGTATTGCAAAATAAAAATATAAGCTTTAATACACTGTATTCTTTAACGTTTATATTTACTAACATATCACTTTTGTAACAGCTTTCAACAGATGGTAACACGACGACATCTACAGTGTCCATACAGTTGACAAAAGCTGATGCCGGTGCGAAGCTCGCATGTAGAGCTTCAAATCCTCAGATGGCTTCAATGCCAGCGTTAGAAGATGACTGGATATTAGATATTCAATGTAAGTAAAAAATATGTATTGTAAACATGAAAGCTCTTAAGTACGTTTGTTCCTTCTTCACGCTACATTGTGTGTAGGCTTTTCATCAAAGTACGTATTACGGAAAATCAAAGTCTCAAAAAACTTGGAAAACATACAAATTAACACAGACAAAACCCAGCAGATTATAATTCAATGAATCTTATGAATTTACACAGTATAATTGCCCAACCAACTATCTATAAGTAAAACTAGTATCCAAAATCTTCTAACACCGCCTCCAGTACCGAACAAAGTGCATAATGTAAAGCCACCACATAATAAAATAGGCATTTACACGAACTAAGCATCGTAAATTTATTCGCAATCAGTAGAACATGCCTATAAAATTTAATTTCTCCAACAGATGTTCCCGAGACGATGGTTCGACTGGGCACTAATTTAGACCCAACTAATATCAGAGAAGGCTCGGACGTGTACTTTGATTGCATCATCAAAGCCCATCCCTACGTTTATAAAGTCGAGTGGAGACACAACGTAAGTACTGCCGTAATAAAATCCATTACACTTCCTTTTGATCTCATTATACATCTTTTAAAAGAAATTTAAGACGGGGATAACATTAAAAATTAATTGATTTTCGTATTTGAATGTTCTCAATAAATAACAAACGGTCTAATTTAAATAATATTTTCTCGGGAAGATTATTTGTTATTGAAATATGACAAGAATTATGTTAATATGTTATTTCTTAGTAATACGCCAAGATGTCGAAATAGAGAGTGCTTTAATTTTTGGCATTATCTTTGTTAGTATAAACGCAAAAAAATACATTAAATATTTGCTCGTTTTCATTTGTTTAAATTCGTTGACTTTTGTAACTAACAATAGAATGCTAATAAAAACTGACTTCACAAGTTACACAATAAATTCTTTACTAAATAACTATAAAAAATACGCAAATATAGCTTAAAACTGAACATCTCTATTATTAAGTCGGTTAAAAATACGAACAAAATAAAATACTCCTATTATATCCAGGGTAAAACACTTCACCACAACGTGGGTCAAGGCGTCATAATAAGCAACCAGTCCTTAGTGCTTCAAGGCGTGGGAAGGAAGACAGCCGGTAACTACACTTGCGTCGGCTTCAACGCGGAAGGAGATGGCGAAAGCAAGCCTTTCACTTTAGATGTTTTATGTAAGTTTCTTTTAATATAGATATTTTCATTTGCATTGGTAATATATATATATAATGTTATTTATCTTATTTGAAAATAAAGACTTAACTGCGTTTCTGTAATAATAAAAGATTTATTTCACTATTAAAATTTAAATACAAAAAAAACATTTTTAAAATTACACTTATAATAAAATATTATCTCACCTGTAATAATAAAAGAAACAACATTTAAAGCATCTATTTCAATCTAAATAACAATAAACTAATAGATTAACTCTTCTCGAGGAAAATTTACATACTATATCAATTATTTTATTAAATGTCAAAATTCAAAACTAAAAAAAAATAAACTAAATTTGGAATCAATTAAAACACAGTTTGTCTTGAACATATCAGTTACAATTAATACGGTATCAGATTTTTGCTCGTGAATGGATCTGTCAATGAGCGTCAATAAGTTGTGCCAATCAGATATATGAGATACTGTGTCCCAACTATACGTTTCAATAAATCACTACAAACTATACATTTACATACGTTTAACGCGAGAGGCGATAAAAGTATAAACCGTCCTTGTCGGTTGTTTTACGTCAGTTTTATGGTCGACTTTTATTTTATATGTGAAAGATAAGAATTCTCGGTTTCCTTGCTTTGGGGCTTGAGATGGGAAATGGTTAAACAGGAAAAGATATGTTACATACTCAAATTAATTGAAATACTCGTATGTATTTAAATGAAGGTAGATATTTACGCAGTAAATTCAACGTTTTAACATTAAGTACTTGTTACTGATATGTATGTATAATGTTTATTTACTTATTACATACCTAAAATGTTGAATAATTGAGTATATTAATTATGTGATTATAATCAAAAAATATTTATTTATTGCGGATAATTGTTTCTGCTTAGATACTATATAGTATATGCTTATGTTTCGAAACGTTTTAAATCTATAACGATCACTGACAATGGTAAAGAAAATCATGTTCCAGGTTTTAATTTTTAAACAAGTTATAATAGGTAGAAATCATAATGGAAGTCACAGTGGTGGTACATAATGGTATTATTATAATTATTAAAATAAAAAAACTATGAAATATACCAATGAATGAAAATAGATAAATCCACTCTTGTCTACATTGGTGTCTGTATTATTTGTATAGCAATGTTAATGTGGAATCTTTTTATGGATTTTTTAAACTTAACTACTTTTCTATACCTATGTATGTATATACTATATATGTAATATATATATATATATATATATATATATATTATATATATATATATATATATATATATATATATATACTATATATCTATTCTATACGAACTGTTAAACAAACCTAGGGATAAGCCCGAGCGAAGCGAGGGTGAGTCGCTAGTAAAGAATACAATTTATTAAGTATTATAATAATGGTAAATTTACATGCAGACGCCCCAACGTGTCGCAGCTCGCAACAAAGGGTGCACGGCGTCGCAAAGCAAGAGCGCGCGCACATCACGTGCCAAGTGGACGCCAACCCGCCTGAAGTCAGTGTAAGTATTCATAGCTACATACTCGTATTGTACAGAGTGTTTACATTACGTTGCTTTTGACCGACTTCAAAAAAGAGGTGGTTCTCAATTTGTCTATATTTTTATATTTTTGTGGGTGACATCTGTGAATTGGATTTCATAGTTATTTTTTCTTAACTGGCACGCTTTAAAGCCATTAACAAGAAAATAGAACCGATTTTTTTTTAATTTATATTATTAATTATTCCCTTTTTTCTATAAAACAATGTTTTTATAATTACTCGTATGTTTCGCTTACTTATTAGCTCGTGTGTTACTAATACAAAAATAGCCTTCATATCCTGTTAGAATTATAATATGAGTAAATAGTAAATATATGTATACAGAGATAAAAAATATGCAGGGGTCCGATATGTACACTTTACTAAGCAGTATTTTTGCGTGGACTTTCACCGATGAGTTGACACACGACGCCAGTTGACAAAAATGGTTTTCTCGGCTCAGCTAGTTGACAATCTAAGGTGCGCGAATCAAGCAATCCGCAAACAGAAAGTACATAATTTATTTTTATTGATTTTGGTCAAAATTAATGTTTGTTTTAATTATTTAGTAATCTTTATTTATAAAATATATATAATATATTAAGAGAATTTCGTCACTTGTTATAACATTTTATTGTATTGCAAAATATATTTTTTTTTGTTTTTAAGAAACAAGTTCCAACATACGATATTAAACGAAATGAATATAATAAATCGTCCCTATGGTATTCTTACTTACTAAATAGCTAACCTGAAACACGCCCTGTCCTTTGATTGACTGTTGCCAAACACCACTCGTATAGAACTCAAAATGTACATCAAATACAAATAAACTAGAAACAAAACAGTACCAAAAGCATCAAAGAAAACAACAGGCTTCTTTGAGATGCAAAATTTTTAGCTCGTATTTTTGTTGGACGTTTTAAATTTAACATAACGATGTTACACGACTTATTTCCACCGACTATGCTATGTTTTCTTACGTCAGTCCCAACTTTTCTACCATCAGCTACTTTCTTTGTTTCTTGGCAACTTCATATTGCAAAACTTATAAATGAATTATGAATTTATGCGGAACATCTCTAGATGTACGTACTGAGCTAAATTTCGTTTATTACAAAAGAAATGGAGACTGGCATCCCTCCAGAAATCGTATTACTGACTTCATAAATTTTTCACTGAATCGTGTACAGTTTACCCGTTTAGAACAACAATAACAGCATTAGTGTCTTCACCTATCTACAATGTACGTCTAATGTAAATATACATAATTTAATAAATAAAAATATATGAATTGAATCTGAATAAGAAATATTTGTAGTTTTTGTATTTTTTAATACTATTGTATTTTATTAACGTCATATTAATAGTGTTATCAATAATGCTAGCCATCTGTCTTTGTAATCTCTTGGAAAATCTATAATTTCATGATAATCACATGATTTATATTGGGATTAAAATTACACTATGTGTATCCTGGTTCATATACTCTCTCCCTCTCTTTCTCTCCCCCCTACCCCTCTACCTCCACCCCTCCACTTCTTCCTCTCCTCCTCTCCCATCTTCTCTCACTTTCAAGTTAAAACCAACCATAAGTGTAATATTATTAATATGTTGTAATTATGTGATTAGATGTAGATTATATATACATATATTATTAGTACCTACTTGATTTTTAATGGCAATTCAATTTAAAATCTTTTTTACTCGCATTTATGTGTTAAATACCTTATATTTTTTTAATTCATGCTATCAATTAAATTCTAACAATTCATTTTTCTAAGTGCAAATAGTATTTTTTGTATTATATAAAGTATTTTGAAATGGAAAAACTTCTATTTCTAAATGTATACTATATATTACATGGCCGCAAGGATCATTTATAACGCAGGAGATTTAGTAGCAGGATAGATGTTGCTATCGTCTTATTGCTTTTGCCGACGGGATACAGTCGAGCTTAATCATATGAATATGAAAGATACAGAAAAATATTATATGTTTATATACTATTTTTAAAATTTAAATCTTGAATAAAATTCATAAACATATACCTAACATCCAAATTTAGATACAAAATGTTACGGTGTCATGATATTACTTTACAGCATAAACTTTACATTTGATTAAGAAAATATAGTAACAACATAAAAAGCACAATGAATGTTAACTGTATTATTAATACATTGAATTTATAGTGTATACTTATAAATATAAATAAATATAAATATGTTGGGTCATTAACACACAACACCATCTACTTCCATGGTAAGCTATGAGGCTTGTGTTATGGATACCAGATAGTTGATACACTACACATATATAACTTTAAATACATGCATATCATAATTATAAACGTGCTCATCACACAAATGAATGCCCACAGTGAGACTATAACCCGCGACCGCTGGCACAGCAAGTAGGGTCACTACAAACTGAGCCAAACATGTCATCAAAAATAAAACAGAAGTTTCTCTATGGTGTCCAAATAAACAACCCCATATTGACCTCGAATCATGGCTATTTATACGGCACCAAAGCCGAAATAAGCATTATATATAAAACAATTTTATCTTTGCTCATTTGTTTGTTAATTTCCGAAACTGCTTGGCTGAATTTAATGAAATTATTTGCTAACAGTTAGTTTTTATGAATGAAACACGCAAATGGGACAGCAGGTGAAAAATAAATTACTATTTTAAAGTACTGCAGATGATCTCTCTATTTTGTAGATGATATATTTTAGTATTAACGTATTATGATTCTCGTCAATCGGAAAAAAATGTCCTTAAATTTATACAATTTCGTTCGAAGTTTTGATGAAAATAATATGAATTGGGAGTTGACAGCAAAGCTATTTTCAACCGACTTCCAAAAAGGAGAAGTTTCTATGTTCGTCTGTATGTATGTTTTTTTTTTAATTTAAATTTCATTTATAAAGTGCTAGTAAGAGTCTAATCAGATGTCATTATTTAATTAATAATTTAATATATTTTTTAATTAAAAATATACTACAGTTCCTACACTGACAAAGTAGCTTTAAAAATAATTGTTATACCAATTTTCTTGAAAGAAGTAAAACTCTAAGGGAAAATCATGACCACAATTGGTCATGATATCACGTATCATACACAAAAAATAAACAATCGATTTTATAAAGTCATACCTCATTTTTAAAGTCGGTAAAAACATATTTTAAGTTTAAAGAATTGAAATTTTCGATTTGAAAGTGCTTACATTGTAATATTAAACGCGAAAGTGTATTTTTGACATAAATTTATAGCTTTTGCAAAAAGCTAATAACAATAAATATACGAGTATTTTGACTGGAATCAATACAAATTATAAAAAGCTGCTTTTGCAGTATTGGGAGACTTGTATTATTAATAAGCTGACCTGTACTAATAAAACTTACAAACTCGTATCTCAAAATAACTTAAAAAAATCCTTATTTAACAGTTTCGATGGACGTTCAACAACACGGCAAATAGCAACGAAGTTAGCGATACCTACGTTTCAAGAGCAGGTACCAGTTCCACCGTAACCTACACTCCGCATACAGAGATGGACTACGGAACGCTACTCTGCTGGGCGCACAATAGAATCGGGAAACAAAGGGTGCCGTGTGTATATCATATCATTGCTGCTGGTAAGTTGTATAGATGATAACATCGATACAAACATACATACATACATAATGTAGATGTCCGTGCTACATAATATATATATATATATAAGGCCGCAAGAATCATTTATCACATAAGAGGCTTAGAAGAGATCACTAACGTCTTACAGCTTTTGCAAATTGGATTATATATCTTCTGTATTAGAAAACAAATGAATGAATGAATATTAAGTAATAGGAGATTGACCGATTACATAACACTAGTGACTCACCCTCGCTTCGCTTCGGGTTCGTCCGTAGACAAAAAAAAATCTATCCCACGGGAATCGTACATTTTTACGGGATAAAAAATCGTTCTTTCGACGGTAATATTAGTAATATATTGTAAATATTATTTCAGCAATGTCACTTCATATTAAATTCACTGTATGTAAAATCTCAAATAAAGTACTTGCTTAAAGCACTCGTATAGTAACCGTTTCTCTGAAACTTGGCTTGTCTAACATCCGCGAAGTAAACAATACTATTTGTACATGCACACCAATATTTTGGTTCAATATTGACTGCTGCGCAGTTATTTTCGGCGTATTTTAGACCTGCACAGTTATGATACGAATACTGAAACTGCGTGTAAGAGTTTTGACTATTTTCTTTTAGGTAATTAGGAAAAAGATTGACATTACAGAGTCTGGCCTTTGAAAAAAGTATTTCATGTACGGTATAAATTCATAGCTGTGATCCAATTTAGACCAGTTTGGCATTGTCCATACAATAGAGACAGTCTGTGTACTCGAAAATATATTACGGCTTTCTTTTTCAATAAGAAAAATTTTAGGTGAATTGTGCTTATTTGATTTTTTTTTTCACTTTCGAAAAACTACCCTGAACTCGACTCAAACGGTTTGTGCTCTTGCTCGTCGCTTCTGTATATGAATGGATTAGTCATAGACGGCCGATCGTGGACCAATTTCCCGAAGTAATCCGTACGTGTATAGCGGCTCTAACCAACAGCATCCACTACACCAAAAGGTCCGACTAACGTAAGGCTAATGTGTGTATTGGCTTAAAATTTTTATTGATATCCATTCACCATAAACCAAACACGATTTGAACCTGCAGGTAAAATAATGGGAAAAAATATCGAGTTCTCTACGTATCGTATATTTTTAAAACTAACGTTATATAAATGTGAAAGTGAGTATCGATGGATATTATATTTCCCAATACTCAGTTTTTTAGTTATAATGAAAACAGTTTGCAACTGTACTTGCTTTTACGTTGCTACAAACTTGTAATTTTAACTCAACATTACAATGCTAGTATTAGTCCCTCCACGACCGCGGACACGCCGGCGTTACAGTTAACAATAGATTTCTTAGAAATTTAATTAATTTCTTAGAAATTTACCTGGAGGTGTTTGTTACTGTGGATATTTTGATCTAAATTTTTATTGTGACTTTAATAGTTGTACATTAGTTCTAAGTCTTACCTGTAGGGAACATTGAGACCACCAATCCTTAAACCAGAGCGAATCAAGTATACATTACTATAAACTAGGTACACATTATAAGTATACATTAGTTTATTCTAATTGCTGTACGAAAACTTATTGAACGTATTAGTAGTATAATATTTCAATCATCATAAAACAACATCCAAAGCATTCTTCGTAGATAAATGGCGAAAGTGTGTGATAAATGTATTCTTCTCATTAGGTATGCCATATTTTCTCTTGATTTAATGTTAATGGTTCGATCTTGTGCCAAGTTTGTCTCCCCCAAAGGAATTGTTCTCATTTCTAATACATTACGAAATATTGACACAGTCAAGTATATCGAGTCGAGGTTTTTTATAACAAATTATCGTTTTTTTTTTCTAAATTTTATTATTATGAGCGAAGATTAGAGTCATAATAAACTAGTTTTTCCTCACAGTTCCACTTGCTTCATAATTGACTAGGCACAAAAACGTTTATGTCCTTCCTCATCATGATGGAATCTATCATTTAATTTCATCATAATCTATTCAACGGTTTATGCGTAAAAAAACAAATCGTGTCAAAGGAATGCATGCGTGAAAAGAATGGAGTGCACTTATGTTTGTGCACACACTTTAGTATATCTTCAATTTGCAGATGCCTAATCTATGTAAGATTGGCTGCCGTGATCAAAATCAATTAGAATAACGTTATCATTATTAGCTAGCTTAGCGCTTGCCTTGTGCATTAGAAAATAATTACAAGCCGCTTATACTTTTTAGGCCGACCAGATCAAGTGCACAACTGCACAGTGGTAAATGCTTCCCTCACGTCGTTTGGAGTTCGATGTTCAGAGGGTTTTAATGGAGGCATGCCTCAATCATTCTTGTTAGAAGTCAGAGAAATAGTAACACAGGTAAGTAAAATGTATCATTAGAAAGTTATAATAATTTGGCCCTCTTTAACGTGCCACTACTGGACACGACCTTCGGTAAAAGAGGAATATGATGGGCTATAATCCACTATACTGACTAAATTACTTAGAGTACATTAAGTGGACTTCACACGTCTTTTGAGGAATACTTAAATTCTCTCAATAGTTAGACAAGCAAGGCTGGCTCTATAAAATTTCATTCACTATAATAGAAAGTAATAATTTATGAGAGCTCGCTTGTTGGTTTAGAGGTTTGAACTCGCTTGATTTTATTTTTCAGCACTACTTACTACCAATACACTAGTAATATATTTATTATGGGATTTATTGTAATTTAACAGGAAATAGTTGCGAACGTCTCAAGTGCAGTGCCACGGTTCACAGCAGTGGGTTTGGTTCCGGGAAGAACGTACGCAGCCGCGGTGTTAGCGTATAACGCGAAAGGCAGAGGCGACCCGTATCCATTACGAGCTAGCACACTACGACCTCCTGAAAAACATCACGTACATGATAAAAGCTTAGGTAAACATTGTATTTGGAAATTTACGTTCTTCGATTTCAGCACATAATACATGTAATCTAAGTTGATCGTAAGAAACAGTGAAATTAACCATATTTTTTAAATGTTCTTATAGAGAATGAAATAAGTATGCAGTTTTAAAAAAATTTGACTATTATAATTGCCAAGCAAAAAATTCTGACCCGATTTTATCGTCACTTTTTATCAGAACATCAAATAGTTTTTAAATTCCAATTTCCTTTTTAAAAGGTCTTTTGTAAAATTGATCAAATTTCTATAGTATACAGCAACCACAGAAACCAATATCATCTCAATTTTCCTTATATCCCCTATGTACCTAAGCTTATTCTGGACTGGAAAAACAAACAACGAACCCAGACTTAGTGTTGATTAGACAATCTGTATAATATATTTGTACCAAAAGTGTAGTATAAACTCAGTAATTTTGTTCTCATTTACAAAAATTGTGCCACAATAAAAATATAATATAAACTTGGATATATTTCACCCAGATTTACCAAGAACTGCATTCCAAATGTCAGGGGCGATGTCAGCAGCAGTAGGTGGTGGAGGGGTCCTTATGGTCGCCCTCGTTCTCTTCATGATAGCAGTTAGACAAAGATGCGCTAAGAGGAAGCCAAGATCTGGACCACCGCCATCCCAACCAGCTTCACCAGATAAGCTGAGAGAAAAGGATGATAGTGAAAGTGATGATAGAAACCCGGATATAATACCGTCAGACACGGATCATAATATGCAGGTTTGTTTTTGTTTGTTTTTATTTTTAAACCTCCAATGAAAAAGTACGAGTTGTTAAGAATATGACTCTTAAATCTAGCTGTAGGATTGTAACTTCCAAATGGATCAATATATTGATAGCAATATCTATAGGTGACGCTAAGTAAATGAAACAAATAGCTTAAAATTAAGTCATGGACGTATTCAGGAGCGAATAATTATATATTATTTTTATTTATTTGGTGGCTTTTTTAAATGTTTGTTTTATTGTTTAAAGTTTTATTTGATTGTGCTGTTTGATTTCATACAATACATATTTTAAATAGGAACATTACACATTTATTTCAACGATAAGTTCCATTTCAATGGAAATTGCAAAGCTTTGTTTCCAAATACTTTTGCTGCTAATTAATATACATAATATGTATGTATATGACATTATCAACTGATTTTTCATTAAAGTTATTGATATATTCAAAGCGTTTTTAATCATTTTACACAACGGCTCTTATTATACAAATATTTTGTAAGGAAAATATTAACTCATGTTTATTTCTATTTTGACATAATTTCGAAACCGGCTTCAACATATTTGATTATTCCCAATAACAGCTAGATTGAGACGATATGCTTCAGTAATTTAATACGCTTGTTAGCTCAGTTAATAATGTCTTTTATCACAAATACAAAACAACCTAATAAGCAATTAGTCTACTTCTACAGGAGACGAATTTTGTCATGGAAATAAAAAAAGGTATAGATTTAAATAAAATAAATAAATAAATATGCTGGGACATTAACACACAGCATCATCTACTTCCATGGTAAGCTATGAGGCTTGTGTTATGGACATCAGATAGTTGATACACTGCACATAATTATAGATATTAAATACATACATATTATAAATATAAACACCCCTGATTGGAATACAAACATTCTTGCTCATACAAATGAATTCCCCCAGCGGGACTTGAACCCGCAACCGCTGTCACAGCAAGTAGGGTTATTACAAACTGAGCCAAACGTGTCATCCAAACCAAATCAGTCAAAATATGATCAAAAATTTTAGTATTAAGAATCGTCTCTTTTACAGATTAAAAACTTTAGTTACAGTTACTGTTACATTGTAATACTGTTATATTGTAATATTATTTTTATGAAAAAGTTATGAAGAAAGTAAGATTTTTTTACTGATGTCATTTTATAACTGCAAGGTAATTGTTGAAAATCTCACTTCAGAATATAATTAGCAGATAAACAAGACAGCATTTTTTATCTCGTACAAAAACTATAATTGCGATTGCTAATAAAAAGAAACAAAAAGGAAGAAATAACGGCACGTTATTTTTATTTACAAAATGTACCTAATCAGACATTTTTGAAATCAAGGCAAACGAGATATATTTAGATATTATATGAATAAACATTGATTATGTCACAAATTGATGTATGTATAATATTTTGATTATAATTAAATTAAACCTTGTATTCATATCCTAATAGTGGGTTTGTTTTTGTTTGCTGAAATAACTTATCAAAAATAAATTAAATGTGTTGTTGGGACATTAACACACAGCACAATCTAGTTCCATGGTAAGCTACAAGGCTTATGTTAAGGATACCAGATAGTTGATACACTACACATATATAACTTTAAATACATACAAATTATAAATATAAACACCCATGACTGGAGTACAAACATTCGTACTCATCACACAAATGAATGCCTCCAACGGGACTCGAACCCGCGAGTAGGGTTACTACAAACTGAGCTATACGTATCGTCATATAATAATATATATTTCTATATACACTCGTAGATAACGCTACTACAAGAAACGGGTCTTGCTCACCAGATGGACTACTTCAGACAACAGCAAGTGTCGACCATCTCGCCACCCAACAGCCGCGGGCCTCGCGGCAGTATCGCGGGCGTGCGCGGGAGCATACCCGGCTACTGTCCCTTGAGGACCGCCCCGCCTTCACATCCGCCTATACATGATAATAATGTAAGTATTAAATTACTATTTTTGCTTTTAAATAAGGTTTTCTTTTCCACCAGAGTGGACTAGGTTAGCCAAAGACCAGGGTATTATTATATTTTAGAGGCCTTTGTCGAAGAATAAGCTGTTGATGCGAAATATACCCGATCGTCTATGTGAAAATATATAATGATTTAAACGTAAAATCGGTGGAATATTTAATTATATTGTTAAACTGCAGTAAATGCTTATTTTATTTATATTTAAGATTTTCTTTTCAGATTTTTTCGCGTGTTTGTTTTAGTTTTTGTGTTATGTTTCAAATGTTTAATAGCAATCAGCAATAGGACAAAATCGCTGACAAAAACTAGTATGTAAAATAGCAGCTCAATTAAGAAAAGTGATTGGTTATTAAAAATGTTTGACGATCTGTGCTATAGTTTATCATTATTTCTTTACCAGGTCTACTTCCGATACGTCCAATATCCACATTACATTGAGCCTACAATTTCTACTTGGCCATCTTCAGATGCAGTCATTGTATAAAACGACTTGATTTGTGTGAAATATCGTTTTCTTTAGCATAAGTTTGAAGTCTAGCTTTTAGGGTTCCGTCACAAGATGGTAAAATTAGAAATATAACATACATCTTGATAGCTTATCAGCACGTTGTATACAAACTGTTCTATTTCTTCTATTCTATATTCCCCATACAAACTTTCATCCCCTTTAAGGGATGATTTCAGGGATAAAAACTATCCTATGTCCTTTCCAAGGTTTCGAACTATCTTCTTACCAAATTTCATCTAAATCGGTCCAGAAATTTCGGAGCTTATTCAGTACAAACAAACAAAAAAATCTTAGCTCTTTATAATATTATTATAGATTATAAATATAAAAGCTTTGCCTGTGGCGTAATAATTATGTTTCTAAAAGAAATGTAATCGAATATCGCCCACACTTTTTTACTCATATAATCATTGGATATATATCTAG
Source organism: Brenthis hecate (assembly GCA_951806755.1). Lineage (NCBI taxonomy): Eukaryota > Metazoa > Arthropoda > Insecta > Lepidoptera > Nymphalidae > Brenthis > Brenthis hecate. Next base: position 12,038,670 of record OX638254.1, read on the forward strand.
AACTTTAAAAGTACGTACTTATGTACATTTTAAGAAAATATAAGTTATCAGTATAATATATTAGTCTTAGTAAAAAAGCATGGTTTGGCAAGTAAAACACCATAGAATAATCTATATAGTTAAATATTACTACCCCATTTTGCACATTAGCCACCATCACCTCTATATTTACAAAGTAACTCGTGTGGTTTTAAGCACAACAACTAGGTTTAGCAAAAAGCACTACTGTGGGGTGAAATTGCAAAATTTGTGTGTTTATGTTAATTTGTTTGTTGGAGGGCTTTATATTATTTTAAATTACTCATATATTATGTTATATGAACATATTATATACTGTAGGTGTAGTGATGAGTATATTAAGATATTTGAATTTTAAAATTAAGTATTTAGTCAACCGAGCATCTCTTGGCGTATTTTCAGAAAATATATAAAAATTGCGTTTATTTACAGTAAAATAAATATATATAAACTTAAAAAAGGTTAAATTTTATCAAAATTCAAAATTTGATCCAAATCGTTACACCCGTTTCCGAGATACGCGATAATATAAATTTATATATACCTATACAAGAATTGCTCTTGTAATATTATAAGATACGACAATATGAAATTTCTTACGAATAACATACCGGCCTCAATAAAGTTCAACATATTGGTCTCTATAATGTTTTCATTTACGTATAGTGTCGATATTTTGAAACTTGTTTCCTCGTTTTAAAGTTTATTAGATAAACAAATATGCACCTTTAAAAACTTGCACTTTGGTTCAATAAAATAGTGATGGCAGTTATTTTGCAGTATATGTCGTATACCTAAATAAATAGCGCAACTCAAAATGTCTCTTTTTTCATGAATAGAAAAAACGTTTTACTCTTTTTCTATTTGATATATTAAAAATAATCTAATATGTGTAATTGTACAATTATATGTTTTACGAAGATATTTTTTGATCAAGTCTTGTCAAAAAATAACAGTGTTACTTGTAACCAACTCAATATCAAACATATAAACATATTATTATAAAGGTATTTATTTGGAACACCAACTAATCAACTATATATATATATATATATATATATATATATATATATATATATATATATATATATATATATATATATATATATATATATATATATATATAATATATTAAACACCAACAATTCCAAAAAGTTTTTTTTTTCGTGTTAAATTAGTAATCATGACAAAATCATATGGAGTTTATGTAGTTTTTAACGCAGATTTTTATAATAGTTGTAACTCGAATTTGAATGATTTGGAGTTGTCCTACTCTTTATTTAGGTGTACGATATATTGAGATATTTATATACAAAATTAACAGAAAATATAACTTACATAATTCTAAAATATATTAATATTAGAAATTACTTCAATTTTTTACGGTATGTTCTAATATTTAAAAAATGGTGATTATTTTGATTATAAATGAAAAATGTGCCCAAGAATTTTATACACACAAAAAATATGCACTCAAATGAAGCACCTCTTTTTTACAAGTAAGTTAGTAAAAATAGCTTTATTTAATTAATAAAAACAAACGGTGGAAATACAGCAATAAAGTCACAATTATTTCTCCGCAAAGTTTCTTAATTCAGACTGCGCGAATCGGGAGTTAAGTCAAATTTAACTAAATATTTGGATTTCATAGTCGGATCTCATGCAAATTGTGATATGGTAATTGCTATATTCGTATTTAAGACTATCTCATACATTGTTATTACACATAATATAAATATTATACTGTATTGCATTTAATACATGAACTGAAATGAATGTAGGTAGGGATAACGCTCTTCTTAAGCGCGAGTTCGGTTTTCATCTGAGACACAACTATTTTGTCCCAATAAAATCTTTTAGAGCGTATCCATATTATTAGGTATATTAACATTCAAATAAAAAATAATATTTACATAGCATTATCAGCATTTGTGTACCAAATTTTAATTTTAGCAATATTTGATCACTAGCTGTAGCATTGCTTGATATCATATATTTATGTATGTATGTATGTTCGTAGACACAAACACCGGGTATACCACCGCCGGCGGGGTTCGCGGGCTCTTGCACGCTGCCTCGCAATACTGGAAGCGAACGTTGCATCCCCATGCAACACTTGCGCACCCTCCCGCGCACCCACCCCCACCCCCACGCACACCCCCACCCCCCGAGAGACACGCCGCTCTGACAGACCACGCAGCTCTAGGATATGTAAATAGCTAAGGTGAGTTTCGGCGATTTGTGATTAATGTTGTTTCGGTTGTAACCATTTTTGATTTTTGTTTTGTATGGTTATGGTTAATTTTGATTGTTAATTTTGATTTTTTTGAAATTATATATTTGAGCTTTAAGTTATTTAAATAATATTAATAGTGTTTCGTTTTGGAATGAATGTTTTAAATTAAAAATATTTTCAGTTCATTTTGATTTATTTGTATGAAAGATTTTGCTTGGGATCGTTTTATTTACTTTACCAAAGGGGTACGGAATTCTCGTAACAAAAACAATGTCTGAAATTGCCGAAACTGTTTTACCTAATTTTAATTATCTAAATAGTTAGGACGAACGAAATATTGGACTTTGTTACGGTTTGTTTGTAAATTTATTGTAAATATCATCAATAATATTTCACGAAAGTAATCTAGATTAAAATACTTTTATTTTTATGTATATAATTTTGTTTATTTGTATGTACTCTAGATGAAAATATTTGGATGTTTATTTATAATAAATAATAAAACGATTTACGACGATTAATTGTTTTTGTTTAAATTCTATGATCGAAATGTTATTTCTAATTTAATTTGCAAATTATTTTAAATGGTTGTGAAATTTATAAGTCGTGTAAAAATTGTATAATCAGCTGATAACACATTTTTTTATTCTAATTATGATTAGATTTAAACTTACGGTTAATTATTAATAAATGACAGTTTGTTAAAAATATGTTAAAAGGGAAGTCAAATTATTGGAATGGAATGAAATGACGTTTCAAGAAGTTGTCCCATCAATTTGTACAGTCGAAGACGAAATAATAATAATCATAATCACTAAATTGTGATACGTTTGACTTATTAATAAATATAGATGTCTCAATGGCTATGTTCATTTTTCGTATCAAATGATAAGTTTTTTGCTCTTGATAGTACTTTTTCTAGTATTGCTTATTTTTATAAATGAATATAAGTTGAGACAGCTATAACATTAGTTTGTAAAATTTGTCCGCTATGGAAGACTTTGTAAATACGACGTTGATATTGTAAAGTTTTTGTATGATACGATTTGATATTTGTCTTCAGATGTCAAATGTTAAAAATCGATTAAGTTTTCTAAAACAAGATTAAATTAATGTAGTCTATCAAATATGAAGTTGGGGCTTTGATAAGATGTAATTTCACAATCGTTGAAGAATAGAAATCTAAAAATATATGGGTATAGTATATTATTACAATATCTATATGTTTAAAGTTATATATTAAGTGCAGTGCATCAACTATCTGGTATCCATAACACAAGCCTCATAGCTTACCATGGAACTAGATGGTGCTGTGTGTTAATGACGCAACATATTTATTTTATTTATTTATTATTATGATTCTATGGCATAGCAGTTTTTGTCATTACAATACAATTTTTAAAATATCTATTCTTCTCAAACGATTGTAGAAATTGTTTATTTAAGCCGCTTATTTCACGTTATGTTACCTATGATTTCATACATAAATCATCGAAAGTTGTTTCTCAACCGTAGGCAAATTTTAAAACATAATTTAAAGATATTTAATATCTTATACAATTATGTTAGTAGGTAATTGATTTGTTATAAATAATTATCATATTTATAGAGTTTAATTCATTATGTTTGTTAATAAATAATTGTAAATAGTTTGAACGAAGTCTTTCTAACTGTCGGAATGTCGGTTTTCAATAAAATATTGGGAAACGAAAATAAACGAAAAATATTCTAAAACGTTCATGTGATGTTTTATTTGAATCCTTTATTATTAACCTGTTTGCTAATATTATTACAATCTATACATATAATAAAATCCTACGTCAAATCTGTACATTCAATATTTTTTTGGAAAATCTTATTGAAATAGTCATTATTATCGATACAGAAGCCGAATCTATGGTTTTTAGAATTTTTGTTTGTCTGTCTGCGACCGCATCATGGAAAAACTACTGGAGGGATTTTGATGATATTTAGTATGTTGATAGCTGATTGTTTGGATCAACAAATAGAATACATGTTACTGCGGTATAACATCTCATGTCTGAGAAATCCATACTAAGCGTTCAAACGTAGCTAGCGACGAACCCGCGTCGGAGTGACTTGAGCGGCACCCGAGGGTGAGCTGCTAGTATCAATATAATAATAATAATTTGACCAATTAAACACATACACGGTAAAAATATTATACAAAAACAAACATACATATGTATATTATGATACAGATTAATATTAGTGTCTAATCTCAGTTTAAATTATTTTAGGCAGTTGTCGAAACAAAATATATGGTAGCCTCTGTTACCGTACCAGAAGACCTATAATATAATTTCTAAATATAACTCAATAATAGTACAATCTTCTTAATTCATACATAAGTAGAGACAACTTCAGGATAAAAGTAAGTAATACCTATTACCTAAAAATTAAGACTTCATCATTTCGAAGAGAAAATGACATAGGCTTTATCAGAATTAAGTGATATTGCGAATTTTTATTCCAATAAAAGTGCCTCAGTATCCATATTAATTGGTGAATCTTTTATAGGACGCTTTTTAAGAGTTCTATACCTTTAGCTCCAGAACCTTGAATGCCTACACTATGATCATTTGTTTGTTTGTATGTCCATGTATCCTGCTTTTGAAAGGTTTTATCTTTTGAGTCGCAATAGGTATTTAGTTGAAATTTTTACATAATTGCGCTCTATCTCAAGAACATCTGATTGTTTGAATTATAGGACACCTAGCAAAGTAGACAATTTTATAATCTACAGATTTTGTAGTGACTTCAAATCTTATTTTGGATGAAGGAAACGAGATATTTACTAAAAATCTATTTTTGGGTGATGGACACTGCACATTATATGACTTTTGAAGTAAAAATGCAATTAATTTTCAGCGAAATCGGCTAAAGAAAAAAAATACTTTTATTCTGAAGTAGGTACCTAGTATATAAGTTTTTCATAAACGTATCTATAACTCGAGCATGCAAGAAAGAACTAGTCTATACAATAATTTTTGGAAAATCTTATTGAAATAGTCATTATTATCGATACAGAGGCTCATTCTGAGAAATTTCTGTCTAAGACTGCATCACAAGAAAACCACTGGACAGATTTTGATGGAGTTTGATATGATGATAGATGGTTACCCGGGTCAACATATAGGATACTTTTTACTGCGGGAAAACATCTCATCTCTGAGAAATGTATACTACTTAAACGTTAAAACTAAGGACGAACCTGAGCAGAGCGAGAGTGAGTCGCTAGTTTAAAATATAACTCTAACATTAAGTAAAATACTAGTGAATCCAAGTAAAATTTATCTAAATCCAAAAACCTGTTCTAACGTTAATATCCGAGCCGCAAGAGCCCAAACTAAGCCGGGGATAACCGTTTTTTGTTCCACACATCTTCTAAACCAGAGTAATCCCCCAGTAAGGTATTCCGTGAGATTTTTTCAATATGGCGCAGGTAATGCATGCGGTTTTTCGGTTTTTTAGCTTCTGAGACTGTAATGGATGGATTCAGACTTTCACAACGGGTATCTTGATGTATTGCGGATTTTTGAGTTATTATGTTTGATATTTCTTTTGGTGAGTTTAAATGGAATTTTTTTATCAATATACTCGTATACGAAGTGAATATATTCGAGAAATAGTGCTGTACAATATTCCATAGATGAAATGTATTATATTTTGTATTGCAGAAATGGACAGGAAAGGTGAAACGGAACTATATTTTACTAATTAAAATAATATTTCAGTAAAGTTATTTATATTGACTTTAATGTTAAAAATGTGAGTTTGTTTTTTTACTTACTAATTTCTGGAACCAAATTTATTTTGGTAGAATTTAAGCTTTCAGCCTTTTATATTAGGAAGAGAAATGGTTCCTGCGGAATATGACGTACAAACTAAAGGGGCTTTGGGTGCATTGTGTCGTCAACACGTAGACGAAGTACATTAAAAACATAAAAAAACATTTACTTAGCATATCGCAGCATCGAAAAAAATTAATGTTAATACGTTGGTACCTTTTTTTGAAATCACTCAAAAGAATTTCATCAGAACATACCATTCTCGCATGAAATACTTGCGAAAAAAACGTGCTGTGTACTATTTTATCTGACCATAAAAATACAACATAATATTTTTACACAGCACTAGCGACAAACTCCTATAAGAAAAAAACTAGCAAAATTATCTGGTCATATTTTCAAGGATTTTATTCATTAACATAAATTAAACAGAGATGGCCAGTTACAAACAATTCGTACTTTCTACTTAGACCGTTCAAAGTTGTGGAGTAAGTTTGCAGCATTTGGCTTAAAGCATTTCTGAAAATGAACCGAAAGTTGGCTAACGATTTCTCTTAGGCCGAATTGTCTGTAAGCAATTACTTAATTATTAGTAGTGGAGATACTGTAAATATTGGTTTGAGTTGTTATCAGATTGCTTTATAATGGTTATACTTCGAAGCAAATGATATTATTATATATTAGCCTAGTATATGATTACTGGCATTCGAATTGTTCCGTATTCTGCCTTTTTCAACATCCCACTGCTGGACATTTGCCTCCCTTCAGTACGAGAGGAATCAGGCGACTCCACATGCCTTTAGAAAACTTGCTAGGTTCTCAGATATACATATAATAAAGTTCTATCAACACACATTTCATCTACTAAACATCATGAAAATCCGCCCTGCCATTACAGTGTAAAAGAGTAACACACGTACACACAGATTTAAACATTCGTATTTATAATTTATTTGTGATTTTATCCACCTTTGATAGCAAAGGTATCTGATTTTTAAGACAATAAATACAATGTATTGGTGGAAAACAAATTCTATAAGTAGGTATACATTTATTTCTTTTTATAGATATAGCTATTGTTAAGCTTAAAACGGTTTGAAAGATTTCACTTGAATATTTATTTGGTAGATTTATCAGATCAAATGTGTACCATATTTCATTCGGGATACAAATATATTTCAAAACTAGTAATTCACCCTCGCTCCGTTCGGGCTTGTCCTTAGTTACGTCTTAGCCTTTAGAATAGATTTTTAAAAGAGTATATATTTTCCCGCAGCTAACATACCAAATTTCATTAAAATCTATCCAGTGGTTTTCTCGTGATGCGTTCCCAGACAGACAGACAGACAGAAATTATTCTAAAAACTATAGATTCGGCCTCTGCATCGATAATAATGACTATTTCAATAAGATTTTCCAAAACATATTTAATGTAAAGATTCGACTCAGAATTTTATTATATGTATAGAAAGACAACGTACTCATGTGACGTAAGTATATTACCAGTTATTAAAAAAAATGTAATAAAAAATACAAATGTTTTTTTTAATCTTTCATTGTAAAAAAAAAATTTAAGACCAAAATGTTATATGAAAAAGCTAATTTCGTAACATTTAAAAAATATTTTCACATATGAAGAAAGCTATGCTTAGTACAGTATCCTTCTATTAACACAATGCCCACGCCACGGTGGTTCAGGAGCCAAAATTTACGAGCGTACGCCGACACCTTTTAGCTTCCCTCTCATTAACAACTTTGCTTTATATACCTTCGGCAGTGCCAAAATAGCAACATTTCTGATATTTATACGAACTTTATTCATGCTTTAAAATTTTGACCTTTTTTATTTACAAGACTAGCGACTCACCCTCGCTCCGTTCGTGTTCATCCCTAGTTACGTTTAGTATAGATTTCTCAGAGATGAGATATTTTTCCGCAGTAAAAATTATCCTATAGGCAAAAAAGGGCTGAATACAATGTTGATCCGGATAATCAGCTATCATCATACCTTTCATCAAAATCTGTCTAGTGGTTTTCTCGTAATGCTGTCACAGACAGACAAAAATTCGAAAAATTATAGATTCAGACTCTATATCGATAATAATGACATTTTAATAAGATTTTCCAAAAATATTATTAAATATTTTCATATATGAGAATAGTCTGTACATTAGTATAGATTCGACTCAGTAAGAATTTTATTATATCTTTAGATGTGCTGATTATCACTATTTTCATTAACTTAATACGTAAAAGCTTGTGTGGCTAAAATATAGTAGTCTATACTCGTATTATTAAATTATAATCAGCTTTTTATTCGAATTTAGAAGAAATGTGTTCAATAATAGGTCATAAGGAGGAATAAATAACAAACAGACAAAATTTACTATTTTTTAATTATATAGAATTAAATACTATACAACAATGATGAAACCTTTAAATTAATTCATAAAGATTTTAATAAAAAATTACCGAATTAATTTCACCATTTTAAAAATAATTTAATAATAGAGCCTGTGTATAATACAAAGATGGTTTATCGGTAAAAATCATTTAAATTTAAGTTTTTCTGAGCTTAAGTCTCAATTAATTAACTTTTAATTATTCGTTAAAGCAAACTAAGTGCTAAATAATTAGGTGAGTTTTAATCTCTAAACATCACAGTGAAGTATATATTGAAGATGAAAAAAATCAACAGAAATCTCGTTTAAATATAATTTTAATCGTTGAAGCTTCCATATTAATATATTGAAATACAAAATAATATTGGAAAATAAAAAATAATATTTCTTTATACTTTTTTTTAATTATTTGTATACCTACTTTATATATATATTATATATATATATATATATATATACCTACTTTATATATACTATACTTTCAGTATCTAATACATAATGTATAGTGGGAGTATTCGTTAGACAAACTTGATAGCCGCCTTGGGCAGCCTGTATAAATAAAGTACATAGTTCAAAGTATCAAAAGCAAGGCTTAACGGGAGTGTCCCCATACAATGGGGGCGAGGGAGATGAGGATGCCCGAAGAGAGTGCTCCAAACAATTTGCATTTATTTACTGCTTTTCACAGGTAAAGTATGTGCAAAACAAAGAACGTGAAGACAAGCATCGCTTATACAACTTGTTTCCTGTATTATAATTCTTTTGTTAACTATGTATGTATATAAAATATAAGCGCTATATTTTTGACTGCCTCTAAAAAGCTATATATTCGGGTGGCTATTTTGTATAGGGCAACTCTTGTTAATTATTTAATTATCATTAACAAAAAGTTTATTGAATGTAATTATAAAAATATGTCTGTTTAGTTAAAAGTCATTATTAAAAGTTATTAACGAAAATAAGTTAGAAGCATAGATAATAACGATTTCGTAGTTCAAGTATTTTAATGTAAATTAACTGTAAATGTGCACTGAAAAACACAAAAACACTTTTTTTTAAGTAAAATGTGTATTTTATACCACAATAATTGATTGATTAATTTAAAATCAATAATTTTGTGTTAAAACTCTTTTGGAAAATAATCATTTGGACAAATAAGCACTGAGACAACGAATAGCTTCTAAACAAAAAAAAAAAAAGAAAATCGGTTGACAGAGGAGAAAAAGGCACTTATGGCAGAATTGTTTTGTCTTGGCCTATTGATATATAGATATTTATTTTGGTCATTAAGGTCTTGTTTCATTGTTCTTACTAAAAGGGCCCATTTATTTCATCATCAGAATGACACCTAAACGGAACTGCGGCTTAATGTTTACGTAACATCAGAATGTAACGCGTTATGGGCACGACGTGTGTTAGGATATCGTTCCATTGACTTTGTTTTCTGTAAGGACTATGTATTAGATACTATTTTTTTTGTTATTATATTATTAAATATTTTTTGAACTGTTATATTATACTTACTGGAATTAATTACATACATTTTATACTTACTGGATTTTTTATTGTACAGGTAATGGTTTAAATTGTAAACAGGTTTTACCGGGGTTCAAAGTGCAAATTTTATACTGAGAGTTGATATTTATGCAAAAACCCAAATATACATCAGATTGAGGTTATTCTACTCCATCTAGAGATTATTCTGTGGGACACATCTACATAGATGTGCCCCACGATGGGGCAGATGTTTAGAATTTGATTGCACTGTTAACAGTTTTTGAATTATCAATTATTTTATTAATTGTACTGTCTATAGACTTAATAATTAAAAAATGATGACCTCTCTCTTTCCTTCTCTCGTTGGTGTTCGTAAACGAAATACATTGCTAAGTTACAAAGAAGGACATATCACACTAAATATAGATTATTGTATTGTTTTTTTCTATAACGTCCAATATAAAATATTAGTTTGCTGAATTCATAACTTTTTTTAATCTCGTTTAAAGAGCTTTTTCGCTTAATTTATAATATTTGTTACTACATATATATACTATATGTTCTTTACTATTCTGGCGTCATAATAAAGAAGGCCGCAACTTCGTCAAAGTTGATTTCGAGATATGTGAAGTTCTGTCTTAGTATGATGTAGTTGCGATGAAAACGGTTACAGTATCTCCGGCTTCACAAGACTTATGCCCGATTTCACCAACATCACTTAAGCTACCACCTACGTATGGGATCCCTAGCTTAAAAGGTCCCCTAAACTAGCCCCTAAATTAAATTTCGCGTACCATCATCAGAGCCCGTATTTCTAGTACCTACTTATATTTCGGTGGCATTTTATTATTTTTTTTAATTTTTAGATGACCCGTAACTGTCGGTGAAACAGAAACTATCCCCTAACAGCCCCCTAACTATGCTTAGGGGATCCCTTAAACTTAGGTGACGTTGGTGAAATCGGCTGTTAGAGCTTTATGAGTAAGACTATCAAAAAGCATTTTTTGCTGATTCCAAATCTGCATTTTAATTATATTTTACCATATTATTAGTTAGGACCTTCTTTCATTATAAAGTTAAGCAAACTACATCCAACACCAAAATGCACGAAACAAGAATTGATTTTTTTTGTACCGAACCCGAAAATGAAAATATCATAAGAATACCATAAAAATTGTCAATCTTTTTCAATATACGACCAGATATTGTTTATTATTTTTCATATTTACAAAGTTAATTGAGCGATGTAAAACAATAAAGCAATGTTAAAATACGCAACCGCAATCTTGTAATATATTGTTATTGTAATGTACAGTTTTATTTCATGAATTAAATGATTCATTAAGACTATTTCATATTTATTATCCATTGTTTTTATTGCCTTTAATTTAATTTAATAATAATTATTGATAATTGTTTATAGCTTTCCATTTGTGGATAATAAATGTATATAATAAATGAAATGATGTTTGTTTGTAAACGTATTATTTGATAATAGCTGGACTGGAATAAAGTTTCAAGGGAAAATATAGGAAAAAAATCCTGGGAAAAATGGGAAATTCGAAAAAAAAATGAAAATGTTTTAAGATTATAAATTTATTGAAATTAGAACAGGAAAACGTATATCAGCTAATCTTTTATTCAAAATGTTCTATATTTTTCAAGAAGAGATATTTCTTAATTATAATAATAATTCCTTACTTTTGTATAATTGAGAAAATAATACTACGCAAAATACGTTCGGGTGACAAAGCAGATTTGCAGCCACTTACTGCAACAAATAGCGTTCAATGATTAATTACAGGCTGCTATTATAAATGAGGAAGTTTGTTTTAGTATGTATAGTATGTATGTTTGTAACTCTTTCATCTTGTAAAGGCTGGATAAATAAGGATAAAATTTAGTTTACATATAAATAAATAATAAATATGTTGGGACATTAACACATAGCACCATCTAGTTCCATGGTAAGTTACGAGGCTTGTGTTATGGATACCAGATAGAAAATATATGCCCATGCTTGGAGTACAAATGCTCATCACACAAATGATTCCCCCCAGCGGACCTCGAACCCGCGATCGCTGGCACAGCAATGGATATACATATAAAGTCACAAGTGCTATTAAAAATTGTAATTTAATTTATATAAACGATGGCACAGGCTATTGATTTAATTATTTTGTATTACTATTTATCTGGAGTAACATATACACATTATGTATGTAGGTTTTACACAAAGGCAACTACTAGACGGTATCTACGCTCTCGAGCGAAATGAACGTAAGTCGCTACAAGCCTCACAAGCTTAATATGGAATATATATTGTGAAATACATATTATAACATTAATAACTATTGATATGGCAGTGGGAGCCCAGTGGTAACGCGCTCGCTTGGGAACCCGAGTAAAGCGCGTTCAAATACTAAGTCTCGCACCTCTGATATTTTCATGTGCGAATCATTTCTAACATGATTGCCACTTGTGTTACGGTGAAGGAAAACATCGTGAGGAAATATGCGTATTTGAGAGAATCTAACAGTTCTCGAAAGATATGTGAAACCCCAATCCGCACTTGGTCAGCTAAGTAGACTATAGCCCCCTTGTATTGTAGGACCTGTTCTCAGCATTAGGACGTTAAAAAGGGCTGAATTCATACATACATAACATATATGTATTTACCATAAGTATTGCTTTCAAAGTCAATAACGGGATAAACTGTATTAGCAGTGATTAAAACAGCGTCCCGTGGCGCGTGATAACGACTAATGATCATTACCAGGCTTTGTATGTTTCAGATTATTGTTCGCTTTCTATTGTGGCTTGAATATGTTAAATTGCCATAAGCCAAGATAATGATAATTTTATACGCAAAATGTTAATATTATTTTGATTTTTACACGTTTAATTTTTTCTTAATTATTATTGTTGTAATTTTAAATTTAGGGAAGAAAGAGCTACATTTCCATACATTTTTGGGTTCGACTTTCAGCAATATAAAAGTAGTGTCAATTACAGTTTTCTTAGGGTTAGATGGATAAACGTGGAGTTTTGTGGGTAGATATTATCGGTAATGACCTTTGAGACGTCTTATGAGATGATGACTGCTATAAAGCATTCATAACGTTGGTACCCAAAAATCAAAATAAATCCGCTAAAAAATCCTAAGAAATCAAAAATTGTCATTGGAAACAACATTTTTGTACAATAAATAAATGACAACCTAATAAAATAAACGATGAAACTCAATAATTCCAATGCTTATTCATTTTTTTTACATAATGTGTAACTTGATATTAAAAAAAAGTATTATTCTAACTACTACTTAATGAAAAATGTTGAAGTAATTTAAATTATAAAACTGTATCACTTTTTTCTCTTTCTGACGCCATTTTGTTAAAATCGAGGACAGGAATTTTAATATCAATATTGAAACGTACTACTTCTTTTACTAGACTTTAGTGTTGAAGTTATATTTCTTTTGGCACGTTTGGAAAAAAATTAAGAGTAATATTTCTACGATGCGCGCGCGCATCGACAGCCAAAAAGCGACATGATGAAATTAGCAAATAATATCTCTCCGGTACCCGTGAAAATTCAAAGTATTTTCTCAAATATTCATAAATCTATTATAACACGTGTTTTATATCAGTTGGCTACTTGCTATATATAACTTGAAAACCAACATTTTGTATTATTAAGCTTCTAATAAAAAAAAACTCCCTTTTTGAATGGCAGTTAAATCCCAATACTTAAATATTAACAAACCATACAAAGTCGGGGGAAATAGTTACATATGACGATATTTTAACAAAGGTTTATGTTCCAACGCACACTCAAGTTAATTCAGATCCCCTTCCCACACGCTACAGAAATGATACAAGCAATTATTCGAGCTATATATCTCCGAAGTGAACAATGCGCAGAACTGATAAAATGAACGAAAATACCTGGCGAACGAGCTTGGTGTAAAAGGTAAGGAACTGTTTCCATTGTTCATATGTAGATGTTTTTAACTGAAGGAATATTTTATTAGGTAATTTTTAAAAAGTTTCAGTGGATTTAATGTTTTTCTGCTAATTCATAGCATTTTATAGTAAAGTGGACTCTTATTAAATTTTCCACATCTTATTGGGTCATGGTGATTTTTGATACTTTTGACAGCGTAATTATAATAAATATGTTCTTAGCAATTCTTTAATTTAAAATAAGCTTAATATTATAAAAACAACGATATTAGTTGTATTTTGCTTTTAAATTACGAACCATTAATTTTAGCCATGTATCTTTTAACTTAGTACTAAAATCTAAAATTATAACTAAAATGTCACATAAATCTACACTTAATATTATAAATGTGAAAGTTTTTGAGGACGGATGAATGGATGTTTGTTACTCTTTCACGCCAGAACGGCTGAACGGATCTGGATGAAAGGCACAGAGATAGATTATAGTTTGGGATTGCACATAGGTTACCTTTATCCCACAAAAATGTTCGGTTCCTGTGGGATAGATTTGTTTGTCTATTCCATAATAATATCAATTACAAGCGTTTCCTTATAAAGTATTGAGACACGTAATAAAATCACCCTTACTATCCCACTTATGTTATAATTCCTTCTATTCTAGATCTAGCCTAGTACTAGATTCCAGAAAAACTAACAGCGTTTACATAAAACAATATGTTTACATACTTATAAAAATGTCTAATTAAATCATATTTACATCACTAAACAAGCTAGTATAATGGAAACAATCACCAACTTTACGCAGTATCGGGAGGCTCACCCAATTTGCATTTATTACCCACACGTGCTTTTGTGCGGACCGGCTATTTAGGAAAACCTGTATCGTTCGGTGTTCTAGATAATTGGCTAGCGATACGAAAAGAACTTGGCAAAACATGTGTGCCTAATAGTAATGAAAATGTATGCATAATGAAAGCACACTTATTTTGTAAGACCTGCATCGGAGCTTTTATAGCTCTAGCTTTCTATACTTACTTTATTTTCTGAGATGGTATTTCTAATATAGCCACAATACTTTCTCCTAATTTGTACTACTACTAGAGTTATATAACAAAATGTTTGTTTAGAAATAGAAATATAAATAGAATATTTGATAAAGTATACAGTGTTTCAACAGACATGTGTCGAAGGTTAAAATAAACACATTACTTAATCTACTATTCAAAATTTGTTTACATAAAAGCACGTTCAGTTCAGAAATATTCGCATTTACGAATGGACCATAACAAAGAGGGAGCGTTACTCACCGTGGCTTTTATTAAACGTCTGATGTAGTTTGTCACTCGCACAATAAAGGATAGCGGTCTGTGCAGGTATGGGCGGCTGTGTGGTATGTAACTGTTTACATAGAAATTATTATTAAATATCCATATATAAATAAAGATATAGTATTAACAATGATTTTAAATAAAAGCTGTCGCGATAAAGAAGACTAACTACACTTGAACTAACTAGACTAACTAGACTAGAAGACTGCTAGACAATCGTAGGTAAGTTGGGACTAGTAGAATACCAAATTTCGTTTGTCTTCGTTGAAACTCGATTTCTATGTAAATCAATATATCGAAGGACGGTAACTTTTGATTTTTAAAAAGATATTTTAATATCGATTAGGTAGTTCTAGAGACTATCATCTATAGACAAATTAACATACATAGAAGATATATATTTATCATTATCAAAATTTTATTGATAAAATTTGATCGATCTTGTTAACATAGAACAACCTATGATTTATAACGTGAGTACAAGTGCAAATATTATATAAAAAAGTAGCATTACAAATGTATATAAACTATCCATTTACTACAAAAATAGTTTAATTCTTAACAGTTACATACCATATTTAAAAGGTCAGAGAGATAAAACGCTTTTCAGCTGGTCCACGTCTTTGAAGTTTATAGTAAGAGGATATTATTATATTATGGTTCGTTCCTGTTTCTAAACATAATATAAGTTACATATTTATACTTTTCACATTTCTTTTGATAGATACAATAAAATTATCAAGGCGACATATTTCTTTAAAAAAATACTTATGAGGTAATAATCTCGAAAATTGTAAAAAGAAACATATATCACAGTTAATATTTTTTTTGTCTATCCGTCTATATGTGTGGACATCACTCGAAAACGGCAGAACCGAATTTAATTGTGCTGTTAGTGTAAACATAACCCTCCAAAGCAGAGTTTCTTTTCAATAAGCCTAGTAGGACCAAATCTTCAAATAACTTTATTGCATATCTTTATATTCATTATGGGATAATTTAGGGCCTTTTGCACTAAAAAATATACATATATTTAGACAGAGCGAACGAGAAGAGCTAGTATTTTAATTAAACGTTATTTTTGGCATGCTGTTGAAAATCTCATTCCTGTAGATGACGAATATTCTCTAAGCAATATGAATGTTTCATCAGTAATATGTAGTGGGTCGGCTTTTTATACTATACTCATACTACTATAGCTACATATTCTACTCAGTAAAAGCCGTAAAACAGATACCAGGGCCTTACTTCATTTTCTCTGCTCAAAATGAATACGTTAGTTATTACGAATGTAATACTAAATAGAAAATTTCTAAACCTTACTCAATACGCATTCTTTAATTTGATATTGTACAGTGTCTGCATTGTAATGCGAAATAACATAACAATGAGGTTTGTTTGTTTACAATGAACATAAAAAAAGAAATTCGTGAATAAGTACAATTAAATTAACAAACAATTAGTAAATGAATCATGTAGAGGCTTCATTTTCATTTTTCACATTTTTTTTTCTAATATTGTATCACTTCTTCGTAAATAGAGGCAGATAGGCAAATAAAGCAATAATATTAAGTATATGAAATGAAAACTGATAAAATGTAGCCTGTCATTCTGATGTATGAGCTATATTATTATAAAATTTTATTAAAATCCATTCAGTAATTTTAGCATAAAAGATTAACAAACATCCACACATCCAGACAAACTTTCGCATTTATAATATTAGTATCATTTCAAATATGCGCGTAAATCTAGTAGTTGTATCATGTATTTTACAGTAATAATAATGATGTTGGTTTTTATGAGCTGCTATTAAAAGAATATTAAAAAATAAATAAGATAGTAAATGAAGATTTATTAATAGGCAATTTTTGATTAAGAAAATCCCCTTATTTAACTGTGATTAAATTAAATCGAGATTAAAGTGTATAATAATGTAATTGTAAATGACAAGATATGTACTTTATACGAGATACTTTATATGTTCCTAGCTTGATTCCCCATACAAACTTTCATCCCCATTTTTACCCCCTCAAGGGATGATTTTCGGAATAAAAAATATCCTATGTCCTTCTCAGGGTCTCAAACTATCTTTTTACCAAAAATCATCTAAATCGATCCAGTAGTGTTTGACTTTATTCGTTACAAACATACAAAAATACAAACCAAGAAGAGGAACATTATAATATTAGTGTAGATACATATAAATAAGATTGAAGTGTGTGTCTGTCTATGATTTCAAAATAACAATGTTTTCTCAAATACCTAGTTATTTATACGAGATTAGTTTGACACCAGTACCTTAACAATCCTTTTCAAAGTTTATATTTGTCTGTCTGTCTTTCTATTTCTTCGGTGTAATTCAAAATTCGAATTTACGTTTCCAAACTGCCAGGGACGCGCCCAAGCGAGGTGAGGGTAATTCGCTAGTTTTAATTAAATTTGTAGAAGACGCCTCGTAATTCCTGCATTAGACGTGCTCTACGGAATTATGTTTGGCTTATACTGCATAATATGTGTTGTAGCTAAACATCTTGTAATGGAATGAAAATAACTCGCTTAAAATAAATAATAACTGTATTTAGACACTTTATCAGATAAAATGCTTTTCTTTTCAGATCAGATAGTCCCCTTTCTTATTACTGAAAGTCGATCTCAAATATATTATTATTGAAATATGGACTACTATTATAAACTAGCAGTACCCGCGGCTTCACCCGATTTTAAACTTCCAATCGCTACCAAACTTCACAGGATCGCTCACTGGGTTAATCTGAAGATTGCCTAAAAACTTCATCAAAATCGCTCCAGTCGTTTAAGATTTCATACACATCGATTTTTATATAAATAGATGTGAAAGCAATTGCCTATGTTTGTTACCTTTTAATTCTGTAACAGTATAACAACTGGACCGACCTTCTAATAAAACATAAGATACTTTATATCAAATCGGAGTTTTTTACAAAAAATAACAGTAGAATTAGTACTGTTGTGTTAGTAGGATTTTTTTTTAAATTTTAAGCTATAGTTTCTACCCTTTAGCCTTGAACTGAATTGCATTCATAATATTTAATTATAATTATATTATGCAAGTTGCATCCGAATTAGATGTCAAATACCAAAATTCTAAAGCTTTTTATACTGTTACATACTAATGACTGCCGCGCTCAAGCTATAGTGAACTTACAAGGTTACTTTACGTGAAATTACAATATTTTTGTCAGAACATCTAAATACATACATGAAAAGATTGTAACGAGGTCAATTTTTACTATTACACATTATTGCTTGAAAGATGGTTGTGCAAATTTATAATTTTTGAAATCTTTGTCTCTGATTTATTTCGCATTACTTAAGAATACCCATTCTTTAGGGTAGATTATATTTTTGCGATATCTTTTCATCATTGTATTGAAAGCAGGCCACCTTTTATTTCCCGCCATTTAACATTACTAGCAGACTTATTAAAGTATCCAATAGCAGAAGTATATAATAAACTAGCATTGCCCGCGGCTCCGCCCGCGTTTTTGTATTTTTCTCAGAAATGAGATATTTTCCCGCGGTAAAAAGTATTCTATACGTTGACCCGGAAAACCAGCTATCATCATACCAAATTTCATGAAAATCCCTCCAGTGGTTTTTCTGTGATGCGGTAACAGACAAACAGACAAACAAAAATTCTAAAAACTACAGATTCGGACTCTGTATCGATAATAATGTCTATTTCAATAAGATTGTCCAAAAAATATTCAATGTACAGATTCGACTCAGTTACAATTTTATTATATATATATATATATATATATATATATATATATATATATATATATATATATATATATATATATATATATATATATATATATATATATATATATATAAATAGTGGTTTATTTGTCCTCATACTACATAATTCCCGACTATACTGCAAGAGTCTGATTTAAAATAAAAGGCAACAATGCAAGACTTCTTTGACTTGCTTGAGTAGATATTTAAAAATCATTTCAATATATGCATATTTCTAAACTTAAACCCTTACTTCTGAATGTATCCAGTTATTTTACGTTTTAATTATAAGGAAAACATATAATGGGATGGTACTTATAAAATAGTAATATATTATATACAAAAATACATATTTAAGCTAAGTTTTAACTGATAATATCCATACCAATATTATAAATGTGAAAGTGTGTCTGTTTGTTTGCTTGTCTTTCTTTCACGTCGAAACAGAGAGACGGATAAGCATGTGTAGAGATAGTTGAGGGCCTGGAGAGTGTCATAGACTACTTTTTACTGTGGGAGATTATCTCATCCCCACCGAAAAACACGTTATAATACAACACAAAAAATATTTATGATCAGAATTACTTGAAACTTGGTATTAATTCTCTACAATACAATTAAATAAATATGTGTTTTAGAATTTTTTGAAATTTATCCCATAAGGGGGTAATATAAAGGATGAAAATTAGTATGAAACCTACCTTTTTGGAGTTTTTATGTAGTTTTAGCGCGAGCAAAGCCGCGGGTTCTGCTAGTAATTTTATAAATTTCACCACGAAATAGAGCCGAATGCACCTTATATAAATATTTGCTATATAAAGCCAAAAAAAACACAAATTTCTATTAAAACTGTTAATTTTAACATATACTCGTTTTAGAAAACCTCTTCATACAACCGTGCAAAGTTAAGCATGGGTAATAATTTTTGTGCTATATCGCGGTTGCATAAATTTTCGCTGCCGACGCAATGCATGGAACGATCGTTTAATTTCTTAGCTTTAAACTTTTATCGCGATGGGGAATCCCTTATTATAAATATAAACGTTTTTTTTTATGTTTTAACCATATATTTTATTTATTACACATAAAAAAATATCACAGTTATGAAGAACATTAAAAAATATGATTATGTAAAAATAAAACCAAATGCCTCATTGGTTTACTGGCTAGCTTGTTCGGTTGTAGTGGGTTCGAGATATGGGTCGGGCCAAGTATACTTAGTGGCTTTTTCTGTCGAGATATTCTCATTCACTATAATATCTCCTGTGGTGTTGCATGTTGGCTAGTCTTAGTGGGATTGGCCGATGTGTCTGACATCAGTTAAGAAAACATTATAATACAACTAATCGTCATCGCGTCATTTACGTCCGCTCTTTATAACCGACTTCCAAAAAGGAGGACTTCTCAATTTGTCGGAATCTTTTTTTAGCGTACAATATTTTAAGATATGAATATCTAACAGGTAAATATGTATTTTACGTATCGAAATATATTAGATTAGGTATATCTGATAGAAAATATCTGATTAGGTATCTATTCTAAATAAAAACCTCCGTTTAGTTATTTTTTACATTTTAGTCGTTTTTTTAGTTTTTATTGCACTTCTCCAATCCACAGAAACCGTCGATCATGTGCTGTTAGCACCTTCTATCATTTTTGAATCCACAAACTACGAATATCTGTAAAAAGTTACTTTAATTTCTATATTAATTCTAAATTTAAATTGATTTTCAATCGCAAGATCGCATATGCTCTATGATTATAAAAAAGATAATGTGATCCAAAAATGTATTAAAAAAATATGTAGAAACGTACTAACAGTAATAAGGGATTATGTTTTTTTATCGCATAATTCGCTTTTACACCGTTATAGTGAATATTTGACATTAACTTAGAAAAACGTCTGAGCGAAACATGAGTGTGATACCAATACATACTAAAATTATAAATATAAAAATTACTCTGTTTGTTACCATTTCACGCTTAAACCGCTAAGCAGATTTCGATAAAATTTGGCAAGGGACATAGATCATATTCTAAGGATGGACGTAGGCTTCCTTAGATCCTCAGTTACCACGCGAGCGTAGCCGCGGGCAAAATTAGCTATATATAAATTTACATAGGTTGAATGAAGCCTGAGTCTCAAGAAGTACTTTACACATAACATACAATATAAAATAAACTTATATACATAAACATATAACTTTCACATTTATAGTATATTACAATAGTAATACGATTCTTTTACAGTGCAAAATCCCTATAAAGCAAATAAAACTAAGTCAGACGGACTTACATCCTCGAGTCATGGTATCACAAAGCTAAACGGGGGTAGTAATTCTCACGTTCACTCATGGTTTACTCGCGGTTGCATAAATTTCCCCCGTCGACGCAACTTGGAACGAGCTTTTAATGTCTGAGGGCAGCTGTTTATCAGATAGGGCACCACCTTTGCATTTACTTAAGGGCCCTAAAATGTTGTAATTAACATGTAAATAATATTTACAATTTATGTTGTATTCATAAAATATAGACACAACATAAACGACATATAAGTAATATATATAGTACGGATCCTTTATTTTTACTAATCCATTATATTCATACTATAAATACTATATACATATTATTTTTCGTAAACTTTTCCGATGTTTTAATAGTTATTCTGCTATTCCAGGTGAAGACAAATCCAACAAAACTAATATCATAAAAATCGGTCCAGCATTTCTCGAGTTATAAGTGTTGTAACAAACTCGACTTTATTTTATATATAAATATAATCTATACACTATTTACATGTAAAAATCGATGTGTATATATGTATATGTTCTCTATGGTCTACAAAACAGCTGGAGAGATTTTCATCAAATTTTCAGGCATACTTCAAATTAGCCCAGCGGGAGAACCTGTGAATTTTGGCTGCGATCGGAAGCTGGAACGCGGGGAAAGCGACGGGTACTGCTAGTAATATTATAAACCTGAATGTGACCTTTTCTCACTTAAACCGCTTAACACATTTCGATAAAGTTTAGCAAGGACATAGATTGTATCCTGGGAACGGACATAGGCTACTTGTTTTCCGAGCAAAGCGGCAGGCAAAAACTAGTACACCATAAATCCTGCTAATAAAGGAGCTATCATATTAATTAATGAAGCACTTTTGAGAATGCTGGTTTGTAGTTGAAAATTATATATTTTTTCTCTTTTTTGCGTGTTGTTTTAAATATGCCAGTAAAATTGGGCCAGTAATATGTAATGTAACATTCAGTTATTTTATGTGCCAGTTTGTAGATTTTGACAATAGATTTTTGATACATCTAGTGGACAGTCGGTGATTCGGATTATATAAATTAGGAATATAAAAAATATAAATGTAAAATGAGTATTCAGAAAAAGCGACAAATATAATTGTTAATTGCCAAATATTTGTTTTCCTGGAAAATCCTTCTGAGCTGTTTTAGTAAAATACTTACATATACATATATTATTTACACGTATTGGTATCTTAACATCAGATTTTAATGTAATTATACTAATATTCCGGATATTTTATTCCGAACTAGCCACTCGAGCGAGAGTCGCTTCGCTCTCGTTCGTCCCTACGTACGTTTTAACGGTTTACTGAACTTTTCGAATTTCCAGCTGTTTTTTTTTATGTTTTGCCTAATTTTTTATACTTAAACTACTTTTGATTCACCCCCATCAATACCAAAAAAAGAATTATTCAAATCGGTCCAGCCGTTTTTGAGTTTTGGCTAGCGAACTTTTGTTTAGACTAACGAACAGAAATTAATTTTCTGTTTATATAGATTTAGTAATATTTCAGTTTAATAACACTTAGCATTTCATAAAACGTTTAATGAATAACAATTATTAAAATTATAAACACGAAATCTTACGTTAGCTTGCCAACAACAACAAACTCGACACTCCAAAATTACTAACTTTCAATGGGCTTTCAGGGAATAACATTGAACATGATCAAATAGTTCTCGAAATCAGGAGCCTCTACAATCTTCGGTAATGAGGGCGGTAAACAAATACCTTTTCGAACTAACGAACACAGCTTATCATCCATTGGAAATACGGAGCTATAGCTATATAGAAGACTTCCGTTACCCGCGGCTCCGCCCGCGTTCAGATAACTAAAAACCAAATTCTTAGGTTTTACATATTAGTATACTCTTACAGTGCAGTTTTTCTATTTTTTCTCAGAAATGAGACATTTTCCCGCGGTAAAAAGTATCCTATATGTTGACCTGGATAACCAGCTATCATCATACCAAATTGCATCAAAATCTGTCTAGTGGTTTTCTCGTGATGCGGTAACAGACAGACAGACAGACAGACAAAAATTCTAAAACGTATAGATTCGGAGTCTGTATCGATAATAATGTCTGTTTCAATTAGATTTTCCAAAAAATATTTAATGTACAGATTCGACTTAGTTGCAATTTTATTATATGTATAGATAGGAATACAGTAAATTGAATTAAATGTATGTAGTGCTAAACGAATATGGGTATTTTTAACCATTTGAGTACCTATAATTATAGGATTTAACTAGCTATGACTTTCGCTTCGTTCGGTTGCGTCCAGGTACGTTTTAAGTTATTTCGACGGAACCCTAATTCTTTTTCTAATATAAAAATGGCATCATAAGTTAGTCCTTATAACAGGTACGTTTCAGATATCTGTCAGTGAAAATCCCGTCAAAATTAGTTTAGCTGTTTCGGAGATTAGCCGAAACAAGTAGACAAATAGACTGACTGACAGACAGACAGACAGACAGATAGATAGATAGATAGATAGATAGACAAAAATATATTTTTTTTTTTCATTACAAACAGACAATTTTTATTTATTACTACATACTATCGACTTAGGTACCATCGCTTCGCTTGGGTGCGTCCCATGTTTTTCAATTTTGCACCAATTAGTTGACCTACCTATTCTTTGTTCCTTGCTTCTATATAGCTAGTTATAGTATCATTAATTTTATGGAATGTCAGCTCTTTCTATATAAAATATATTTCTACATCTAATTAACACCTTTGATCAAAACTAAATGAAGACATGAATATTTTAATCTAATTAATTAGATTGCTCTATTTTCAATTGTTTTGCATTAAAAGTGATTAAAAACTTGAAAGATATAATAAGGGTATCATATTTAAGCTATAAGTTAATTAAAAGTTGCTAAATTAAGTAATTTTTTTTAAATAATGTATAAAATGTACATAGTTCTTTTCAGGACTAATAGCATGAGTATAGGTCCGTGTGTTTTGTTCACAGTTGAGCTGTAGAAACAGCTGTTTTACATAACGTACGTATAATAAAAGTGCATAATTAGCTATATACGTTCGCTGTTATTTATATTACGTTTGAGGCAGTAGTAGGCCAGTGATAACGCGCTCGCTTGGGAAAGTGAGTGAAACGGGTTCAAATCCCGTGTCTCGCACCTCTGATATTTTCGTGTGAGAATTATTTCCAACATGATTACCACTTACTACCATAACGGTAAAAGAACCTGGCGTTTTCGAAAGACATGACGTGAAGTTCACTGACCCGCACTTGGCCAGCGTGGTGAGGTATGGCTTGATACTCCTCGTCATCTCCAACAAAAGATACACACAATATACAACATCATATAAAAACAAAAAGCAAATAAGACTCAGAACACGTGTGCTCTTTCACTTATAGGAGACCACAGCTTTCTAATGAGCAGACCTTATAATATATTAATGAATATATTTTAAGTTATAACTAAGTTTAATATAATCCAGAATAGAAATACAGGATTCGCGGTTCGTTTCCAAAAGATATCAAAGGCCACATTAAAATGTACAATTGCAGACAGAACAATACAACAGTCAAGGTTGCCTCCGTTGTATTCGAAGTAATATTATAAAACCTCGTAACCCTTAAGCCAAATTCAACTATACATCCCATTAATAAAACCTAATTTTGCGCCACAAGATTTAGTTAAAGGACTACAATTAATCATGTTTACAAGGCAAATAATTGTTCTTAATTATTTCTATTCCCAGATTTGTATAGATACGAAATTGGCCTTTACACAATAGATCTTTGGAAATACTCGTAACTATTGGTCTTTTGTCGCATTTCACTTTAACGTTATATAAAACATACTAGCGACTCACCCTCGCTCCGCTCGGGTTCGTCCCTAGTTACGTTTTAATGTTTTGTATAGATTTCTCAGAGATGAGATATTATCCCGCAGTAAAAAGTATCCTATATGTTGACCCGGATAACCAGCTATGACCATACGAAATTTCATCAAAATCTCTCCAGTAGGTTTTCTGTGATACAGTAACAGACAGACAGACTGAAATTCTAAAAACTTTAGATTCGGCCTCTGTATCGATAATAATGTCTATTTCAATAAGATTTTCCAAAAAATATTTCATGTACAGATTCGGCTCAGTTACAATTTTATTATATGTATAGATTAACGGCAATATAAACCAGCGAATTTTACAGTCCACCTTCTATTTAACGTCCCAGTAGGACCCAGTAGGAAGAAAATGTGACATATTAAATGGCAGGTATTATTTCTTGCAAGAGATATATTTATATAATTATTAGACTACTATTATCTATACTAATATTATAAAGAAGCAGAGATTGTTTGTTTGTCTGTTTGTTTGTTTGTTTGTTTGTTTGTTTGTTTGT
The DNA here is from genome assembly GCA_951806755.1 of Brenthis hecate. Lineage (NCBI taxonomy): Eukaryota > Metazoa > Arthropoda > Insecta > Lepidoptera > Nymphalidae > Brenthis > Brenthis hecate. The sequence continues at coordinate 12,064,410 of OX638254.1, forward strand.
TTGTTTGTTTGTTTGTTTGTTTGTTTGTTTGTTGTTTGTTTGTTTGTTTGTTTCTTTGTTTGTATGTCTGTATGTTTGTATGTTTGTATGTTTGTATGTTTGTATGTTTGTATGTTTGTATGTTTGTATGTTTGTATGTTTGTATGTTTGTATGTTTGTATGTTTGTATGTTTGTATGTTTGTATGTTTGTATGTTTGTATGTTTGTATGTTTGTTTGTTTGGTTGTTTGTTTGTTTGTTCGTTTGTTTGAACGCGCTAATCTCAGGAACTAGTAATTTGATTTGAATTTTTTTTTCGCATTAGATAGCCCCTCCTAAATAACAATAAATAGTGTATTTTACAGTGTTACTCCTTCATGTTATAACGGCTGGACGGATTAGGATGAAATTTAGTATATTTAGTACACTGATATCACCTTGAGTTATGACCTCGACCCGATCAAAGCGAGTGTATGTCGCTAATGTAACGTATAAAAACATTTTTTTTTAAAACCATTACTAATGCTTTAGAAAATATACGAAAATTAATTAGATATATTTAGCTATTTTTCTAATCTATATAATATGTAGTCTCAGAAAGTATTGAATTTAGATTTTTAATATTAATACATTATAATGGGGCTTGAATCATACTTAGGTAGGTATAGAATAATATAGCTAAATATAAGGTAACCCCTAAGTATTTCCATACTATAACTACGAAGTCCCCTCGCACTTAAGCACTTATTAAAAATATATCCATTAAGCAAAATAAGCATTAAACTTGAAAACATTAAAAAAACATGAATATTTTTTATGACTACACATTGACCTGATAATATATTTTCATATAAATTTTAAAATTAATCGTCATAAAAATTGCCGGTAATAATCACATTACGAGCGTTGCGTCCGTGGTACCATCGAAAATTTAATTATAAGCCCGCATCGTTTCGGATGATAGTGATTTTTATGGGTCATGTCGCATTACTGTCGAGATAGCCCAAATATTAATAATATTTCGGAGAAAATCAAAAACAAACCTATCCCACGGGAACCGTAAAATTTTCCGGGATAAAAAGTATATAAGATAAAAGTATATAAAGTAAAAGCTAACCTATGTGTTATTCAAGACTATAATCTATCTCTGTGTTTTATTCAGTACCGTTCAGCCGTTCTGGCGTAAAAGAGTAACAAGCATCCATACATGCTCACAAACTTTAATTAATGAATAATACGGAAATACGGATAATAATATGAAGCTGTTATTACAATATAGTATCTCTTAAATAAAACTATCTTTTCGGATTAATTTTAATTTTTTGTGCCTGACGTCTTGAATGCTTTACAGCAGTCATGGTCACGGGAGAGACTTGATTGCGGTAAAGCCTTCGAAACGTCGGGCACCAAAAATCAAAATGAATCCGCGAAAATATCAAAACAGATAGTTTTATTTATAACGTCAAATATTCGCGAAAATCTAAGAAAGTATATGCAGTTGAGACTTATATAATTTGGTCGCTTCGCTCGATTTCATCCCTAGGTTGATTCCCCATACAAACTTTCATTCCCGTTTCACCCTAACTATCCTATGTCCTTTCCAGAGTCTCAAACTATTTTCATGCCATATTTCATCTAAATATAGTATAGACGTTCATAGTTCTTGAGGCTATTCAATGTGCTCAGTGAAATTATAATATACCTAACATTGTTCCGTGATATTGTAACAAAGAAAGACGATTGACAAAACTCCAGGTGATTATAATTTCGTGGTTTTTACAAATTCCCTTCGACATATATACAATATATCGATAATCTATATATTATAGTATATAATATATGGGAAATATAAGATTAAAATATATGTATTAAACGCTTAATCTAATAATAGCAATAATCATTGATAAGTCCGACTTAACCAATTACGGTTACGATGACCAATCTCACTGCGACTAGACATTGATAGAGAGGATGATATTATAGCGTAGGCTTTTGTGAACAAACACAATTGCATGCTATTTCCTCAATCTTATAGTCCGGTGGGACAATAAGAGGATGATACAGATCATGCGTTGAAACGATTTGTCTCCAATGTACGATGTAGTACCGGAAAATTCTAAGCTTTGAGCTATATTCCTAAAGAGAAAATCTTAATTAAAATCATATCTGGAACTCAAATCTATGATAACTATATTTAAGATATTAAGAGAGATCGGAGTGTATATTATAATTTAACATAAACCTAATTAAACGGCCACTTAAATTTTAATTTTTAAAATAGCGACTCACCGTAGCTCCGCTCGGCTATGCCGCTACTTATGTTTTAACGTTTAGTATAGATTTCTCAGAGATGAGATATTTTTCCACAGTAAAAAGTATCCTATATGTTGACCCGAATAACCAGCTACCATCATACCAAATTTCATTAAAATCTGTCCAGTGGTTTTCTCGTGATGCGGTCATAGACAGATAGACATAGATTCGGCCTCTGTATGGATAATAATGACTACTTCAAGAAGATTTTTCTAAAAAATATTTAATGTGTAGATGCGACTCACTTAGAATTTTATTATATGTATAGATTTATAGATTTTTAGGCAGAAATTACAAAGACTTAATCTTAAAAGTTCTAGCTCTTAGGGACACGAAAAACTAACTCAAAAACGACATCATACCAACATATCAAAAGCAACAAGAATGTACAACCACTGAACTTGTCACGGCAGCTTATTATGGACTGTTAAGTACGTGATAACACAAAAGGTATGTGTGACATTTAGTTAAAATATTTTTTTAATTAAAAACGTAACCTATTTAATTGCATCGTATTTCACCTTTCACCCCCGAGCGGATAGCCTTATTATGAACCACAAACAACAATCTTATCTCTCATTAATGCTACCACACATGCGGAGACCGCTCTGTAAAAAAAATCATTATCCAACACAAAGGCATGTTCAGACGTGCCCCGCTTTGAAAGAAGCCTTTTCAGACAGCTTTTTGCTGCGTTTTTTAAAGGAAGGCTTTAAAATGCCCAACTTTTTCTTAATTTTTGTTGGGCTCTTTTTTTTTATTTTAATTACGTTCTGTTATAGTTATTTTCTAGATATATGTAATTATGTAACTGTTTACAAGAAAGCTACTGATAGAGCAAATTAACATAACATGTTATTATATATTTAAGGAGATTGATACCCTTAGAGATAGGTACTTTTAAAAGCTTACGAAATATATACGTATTAAGATACCACAATACATGAGTCAAAATTTCCCAAGCGAGCATCGAACCGGTTTCTATCTAAAACGACATTCTTAATTATTAAATCTATACATATAATAAAAGTGTAACTGATCGTTGTCTATACATGGAAGATATTTGAGAAAAACTGTTATTGGGGGTTTTTATTAACGCACAGAAACAAAAACAATGATTTTTAGAAAATTTGTCTGTTTGTTTGTGCGTTTAAGCACGCTAACGGCTTAACCGATTTGGGTGCGGTTTTCACTCATGTATTGTGTTAAGCTTCACTCAACATTTAATATTTGTTTTATTTCAGTCGGTTCATAAATAAAAAGTTATGTTAATTTAATGAATCACTTAGGAAGGAACCCGAGCGAAACGAGGAGGATTTGTTAGTATTCAATATTAAAATAGTTGTATAATAAAATGATTTATAATCAATTTACAATGATTATCCAAAACCCAACAATTCAAAAAGCCGATGGCAGTCAAAATTTGAAATTGAAATTCTCAAAGTCCGAATTCTTAACTACACAACCCTCCTAAGCAGTTTTATGGTAATTATTCCGTGGTATTTACATAACGATATACCATGGACTTCTAAAGATCGTTGAAATGAACAGATAGAAATTGTATAAAATATTAAATTAAAATAAGTTGTCTTTTTAGTATATTGGTTGCATACTGTTTAGTAAAACATCTATTACTATATATAATAAATGAGAAAGTTTGTACGTGCGTGTATGTTTCTTACTTCTAGTCGCTGAAAGGGCTGAACAGATTAGGATGAAATTCAGTGCACAGATAAATTAGATAAGCAATGAGTTATTTGGTAGCGCTACCTGTACGAGTATATAGTATTATAAATACAAAATCCAACAAGGAAGAGCGGGTAAGTCACTAGTTATTAATAATAAATATGTATTATTATCTATTCTATACTAATATTATAAATGTGAAAGTTTGTGAGTATAGATGTTTGTTACTCTTTCACGCCAAAACGGCTGAACAAACCTGGATGAAATTTTACACAGAGATAGATTATAGTCTGAAATAACATTAAATCGTTAATAAAAACCCCCATGTTTTATATATAGGATACTTTTTATCCCGGAAAAATATACGGTTCCCGAGGGATAGATCTGTATTCAGTTTTAGTATAATTCCGATAGAAACATCATGAAATTTTCTCATGAATTATCAAATATAGTACTAATTATATAAGGATAAATGCATCGCGTGGATAGAATAAATTACGTAAAATTAGTCAGCCCATTTTTTGCCTCCCACTACTGGGCACGGGCCTCGCTTCAATACGATAGGAATCAAGCCAAAGTTTACCACGTTAGCCAAGTGCGGATTGGAGGACTTCACATGTCCTTTTCCTTTACCGTAAGACAAGTATTAATCATCAATCATCAAATCATCATCAAATCAGACGTGCGAGACCCGGAATTTGAACCCGCTTCCCTCGGTTTCCCAAGCGAATACGTTACCACTGGTCTACCACTGCCTTCTTACCTATAAGTTATAATATATTTGTTTGACCATATGAAATTTAAAAGGTCACATTGTTGGCGTGTGAAGGCAACATTTTTCTTGTAGCAGGTGCCTCAGATTAGTTTGCTCGATACCTCTTGAGTTTGTAGCTTTTCTTAATGTGTCTAAATGATATGTAAGGGGTGGGATAGTCTTGGTTATTCGTTAAATAAAATAAAGTTATTTATAAAAATATATTTACCTAATACATATTATTTCTTGAAAATAATTTATTAACAATAAAGGAAATTATATATATAATATATATATATATATATATATATATATATATATATATATATATATATATTATATATATATATATATATAATAAACCAATAAAAAATAATAACCAAGACTATATTATAATTTTATTATATAATAATTTTGCATGCTTTAAGCGAACTCGTTATGCACTTTCAATCGTGTTGAGTCTTTACAGCGGTTTAAAAAGTACAACATTTTCTTCATCTGTTCATAATTTAACTATTATATCCTTAAAATAATGGAAAGTCATAATTCTATTATAGTATAGAAATAGGCTAGTCTCACATATAATATATTAGGGTATGGTTACCCTACGAGTGCGACTATAAATTCAGTTTCCTAGTTCCGGACCTAATTCCTTTTTCTTTATCCGACTCCAGTGTTAGCATTTTATTGGCTTTTTATAGACAAAGTGGACAATCCAATTCTACAATCTAAGAAACTAAATCTTTTCCTTGAGAAAAAACTACAGTGATTTACGCACAATTTCAACGATTTATCTTTTAGTCTTAAGAATGGATGTTATCTTCTCCATACTTTAATCACATTATTTGGTTGCCAGTATCTAGCTTTTTGAAGATATTTATTTTATCACTTTTATCATATTTTGTCTTGACTTACGCTAATGCTTAGCAATTATATTGATTAATTTTTAATTTATTCATTTATTACAGGCAATATTTACAAAAAGATCTTCAATATGTAAACAGAGGCCCATAACATATATACTTTAAAAACTAACATATATATATATTAATTTTAAAACTTAAGAACTTAAAAAATTAGATTACTTAAAAAAAGAACAATTTAAATTTACATTTTAATTAATTTTTAACTTTTATTAACTATTGTCTACATTGAACGCTTTGTAAACTTGTAATAAATATACATATCAGATACTTACTTTTATATTACTTTATATGTAATGTGCTTTTATAAAATAAATTTCACAAGTACGTGTATGTATGTTTGTTACGCCTGAATTCTGAAATGGTAGGATTTGGATTTTTAAATCAATCCAGTGGTTTTCTCGTGATGATGTAACAGACAAAAAGACAGACAGAAATTCTAAAAACTATAGATTCGGCCTTTGTATCGATAACAATGTTCATTTCAAAAATATTTTTCAAAAATATTTAATGTACAGATTCGGCTTAGTTACAATTTTATTTTATACTAGCATTGCCCGCGGCTCCGTCCGTGTTCAGATGACCAAAAACCAAATTCTTGTTTTACATATTAGTATACTCTTACATTGCAGTTTTTGTATTTTTTCTCAGAAATCAGATATTTTCCCGCGGTAGAAAGTATCCTATATATTGACCCGGATAACCAGATATCATCATACCAATTTTTTCATCAAAAAACCTACCCTTTCATCAAAATCAATCTTATTATATGTATAGATCAAGAAGAATAGAATCAATTTTATTATATGTATAGATATAGATGTGCTTTGTGGTAAAAACACCCAATATTACAACCAAGACCATTAAGTAAGTAGTGTTTTCACACGTGGATAATATATTATTTCGCTGATAATAGAATTCTTCATTAGCTACTAGCCTTTATTCGGGTTTGGGCTTATGTCATTTGTTTTGAGAAGTCCCATATATTGGTTGTTTAAAAACATGTTTTTTTTTGCTCTTAGTAACGTACTTTACATCATTTCAGCCTTTTTAATGGCTAGTAAATATCATACGAGATAAAGCTAAGAGTCGAATCTAAACATTAGGTAAATATTTTTTGAATTGTTTTATTGAAATAGTCATTATTATCAATAAGGCCGAATCTATAGTTTTTAGAATTTTTGTCTGCCTGTCTGTCTGTGACCACATCACAGAAAAACCACTGGAGTGATTTTGATGAAATTTGGTATAATGATAGCTAGTTATCCGGGTCAAAATATAGAATACTTTTTACTGCGGGCAAATATTTCATCGCTGAGAAATCTATACTAAGCATTAAAACGTAAGTAGGGACGAACCCGAGCGGAGCGAGGGTGAGTCGCTAGTGTAGCTATATATGTATTCCTTATATACATAGCATAAAACAATATGACTATCTGCGTCTGTCTGTTTGCCGCTTACTTCTTCTAATGGAAACGAACTAAATGACTAATCCTAGACGTTTTGTTTTAAATGAGGCTTACATTATTATGGATTACATGGCTAACGCTGGCCAAACCTTTAAGAGATCAAAATAATGTAGAAAAAATTGTACATCTTAAAAAGGCCTACAGATAAGTCCACGACAGCAGGTGTCTATCTCCTAAAGTATGATCATAATAACAATTTTTATCTATAAAATACTAGCAGAACCCGAGGCTTTGCTCGCGCTATAACTACAAAGAAAAACTCTAAAAAGGTATGTTTCATACAAACTTTCATCCCTTATTTTACCCCTTTATGGGATGAATTGCAAAAAATGCTACAACATGTATTTATTTAATTGTATTGAAGAGCAATAATGCCAAGTTTCAAGTAATTCTGACTATATTTTTTTTTTGGATTGTATTATAACGTATTTTCCCGTGGGAATGAAATAATCTCCCGCGGTAAAAAGTATATGTCACCTCCAGCCTTCCAACTATCACCATACAAAAAATAACGCTAATCCATTACTCCGTTTCGACGTAAAAGAAGTACAAACAAACAAACACACTTTTACATTTATAATATTAGTATGGATAACTAGGTACGCACTCGAGCGACGCGAGGATAAGTCGCTAGTTAGCAATAAATTTGTTATTTTGACATCAAATATACTCACAAATATTTCAAAAAGAAGAATTGTAAAAACTGAAAACATAACGCTCGTACCTCTACTAAAGAATTCTAATCAGACACTCCACTCGAAAGTCACCTAAACTACCAAGTCCGAGCGACTATCAACTAACATAAAGTAGCCAACGTCTTTTCCAACTTCCGTGGCGATAACTTACTTGCATTGCAGTCTGAATTAATAGCAAATAAGCATTAGCCTAATTTAAACCTAGGCGATTTATCGAGCTTATTTATAGGCAATATACTAACGATACACTCAAGTGCTATCAGTGTTTTGGCCAAACTTCGTTTGGGAATTCCGTTGAAATATAAAATGTTTAGGCAATATATTTTAATACAAACTGCGCGTAATATTTTTAAAAGCTGGCATTTTACTGTTTTTTTATTCATGAAATTATCTACGAAAAAAGGTAAGGAAGTGGAATGTTGTAACGTTATGGTGGATTATTATTTATGTTGTAATACAAAACTATTTAAATTTATATTTATGACGACGCATTTTGGCTCAGTTTGTAGTGACACTACTTGCTGTGCCAGGGATCGCGGGTTCGTGTTCCGCTGGGGGGATTCATTTGTGTGATGCGCACGAATATTTGTACTCCAGTCATGGGTGTTTACATTTATAATATGTATGTATTTAAAGTAATATATGTGTAGTGTATCAATTATCTGGTATGGTATCACGAGCCTTGTTGCTTATCATGGAACTAGATGGTGCTGTGTGTTAGTGTGCCAACATATTTATTTCATTAATTAATTTTGCCCACGTCTGCCCGCGGTTGAGACTATTTTTGTGTTCAGCGTCATTTTCATTGCCCTTAATATACCTCAATAAATAGGCTGTAACTATGCAAAACTAGTAATTCTGGCCACGACGGCCAATCTAATAGAGACTAGCCATCTGCGCAGAAGATATTATAGTACAAATATGCGTGCAAACACAAGTGCACTCGGCTTTTACTAGATCGGTCAAATATTAGATTGGTCAAATTAGAGGTTGGTCAAAACCCAAATTTGTCAAATACTTAATTCATCAAATTGTCATATCGTCAAATTCTAAACTCGTCAAATTAGCTACTAGTCACTTACGCTTTATACAGTCAGGAGGGAAGTGAAAATATTATTAAATAATTAATACTCCGGTGGGACGAGTACTCGACACAACCAGTGAGATTTAAGTCATAGGACGGACAGCTTTACATGCTTTCCGAGGCACGGAGGTGAAACAGTGCCAACTTCCCAACTACGGGCTGTTACTGAGATTTTGTTGTCAGAAATACTATATAATTGAACTTGGCCCGACCCGGGACTCTAGCCCAGGACCTACGGATTTTCGGCCGTACATGCTAGCCACTAGCCCTCCGAGGCAGTCAAAGAACCATTTGTCTTCCAGTGTTATATCTATATGGTAAGCTATATGCAGCAAATTCAAATTCAAAATATTTTATTCAGCATTAAATTATTACAATTTTTACTGAACGTCATGAATCTACTACCAGTTCGGAAAGATTAGGCAAATTTTATCACAATTTGTTTAGGCAATTTTGTTGCTTAATTTGTTCTAAAAGCTTATATTTACTGCAGCTGTATAATTATATCAGCGTAATATTACTATTATATAAGTAACGTATTCAAATGAAAAAAAAAACAAGAAAATGTGCCAAAAAATAAAATTTATCCGTGATAAATCGTATTGACATTAGAAAAATCTCCCAACGCTAATGAATGCCAATTTGTTATTACGGCTTTATGTTCGCAATAAACTTCTTATTTTTTTTACGTATTAAAATATATTAAAATATAATATGTACGAGTATTTATATCCATCCCATTACACACATTTTACAATGAAATATTTTAAAAACGTCTAAACCGGGTCATTTAGAGCGCACGTATTTGGCTTAATTAATATAACGAATTCGATGTTCACTTGAGGCAATAATTTTGACAAACTATTTACATATCGCTATAGAATGAATTTAAAGTAAAGTAAAGTAAAATGTATACTAATATTATAAAGAGGCAGAGTTTGTTTGAACGTGCTAATCTCAGTAACTACTAATCCAATTTGAAAAATTCTTTTTTGCATTACATAGCCCATTTATTGAGGAAAGCTATAGGCTATATATCATCCCGCAAAAATGTACGGTTCCCGTGGGATAGATTTGTTTTTGTCTAGGGACAAACACGAAGCAAAGCACGGGTGAGTCATTAGTAATATAGCCTTATCTATACTAATATTATAAAGAGGTAAAGTTTGTGAATTGTGAGTTTGTGACGTTGTAGGGGGTAATATCTGGATCTACTAAACCGATTCAGATGAAATTTGGTAAGAAGATAGTTTGAGACCCTGGAAAGGACATAGGATACTTTTTATCCCGGAAATCATCCCTTAAGGGGGTGAAAATGGGGATGAAAGTTTGTATGGGGAATCAAGCTAGGGACGAACCTGAGCGAAGGGAGGGTGAGTCGCTAGTATAATTAATATAGCTAGCCCTTTTCGTTCCATTGCTGGGCTTGAGCATCCTATCAATGTGCACATCACTACACTGGCAAGATGCGCGTTGGCGGACTTCACACAATATCTTTCGAAAAAAAGCCAAATTGAGAACCTTCTCCTTTTTGAAGAAGTCGGTTGAAAACAGTTAAATTCTTTCAGACGTACAGTAGTTTTTCTTTTATTAAATAGCGGTAATTCTGTTTAAATCAAGATTTTAAAACTGCATGATAAACTCTGAATGTACTTAAATAATATTGTGTATATAATTATACGAATAGACGTATGAGTTTCATAAGTTATAAGCTATAAATTAAGTAACGCATTAGGTAAGGTATTTTTTGATATATACATATATTTTATAAAATTTCTTAGATGATATTTTTAGAAAAGGCTTTTTGCTTCTTTTCTATAAAATTTTGTTTTAATAAAACTCTTCAACACAACTTGAAGAGTATAAAAATGATTACAGTGTTAAAGCAGCTTCTTCGAGCTAATAGCTGCCTATTTGTAAACCGCTTATTAGATGTACTGTGACTTTGATAAAGAATAGAGGAAAGTGTTAGAAACTTTTATAAGAAAATTGCATTTAATTTTCTAATAACGATCCGGTTCAGTCATAAAGCGGTTTACATACACAAATACATACATATATACACTATTCCATAATCCATACACATTGTTAACATTTAAGTAATTAATATTTATATCTATATATAAATAATAAGCAAAACAGTACTTTTTTCTTATCTGTTTGTAAAAGTTCTCTGGTTGCTCCAAGTACTTCTCTGATAGCAGAGTAGTCTGCCTCGGCAGACCTGCGAAGTGGTCGAGTACGTAAGTGTTATACCTACATTAATTTATTAAAACAGAAATGGCAACGATATACAAGAAATATCTTATAATTGTAATTCCTAATCAATTTTAATTTAAAAAAAAAAACATAAAAATAACACAACAAAAAATACAGCTATAGCTTGCTGAAATAGGTATGTAAATGAACATCGTCCTATACAGGTTTGAGCGAGGCATATTGGTCACTATTTAACAATGGCTTACAATAAAATTCTGTCCCAATAAAAACTCCAATTCCGTTAAGCAAATCTATGAATGGAATAATGAAATATCAAAGTCCCACACTACAATTCGACTCGTGATTCATTTTGCGTATATTGAAAACTTAATTGAAATCAGTAATTGACGGTACAGTCTGAACAAAAGTGTCTCATAAATTTGATATTCGATCTTTGCCCGCTATCCATAGCCTATTACAGCTTTGTTACCGTATATTTTAAGTATCTATAATTTTGAAATCATGGATGTATAAATAAATAAAATTTTGTTTAAAAACAGTGAAATCTTTAACAAACACAAGGAAGAAAAAGTATAGTTATAAATTTGATTCAAATTTTGTCGCTTCTGCAATTCTTTTTTTATTTGAATTTAGAATCAGAACATAAAATTGTGCTAGTAAGAAATTGACGTTTAAATCTTTTTCAAATGGCCAGTACTGTTGAGTTTTAGAAAAAGCTGAAATATGTAACTCATTATTTTTGCCGTACTCGATTCGTACGAAATTTCACGCAAATATGTCCAAGGAATAAAAAGTTTCATAAAAACTTTTATCCCCTATTTCACACCCTTGGAGGTTGAATTTTGAAAAATCCTTCCTTAGTGGATGCCTGCGTCATATGAGGAATATGTATCCGAAATTTCAATTCTCTAGCCTTAAGGGTTTGGCCTGTGCGTTGATACATCAGTCAATTACTTTTGCCTTTTATATATATAATATAGATATATTAGGTACCATTGTTTATTTAAAGTGTCGTAAATATCTGTAATAGGGGTACATGTTTTATACTATTTATGTAAATATTGCTTATGTACACTGTTGGTGTAAAATAAAATAAATAAATGAGTTACATTTCTAATGAAATATTGGTGACTCGTTAAATGCTAGATAGATCATTCAAATGATAAAATAATATGTGATGAAGCCAGAAATAGGGTATATAAATGCACATTAATATTTAACTTTTAATGAATTGATACATTATCTCAATAGCTTTTCTGATCCTGTAATGAGACGAATAAATATTGCAAATTGAAAATATATTATAAGTATGTTATAAAGTAGAGTGAGATCTACACTAACCTTTAGCCTCGGTTTGTCATGGTTTTAATTAGATTTTTTATGTTTTATAAACTGAAACCCAAAAAAAATATTATTCGTTTTTCATATAAATTTTTGTATTAGGTATGTACTTAGTATTATTTTAGCCGAAATATTTTAAAAAGGTTTTGAATTCTTAAAAAAAAAAACAATAAATGTTAAATATCGTAAATTAAGAATCGTGAAGATAAAGGATTTCCATTGACTAATTGACTTTAAAAAAATAAATAATACAAAAAAATATAGTATAACTAATACATATACGCAGCAGGTCTTGAGTTCGAGTGCTCGGACTGTCCGAGTTTTTATTTTACTTTTAAGCTATTGCACTTGTAATAAATTTATTTTACTTAGGTGCTTTTCAGCACTGATACATTGACTTAAAAATCGTTTATAATTGATTATAAAATTATAATCTGTACAAATCTATATCTATTCTATATTTATATATATTATAAAGAAGCAGAGTTTGTTTGTTTGAACGCGCTAATCTCAGGAACTACTAACCCATTTGAAAAATCCTTTTTGTTTTAGATAGCCCGTTTATTGAGAAAGGCTACAGGCTATATATCATTATGCTACTACCCAAGGGAGCGAAGCAGTAATCATAAATGTCAACAAATCGGGCAGACTTCCATACATTATTGTAAAGGGAATGGAGAGATGAGTTTGTTTTTTTGTACTTTGAACGCGGGTGAATCCCCGGGTTCTTCTAGCTTAAATATAAATAGACAGAGACCAAACAGTTGGGATTTCTTTTTTTATTAATATTCACTAAAAATTGAATAAAAAAAATTAAAACAGTTTTTTATATACTCTAGTAGGTAGTTCTATTTATATATGTTTTCCTCCAATAATAATGATTGTGGTATAATATGGGTCTTTGAGATATTATTACGTAATCATTAAAAAAATATATGAAATGAACATCCTAATTGACTGCTTTGAGGTAGAAGACTGCATGAGTCTTTTTGAAGTCAACCAATTTAAATAAAACACATCTAACACCCCAGTCTTTCCTGTTACCATCCGTGACCCGTGATTGCTGTAAAGCATTCGAAACGTCGGGAACCAAAAATCCGAATAAATCCGCGAAAAAATCCGAAAAGATAGATTTATTTAAAATGTCAAATATTCGCGTAAATCTAAGAAAGTATTATGTCAACAAATTTATTTATAATAAATACATATATCTTAGTAAACGTCTTTCCAAATGAATATTTTCATTATTGTCAATAAAATAGAAACAATACAAGCCATATTCTTTATGGCTTCCATAGTTCAAAAGCCAAATGGGAAAATGCAATACGGTTAATATATATCAATAACGATATTCCGATGTTATAAGGAAAGCAATTTTAATATTACCTAATACAAATCAAAGGACTCCCACTAAAATAAAGGAGTACGTCTCGCAACCAAAATATGGAAAATTATTAATTCATTCAAGTATGATATTTATGTGTAGGAATTACGGCATAAATTACCTTGTAAGAATATTTGATGATCTATGTCAGTAATAGGGAAGATCAATAATATTTGCTCGTATCTCAAGTTTATTACACTACCGTGGTTGCACAAACAAGCGGTTATTAAATTACTATACTCGTATAGGTTACATAAAATTTTATTCGCATATAGATTTATAAAAGACCTAATCTAAAAGCTTTAGCTTATTGAGCTTTTAACCTAACGTAATGAGCTTAGAATATACGTTCAAGCTTATAAATAACTAGACTCACTCTTGCTCCACTCGGGTTCAACCCTAGATACGTTTTAAGATATAATATAGATTTCCCAGAGATGAGATATTTTCCCGCAGTAAACAGTATCCTATATGTTGACCCGAGTAACCAGCTATCATCATAACAAATTTTATCAAAATCGGACCAGTGGTTTTCTCATGATACGTTCCCAAACAGACAGACAAAAATTATAAAAACTATAATAACGGCAATCTGTATCGATAATAATGAATATTTCAATAAGATTTTCCAAAAAATATTTAATTTACAGATTCGACTCAGAATTTTATTACATGTATGAACAAACAAGTGAGGGGGAGGAAGAGGTAATTTTTTTAAATTGCAAACAATTTCTATTCGAATTAATGTGTTTTTTTCATATAAAGAGCCTTAGAAATTACCAAACCGAAAGCTAATTTGACCATAGTTGTTTTATGCGAGAGTCCCGTATCACAAACATGTAATCAATATAGAATATGTACATATAATTTTATTAATCAAGTGCGGGTTCGATTTTCGCCCGTCACCTGCCACCCGCCATGAATATTCTAAGTATTGTCAGGAAATGAAGAAGATCAGAGAAGTCATTATGTTATTTAATATTTCCATATGGAAGGAAGTCGTATAATGATAGGTCTGTAAGTATTTTGGAAGTATGACTTATGAAAAAAATATTTTAACACCTCCAGGTAAATTTCTAAGAAATCTATTGTTGACTGACACGGCAGCGTGTCCGCAGTCGTGTAGGGATTAAGCTTTCATTTACGTCTTATTCAACTATCACGTAATCTGATTAAGTAGCCCAATTATTATTATAATATCGAGAAATAACTTAAAAATATCGTAGATGGAACGGTCGATACAGCAAAAAATGATCAGAATCTTATAAGTTTCGAGCATTAGTAAGCAAGTTTTGCAGACTGACTATTAGTGACACTAGGTAGTACTGGACTTCGCTTCGCTAGAATGCGTCTGTAGGTGCCTCTTGTCTTTAAAATATTATATACACGTACCGCAGCCATTTGGCAAATGATACTACTAGCAGTAATCTATGTATTAGTCTAGATTATAGTCTATTTATGTAACAATCTTCATCCAAATCGATTCAGCGATTTTAACGTAAAAGAGTAACAAAAAAATTTTTACCCCAAAACCATGAAACATTACAAAATAAGTTTTAAAAACAATCATCAAATCAATTAAAAACATTTTTTAAAACTAATACAACTCATTTAGTAGTTTCCACTCTATTCCAGATTCTGATAACAAAAACCAATGAAAAGAATAAGATGTATTGAGTACTCAATACACGAACTACTTCTATTTGCTTTAAATCCAACCCCTCGATCGCCACTGTTGAATGTATCATTTTACCACAAAGCGCTAGATAGAACTAACAGAGTGGGATATTGTATTATAAAATCTACCCTTTGAAAGCTATTCATAACCAAACTAAATTTACATATGACTTGACGCATAACCCTTCTATCGACTTCGAACTAGTACACATAATATGAATCTGCTCGACATATAAAATTATTTAGAAGGCCATTGAAATTATTTGGGTTTAAACTTTGGAATATTTTCTTAAAGAAAAATTAGATGAATCTTATATTGTTGTAATGGATATATTTTTAAAGCCTAAAGCGTGTTATTGATCAAATTAATAAGCTACGTTCCAAGAGTGTTGGATGTTTAATTATATGAATATATTCAAAACGTAACTCATTATCTATACATATAATAAAATTGTAACTAAGACGAATCTGTACATTAAATATTTTTTGGAAAATCTTATTGAAATAAACATTATTTTCGATACAGAGGCTGAATCTATAGTTTTTAGAAGTTTTGTCTGTCTATCTGTCTGTCTATTACCGCATCACAGAAGAACCACTGGAGGGATTTTGATGAAATTTGGTATGATGATAGCTATCTGATCTGGGTCAATATAAAGGATACTTTTTCTCATTACTTTTTCTCATCTCATTTCTGAGAAAAAATACAAAAACTACAACAAGGAGTATACTAATATGTAAAACCTAAGAATTTGAAAATCAATTAAAAACATTTTTTAAAACTAATACAACTCATTTAGTAGTTTCCACTCTATTCCAGATTCTGATAACAAAAACCAATGAAAAGAATAAGATGTATTGAGTACTCAATACACGAACTACTTCTATTTGCTTTAAATCCAACCCCTCGATCGCCACTGTTGAATGTATCATTTTACCACAAAGCGCCAGATAGAACTAACAGAGTGGGATATTGTATTATAAAATCTACCCTTTGAAAGCTATTCATAACCAAACTAAATTTACATATGACTTGACGCATAACCCTTCTATCGACTTCGAACTAGTACACATAATATGAATCTGCTCGACATATAAAATTATTTAGAAGGCCATTGAAATTATTTGGGTTTAAACTTTGGAATATTTTCTTAAAGAAAAATTAGATGAATCTTATATTGTTGTAATGGATATATTTTTAAAGCCTAAAGCGTGTTATTGATCAAATTAATAAGCTACGTTCCAAGAGTGTTGGATGTTTAATTATATGAATATATTCAAAACGTAACTCATTATCTATACATATAATAAAATTGTAACTAAGACGAATCTGTACATTAAATATTTTTTGGAAAATCTTATTGAAATAAACATTATTTTCGATACAGAGGCTGAATCTATAGTTTTTAGAAGTTTTGTCTGTCTATCTGTCTGTCTATTACCGCATCACAGAAGAACCACTGGAGGGATTTTGATGAAATTTGGTATGATGATAGCTATCTGATCTGGGTCAATATAAAGGATACTTTTTCTCATTACTTTTTCTCATCTCATTTCTGAGAAAAAATACAAAAACTACAACAAGGAGTATACTAATATGTAAAACCTAAGAATTTGATTTTTGGTCATCTAAACGCGGGCGGACCCGCGGGCAATGCTAGTTATTCATAAATATTTATATGTCAACCTTTAGTGAGTTTGCTAATTTAATTCCTCATATATTTCTGGATGAAAAATAAAAATAAGGAAAATCATTACCAATAATAAACCCTGATCCTTGTATCATAAGCCAACAATTCCAGTTACTTACGACATAACGTACAGACATCCTGCAGTTGATTCTACTGTGTGATCCATATACCACGCTTGATACAAACTTTAGTTATACAGAGCACCTAAAACCTAATCCTTGGATGAGATAATGAAGCTTATAGCTATTGCAATAGAAGCCAAATTGGTGTGTGATTATTTTCATCATAATATGTGATAGTGGATGATAATACATGGTATTCATGGGCAAATGTGAGCTGACACAATAGGTTCTCAGTTTGCTTCGTATCTATCGATTGTTTAGACAATCTTTGGGCGTGATGTTTCAAACAAGTTTATTGTTTGGCTTACGATGGTACAGGGTGCAGATCAATTTTGGATCAAGTTTCAGCTTGAAATGATTATTCAGAATGAAAGTACGTGGAATAATTTATTTTTGTTTTCGTATTATAATTAATTGGATAAGTTGATATGTATACAATATATGTATATAATATTTAAGCATCATTTTTTGATATATACTTCTGAAAATTTGTTTATATTTTGGACTAGCATTGACCGCGTCTCCGTCCGCGCTCAGATGACCAAAAACCGAATTCTTAGATTTTACTATTAGTATACTCTTACATAGAAGTTTTTGTATTTTTTCTCAGAAATGAGATATTTTCCCGCGGTAAAAAGTATCATATATGTTGACCCGGATAACCAGCTATCACCATACCAAATTTCATCTAAATCCTTCCAGTTGTTTTTCTGTGATGCGGTAACAGACAGACAGACAAAAACTCTAAAAACTATAGATTCGGCCTCTGTATCGATAATAATGTTTATTTCAATAAGATTTACCAAAAAATATTAAATGCACAGATTCGACTTAGTTATATATATATATAGATTTCACTATATACATAAATAATCGAAATATCAAATCTCAGGGTTGTATATTAACCTACTTTTTATAGTACAAAGTACGGGAATTTCGTATGAAATCACAATAATTTAATTTGAAACAAGAGTGGATACAAGAATTCTTCAATGGCTATTAATCAGTAATAGAGCCCTAGAGATCTGGCCCAAGCTATTAAACATTTATAATAGCTTGGGCATATTTGTTCAGACTTTACGAATCCCATATGGAATGAAAAAACATCTAACAATCCAATATCATAAGCATTTGGTATAAGGTTTTTCTACGTCCCAATTAAAAAAAATGTTAATCGTTCATATATTGTACATTTTATACAATCTTTTAGGAATTTTTCGCGGATTTATTTAGATTTTTGGTCCCTGACGTTTCGAATGCTATAATATAGCCATCATGGTCACGGAGGAGTCTCCCTAAAAGATAGTTTTATTTAAAGTAAGTGTGTGTCCTTAATAATTAAAAATCTTTATTTTTTGCGCCAAGAACCTTCACAGGTATACGCATGTCGCATACCAGGGTTTCATTACAATCAGATCAATGGTTTAAGAACACATAGAGAATGAAATACGAACATTCATTTTGAATTACTTATATAGATAGATAAATAAATATAATTATACAGATGTCAGATATTCCCGTAAATCTAAGAAAGTATCACTATATCGTGCACTCAAAAGTTTATCTATCTGTACAAATAATAAAATTCTAACTCAGCCGAATCTGTCTGTACATTAAATATTTTTTTGGAAAATCTTACTGAATTTTGAAGTAGACATTATTATCGATACAGAAGATGAATCTATAGTTTTTAGAATAATGTCTGTCTGTCTATGACCGTATCACGAAAAAACCACTGGACAGATTTTGATGAAATTTGGTATGATGATAGCTCAACAAATAGGATACTTTTTATTGCGGGAAAATATCTCATCTCCGAGCTAAACTTTAAAACGTATTACGTCTTCGTCGCTTCTTCACGTCTTATTATTTTATAATGACTACAAGTTGTAATATAAATATGAAATCGTCTAAGTTATTTTTATTTTTTAAGAAGTTGAAAGTCGCCTTTTAAATTGTATAAAGTTATTCACAACGATATAAACAGTCTTGTTACTCGGACCCTGGCTCTGACATCTTTAATAAAATACTTGAGTTATATTTTTGATATTCGATCTTAATACAACAGATTTAAAGTGCATTTTCTAATTTACATCAATAATAATCGAGTTGTAAGGAAATTCAGTCTCCAAAGAATTACTATGTATATTTTTGTGAAATAAATGTTATATTATTGTATCAATTTGCCATTTATACGCTTTTTCTATTTACTATGACTATAATTATACATATGTACATATGTACATATATAAAACAAATGTACAGTATAGCTTTAGTACACCGGTTCACCAGTAGACTCTTGATTTTATTTGTGCAAAGTGCAGGAAACAAATACTTTCGGAAATAAAAAATATCAAAGTTTGATAAATATAACCTCAATTCTGCACTATTTTATTGTTATGACGTAATTTTGTCAGAAGTCATTTTAATATTTATTTGAAAATTAATATTATTTTATTTGGTTTTAACAATTTCATAGTGATCTCGGATTCTCGGATATATATATATATATATATATATATATATATAAATCCGAGAATCCGTATATATATATATATATATATATATATATATATATATATATATATATATATATATATATATATATATATATATATATATATATATATAGGAAGTATTTTTTTACCTATAGTATAGTTTTTTTGATCAAAAACGATTAACAAGTCAATATTGGGAGCGGCTATTTATTATTTAATGCACAGTGTTTTTATTATTTTATATTGTTCCTACTAATACGATTATACATATATATGTATGTCGTCTCAAATGAAATATCATAGATGGGCATAGGCTCTCTTTAAAAATTTACAAACTAAAGAAATTTACATAATTAGTTTTAAAGAAGATGTATTTGTTTATAATAATTTTTGTAAATATGTAATCTGCAATAAAATAAACGTTTTTATTTATCACTAATTAATTACGTCTTTCATATGAAAATAGAAAGCAATACCAAATAAAATTTTGTGAATTTTAGTAAAAGTATATGACCGTTTTGGCTTCCCTATAACAAGCTTAAATGGATCAGTGAGGCAATAGGTAATACAAATGAAGTAGAGTCTTAGCACTTCGACCTCCAATATCCACTCAGTATTAATGGCTAGTGATCTGAACACGGCACTGCACTTTAACATCTAGAGTAGAATAAATGTTTATCGTTCTCCACAAATATTTGTTTCAAACAGGACTCGAACGTACAACATACGACTTTGTAAACAATACGATTTCCACGAAAGTTTCTCTATATGTTGTATGTAACTTGTGTCTTGTATCTTGAAGTATATTCCTTGTGTAGATAAAGTAAGCAAATGTTTAATGGATATTTTATTTTTTTTTTTGCGAAAATGTATTAGACAAAAGAAAATTTATAATTCTATATTAATATTTAATTAGTATTAAGCTAACTTTTATTTCTTCTTCTTTATTGCTTCCCAATACAAACTTTTATCCCCATTTTCACCGCCATAAGGTATGATTTCCAGGATAAAAAGTATCCTATGTCCTTCCCAGGGTCTCAAACTATCTTTTTACCAAATTTCTAAATCAGTTCCGTAGATCCAGAGATTACCCCCTACAATGTCACAAGCTCACATCACAATTCACAAACTCACAAACTTTACCTCTTTATAAAAATATAGTATAGAAAAAGAACTAGGGTTCCGCTTAAAAAATTAAAACTTATCTAGAGACGCACTCTCGCTTCGCTCGGGTAAATCACTAGCTTCTAATACATAAAACTAATTATTAATTATTGTTTCCCACTGCAATGACTTTACAGATTTGACTAAAGTTCGGTAAAAGGATAGTTTTATTCTAAATTTACACATAGGTTTTTGTGACGTAACTATTACGCAAAAGGAAACGGAAGTTATTTTTAATCCTATTTAATTTATACACCGGAACTCTCAGCCATTTTCTCACTCAGCCTTCCTCGATTTCCCATGGCCCCTAAAAGCCGGCCGTAAAACAAGAATAAAATGCCGATAGAGTGGTAGCGGACAATAGTGGGGGCAATTTTTCACGCATGTATAGCCGATGTTCATTTTCAAGAGCATTATGTGACGTCAGTTGACAATAAAGTTCTATTGTATTGGGGAATTTTATCTATTTTTTTGATGACACGTGTTTCTGCATCAGAATGATGGTTTTATTAATTTTTGTATCTCGTAATGCCACCTCTCTTTCTTTCACATTATAGAGAGAGCGAGAACAAAGATCTATCACGATACCTAACACCGTTTTTCGTTCTGCCATTCAATAAGTAGGTAATATTCTACAGGTTAATGTGTAATACAAGCAGGAAGCGGAACGATATAATTCACACCCCTTGCTTTATCGTAGAAAGCTCAAAGGGTATCGTAGAAAACACTCTCGTATATGAAATTAAATGAGAGATTAAATAAGAAATATTACGTTTTTCTTTAGAATTTCTTCTTTTAACGTAAAGGAAATGTAAAATCGCTTACATCTTAACAGATTCAATAGTGCCGTCGAAAGAAACTTTTGTAAAAATCAATAAAAATGTTTTGACAAATTTCGATAGTGTACTAATTATTTTTACCCGACTGCGGCGAAGCCCAAGAGAAAATTATTATGTGTTTGACCTGTATGTACATATGTCTAATCCTACGTTCCGTCTTAATTACTAAACGGCTTATAGTTAATATCTTCTGCGCAGTTGGCTAGTGTCAGTGAGATTGGTCACCGTAATCGAAGTGAGTCAGGAGAACATCATAAACTAATTTATTAAGTATTTTACTAAATAGTATCTGGAAGAGAGTTTGAAAAAAATATTTTTGTGTTTTTCTTTCGCGGTTATTGTTTGATATACGACATAGTACTTGCCTCGCAAAAGTCGACGGTAAAATGCCTTAGTGAATTAATTATACATAGTATTTTCATCCAGTGGTTGAAACCAGACTATAATCCATACTAATAATATAAATGTGAAAGTTTGTTTGTTTGTTCTTCTTTCACATCGAAATAGAGTGATGGATTGGTGTGATATTTTTTATGGACATAGTTAAAGGGCTGGATAGTGATATAGGCTATTTTCTACCGTGGGAGATTATCTCTTTCCCACGAGAAAACAAGTTATAAAACAACCCAAATAAATATTTATGATCAGAATTACTTGAAACTTGGTGTTAATGCTCTTCAATACAATTAAATAAATATGTATATGTTTTAGCATTTTTCGAAATTGTATATATAATAATAATAATAAGGGGGTAAAATAGGGGATAAAAGTTTGTATGAAACCTGCCTTTTTAGAGTTTTTTTTTGTTCCAATTTTTTTATTTATAACACTAAAGCTCTTTAACAACTGCTAAACAAAAAAAAGAAAGAAAATCTATTGACAAGCAGAGGAACAAAAGGTACTGCACTGGGCTTTTTTTGCCTATTTATATATACCTAGATATGTTATAAAAAATACTTAACTTAGCTTAGCTTCTAGTTTTGTGAAACTTAAAAAGGTGCATGATTAATAAATGAGTATTTTTAAGACTAACATTATTTTTAAGACCACTTAAGTTTGATGGAACGACCAATAAAAAGCTACAGACGAGTAAGTTTATTATTAAAACTAAAGTAACTATTTTAATTAAACTTATAACGAGGAGTACAGACCAATATTTGAGTTCATCACAAGTAAAAACATAACAAACTTTAAATACATATAATATTTATTGTATGTATTCAGCCTTTTTTTTAAACGTCCCATTGCTGGGCACAGGCCTCCTTTCAATACGAGGGAGATCAGGCCATAGTCCACCACGCTGGTCAAGTGCGGGTTGGCGGACTTCACATGTCTTTCGAAAACTTGTTATCTTTAGACATGCAGCTTTCCTAACACTGTTTCCTTCATCGTAAGACAAGTGGTAATCATGTTGGAAATGATTGACGCACACATTGACGCACATGAAATATCAGCGATGCAAGACCCGGGATTTGAACCCGCTTCAATTGGTTACCTAAGCGAGCGCGTTATCACTAGGCTACCACTGTCTATAATTTGCACGATTATTTTACATTACATTGAAGAAACAAATTAAAGTAGAAAACAGAGAACCCGTGCTGCTCCGGAACATTGCGTTGGATATTGATAATATTGTGAAATTCTTCTTCTTGTCTTCTAATTTGAAACGCATATTGAAACTCAAGTTGAATGTTCACACCTATCCACCTTCCAACTCAACCAATTTAAGTGGGCAAAAGCTCGAATGAAAGAGCTTGTTTCTAGTGAGTTTTCTTAGACCAAATTATTAATATATACATTACAGAGATATGTACATACATGTGTATACATACACATACATGCTATACTTATAACATAAAGCCGAAGATTTTTTTGTACATTGAACGCGGGCAAAGCTGTGGGTTCTGCTAGTATAAAATATAACATCACTTAACACTTTATAAGTTGAGATAGTGTTCTTTAGTTTTTTTTTTATAATTATACTGAATGAACATGATGCGATATCCTATTTATTTCATAGTATGTACATTTATTTATTTATTTGGATCCACTAGTGATAATTACATTAAAACATTATTAAATTCACAACACAATTTAATTTAATCCTAAAAGCATTACCTTTTAAACTGGATACAGCATGCATTAATTTAATTCACAATTTTAGATTTCAATAAATTAAAATATAAATAAAATTACAGTTACATCAGTACCTATAAATTATCATAAAAAAATCATACACACATAAAAGCCATTAAATAATTTGGAAGCGTTAAACTTCAATAAATAATTTAAAAAAATCTTAAATTATTGACACATTATTAATTTAGGAAAAATTACATTGAAATGCCTAAAATAATTAAATTGTCTAACAAAATAATACTTTCTTACATTTACGCGAATATTTGACATTTTAAATAAAACTATCTTTTCGGATTTTGTCGCGGATTTATTTGCAATTTTGTTTCCCGACGTTTCGAATGCTTTACAGCATTCATGGTCACGGGAGAGACTGAGGTGTTACATGTCTGGAAGGTATAGTTGTTACAGACAGCCTACCCACAATTAACAAAATGATAATTTCAATAATTACCTTATAATATTTTTTAACTTTAAACATTTTTATATTTTAATTTAAAATTGTCTAACAAATTGTAAAAAAGTAACATATATACTACAATGTATAGTACGCAAAATAAATAATATGTGTTAAATAAGTATATACTGTTAATAAATTAATCAGTATTTATTCGTATAAATAAACATCTTTTTCCCATTTTGTTTGAGAAAAACGTTTTGCGATTGCGATGCAAAAAATGAATGAGTTTGCTCTTTGAATATGGCCTGCCTTCGAATGAGATTTTCAAACGCGTTTAATTTATTTGGTACAGTCGAGGTGAAAAGTGTTGAGTAAAATTATTTACAATATTTCCAATTTAAGTGATACTTTCTTATATCCTTTTCAGATCAAGATTTTCTTAGTTTCTTTATATAACTATAACTTTTTTCCTTATTATGCCAACACAATTTTTTTTTAATTTTAAAAATTGTAAGGGTCATAATATGAGTAATATAAACTAAATAATTTCAAATTGTAAAATTACTGATTAAAATTAATTTTAATTACGATTCTTATAGGTTTACGTCTACAATTATTTACAAACGTCACTAATATTATTAGTGACGTTTGTAAATAATTGTAGATTATTTAAGCACTAGTAACCCTCAAAAGTATAATCTCGCTTTCATTTTCCTTAAATAACGTTTTTAAAGCTACATTTTAAACATATAAGTGTTTATAATATACTAGCGGTGCACCGTAGCTTCGCTTGGATTCGCTTCTAGAAAAACAAAAATAAATCTATTCCACGGGAACAGTACATATTTCCGGGATAAAAAGTAGTCTATGTGCTATTCTAGACTACGATCTATCTCTGTGTCAAATTTCATCCAGATCTGTTTAGCTGTTTTGGTGTGATTGAGTAACAAACATCCAAACATCCATCTAAACTTTCGCATATACAATATTAGTAAAATAACATACACATAACACTTTAGTTATAGCTGATTTTGGTAAACTTATAACTTTTAAAAAGTTTACTAAATGAAACCTTATTTTTCTGCATGGTTTTGCAATTTAGTCTTTCTCTGATTAAAATATTATGAAATTATAATAACGAAAGTGAAAAAAGTTCTTCTAGGCTTTAATCTATTAGGTTTTAATATATAACTATAGGATATTTATTTTCGAAATTGAAAGCACCTTAATACCAATCAAAAGCTACTTTCTGATTTATATTGTTAGAAAGTTTATGGTACAAAATGATAACGCTAAAAACTAGTAACATATATACAATCAGATGTTATTAAATAAATGGGCATAGATATTTTAAAATTTATCTCGAATTAGTTCGAATCGGAGCATGGTAGGTGAGAAAGGTTTTATTCTAGTTAGTTTTTTTTTTTTTAATAGAGAACCCTTGCTACCCTTGGACCTTTATTAAACTCAGCGACGATCCGACTCAGAAATTATAGGGATCGGGCAGTATTAAAAAAAATGAAAGTGTTAAAATACCAAAATTATTAATTCTATATAACTTCTTTTTCATTCATTTCTTCATAATATTACATAAAGACTCCCCATCACTTTTTTTCTTTATTTAAGAGCTTTGTCGTTAAAACGACCATGTCGCATGTCGCTCTGTTAGGTACACATTAAAAATTTCTTAAAGTCAAGTAATTACATGATTTTTTAACAATTATTTTGAAGTATTTTATACAATTTCTTAGCTACTACAGAGTCAGTTCTCGCAAGTATACGTAGGTAAAAAACGTTGTTAGCGAATAAATGACGTCTCAATGACTCTTTCTGAGTTCCGAGACATCATCTAAATACTACCTGACAAGTACGATAATTTGGAAAATCTGACTTTTTCATTAAAAAAGCGAATTGATTTGATGCAACGTGTCGAGATGTAAGTCGTAAACAAGACATACTATCTTTTCTGCTGAGACGAACAGAGTCAGTCCACGGCCTTATCGAAGGTTCTGGTTGGATAGTTTTATACCAAATACCCTTGGTTTGCGATCGTCCATCAAAATTTTCCTTCCAAAATTTGAAACACAAATCCCTTATATAACTATAATCAGAAAATACAGGATAACTAGGTATTGGCAGAGAGGAAGATGGCTGGATACTACCATCGTCGTAGGATCCTGTGTAAAAAATATATATATTCATATAATAACATTAAACATAACAGACAGTTAGATGTAGTAAGTTCTTATAACTGTGCGGATCAAAATAACAGTATTTCAAATTAATATTTTTCATTTGTAAATATATGTAGTAATAGTGTTGCTTACTTAATATTTTGATATTTTAAATAATAGCAAACTAAATAAAATTTATTATTCTTAATTAATTTTAACTTTTTAAATTACACATAGAACAATAATGTGGCCTGAATAATTAATATGTTATTTTACTTTATGTTTATAGCAACACTAAATATAGATTACTAATTAATAAAGTTTTCTAAAAAAATGTAATAATTATAATAATAACAGCTAAAATTAAATATATAACATTCCATATTCAATTATAAAAGTTGTTAAAATTTTATAATTGAATTACTTTGATGCCATTTTTAAACTTTTTATATTCATTTTGTTATTTTGTGGATAGGCTGTCTGTAACAACTATACATATATGTAATGCCTTTGAGACATCTAAGACCTTAGTCTCTCCCGTGACCATGATTGCTGTAAAATATTTTAAACGTCAGGAACCAAAAATCAAAATAAATCCGCGAAAAAATCGGAAAAGATACTGAACCAATTTTATCTAAACTTTGTGTAGTGATAACTTATTACTCGGATCGACATTTAGGATACCTTTTACTACAGAAAAATCTTTTATTCCCACGGGAACACAATAACTGGTTCTGTCTAGACATGTTTAGAAATTACATGCCTAACGCTAGCTAAACCTTGAAAGGTACATCAAAATAATGCAAGGTACACTACACAACACACAACTATTTAAAACACGTAGGACACAATTCATATAATCTATACCTACTAATATTATAAAGAAATAAAGCTTGTAAGATTGTGAGTTTGTTTGTGATGGATAAACTAAAAATCGGCTAGACCCATTTAGATGAAATTTGACAAGAAGATAGTCTGAGACCCTGGAAGATATAGGATAGTTTTATCCCATAAAAATCCCTTAAAAAAAGGGGACGAAAGTTTATATGGGGAATCAATCATTTCTCAAGTAAGGCATATAAAACTCATCATACCAATATACTAATAAATATATAGTCTATCTATTCCATACTAATAGTTAAAACGTATCTAAGAGCGAACCGGCCAGAAGCGAAGAATCGCTTCATGTTCTACAGTGAATACTACAGATACTGTTAGAAAGCGCATTCCAGTTTTATTTCCGCCTACACATAAATACTTACGTACCAATGCTTTAGACGTTGCATTTAAATCTCGACCTAGTTATCAAAAGATCTTTTGAATGGGTTATACGCTACACGGTACTATGTAGGTGTCACAAAGAGCCCTTCTAAATCTGGGCCAAGCGATAAAACTCTTTTTTTCCTCACTGTACTTCAAATTTGTGAACATGTATTGACTGGGATTTGTAAGCTATGACACTTTAATATTTCTTTTTCGGGCCGATTTTTTTGCCGGATAGTATAGTATCATTCTCTGCTTTTAGAAAATGTATTAAACGTTGTCTGTCATCTCTAGTTTTAATTTAGTTATGGCGGTTTGTTTTAGATTTATGTATGATATGCCAATACGTTTATTTTATTACACGCGCCTTCGCATCACTTGTGTGCCCCTAAGTATGGCGATTTTAATAACAATTTTTCATTTTTTTGGGTTTTCATTTTTTACGGAACCCTGATTCTTTTTCTTAATTAAGAAGTTCTTAATTAATAAAAAAGAAGTAACCAGAGTTACTCCTTATAACATCAGCTATTTGCTAGTGAAAGTTCCATCAAAATCAGTCCATGCGTTTCGAAGATTAGCCGAGACAAACAGACAGACTTAAATTAAAAAAAAAATTTTTTTCTTGTAAGTACCTTCCGTATATACTTTCATATGCGTTTAGTAAAAAGCTATTATTTTGACATTACAGACAGAAACTTCAATTTTATTTATCTATAAGTTACTTTTTAAGATGGGATCTGTAGATACTTACTACATCAGATTCGTATCTATTTATTTTGTAAATAAGTTACTAGTTACAAATGTGTTTTTTTTTTATTTTTTACTGAACCGATTTAGATGAAATTTGATAAGAAGATAGTTTAAGACCCTGAGAAGGGCAAAGGATAGTAGATAGCAGTTTCGAAGAGTCCATACAAGACCTATAATTTTACATACATTTAATTTTTTAAATGTATAAATGTTCTTTTGGAAATAATATATATATATATATATATATATATATATATATATATATATATATATATATATATATATATATATATATATATATATATATATACTAGCATTGCCCGCGGCTCCGCCCACGTTCAGATGACCAAAAACCAAATTCTTAGGTTTTCATATTAGTATACTTTTACATTGCAGTTTTGTATTTTTTCTCAGAAATGAGATATTTCCCCGCGGTAAAAAGTATCCTATATGTTGACCTGGATAACTACCTATCGTCATACCAAATTTCATCAAAATCACGGTAAAATTATAAAAAGTATAGATTTAGAATAATTTCTATTTCAATAAGATTTCCAAAAAATAGTTTATGTACAGATCCGGCTTAGTTACAATTTTATCATATGTATAGATAATAATAATTTTATTTCTTTCTGCATCAATACGTATGTAAAATTATATATTTTTGGAACGGTTTACCTGTGCTAAAATTTTACCCTTCACCACTGGTAGAAGATAGGATAGGTTTTATCACGGAAATCGTACCTTAAGGGGGTGAAAATGAGGATGAAAGTGTGTAGAAGCAACCTAGGGACGAACCCGAGCGAAGCGAGAGTAAGTCGCTAGTTATTGTATAATTACTATAAACCGTCTGTAATAGTCTAACAACTATAATATGTATAATATATGATAGCCTTTGAGACATCTAAAACCTTAGCTTTAGATGTCTCAAAATTATATAGTTAACTAACTCTCTCTTTGATCCCCTAATTACATACTTCTCCCTTGACCATGTTTGCTTTACAACATTCAAAACGTCGGGAACCAAATTAAAGGAACACCGTGAAAAAACTGTAGATAGATAAAAGACAGTTTCTTTGAAAAAACCTGTTTAATTTCTTGGTCTGATTCAGGACTCGGACTGACACCTCCACGCAGCCTGACTTAAAGCATTTTCTTTGTATATCCGGATTATTAATCTATATCCATACTTAATATTATAAATGTGAAAGTGTGTTTGTTTGTTTGCCCTTCTTTCACGTCGAAACGGGGTGACGGATTGGCGTGATTTTTTTGGCGTGAGGAGATAGAGAGCTGGAGAGTAATATGGCTACTTTTTATCGCGGGAGGTTATCTCATTCCCACGGAAAACACGTTATAATACTACACAAAAAATATTTATAATCAGAATTACTTGAAACTTGATATTAATGCTTTTTAATACAATTAAATAAATACATGTTTTAACATTTTTCGAAATTCATCCCATAAGGGGATAAAATAGGGAATGAAAGTTTGTATGTAACCTACCTATAACCTATTTTACCTTTAAAATAATAAATAAAACAATGTGTATATTAGATTTCTAGCGCAAGCGAAATCACGGGTTCTGCTAGTATTATTATAAATGTGAAAGTTTGTATGTATGGATGTTTGTTACTCTTTCACACCAGAAGGACGTTCAGTCCTTCTGGATCTGGATGAAATTTGGCACAGAGATGGATTATAGTCTAGAATAACACATAGGCTACTTTTTATCCTGGAAAAATGTACGGTTCCCGTGGGATAGGTTTGTTTTCCTAGAGGCGAACCCCAACCGAAGCTAGGGTGAGCCGCTATTCATAATATATAATAGATTAATAATTTCAAATAAACCTCTCATTTGCATGTAACTAACTAGTTTATGGGCGAACGTCTATCAGGCCATTTGCCATCAATTATTGTCTAATTAATCAGTATTAGCCCAAAAGTAATTTATGCAAAGCTCGTGTTTGTAAATAATAATAAGGCTGTGAGAATTATCATACATTATAATTACGTGTACGTAATCAGTCCGAAATTAAATATCGCTAAAAAGACTTCTTTTCTTTTAGAATCTAAGATCTACATAAAAAAACGTGTGGTTTCATGAGACACCAGATAGAACAAAGTTCCTTATTACATAAATATTATTTCAAGTTCTAGTCGAGGTAAAAAGAAAATAACTATTCGGGTATAAATTTTTATTATGATTTTTTTGCGATAAAAATCAAAAACTACTTAAGAAAACTATCTTAATACTTTTATTTTATTCACAATGATTCATAAAAGTATATAATAATAATAACAACAGTCATCACGTAGACTATACTTACATTAGACATTGTATAGCGAACACACATCAACTATACATAAAAATTTTACTTCACGCATTTTCGTTACGGGCGTTAAGGACGGTTTTTGCCGGCTAGGGTACCTCTCCGCCTCGTCCCACTTCGTTCCAAAAGTATTAGATCCATTGATATATGAATAAAAACATAGATACGATAAACGAGAGATATCTCTTTAAAAAGTGGCGTCGACATGTGACGTTACGTCAAATCAAAGATAAAAATTGTCTAAACACAAATTTATTGTACAATAAGCTGTTGATATATCTTATATATAAAATTTCCAGGTCACAATGTTAGTTACCGTACTCCTCCGAAACGGCTTTACCGATTTTTACCAAATTTTATATGCGTATTCAGTAGGTCTGAGAATCGGCAACTATCTATTTTCCATACCTCTATGTGATAAGGATAAGGGTGGTCCTCTCAGACCCAGGGACGAACCCGAGCGGAGCGAGGGTGAGTCGCTAGTTATATAAATAAATAAATAAATAAATTCAAACTCACGTACACCACATAAAGTACTTTTTTAAACGAAACAACGTGCGTTTTAATTTTGTTATCCAAAAACTCTTAATAGCTGTCTATCTATTAGCTATTGAAATCGAAGATGAAAATAGAAAACTTGAAATTAAAAATTGTATTTGAAAATTAATATCATAGGTTACTATCCCGGAAAAAAAGAGTTCTTTCGTAATATTTTTTTAGATTTATAGTTTTTTTAAATATTTGACATCTATACATATAATAAAATTCTAACTGAATCGAATCTGTACATTAAATATTTTTTTCGAAAATCTCATTAATATAGTCATTATTATCGATACAGAGGCCAAATCTAAGACGACGACACGTTTGGCTCAGTTTGTAGTGCAAGCGGTCGCGGGTTCGAGTCCCGCTGGGGGCATGCATTTGTGTGATGAGCACGAATGCTTGTAATCCAGTCATGGGTGCTTATATTTATAATATGTATGTATTTAAAGTTATACTATATATGTAATGTATCAATTATCTGGTATCCATAACACAAGCCTCGTAGCTTACCATGGGACTAGATGGTGTTAGTATGAATGTCCCAACATATTTAAATATTTATTATTATTTATTTATTATTTATAAATGTATAGTTCTTAGAATTTTTCTGTCTGTCTATCTGGGAACACATTACGAGAAAACCACTGGACAGATTTTGATGAAAAGTGGTATGATGATAGCTGATTATCCGGGTCAACATATAGGATACTTTTTACTGTGGAAAAATATCTCATCTGAGAAATCTATACTAACCGTTAAAACGTAAGTTAGTTTTAAATAAAAGTATGTTTTTAGATTTTTTCGCGGATTTATTTTGATTTTTGGTTCCCGATGTTTCGAATGCTTTACAGCAAACGTGGTCAAGGGAGAGACTCTCTTTCTCTAGTTTTATTTCTTACTTACAGGTAAAAGCATATCGATCAAATCAAAGTATAGTTTATTCAAATAGACTTACAAGCACTTTTGAATCATTATTAAAATTCAAATTAAATGTCAGTAAGTCCGTTAGAAATCTACCACCGGCAATATTCAGCAAAATAAATAAAAAATACAAGTCTGTATAGATATAACATATAATATTATTTGCTCGCGTAAACTATTAGAGGAGATATCTCGAAACATTCCGTTTAAAACTGGTAGTCGGTTCTTTTAATTAATTAGATATTTAAAAACTAATTATTCATTCAAAGTGTTCGCTTCTCGTCAAAATCCGACCGTAGCCGTTGTTGAAAACGTAAATGAATAAAATTCACATATCTATGTAGGTATATAAAATAACAAAATGTTGCCATTTTATTAATCACTAGCATTGCCCGTGGCTCCGCCCGCATTCAGATGATCAAAAACCAAATTCTTAGTTTTACATATTAGTTTCCTCTTACATTGCAGTTTTTGTATTTTTTACATTACATTTTTCAGAAGTTTTAAAGAAAAACATAAATTTTTGTTCTGATGGTTAGGCATTGAAATTATGATGTTTTTCATCACAACTTGTATTGAAAACAGAAGCAATAGCACTAGTTGTTGGTAGCATACAATATAATCTAATGTTATATTGTGATTACCTATACGATGAAATTTATAAACCATTTGGATTATTTGTTCAATGAGCCATTTCGGACGTTACTTTGTCATTGACGGAGTGCGAGCGTGTGATTTGCCATATATATCGATCTGTTACGCTCTGTTTGTTATTATATACATATTTGAACAGCTCTAAGCGTTATTTACTATATAAATTACATAAAGGACTACTATCGTAAATATAAAAGTTTGTATGTTTGTTTTTCCATTATTATCGAAACAGAGGGTGAATCTGTAGTTTTTAGAATTTTTGTCTGTCTGTCTGTCTGAGAACGCATTACGAGAAAACCACTGGACATATTTTGATGAAATTTGGTATGATGGTAACTCGATATCCGGGTTAACATATAGAATACTTTTTACTGCGGGAAAATATCTCATCTCTGAGAAATCTATACTAACCGTTAAAACGTAACTAGGGACTAACCCGAGCGGAGCGAGGATGAGTCGCTAGTCTAAAATAAGAGTGACTATTGCGTCCGTGACCATATTTGGTGTAAAACATTCAGAAGATTGAAAACCATAACAAACAAATCCGCGAAAAAGTAAAAAGTAATTAGTTTTATTTAAATTATCAAATAATCGCATTAATCTAAGAAAGTATTGTAAATCTAAAATTCACATGAATTATAATATCGTTTCAAGCGTTCTAAAACACATTATCAAACTCCCTTATAATATAGGAAAAATCGTATTTTTTCAGAACAGCCTCGAAAAATATAGCCCAAGGGATGTCACTAATTTATTTATCACCGCGCTCGGTGTATGGGTGTCGTTTGTTCACGTCAAGTTGTTTGGGTAAAGCCTTGATATGTAAGGTGGGAACTATGATCGTAATAACTCGTTCTACTGAGGATTATTGCGTTATAAAGTAACCTTAGTAAGTTATTCATGATTTTATACAATACTCTGTGCTAAACTACAGTGAATTTAATTTTAGCGTTAGTAGTTAGTTTTTGACGTCCCACTGCTGGGCACAGATTTTCTTTAATATGAGGAGGAAGCCATCACGCTGCCCAATTATTGTGGGTTGATGGAGTTTACATGTGATAAATTTATTTATTATAAGCCTCATAAACCTCATATTTTTAGTTTCAATCTCACAGAAAACCTTTTAATTTTATTTATAACAATATATATGTACACTTTAATTTTGGTCCGTTAATTCCTAGGATAAAAGTAGGTATCTAGATTTTTTTTTGACCGGAACCTTAATTTTTTTCTAAAATAGAAGTAGCCTATGTTATTCCTTATAACATCAGCTATCTGCGAAAATATCAGTTAAAGTCCCATCAAAGTAAGTCCAGCCGTTTCGGAGATTACCCGGAACAAACAGACAGACAAACATGTTAAAAATCGTATTTTTTATATAAGTATATAATTTCATATGCGTTTTAATAAAAAGCTTTTATTTCGACATTATGATGTCATTATGATTATAAGGAAAAGTAATTTTCTCATTCAAGAATTGTTCTAACGACAATAACATAACTTTCTTAAGTTAGCAATTCTGTACATTCCAACTAAAATAGGTACATCCATATTAAGCGAATGTCATTTGGTACAAATGAAACCAAAGGTCAAAGGAAAATCAACTTATTTAATTTCACTTGAAACAGAGTAGCTTTCATTTTGGAATATTAAAATTTTTCACTGTTCATTATCAGGACTTACGAGCGCCACACCCACCCTTCTCTAATTAAGAGTAATAACGTGAACCTACTTAAATTTTTTAATATAACAAAGTTATAATATATAAGCTTAAATACAATGGGGAAGTTTTGTGATTATTTTTATGAATGGAAATCAAAATTTAAATAAATTTAACATTAGTAAATGGTATATTTTTTTAAGAACATTTTTAGCGGTTTGTGCTCGAAGGGTGCCAACGGAACCCTATTACTAAGCCTCGGCTATCTGTCCGTCCGAGAGCTGTATCTCATAAACGTATACATGAGGCAGAGAGTTGAAATTTTCACACATTATGTATTTCTATTGTCGCTATAGCAACAAATAATAATAATAAAAAAATAAAAATACAAGAAGCATTTTTTTAACGTTCGTAATCCATCATCGAAATTAATATACTACATACATAGAGTAAAAGTCATATTAATAAAAAGTACAGTGCGGTGGTACGGAACCCTTCGTGTGCGAATTCATCTCGCATTCGACCGATTTTGTTTAATTGACTTTCTTCTTCCACAAAGCCTTCTTTCATTTTAATTAAAGGTTAACTAATCGTCTGAAATATAATTATCTAATATAATGATGTTCTCCTAGCCGATTCCGGCTACGGCGGCCGATCTCATTGAGAATAGCCAACTGCGCAGGTGATATTATAGTGCACAAGTGTACGCGCAGACACAAGTGTACTCTCTATTCCTGTCACTCTCATACTCCGGTGGGACGACTGCTCGACACGACCGGTGAGAGTTAAGGCGCAGGACCGACGGCTTTACGTGCTCTCCGAGGCACGGGGGTGAAACACCGTCAACTTCCCAACTCCGGGCTGTTACTGAGACTTACTATACAGAAAGTTTCAATAACTAAATTTGACCCGACCCGGGACTCGAACCCTGGACCTCCGGGTGTGCAGCCGTACATGCTAGCTATTACACCGCCGAGGCAGTTTATCTAATATATATCTTATGTAGCAAGTGTTTTAGTTATGAGGTATATTTTAATGGGGTTTAAATGTTACTTTTTTGTATACGAAACTCAATGACGTCTACCGCGCTTGTGTTCGCCGCGAGAGGTGCTAGTATAGAGTGAGGTCTCTAGAAATGTCAAAAAATGACATTGAATGACTCTTTGCGAGTTTTTCATCGCAGATTTTCTCTAATATTGCAATTGTTTTTTTCTGTAATATATAAACATTGTGCCGTTCCTGATTAATTATGGCACACACGGTACGGTAAAACAAATATTATTGCTTTAAAAGAAGAGCTAAGAAAAAGTCAGTTTTTTATCTATAATTATATAAATAGGTAAAATAAACTTGTACCGCACTAACAGTATTATTATTATTATTTGCTTTGCACTCGATGCACGTTCGAATTTAAAGTGACAAAATAACATCTGATTTGTAGACTAAATGTATTAAATAATAAATTAAAAAAACCTTTTAACAAAAAAATAAAAACCGACTTCAAACAAAAGCACTAAAAAGTAAAAAATAACTGGTTGGTAGTTTTCAATTTTACTATACATACCTAATCAAATATTTTCGAAGTCGGTGTGATTTGCTTTGTATGGGCTGGCACCGATTTCGAAAATATTTGATTAGGTATGTATTTAATAGGTAGGCTTTAATTACTTAGCCAATGCACACCGACTTCGAAAATATTTGATTAGGTATGTATAGTAAATGAAAACTACCAATCAGTTATTTTTTACTTTTTAGTGCTTTTGTTTGAATTCGGTTTTTATTTTTTTATTAAAAAGTTTTTAAAGTTCCCTTTTTAGTGTAGACAGTAGTAGCAAAGTAAGAATTCTAACGTGTTAGGCTTGTCAAATCAAACAAAATAAGCCCAAACTCAAAGTATCTACTATTAGCCGTTGAAGAGTTCCACCTATCCACCTTCTGGCCTTACCATCAGATCAGGTCAACAATACCGAACCACCGTACTATCAACGGAAATAGAAACACTTGCAATATGACAATTAGAAGTAGGTTAAATTCATCATTAGCTATTGTTCCACCCTTAGGGGTGATATTTTTTTTTTTGAAATTTAAATGGGACCAATCTGGAAGTATACACTTTCAAACAACATAAAAATTGTCCAAATCGGTCAATTAATGACGGAGTTCTGAGGTAACAAACATAAAAAAAAATACAGTCGAATTGAGAACCTCCTCCTTTCTGAAGTCGGTTGAAAAAGTTAAAAAAAGACCGACCATGCTTCCCGTTGATCTCACGAAACTACATGTTTAAGCCAAATAATTTGACTTCAATTAGCATTTTTTCAATATTTATAGATCAACTAGCAGAACCAGCGGTTTTGCTCGCGCTAAAACTACAACAAAAACTGTAAAAAGGTAGGACTGGTGCAAACTTTCATCCCCTAATTTACCTCCTTATGGGATGAATTCCGAAAAATGTTAAAACACATATTTATTTAATTGTTTTGAAGAGCACTAATACCAAGTTTCAAGTAATTCTGATTATAAATAATATTTTGGGTTGTATTATAAAGTGTTTTCCCGTGGGAGTGAGATAATCTGTTGCGGTTAAAAATAGCCTCACTCTCACTCTCCAGCCCTCTAACTATCTTCACACAAAAAATCACGCCAATCCGTTACTCCATTTCGACGTGAAAGAAGGACAAACAAACAAACACACTTTCACATTTATAATATTAGTATGGATTGTAGCGTCATCAATTTTTATATACCACGAATAATTAGAGAGAAATAAAGAGATTATAATCGAATACATTTACAATCAAATTGTACGTTGCGGAAAATCTGATGTAGGACTAAAATTCCAGTTCAGTCTAAGCGGTTATTTTGCTTTGCATCATTTCAGCACCGCACAATATCATTATGATACTAAATTGAAAATTAATGGCTAACGAAATCCTATTAAGTCGTTTTTAGATATAACTTCTTAGCAGCAAAAATTCAAAAGTTATTAAGTAATCTATACATATAATAAAATTGTAACTAAGCCGAATCTGTACATTAGATATTTTTGGGAAAATCTTATTGAAATAGACATTATTATCGATACAAAGGCCGAATCTATAGTTTTTAGAATTTTTGTCTGTCATCACGGAAAAAGCACTGGAGGGATTTTGATGAAATTTGGTATGGTGATAGCTG
The DNA here is from genome assembly GCA_951806755.1 of Brenthis hecate. Taxonomy (NCBI): domain Eukaryota; kingdom Metazoa; phylum Arthropoda; class Insecta; order Lepidoptera; family Nymphalidae; genus Brenthis; species Brenthis hecate. The sequence goes on from OX638254.1 coordinate 12,102,266, forward strand.
GTTATCCGGGTCAACATATAGGATACTTTTTACCGCGGGAAAATGTCTCATTTCTGAGAAAAATACAAAAACTGCAATGTAAGAGTATACTAATATGTAAAACCTAAGAATTTGGTTTTTGGTCATCTGAATGCGGGCGGGACCGCGGGCAATGCTAGTTATATTTAAATTTTAACCTGTTCCTAATAGTAACAAAAACTTAACTATTAAGTATTTCGAATATCTATGATAGTACAAACGTCAAAATAACAGCCATTTTGACTATTTGCACCACTAAAACACAATCCCTAATAACTAAATATATATATATATATATATATATATATATATATATATATATATATATATATATATATATATATATATATATGTTGGGACATTAACACACATCACTATCTATTCAGTTACATGGTAAGCTACGAGGCTTGTGTTGTGGATACAAGATAGTTGATACACTACAAATATACCTATAAACTTTAAATACATTTATATTTCAAATATAAACACCCATGACTGGAGTACAAACATACGTGCTCATCACACAAATGAATGCCCCCAGCGGGACTCGAACCTGCTACCCGCTTATGTCAATTTAGATATTATATTGTATTTAACAAAGGAGTTTTCACATGTAATAAATGTTATCTATTATGTATCGATAGTTTATGGATCAATCTTTAAAAGATCAGTATGAAAATTTACAAAGAACTTTAACCGTTTCAAGTTTATTCAAATTATCTTGTTTCGGTCGTCTAAAGGGATAAAACTTTTATAAGAAAATAATCCGACTTTGACACATGAGAATAAAATTGCTTGATATATAAATTCACTCAAACTTTCCCGTTCGAGGCTAAAGCTTGCAATTTCACAAACCATTTAAGGGTCGTGTGACTCAGAGACGTTCATTGGCTTTCTTTGTTTAGATTACAAAAATAACATTATTTTATGACTGAAGTCATAATGTATTTGACGACACGTTTGGCTCAGTTTGTAGGGTAGTAGGGTAACTACTTGCCGTACCAGCGCAGGTTCGAGTCCCACTGAGGCATTCATTTGTGTGATGAGCACGAATATTTGTACTCCAATCATGGGTGTTTATATTTAAAATATGTATGTATTTAAAGCTTTATATGTGTAGTGTATCAACTATATGGTATCCATAAAAAAAGCCTCGTAAGTTACCTTGGAACTAGATGGTGCTGTATGTTAATGACAACATATTTATTTATTAAAAAATAGTAATTAATTGCTACTTAAGTAATAGACTAAACTTTTGCCCTTCATTTTAATATCCATGCTAATATTATAAATGTGAAAGTGTGTTTGTTTGTTTGTTTGTCCTTCTTTCACGGATTGTGTGGAGATAGTTGGAGGGCTGGAGAGTGACATAGCTACTTTTTACTACGAGAAATTATCTAATTTCCACGGCAAAACACGTTATAACACAATCCAAAAAAATATTAATGATCGGAATCACTTGAAACTTGGTATTAATGCTCTTCATTAAAAAATATAATATAGGTAAATAATAGATAAATAAATAAAATAAAGGTATATATATATATATATATATATATATATATATATATATATATATATATATATATATATATATATAATTACGTGTTTTGCATTTTTCGAAATTCGTCCTATAAGGGGGTAAAATAGAAGATGAAAGTTTGTATGAAACTACTTTCTTAGAGATTTTTTTGTAATTTTAGCGCGAGCGAAGCTGCGGGTACTGCTAGTTGATTTATAAATTAAAACTATTGACTTATCCTCACTTCGCTAGAGTACCTGTAGAATACCTGTGTCTTGTGCGACTTGATACAAAAACATTATCATTTTTTTATAATTATATGGATACCTAATAAAATATAAACCTACAAATTGATTTTGGCAAACGATTAGAGCCATATTTTGGCAAAATTTATGATAAAATTTGCTTAAAATTAAAATTAACAAGTATTGTAAGGAACATTGGTGCCATTTTTGTATTTTTTGAAATCATTTTGTAATGTTGTTGGTAGGTGTTATCTTTGAATACTATATAATATACACAAGCAACTTTCATATTTATAATAATATTCTGATTAAATTGCATGTAAATCCACAAAACATAATAACAAACATTTCAGCCTCATCGATAATACTGACGCGAAGCAGACGTACTGTAAATCAAATTAAGATAACATACATAATGTATACATAATAGGTCATAAGCAATTATCGAATCAAACCCATAATACTCACGCGTATTAATTTACAACTCTAATTTAATTACATATTATATTAATTAATTAATATCAGAAACAATGTGTTATGATAGTTGTGCAATCATTTACTTGAAGATCTAAAGTTTAAAATTGGCTTATTTCTAATTTTTATTGGATGATTTTAAATCATGAAATGAAATATTTTTTTATTATTAGGTTGTATTTATTTTAATGAGTGGTCTCATTTGCACAGGAGTTATAATAGTGCACAAGTTTGTGCATACGCACAAGTACACTATTTATTTTACTCTTAAAGTCCGTTGGGATTATTTGATATTGAAGCTTAGCACCAAAGCTTTAAATTCTTTTTTATTACTCCATATTAAGGCTAGTGTACACTTTGACTTAATTATAATGGTTATGAAATTAGAACTATTATTTCTTATTTATAAAGGTTAGTTTTATTATAATTTTTTTTTATATATTTATTCAGTTTTTTTATATTTATTTATGTTATTTTTATTTAACCCTGCACACTGGATGTTATAAATAAAATTTTCGTATTGCCATAGCTCATCAATAATTTTATATTGATTATTGAAATTTTTAATCACAAATTACGAATTAAAGTTATAATAATAAGATATAATTGTGATACAATGGTCATAATAAGGTATGTTTCTAGCCAATGACACTATTAGTGCTGGCAGCGCTCGAAATCAAAGTTTCTGTTTATTTAGGATACGGACCTATCGTCCTAAGAACACACGCAATATGAAAACTTAATGAAATCGAATGAACAAACAACTCAGTTAACTTTGTCTAATATTGATTGTATCATGTAAATAGATTTAAATTTTAGATGTCAGTTAAATATAACTTGGAAATAACTACACTAAATCTAGCCACTTGGCTTCAGGTGATAATCTGGATGTTTAGAATGTTATTCGTGTACTATTCATTATAATATCATTTAACCCCTTCTTTTAACGTTGGGATATACATTTCGACCACTGAGCGATAAATAGTTATTAATTAACTTCGCAAGGCCGAAAGTTCAGTTTCGGTTTCGGCTGAAAAACCAGTTTCAGTCGGACACTATTTTTTAGTAATAGAAATGAATGTAAACAAACAAAAATATTACTTTTAAAAAGAAAACTTTCTAGAAACATTAAAACTCGGTGCTTTAATAAAACAATATTAAAGAACTTCGAAGATATTTTAGAACGTATAATTAAGGTTTTCCATTACAGGTAATTATCGTATTAAATATTCAGATCGAGATTCATTAGAACAGACTATGTCACTATTTATTACAGTTTTTGTTTAAAAACGAACAAATATCATTATTTTTTGTATCCCATTAATAATATTATAAATGCGAAAGTTTGGATGGATGGATGTTTGTTACTTAATCACGAACGGCTTAACAGATCTAGATGAAATATGGCACAGGGATAGATTATAGTCTGGAATAAAAATCTTAAAAAATTAATTAAATACCTATTTTTATTAAAACTAACGTTTCCACTAAAAGAAAAATATAGGTACGTTACAGTAGAAGGTAGTCTATACATTCAATAAAATACCGAGTCGAATCTGCACATTAAATATTTTTCGGAAAATTTTATTGATATAATCATTAATAACGATACGGAGGTTGAATCAATAGATTTTCGAATTTTTGTTTGTTTGTCTGTCTGTGACCGCATCACGGAAAAATCATTAGAGGGATTTTGATGAAATTTGTTATGGTGATAGCTGTAAGCTGGTTATCTGGGTCAACATATAAGATACTCTTTAATGGTGGAAAATATCTCATCTCTGAGAAATCTATACTACCTAACCGTCAAAACGTACCCGAGCGCAGCGAGGGTGAGTTGCTAGTCTATACTATAATAAAACAGTAGAGGTCGAATGTCTGTACATAGCAAAAAAATGCCAAAAACCGAGTCAGGGGGATGTAAAAAGACAAATAGAACAAACAGATTTTTTTCAAATTATTTGTTTCTCTGTCCGTTTGTCTGTTTGTACGGGCAAATCTCCGAATCTATTTTCACCGATTTAAATGAAATTTTGCATGGTGATGCTTTATATCCCCGGGCAACATCTTAGCTACTTTTTATCCCGGAAAATTAAATATTTCCCGTGGGATAGTTAAACAACTATAATAACTTGTACAGCTTAGTACACAAAAACTACTGATTAGATTTTAATAAAACTTTACAATAATATATTTCATACATGACAATAACAAATCGGCTACTTTTTATCCAGGAAAATTAAAGGGTTCCCATAGGACTGTAAAAAAACTATAGTAACTTATACAGCTTAGTACACAAAAACTACTGATTGGATTTTGATGAAACCTTACAATAATTTTTATTCCGGAAAAATGTACGGTTCCCGTGGGATAGATGTTTTCGTTTATGTGTAACGTATTATGTACACAATATAGACACCAAAACAATAGTTATTAAAAATTTGCCTGTTTGTCTGTTTGCCTGTATGTCTGTTTGTCCCAGAAAATTAAAGAGTTCCCGTGAGATAGTTAAAAAACTATAGTATCTTATACAGCTTAGTATACAACAACTTATGCACCTTATTTAGTAAAATTTAACATTCTGATACCTTTTATTGCCGGTCAAACAACTGGTTACTTTTCATTCCGGAAAAATGGATGGTTCTCGTGGGAACTAATAGATCTCTTTTAGTGTTTTTCTAGAGGCGAACCCGAGCGAAGCGAGGGTGAGCTGCTAGTTTAAAAATAAATGAATGATTCCCATTCTCCTTCGCTTGTTTATGAAATCAATCAGTACAGTTTCAGAACTTGAAAATTTAGCTACAATGTGTTCATTCGACCTTCGGAATGTCTTTTCAATAATTCATGAACAACCAAGTTTTGTTTGTTAAAGTAACTGTTAATATTCGATGTACACACTACATATACTGAAGCAAGTTTTGGCTTTAATAAAATATTGGGTAACTTTATGAAATATTGTTAGTTTATTATTTATGGTTATTAAATATTATTTAATTATAAATCAGCTCTATTGTTAAATTTGGTTTTCCAATAAAAGAAAAATATATATTATGTTTCTTGTATTCAGCCATTTTTAATCTGCTACTGCTGGGTTCATTTTTCACTATGTGTTTATGTGGTTCACTAACCACGCTGGCCAAGTGCGGGTTGCCGGACTTCACATGTCTTTCGAAAATTTGTTAGGTTCTCTGAGACATGCAGGTTTCCCACATAAACAAATTATTGGTGCAATACTCGGGATTCGAACCCGGTTCACTCGGTTTTACAAGCAAGCGCGTTACCATTTCGCTACCTCTTGCTTATTACTACTTCTACCTACGATTAAATATGTTCATTTAAATTAATTACAGTTAAATAATAATGAAATTTGCGATTCAGCGGGGGAATGCAGCTAGCATTCTTGCCACAAACCCACGTGTTATAAACTTGTACAATAATAATTTATTGTACATTTATTTAAGTATAGATTCAATTTTATTGTTTTTTCTTCTAAATGAAATAAAAAAAATATATTTACGTTCTATCCTATTAATATGACGCAGATGTAAATTTTTATACTAAACACCCAAATATTATACGTCTAGCTTGACGTTCCAGCGTGAAGAAGTAGCAAACATATGTTATACACACAATCTTAAAAAACTTATTACATTTTAACGTTTAGTATAGATTTCTCAGAGATGAGATATTTTCCAGCAGTAAAAATTATTCTATATGTTGAACCGGATAACCAGCTATCATCATACCAAATTTCATCAAAATCTGTCCAGTAGTTTTCTCGTGATGCGGTAACAGACAGACATACGGACGGATACAAATTCTAAAAACTATAGTTTCGGCCTCTGTATCGTAATAATGAATATTTTAATAAGATTTTCCAAAAAATATTTAATCTACAGATTCAACTTAGAATTTTATTATAGGTATGTTTAGAGGTATAGATGAGCAACTCTTGTATACATATATATATATATATATATATATATATATATATATATATATATATATATATATATATATATATATATATATATATATATATATATATATATATATATATATATATATATATATGAATTTATTTCGTGTATCTCGGAACCGTCTATAACGATTTGGATCAAATTTTGTATTTTGCTTTTTAAGATTATCTATATACTAGTGACTCACCCTCGCTTCGCACGGGTTCGTCCTTAGTCAAAAACAATAATAAATGTATCCCACGGGAACCGCACATTTTTCCGGGTTAAAAAGTAGCCGTTGTCCGTTCAGCCGTTGTGGCGTGACTGACTAACAAACATCCATCCATCTAAACTTTCGTATTTATATGGTAGTAAGATAAGATGCATGTAGGTATCTTTTCTAAGAAAAAAGCAATTTTTCATCAAAAAAAGAAACAAAAAACTGCCGAGCGAGGCTCTGTCGGTCACTATCTAAAAATTTTCATATCCATAATAACAGCTTAACTTAAAAAAATTAAATAAAAATAAACCTCCTAAAAGCAAAAATTTTCGTGCATTCCATTACAAGGGTAGGCACTTACTAGCACTCGCTTTAGGATTTATTGGACTTTTCAGATGATTACATTTCCATATTAACGAACTATGTAATATTCAGCTCAAACTATTCACCCTGAAGTTTTGTAATTAAACGTTTCAAAATCAGTGTCCTAGAAATAAATTCGTTATGCTATTTATTAGTTTAGGGTCGAGTACTATAATATATTGCTTTCTGAATGTTTCTATACTAATGATGACTCAGTATTAGCTTTATTATCTATACTAATATTATAAAGAGGTAAAGGTTGTGAGTTTGTGTTTTCATTCCTAGGTACCTAACAGTAGCCTGTGTTACTCCAGGTTATATATTATATAGTGTACTATATCTATTAAATTACATCCCAATTCGTTCAGCCGTGTCAGCATGAAGGAGTAACAAACATACATACACACAAACTTTCGAATTTGTATGATAAATATATTAATAATAAGCTGTACTTAATATCCTACTAATATTATAAATGCGAAAGTTTTTGAGGATGTATATATGTATGGATGTTTGTTACTCTTTCACGCAAAAACTACTGAATGTATTTTAATGAGACTTTACAATAATATAGCTCATATATCAGAATAACATATAAGCTACGCTTTATCCTGGAAAAATTGTCCGATCCGCTAGGCGTAGAATAATTGTAATAACGGTGCAGACTAAAGCGGTTTTTAGATTTTATTTTGTGGTTTTTCTTTATAATTTAAAGTAAATATAAGTGACAAAAAAATGAAAAAAATACTATTTTTCTTAAAAATACTATTAGCTAAGTAGATAAAAGAAAAAATTAAGCTTATTAAAATAATATCGCGTATCTTAATCTTCTTTTATGAAGTTGATTAAAAAACAGAATAACATTCAATATTCACATGTAAATACCATGAAAATAATAAAAAAACTCTTGTTTTAAATAAATACAAAAAAGTAAATTTAAGTATTTATAATACGTTCGAATCATTCTTGTACAGATGCACTCAGCTAATTGGAGTATAATACTTGCAAATATAAACCTGAATGTGAATAGTTTCAACGTTATTCAACATAAATATTTTTTTCATTACTCCATTTACGATTCATTTTGGAATAAATTGGAGATTTTGTGGTAAAAATACAAAAATTCTAGATTAAATATTGTATTGAGTTGTTCGTTTCAGTTTTCTATATATCATATTTTTATGTCACTAGCAACATATCGACTTCGATCGTGGCTTTGCCATTTAAATCGGAATAGTTCAGGAATGCTTACAATACAAACAAATATACAAACATACGATATTTTTCTTATACATAAGTAATGATTCTCATATTATTCAGGCCCTTCTGAGGTAAATAGCGAGACATAGTTTTTTGTTTTTCATGTACAAGGATGCTGTAAGTAATTTTTTTGTAGTTAAGATGACCATATACCAGGGGCGGACCCTGAATTTGGAGGACCCTGAGCTAACATTTCGTGGGTGTCTAAAAATGATATGTTTAATTAATTAGAATTAAACTAAAAAATCTATAAAGATAGATAGTACCAGGCGAAATCGAAATATTAAGTAATTTTTTTGGTTCTAGTTGATTGATCTCAGGGTTATGAGGCCAACCTTTTATGGGCTTAATTTTTTTTATTTTAGATAAATTATTATTTTATAAATTGATAATATTATCCATGATTTTCTGAATGGGAACCGTTATATCTTAGGGGCCCTTGGTTGCAGACCAAAAAACCTGTATATAGATCCTCACCTGCCATATAGGTACATTCGAAAGTTCTACCTGTACAGGTAAACTAAATCGGTAAACTAAAAGGGGTGGTAGTCCATCCTACAGTTTTCTTCAACTTAAAGCTACAGCTAAAGCTATTTACGTAGATTTACTTTGGCGCATATGGCCTTTATTAAAGTACAAATTTTTATACCTTATACAAAAAATCGGCATAGTTCTTATCAAAGGGACTACCGCCACAATAGAAGTGTCAGTCGGTCAGAGCTTCGTAACCCGATTGCCCCAGAAATAAAATTTGTATTTATATAAATAATATGTATGAAAGCTCGGAAACACTATGTAGCATATATTGGTTCATATTTTTTAACATAGTGTGAGGTGGTGTTAGATAAAGATATAATAAAATATTTAAATGTAGCATCTGCTATATAAAAAGGGGGAAATAAAAAATGTATTTTGTACTAGCGGCTCACCCTCGCTTCTCTCGAGTTCGCCTCTAGAAAAAAAAACATATCTATCCCACGGGAACCGTACATTTTTTCAAGATAAAACTCTACTATTCCAGACTATAACCTATCTTTGTGCCAAATTTCACACAGATCCGTTCAACCGTTCTGGCTTGATTGAGTAACAAACATCCAAACATCTAAACTTTCACATTTATTATACTAGCAGAACCCGCGGCTTCGCTTGCGCTAAAACGACAAAAAAATTGTAAACAGGTAGGTTCCAAGCAAACTTGCATTCCCTATTTTACCCTCTTATGGGATGAATATCAAAAAATGTTCAAACACGTATTTATTTAATTGTATTGAAGACCATTAATACCAAGTTTCATGTAATTTTGATCATAACTATTTTTGGGTTGTATTAAAACATGTTTTCCCGTGGGAATGAAATACTCTCTCGCGATAAAAAGTAGCCTATGTCACTCTCCAGTCCTCAAACTATCTCTACACAAAAATCACGCTAATCCGTAACTCTGTTTCGACGTGAAATAAGGACAAACAAACAAACACTATCACATTTATAATATTAGTATGAATATGGATTAACATAAAAGATTTATCGTACCATGGCCTTTTAGAGAGTTAATAATAAACTATTAAGTCTGCCACTATTTCATTGGACTATTAGTTATAAAGTAAAAAAACCCCTTTGAAATCTTCAAAACTAACATTTTCCAATCACGAGCGTCGAACGAGGTGCAAAATATTGTTTTCATCAACACGTTCACTTGAACATCCGACACAAAGCGAGAGTGTCGGTTTGCAACGCAAATATTTATTTAAGTGTACGTTTTTGAAGCAGCTAATCAGGTACGAGCCAGTTGATTGAAGGTGTGTACAACAAAATTTGCTAAATCTAAACAATATATATGTATATTGTATATAACTGTATTTTATTGGATCTTATACAAAGGCTAATTTGCATGTTTTATAATTCCTGCATGTTATATAATCTTAGATTCTATTTTAAGACTTGAAAGCTGGATCAGAAGTGTTAAGTTTTAAGAGCTGACAAAGCGTGCTTAAAGCTCTGCTTCTGTAATAGTATTCCAAGGATGAGAGCGGTAATAGTGTGCAAAAATATCAAAATAATCAAATCTCGTATATACACACTTAAAAAAATGTAGTGAGTAGTTTATGTAACTTTGCAACCTATAACTCATAAATTAATCATGAACATAAAAATATTTTAAAAAATAGTTTGTTTTTAGATTCTTCTCGGATTATTTTTATTTTTGGATCCTGACGTTTCAAATGCTTTACAGCAATTATGGGAGAGACAAAGGTTTTAGACATCTTTAAACTATTACAGACGACATCTACCCATAAAATCATAATTTCTATTAAAGATAATATTATTTAAAACTTGTGTACAGAATAGACCCCAAAACAAAAGCTATTTTTTTTTTGTCTGTTTGTCTATTTGTATACATACGAGTATGTGGACAGATTTTGACCAAATTTTGTGTATAGATAACTTATTTCTCAGGTCAATATTTAGGATATTTTTTACTACTAGAAAAATTTTCATCCCCACGGGAAAACACAATAACTAATTCTATCGAGTCGTTCTTAGAAATTAACATGTCTAACGATGGCTAAACCACAGAGCGAGACACATAAAAATAATGTACTAGAAAATTGTAGGTCTTAATAGCATAAGTCTTTCTCCTAAGGTACACTCGCAATAACTATTCATATCTATTTAAAACTTACCGTAGGGCCACACCCGAGCGAAGTAAGGGTAAGTCACTAGTCTATACATATAATAAAATTCAAACTAAGTCGAATCAGTACATTAAATATTTTTTGGAAAATCTTATTGAAATAGACATTATTATCGATACAGAGGCCGAATCTATAGTTTTTAGAATTTTTGTCTGTCTGTCTGTCTGTTACCGCATCACGGAAGAACTACTGAGGGAATTTCAAAATATCTCATCCCTGAGAAATCGATACTAAACGTTAAAACGTAAGTAAGGACGAACCCGAGCGCAGCAAGGGTGAGTCGCTAGTAGTAAATAAATTTAGATTATATTTATCTCAAGTAGTTGGGGACAAGGCTAATATTTCATAAGCAAGTAGGGTACGTACCCAACAAATTAGGTATTAACGTCTTCAGAATGTCCCCAGGTAAATGTTACTGCTAGTTGTAATCTGCATAGCTCGGCGTGGCTAGTAGTGAATAACTAGTGAAATATGCCGAGTAGAAAATATACGGGTGAGAAAAATGGACGGACACGCTGAAACTAATCTATGCCAATAAATTAAATTGAAGTGTATGTTTGTAATGTCAAAATGACAGCTTTTTACTAAATACATATTAAAGTATATACGGTACTTATAAGAAAATAACAATTTTAAAAATGTTTGTCTATTTATTTGTTCCTTATTTCAACTTTCACTAGCAGATAGTTGATGTTATGTGGAGTTACATAGGCCACTTTTATCTTAGAAGATTTCCTCGCAAAAATACGCAAAATGCATGAAATTCTGAACAAAATCCGCGCACATAAGGAGGCACACGAGCGAAGTGAGGGTAAATCGCTAGTATTTTATATGTATTTACACAGAATACTCTCTTAGATATACGTGAATATTTGACATTTTAAATGAAACTATTTTTTCCAACTTTGTCAAGGTTTTATTTTATACATAATATTTTTGCTCCAGACGTTTCAAATCTACGGCAAACATGAAAAAGAACCAAATTTAAACTATATTTTATGGCACAAACCACACTTCCTATTCTATTGAACTATTGAATAAAAAAAATTACATACGTTACATTTTACTTCTTTTTTTAAATTTAGTTCATTAATTTTTTTTTAATTAGAATCCAAGTTAAGGTACGTATATTTTCAACCTAACACATGCCAGTGGCCTAAATATTTGAACGAGGTGTATCTCACGCAAATTGTGTTACGTGCCTTATGTGATACTAACCTCACTACTTGATGACTTATTAAGTTTAACCCAATGTCATCTGAATATAACCTCAGTACAGATACAGGTGTCTAATGAATTTTATGAATCCGAGTGTCTTATTTTCATAGGAATAATAAATCCTTTAGCAAATTATATACCGATTCATATTAATTGTATTAATAAAATCAATATAATTCGGCAAAAAGATCTCCAAAATAAAGTTTTATATACGTCCTAATAATTTTATAAGCGCAAAAGTTTATGAGAATCGAGGGATGGATGAATATAACATGTTTGTAACTCTTCCACGCAAAAACTACTGAACAGATTTTGATGAAATTAAGGTAATATAGCTAACCTACACCCGAATTTATAAAATACTAGCTAGGAACATTTTGATGGTTAGTATAGATTTCTTATATATGAGATATTTTCTTGCAGTCAAAATTATCCTATATGTAGACCAAGATAACTAGCTATTATCATACCAAATTTCATTAAAATCTGTCTAGTGGTTTTCTCGTGATGCGTTCCCAGGCAGACACACAAAAATCTAAAAACTTATAGGGTTCGGAGCGGGATTGTAATAAGACAACCACTAGGTTCGAATACACTTTAATATGTCTCTAATATAATAAGATATAATAGCTTAAATACTAACTTAAAGTAGGTTAATGACATCACCCTATTATACACATACACACACCCTATTACACCACACGCCCCATCAAAACGAAAAAAAAAAAAAAGAAATACATTGTTTGTTTTTTTTTTTTACTCTACATACAATTTCGTCCTATTCTTATGTATAATTTCTTCCTCATTATTACGTAAAATTTTAACATTAGGTTCCATATCCTTTAAAACTTTATAAGGACCAGAGTACACATCACTGAATTTATTTCCTACTTCGTTTTTTACTATTAACATATCATTTTTATTATACATCACAGGTTTTAAATATTCATCATATCTACTTTTCCTTTTTCCTTTAGATAAAATTAATTTTTTTCTTGCATCAGCATGTGCCTTTTGAAGTCTAAATTTTAATTCTAGTGGATAATTTTCAAAGTTATATAATGGTTCAATTGTATGATTTCTTAAATTAGAAGGTATATTACATGGTTTACCGAAAACAAGTTCGTACGGCGTAAACTTAGTTGCTGAATGTACAGAAGTATTGTACGAAAAACACCAATATGGTAGCCAATAACTCCAATCTCTAGAATTGTTGTCAGTTTGGATTCTCAAATATGCATTAAGACATTTATGTGAGTTCTCAAGTGAACCAATAGATTCATGATGATATGCGCATGACACTGTTTGTTTTATATTTAGTAATTTACATACCTCAGACATTGTATTAGAGATAAATTCCGATCCTTTATCGGTGGCGATCTCCCGTGGTATACCATACCTTAGAATGAAGTTATCTACGAAGGCTCGCGCTACACTTACACTATCCTTACTTACTAATGGGAATGCTTCAATATACTTACTTAATTCACACTGAAGAGTGAGTATATATGAGTAATTATAGTAATCCTTATCTAAGGGCCCAACTATATCTAAGAAAACCTTATCAAAGGCAGACTGCGCAGTCGTAGTAATAACCATTGGTTGTTTAGTGTGCAACGAATGTTTTTGTTTTTGACATTTGCTACACTTTTTTACATATTCCGTTATATCTTCTACCATTTTTGGCCAAAAGTAATATTTTTTAATATTATCGAGCATACGACGTATGCCCGCGTGTCCACTTGTAGGAAGTAAATGAAAATCATTAAGAATAACTTTTTTGTCGTCATCGTTTTCTATACTTATTACATTTTTTATAATATAAATACGGGGACTTTCCCGGTTATTATTAGTTTTATAACTTTTGGTTTACCATGCTATATACTTTTTACTTTCATTATTTTTTATTACGTAAATTTCACCGATCGCTAGCTTTTTACAAATAGCATCCAAATCTCTCACGAAGACGTCTCGCGTTGAACATGATCGAGAAAATGGGTCTATAAAAATCTTATCCTTGTTAGGTACGTTTACGAAATCGTTAAAGTGCACGTATTTCACATTTTTCCCTAGTTTATAAGATGAAATAATTAGTTCAGTGCAATGCTTTGGCTTTTCAAGAATCTCAACGACTCTCGGTTGATCAGACCAATTGTCTTCGACACTCTTGTCTACCAAAGTACTCGTATCATTTGGTTTATCGTATAGTTTGTTCGCCATCCGCCGTGTCATTACATTCAAATATTCCGTATTCATGTTTTTTAACTCATCAGATGTTAAAATAATGCGCGATAATGCGTCTGCAGCCACATTACTCACACCTTTAACATATTCTATTACGTAATCATACTCATCTAAGGTTAATCGAAATTTTAACAGTCTACTGGAAGGGTTATTAATACTAAATAAATAGATTAAAGGCGTGTGATCCGTTTTGATTGTAAATTTCTTGCCAAATAAATAAGGTCGGAAATATTTCACAGACCAAACAATAGATAAAAGCTCTTTTTCTATTGTTGGATAGTTCACCTCGGCTTTATTTAAAGAACGACTCGCATATGCTATTGGTAAATCATTTTTATTACATAATACCGAGCCTATAGCTAATCCGGAAGCATCTGTGCGCAATATAAATTCGTTTTCTTCATCAAAATTCGGATATTGTAAAATGGGTGGATTGATAAGGGATTGCTTAAGTTTATTAAATGATTTTTTGCATTCGGTACTCCACACAAAACTAGCACCTTTCCTACGAAGTTTGTTCAATGGTATAGTTATATTAGCGAAATTCGGGATAAATTTACGATAATAATTTGCGAAAGCTACAAACCGTCTAACTTCATCGACATTCTTCGGAGTTTGATAACATTGCAATACTCTGGTTTTTTCTGGATCAGGTAAGATACCTTTAGAAGATACTACATGGCCTAAATATAACAGTTGCTTAGTTAAAAATTTACATTTTTCGGGATTTAGTTTTAAATTTACTTTCCGAAATCTCTCAAAAATATCAATTAAATTATTATTATGGGAATTTAGACTCCTCCCAAAACATATAACGTCATCGAGATAAATAAGACATTTTTCATATTGTAAACCAGACATTGCTACTGTCATCATTCGACTAAAAGCACCTGGGTTAATTTTAAGACCCATTGGAAGTCGTTTCATTTGGTATTACCTGTCGGCAGTAAATGCAGTATCCTTTCTACTGTCTGGGCATAACTCTAATTGATAATAACTTTGACTGAGATCTAAATGTGTAAAATAAATAGCACCTGATAAAGAGTCAAGTATCTCTGTTATGTTAGGCAATAGAAACTTATCATCTTTCAACCTATCATTCAATTTCCTATAGTCAATTACAATCCTCCATTTTTTGTTTCCATTACTATCACTTTTCTTCGGAACGAGAAGAACTGGACTAGACCATTCGCTTCTACTTTCCTCTATAATATCGTTATCTAACATTTGTTGAATTTGCCTATCGATTTCATGTTCTTGACTTTTTGGTAATCTATAAGGCTTTGTGTACGTAGGAATAGCATTATCTTTTAAATGTATTGATTGCTGGTATAAATTTGTAACTCTTAATTTATGTCCTGGCAATAAAAAAATATCGGAGTATTTAGCACATATATTTTCGATAGAAATTTGTTCTTCTTTGGTAAGATCTTTAAGATTCAAAATAGAAAATAACTTTTTCACACGTTCAGCATTCACGTTACTTTTTTCAAATGAACACAAGGAATAATCACTAAGACTAACTACCTCAGGAACGAAGTAACTTAGTTTTACTTCTTCTTCTCTAGTATTTAAAATTTTCAGTGGAATTTTACCACAAATAGGCCTAACCAAAACAAATGCTAAAAACACTCCATCACTCAATTGCTTAGGCATAACTACATACTCATTTTTTAAGTCGGTTCGCATAAAATAAGTAAATTCACACCTTGGCGGAGTTTTTATATAATTATTATAGCCAAGTTTACCCATTTGTAAAGGTATTTCAATAGATGACCCTTGTTGAAGCGTTAAAATATTTCGTTCAAAATCTAATATAGAATTAAATTTACTTAAAAAATCTTGTCCTAATATACCATCTGTTCTACATGAAAAGTTTTTCAAAACATAAAATTTGTGTTTAAAATAGAAGTTATTATAGTTTAATTCTAAACAAACAAAACCATCGCAAAATATATGTCCTCCAATACCGTTTATTTTAATGCGCTCTGTATGGAAAGGAACGTCCCATTTATGTAATAACTCGTGTCTTATTACCGACAGTGAGGCACCGGTGTTAATTAGCCAACTACAAGACTCATTAAAAACATTTATATGAACCGAATTAATATTTTCGCAATAAAAATGATCATGCACGAGAAAACCAATTTTTGTCCTTGTTACTATTGTCTTGGACCTCAGACCGTTGTTTTGAATTATCTCTAATATTCATTTCAGCAAAGTTTATCTGATTCCGTCGCGCCTGACTACGAACTCATGCTTGGCCACGAAAACCGCTAGAACCGATAATTATTTTGTCCGCGAGAAGCGAAATTACGACCATTACCACGATTACTAGAACTATAACCATGACCACGATTATTTAAAATCCGAGGAGAGGGCATCCCTCTAGAACTCCCTCTAGAACCATTTTTATGTAACCCTGCTGGTTGGTTACGGTTATAAAAAATGTTATGAAAACTAGACCTACCTCTGTTATGATGACAATTCATCATTCGCTCTTCCCTTCCGCTCGATAAGGTCTCATCCAACGCACCTTGAATAGCGTCTTTTAGCGAGCTATAGTTTCTAGCCGCTATTATCGTACTAAGACGACTATTCCGCAGGCCATCGGCAAATCTCTTTATCGCAATACGCTCGTTTATTGGCTTTAAAATTTCATAAGTTTTCATGAGTTACCGTTGGCCTGAGAAACCGTCAAATCAACAAATAATTTTTCGATTTGCTTACCGAACTCTTGAATACTTGTGTTATCCTGTCGAATATATTGTAGCTGAGACTGTATCGCTGTGTCAGATTTTTTAGGCAACAATATATCTCGCATATCCTTGATTAAGCCTGAAACAGATAAATAATTAGAGCACATGCGCAGCTTGGCGCTTTCTGAGAATCTAGATTTTAAAACAAACTGTATCAGTAGCTTTTTGCTATCATCATCAATCATTGACTCATACATTTCTATATTAGAAATTAACTGTTTAGTGACATTCTCATCACCCGTCATAACTGGCAACAGAGAAACTGCAGTTTTTAACTCAAACTTCTCCATGATTGTTGTACTATGATACCTACCTATGTTTTCAGAACAAAGTTGAAGTATTTTCGAATAAATCGAATTAATTGTATCGAATATTTCACAAAGCTTTTGACTCTCCGAACTTTTTATTTCCTTAGTTTCTACTTGCTTTATAATCGACTTACTTAATAACCAAAATTTATCATATAAAAATTTTACTTCGGCCCTCTTTTTGTCTCTTACACTAGATGACCTTCTACTAGGCCCTAACTTCATTAGGTAATCTTTAATATGCTTTAATTCTTTTAATATTTCATTAATTTCATCTGCCATAACCTAAGGATACATAATACATTTTTTTAATACGGTTACATAGGTTTACACTTATATTAGAATGATTACAGGTTAATACATAATTAATATGTTAAACTAGGATTACACTAACACTCAATAACCACATAATATTCTTTACGCATTTTTAAGAACCATCACGCACACATACTCACACTGGTGAATTCCCTGTAGCAGACCCACGTTCTCGTCGCCGCAGCGTGCTCATAGACCTTCTCAAGTCATAAGCCTCTACCCCACGCTGAATCCATTCGCCATGGCATTTCCGATAATATCGGAACAGGATTATCGCGGCCCCAACAAAAAGAAGAGCACAAATTGCGATTAGAGCATAAGACGTTGAGGTGGCATGCCACAATAATTGCTCCGTGGAGGCAGAGTTCCCAGCTCCGTTTTGAGCGATTATAATTTCTTGCTCCTTGGATTGCTGCTTGCCCATATTTTTAATTTTTGATAAAGTCTTTGCCACAAATTCACAGTCACTCTGGATGAGATTTCACAATATAACAACGCCATAATTATAATTATTGTCTTTAACTTTACATTTCACTTAGTGTTTATTTTATCATTGCCTTATACTGCCGGACACCGGACTCGCGCACGCGCTGGCAGGGTCGCCATATAGGGTTCGGAGCGGGATTGTAATAAGACAACCACTAGGTTCGAATACACTTTAATATGTCTCTAATATAATAAGATATTATAGCTTAAATACTAACTTAAAGAAGGTTAATGACATCACCCTATTATGACACCACAAACTATAGATTCAGCCTCTGTATCGATAATAATGACTATTTCAATATGATTTTACAAAAAATATTTAATGTACAGATTCGACTCAGAATTTTATGACATATATGTATAGATTATAAAATATATATTTGGGATACTTTAGCATGAACAATGCACGAAAAAGCAATGAATTTATAGAAGAAAATAAAAATAAAAATGTTTAATTATCATTTTGGGAATTCGAATCAAATAGAAGACACCTAATACGAAGGTCCGGAGGAGATTTAATTAAATAAGAAGTTGAAAACATATTTACCTCAAGCTTAAGTTTTTATTATAAATAAGGAAATAGGTAAAAAATAAAATAAAGACATTTTTTAAAGCTGAGTAAATGTCTTTTCTTTAAAAAAAAAATTTAGCGATATTTAGTAATAGTGTAATTAAAAAAAAATATCAAAATCAATTATTTTCAGCATTAATATTGTTTACTAGCGGCTCACCTTCGCTTAGCTCGAGTTCGCCTCTAGGAAAACAAAAACAAACCTATCCCATGGGAACCGTACATATTCCGGGATAAAAAGTAGCCTATGTGTTATTCCAGACTATAATCTATCTCTGTCCCATACATACTCCCAAACTTTCACATTTATAATACTATATTGTAAAATACGGATTAGTATAGTATTTACATTGATTGGTCATAAACGCGCAAATTTTCTTTATTTCTTACCAAAAATCTAAGTCAATTCGTTAATTATGTTATGTTTATATCCCTTATTTGAGAAATGATGGATTCCCGATACAACCTTACACCCCCCTTTTTCACCCCCTTAAAAGATGATTTCCGGGAACAACTATCCTATGTCCTTCCCTGACCCTCAAACTATATCCATACCAAATTTCTTCTAAATCGGTTTAGCGAATTAAGTGTGAAACGGTGATAGACGGACGAACGGACGGACAAACAGATATACATATAGACAGAGTTACAGCATTTATAATATTAAGATGGATATTTATTCTCTTACTACATTTTTTACTCATTTTATTGATTCCTTATGATATCGCTATATTTTACTGATACAATATTATGATAAATATGTGTAGTGTATCAACTATTCGGTATCCATGACAAAGCCTCGTATCTTACCATGGAACTAGATGTTTCTGTCTGTTGATGTCTCAACATATTTATTAATTTATTTATTTAAAAACTTAAGCAGAAAATCCTTGAGGGATGAAAAATAGGGGTTGATGTAAAACGTATTACTATAGATCACAAATATAATTAAAAAAGCTGAACCTAAACAATGTTTTTAAGATGAAAAAGACAAATTTAAAACAACCTGATTAGAATTCCTTAGAAATGAGCGAACGGGAGATTTATGGGCTTAATTTTGACAATGCCCGTACGGACCCCGTGAATAAATAAGTTATGAGATTTATTGTCAGAGCTGCGATTGAAAGAACAATTTAGTCAGAAAAAATCTGAAATACGATTTGTTTTTTTTTTGACAGATATAAATTTTCTATCCATGTGGACGCTTCTGCTATCAATAATTTCAATAGAAAGCTAAAAAATATACAGATATCAAAGATTATGTCCATATGATCAATTGTGTTTATCCAAATTTTATCCACCTAAAAGTAATAATTCCATCCATGATTGAGAATTTGTTTTTGTATGGGCCAACGCAGAATAGGTATAAAAAATTCTAAAAATAGAAAGCGCTAAATACTAAAATACACACTGTAAATAAATAAAAACAATATCATTGATTTACAATATATACAATATTATATATATATATATATATATATATATATATATATATATATATATATATATATATATATATTATATCTGTGCGTTTTAATTAGACTAGTGTTAGACGAATGGTCGAAATTCGATCATCAATATTGAAAATTTGAGGGAAACATAATAAATTTACATTTTCTATTGCAGTAAAACTGAAATGTTTTGTTTGTACCTTCCTAGCTATTATATAAAAAAAAAACTGTTTCCATTTTTTTGTTGTGTAAAAATATAGATATACCTTGCTATCTAAACTCAATTTTCGTGTTTCACTGTTTTATATATTTTATAGCATTTTTTTTAGTACGTAGGTACATATATTAGAAAAGTTATTAAAGAAAATACTGGCTAAGTGTATGGATCTATACATATAATAAAATTGTAACTAAGCCGAATCTGTACATTAAATATTTTTCGAAAAATCTTATTGAAATAGACATTATTATTGATACAGAGGCCGAGTCTATAGTTTATAGAATTTTTGTCTGTCTGTCTGTCTGTGTGTACCGCATCACAGAAAAACCACTGGAGGGATTTTGATGAAATTTGGTATGGTGATAGCCTTTTACCGCGAGAAAATATCTCATTTCTGAGAAAAAATACAAAAACTGCAATGTAAGAGTATACTAATATGTACTCGTAAAACCTAAGAATTTGGTTTTTGGTCATCTGAACGCGGGCGGAGCCGCGGGCAATGCTAGTGATGTTATATTACAAACGTATGTTTTTAATCTTAACAGATTTATGCAGCGCCTGTAGCGAATATGTCCCATATTACTTAAAAGAACCACGTACAGAATGTTACAGGCAGACACTGGGACTCATACAATTCTTTAAATCTAAGTGAAAATATTTTTAATCGTGTTTTAAAATGACGTATAATATTTTACTTCATTATCTACACCTACTAATATTATTGAAAGTTTGTGAGGATGGATAGATGTGTTTGTTAGTTTTTCATGCTAGAACTGCTGAACAGATCTAGATGATATTTGGCACAGGGATAGATTATAGTCTGTAATAGCACATAGGTTACTTTTTATCCTGGAAAAATATACGGTTCCCGTGGGATAGATTTTCTTTTATCTAGGGACGAAAGCAAGGCGAATCGAGGGTGAGCCGCTAGTCTAAAATAATATCTTAATTATGAATACGCATTTAAAGAAAAAGAATCAATGGATTTCCTTGAAAAGGGACATGTTTGTCATAGAATAAAATGTCAAAGTATACTTGTTTATATTTATCCCGCTCTTCTTGAACACACATCACCTAAAAACAAAACGAATAAAGGGACCTAAAATTAAATTTAAATGGCCATTAATCTATACTAATATATAAAACTGAAGAAATTCTCAGCTTGTTTGGATGCGCTAATATCTGGAACTACTAGTCCTACCCATAGTTTTATGTGTAGTAAATGTTAAAATAACAAAGTTTGAATTGTTCTCCCCTTTCAATTATTCAATTCTAAGATATTCTAAATAAAGTATTATTTTATTAAAGAACAGAAAATATTAAGAAAAAGCAACATAAATGCAGCTACGCGTACCTTCTATATACGAGTACATAATCGAATCTATTGTGGGACTCATTGGCTAGAAAACCCAGTACTACCCTCCCTTTACAAATGAGCCCGATCACGAGTGACATTATCAACTAATGCAGCTGTAACCTAAATGGTTACACCTGATATGTTATGGTTATGAAAAACCCATCTTTGGAAAAAGAAACGAAACAAAAATATAAATCTCCAAATGTCTTCTGAAAGTATTCTATTTCAAATATAGACTTCATTATAATTTAATCAGATATGCTTAAATTTTCATCACAATATAAACTTTGATAACTTCAAAATGTCCCGTAGCACAGGTTTACTTTATATTTGTATAAGTAAAATACTTTGCAAAGACATTGCTAAAGTTCTACGTGAGATAGAAATTTAGTGTTAATGATGTTAGAACATGTTTTATAACTTTTATAAATATAATATAAGACTGTGTTCCCGCAGCTTTGCCTTCGTAGTGCCTGCAAGATTATTTATGTATAATTTAGTTTATCTAGTATAATTCTTCCACTTTTAAGAGTTCTAATAATAAAATTGTCCTCCGGCTGATTTCGGCCTCGGTTGACAATCTTATTGAGATTAGCCATCTGCGTAGGAGATATTATAGTGCAGCGCGTGGGCGCGCATACAAATGTGCACTCATATAAATAACTAACTCTAATATGTACTTAAGAAAACATAGTTATTTTTAAGTAACTGACACACATTTCAATTTTATTTATATATAGGTTAGTAATAGAAAAAAAGGTACATTTTAAAAAATACATTAACGCTCTCCAAAGGTTTATTCTTGTCTCTTTACGAAACCCATCATTGTAGGTAGTTCGTTTTGTAGATAAATCATATCCCTACGTAATATATACGAATACATACACACATTATGTATATTTATATATATAGTTATTGCAATGCGTAAAGCATGATTATAGCTTTAGATGCATGTTTCCTCTCAGTTTGTTACACAATATGAGCAGTCCCTATTAATTATATATTGACCTATTAGCAGCGTTATTAAAGCGGAGAGGTTAAGACAGGGATAATTAAGTAAATCATTGAATTAATATGTTTGAATTAAGTATTGTATGTCAGTAGATATATACAAATCTTAAAAACTAGTAACGCAGTAATAGTTCTTTTGTTACTGGTATGCCGGTAACAGAAGAACTATCATACCACACCTACTCCATTACCTTAATAAAAAACCCCATTATTCAATTATTGTGTAACATTGACAGGTAAATGACATTTCATAATCTATTAAATATGTAATGCATATGCCAGCATTGCCCGCGGCTCCGCCCGCATTCAGACGACCAAAAACCAAATTCTTAGGTTTTACATATTAGTATAATCTTATATTGCAGTTTTTGTATTTTTTTCTCAGAAATGAGACATATTCCCGCGGTAAAAAGTATCTTATATGTTGACCCGGATAACCAGCTATCACCATACCAAATTTCACCAAAATCCCCGCAACGGTTTTTCTGTGATGTGGTATCAGACAGACAGACAGACAGACAGACAAACAAAAATTCTAAAAACTATAGATTAGGCCTCTGTATCGATAATAATATTTAATGTGCAGATTCGGCTTAGTTACAAATTAAATTTGATTTAGTTATATAAATATAGCTCGAAATGAGTTACTGTTTTCCATTTTCAAAGTTAATATAAAATGCGCCTGGAGCTAGCTTCCATCGAAAAATTCCTATTTAACTAAGTATATAGCAATTTACACTTCATTCGACAATAATTTACAACTCGTAGTGTTGTCAACAAGTGAAATCTAGCGGAAATCATGTAAGATCTGAGCTTAATACAGAATTAGTACATTGTATTAGCAATAGCTATTCGCACTCAGTGAACATGTTACGCTCATCAACACACTCAAAGCGCGAGTGGTGGCAGGAAAATATGGGTGTAATTATTATATATACATACATATCGATAATCTGACTGATATACTAGTGACTTAGTCTCACTTCGTTCAGATGCATCCGTAGATATGTTTAAATTTTTTTGAGCGGAACCCTGATTCTTTTTCTAAAATAAAAGTAATTTACTCCTTAAAACATAATCTATTTGCCCGTCAAAGTCCCGTCAGTCTAGCCATTTCGGATATTAGCCGGAACTAAGAGACATTTTTTTTAAATTGTGTTGTTCTTATAAGTACCGTATATAATTTCATATGCATTTAGTAAAAAGCTGTTATTATGATAATACAAACAAACACGTCCATTTTATTTATCCGTATAGAAGAAAATTTGCATCTTTCTAACTTTCTCACGCTAAAATGGATTGACTGATTTGGATGAAAAGTAATAATAATAAATATGTGGGGACATTAACACACAGCACCATCTAGTTCCATGGTAAGCTTGGCAACACAAGGCTTGTGTTATGGATACCAGATAGTTGATACACTGCACATATATCACTTTAAATACATATGTACACATTATAAATATAGACACCCATGACTGGAGTACAAACATTCGTGCTCATCACATAAATGAATGCTCCCAACGGGACTCACAGAAACTATGGTCACTACAAACTATTGTATATTAATCTTATATATTTATTTTTGCATGTATATATATATGTGTGTGTGTAATATTAATTCTACTCTCCTGCTTACGGTTTCATTAATCCTTTCACCAGAGGTTGTCCGTAAGAGATTGCTCATAGCAACAACACCTTTGTTTTATCTTTCTTGTTCTTTTCATTTTTTGTATTATCTTTATGTGTGCAATAAAATATTATTAAATAAAATCAAATACGTACCAAAGAACAAGACCATCTCTAATAAAAAATCTCTTCCAACTCCGCCTACGTCTCGTAGTACGCCTCAGTAGTGATGTATTAAAAAAAAAATTATCGCATAACTAGACGAGGAAAGCATGAAACTTGAAACTAAGCGAAAAGCAACTTTTAAACAATTCTACGCCCAAGGAAATGAGAAGCGAGTCTGAGCTCAAGAGAATTTAATTTTCTTAAGAACAACTTTAAACAGCTATGAAACTAATCTAGCCAGTAGGCAGTCTCGTAGACAATAGGCCGTTTGAAATACCCTCTATTACTTTTTATTACAGTATGATATTATACAAAGGTGTTATTAACTTAGAATTTCCACAAATTCAACAAAAACATGGTAATGTGATTTTGATTCCAATAAAATTAATTAAATTTATGTTTATTTACGCCTGAGTGAGTAAATGATAGCTAAATTTCATACCTTTTACTTATATTGTTAATGTTTATTTATAAGTCTTAACTTCTAATGTGAATCTATATTATAGTCTTTATAGTCATCATCAGAACAACTCACGATTAAAATCTAACAGCGGGTTTTACAGAATTGGTATTCATTTATTTTCTAACGTCCCACTGCTGGGCTCAGGCCTCCCTTCCTTATAAATGGAATCGGGCCATAGTCCACCAAGCTGGCCAAGTGCGATTTAGTGGACGTCACATGTCTTTTGGAAAACTTGCTTGGTTCTCCCAGACCATTCACGATGTTTTCCTTCACCGTAAGTTGTGTATTGAATGAAATCTACATGTTGCTAACATAATAAGAAGGATGCAATCTAGCGTACTGACACAAGAGCAAGTTAGTGTTGTTACTATAAACACGGTGAGCGTTGACTTGCCCCGTACCCCGCGCAATTTCCTGTGGCACCCGTCGGCTTACAGTCTTCCTATGGGTTGTATGGTGTAAGCCACACGTGAGCATTTTTTAGTTTAAATAAAAGAAATTTGTTCTGCTTTAGGTTATTCATGCATGTCATAATTAAAGTTCAATTCAATTCAATTTTCTTCTTAATGCCTTCAATTTAGCACAGATTTCTTTGTTAACGTCACTTAGAATGGATAATGAAAGTTCCTTATTTCTGAGAAAAACTGGCAAAATAAACATATCAAAATTTAACGAAAAATAATTCTAATTGTTTCGTAAAATATATTATGTGATTAATATAATATTTATGATATTCGAGCAATTCCTGTATATAAATTTAGTTCGTGTATTTCGGAAACCGCACTAATGATTTGGGTCAAATTTTGTTTTTAGATAAGTTTTAATTTTTTAAGTTTATCTATATAGGTGTATTTTCTGAAAAAATGCAATTTTTATATCAACCCCGAAAAAACCTCGAGCGAAGCTCGATTGCGCAAGTACTATTTTATTATTTCAATCATATCACTGCCTACGAGTTTGAATATAACATCACTAAATATTTATGGGAAGTCTAAATTGATGGTGAAGTAGAAAAAATCTTGTAACTTATACCATAACCAAGGTTGGCCATTTGCAGAGCTGGTCGTACCGCAATTTGGCCCATTGAATTCGGTCGCCCTTACAACGTTACGTTTGCTTTGTACACTAATGCATCGTAAGCTGTTTACGTCTTACAATTTATTTAGAGCTGCTTTTGAAGGAGAATATTAACGATATGAACTCTGAAAGTATTTTATGCTAGTTTTAAGGACTCTAAAGTTTGTTTTAAAGTAATGTGAGTATGAAAGCTTTTCCTTGTTGGGTTAATTCTAAATACAGTAGAGAAAATATACTATACGAGTATAAAGCAAGTATATATGTGTAGTGATATTACCTCAAAAGGTCAAATGTTATATCACTACACTAAGAAAGAGGTAATTAATAAGTTATGTTAAAATAATATCATCCCGCAATTTCTTTTGCCAGTTTTCCAAGTTTTACGTTATTTATTACGAGTATTTTTATTATGTATGTAATATTGGTATGCAATTATATATATTGTATAGTACGTACGTTTTAAATAGATATAAATAGTTATTGTAAG
Source organism: Brenthis hecate (assembly GCA_951806755.1). Lineage (NCBI taxonomy): Eukaryota > Metazoa > Arthropoda > Insecta > Lepidoptera > Nymphalidae > Brenthis > Brenthis hecate. Next base: position 12,128,787 of record OX638254.1, read on the forward strand.
TGTACCTTAAGAGATTTTTGTATGCCTTTTTAAGATCTACAATTTTCTAGTAAATTGTTTTAATGTATTTGGTGATCCATATAAGCATATGAAAATAGTTTTTATGACAAAAAAGCGTTATAATTCAGGTATTTATTTACAAAATATACACAACAGCAACTTCACAACTTAGATACACAAACCTTAAAAATTATATATTATACATACCGTCCTCGTAATTCGCCCTTTATATTAGTAAAATCCGTTGTGCGGTTCTAAACTACAAGTCGAAATACAGGGAGAAATAAAGGCAGGGAAAAAGACAGAGCATTATTATATTACGTATACATTTTTTTTAAGTTTCATAATTAATATATATGTTAGTTTTAAGGTATATATGCTATGGGCCTGTTTACATATTTAAGATCCTTTTGTAAATATGGCCTGAAATAAATGATTAAATAAATAAATAAGTATAGATATAGATGAGCGGTTAGCGATCGAACTTTAAGCATTTTCCCGTGAAAATAAGAGATTTACCTCACTAAATTGTTCAATATGTTAATTTAAAAAAAAAATTAATACTTTGTAGATACCCGGTTACTAATACTATGTTATAAACAGAAAAACTACATAAAAAATTCTAAAATTATTGTTTTGGTGTATTCTGTACTGTATTCTGTACACAATACGTAACAGTCATAGTTTTTAAAGAAAAATCATGTAGATACCTTTTTTTTACTATTTTATTATATCTAAATAGGGTTACCACACCACTTTTCCAAATTAATATCTTTAAAAATGTATCAATGTTCAAATTCACCAAAAATAATTTAAGTTGATTTTTAGAACATATTGGCACAAGTACACAACGGAAGCGTAAGTCCGAAGACATTACAAAAGTCAAAGTCCCGTCAGTCTAGCCATTTCGGATATTAGCCGGAACTAAGAGACATTTTTTTTAAATTGTGTTGTTCTTATAAGTACCGTATATAATTTCATATGCATTTAGTAAAAAGCTGTTATTATGATAATACAAACAAACACGTCCATTTTATTTATCCGTATAGAAGAAAATTTGCATCTTTCTAACTTTCTCACGCTAAAATGGATTGACTGATTTGGATGAAAAGTAATAATAATAAATATGTGGGGACATTAACACACAGCACCATCTAGTTCCATGGTAAGCTTGGCAACACAAGGCTTGTGTTATGGATACCAGATAGTTGATACACTGCACATATATCACTTTAAATACATATGTACACATTATAAATATAGACACCCATGACTGGAGTACAAACATTCGTGCTCATCACATAAATGAATGCTCCCAACGGGACTCACAGAAACTATGGTCACTACAAACTATTGTATATTAATCTTATATATTTATTTTTGCATGTATATGTGTGTGTGTAATATTAATTCTACTCTCCTGCTTACGGTTTCATTAATCCTTTCACCAGAGGTTGTCCGTAAGAGATTGCTCATAGCAACAACACCTTTGTTTTATCTTTCTTGTTCTTTTCATTTTTTGTATTATCTTTATGTGTGCAATAAAATATTATTAAATAAAATCAAATACGTACCAAAGAACAAGACCATCTCTAATAAAAAATCTCTTCCAACTCCGCCTACGTCTCGTAGTACGCCTCAGTAGTGATGTATTAAAAAAAAATTATCGCATAACTAGACGAGGAAAGCATGAAACTTGAAACTAAGCGAAAAGCATCTTTTAAACAATTCTACGCCCAAGGAAATGAGAAGCGAGTCTGAGCTCAAGAGAATTTAATTTTCTTAAGAACAACTTTAAACAGCTATGAAACTAATCTAGCCAGTAGGCAGTCTCGTAGACAATAGGCCGTTTGAAATACCCTCTATTACTTTTTATTACAGTATGATATTATACAAAGGTGTTATTAACTTAGAATTTCCACAAATTCAACAAAAACATGGTAATGTGATTTTGATTCCAATAAAATTAATTAAATTTATGTTTATTTACGCCTGAGTGAGTAAATGATAGCTAAATTTCATACCTTTTACTTATATTGTTAATGTTTATTTATAAGTCTTAACTTCTAATGTGAATCTATATTATAGTCTTTATAGTCATCATCAGAACAACTCACGATTAAAATCTAACAGCGGGTTTTACAGAATTGGTATTCATTTATTTTCTAACGTCCCACTGCTGGGCTCAGGCCTCCCTTCCTTATAAATGGAATCGGGCCATAGTCCACCAAGCTGGCCAAGTGCGATTTAGTGGACGTCACATGTCTTTTGGAAAACTTGCTTGGTTCTCCCAGACCATTCACGATGTTTTCCTTCACCGTAAGTTGTGTATTGAATGAAATCTACATGTTGCTAACATAATAAGAAGGATGCAATCTAGCGTACTGACACAAGAGCAAGTTAGTGTTGTTACTATAAACACGGTGAGCGTTGACTTGCCCCGTACCCCGCGCAATTTCCTGTGGCACCCGTCGGCTTACAGTCTTCCTATGGGTTGTATGGTGTAAGCCACACGTGAGCATTTTTTAGTTTAAATAAAAGAAATTTGTTCTGCTTTAGGTTATTCATGCATGTCATAATTAAAGTTCAATTCAATTCAATTTTCTTCTTAATGCCTTCAATTTAGCACAGATTTCTTTGTTAACGTCACTTAGAATGGATAATGAAAGTTCCTTATTTCTGAGAAAAACTGGCAAAATAAACATATCAAAATTTAACGAAAAATAATTCTAATTGTTTCGTAAAATATATTATGTGATTAATATAATATTTATGATATTCGAGCAATTCCTGTATATAAATTTAGTTCGTGTATTTCGGAAACCGCACTAATGATTTGGGTCAAATTTTGTTTTTAGATAAGTTTTTATTTTTTAAGTTTATCTATATAGGTGTATTTTCTGAAAAAATGCAATTTTTATATCAACCCCGAAAAAACCTCGAGCGAAGCTCGATTGCGCAAGTACTATTTTATTATTTCAATCATATCACTGCCTACGAGTTTGAATATAACATCACAAAATATTTATGGGAAGTCTAAATTGATGGTGAAGTAGAAAAAATCTTGTAACTTATACCATAACCAAGGTTGGCCATTTGCAGAGCTGGTCGTACCGCAATTTAGCCCATTGAATTCGGTCGCCCTTACAACGTTACGTTTGCTTTGTACACTAATGCATCGTAAGCTGTTTACGTCTTACAATTTATTTAGAGCTGCTTTTGAAGGAGAATATTAACGATATGAACTCTGAAAGTATTTTATGCTGGTTTTAAGGACTCTAAAGTTTGTTTTAAAGTAATGTGAGTATGAAAGCTTTTCCTTGTTGGGTTAATTCTAAATACAGTAGAGAAAATATACTATACGAGTATAAAGCAAGTATATATGTGTAGTGATATTACCTCAAAAGGTCAAATGTTATATCACTACACTAAGAAAGAGGTAATTAATAAGTTATGTTAAAATAATATCATCCCGCAATTTCTTTTGCCAGTTTTCCAAGTTTTACGTTATTTATTACGAGTATTTTTATTATGTATGTAATATAATTATGCAATTATATGTATTGTATAGTACGTATGTTTTAAATAGTTATTGTAAGTGTACCTTAAGAGATTTTAGTATGCCTTTTTAAGATCTACAATTTACTAGTACATTGTTTTAATGTATTTGGTGATCCATATAAGCATATGAAAATAGTTTTTATGACAAAAAAGCGTTATAATTCAGTTATTTATTTACAAAATATACACAACAGCCACTTCACAACTTAGATACACAAACCTTAAAAATTATATATTATACATACCGTCCTCGTTATTCGCCCTTTATATTAGTGAAATCCGTTGTGCGGTTCTAAACTACAAGTCGAAATACAGGGAGAAATAAAGGCAGGGAAAAAGGCAGAGCATTATTTTATATTACGTATACATTTTTTTTAAGTCTCATAATTAATATATATGTTAGTTTTAAGGTATATATGCTATGGGCCTGTTTACATATTTAAGATCCTTTTGTAAATATGGCCTGAAATAAATGATTAAATAAATAAATAAGTATAGATATAGATGAGCGGTTAGCGATCGAACTTTAAGCATTTTCCCGTGAAAATAAGAGATTTACCTCACTAAATTGTTCAATATGTTAATTTAAAAAAAAAATATTAATACTTTGTAGATACCCGGCTACTAATACTATGTTATAAACAGAAAAACTACATAAAAAATTCTAAAATTATTGTTTTGGTGTATTCTGTACTGTATTCTGTACACAATACGTAACAGTCATAGTTTTTAAAGAAAAATCATGTAGATACCTTTTTTTTACTATTTTATTATATTATTATATCTAAATAGGGTTACCACACCACTTTTCCAAATTAATATCTTTAAAAATGTATCAATGTTCAAATTTACCAAAAATAATTTAAGTTGATTTTTAGAACATATTGGCACAAGTACACAACGGAAGCGTAAGTCCGAAGACATTACAAAAGATATCATTATTTTGATCATTCCTTTTTATTCAGACCCAGCGATACAATATCGGGCTCCGGTCGTTGGTTTGATGCCAGATTATCTTGAACACGCTTCACAGATTTTAATCACGGAATGGTGTTGCCAAGTAGACGCTAGAATCTTGAGAGCACAGTATTGCTTGCTTTTGTAAGACAAATAAATTAACAGCTATATATCAATCATTTTTTAAATATTTTTTTAAACGGCACTAATATGTTTATATTATTATATAGCTATACTAGCGACTGCGAAGCGGTTAGTATAGATTTCTTAAAAATTAGATATTGGGAAAATATCTCAGTTAAAAGTATCCTATATGTTAACCCGGATACCATTAACCAGCTATCATTATACCAAATTTCATTAAAATCTGTCCAGTAATTTTCTCGCGATGCATTCCCAGACAAACGAACAGACAGACAAAAATGGTAAAAACTATGTATTTGGCCTCTGCATCGTTAATAATGCCTATTTTAATAACATTTTCCAAAAGATATTTAATGTTCAGATTCGACTCAGAATTTTATTATCTATACATATAATAAAATTGTAACTAAGTTGAATCTATACATTAAATATTTTTTGGAAAACCTAACTGAAATATACATTATTATCGATACAGAGTCCAATCTATAGTTTTTAGAATTTTTGTCTGTCTGTCTGTCTGTTACAGCATCACAAGAAAACCACTGTACAGATTTTGATGAAATTTGGTATGATGATAGCTGGTTATCCGGGTCAACATATTGGATACTTTTTACCGCGGGAAAATATCTCATTTCTAAGAAAAATATAAAATCTGCATTGTAAGAGTATACTAATATGTAAAACCTAAGAATTTTGTTTTTGGTTATCCGAACGCGGGCGGAGCCGCGGGCAATGCTAGTATATATATATATATATATATATATAGACTAGATATATAGATGATCTATATATATATATATATATATTTATATATATATAATATATATATATATATATATATATATATATATATATATATATATATATTATGTACCAGAAAAAAAAAAACATACAAGTTAAAACAGATGCCATGTGTACAAAGGATGACTTATCTCTTTAAGAGATTTCTACCAGAAACCCTCAAGTGTGAGAAAATATAAAAATAATAATGCGGTGCGGTGTAGGTACAAACTACAAACATCAATTATAATATAAATATACATATATACAACCATACATACATACATACATAGATACATACATACATGTTTACATAGATACTTACATACTTACATATATACATATACATACATATTACATTTATATATATATATATATATATATCCATACATACATACACATACTTCAAGAAATATATAATAAGGAAATCATATGGAGTCACTTAGATAAAGTTCTTTTAAGCGAGATTTAAACAGTTTTAGTGATGGATTGTCATTTGTAATCTTATCGGGAAGGGAGTTCCAGAGTTTTGCTGCTTGTACTGTGAAGGATTTCTCATAAAAAGTAGTGTTATACGAGGGTACGTTAAGCTTTTTTAGCCTAACACAGGGGCGTATGGGTCTTGAGCTAGGGATCGATAGCTGAAAACGCTCGCGTAAGTACGTAGGAGAAGAATTACTTAAAATAGTGTATAACGTCGTAAGTATGCGCATATTCCGGCGAAGGCGAATAGGGAGCCACTTCAGTCGTAGACGAAAGTCACTAACATGATCCAATTTATGCAAACCATAGATGAAACGAATGCATAGATTTTGAAGTCGATCTAATTTATTGAGTAGCTCCTCTGTAGCATCTAAGTAGCAAACGTCAGCATAGTCTAAAAGAGGAAGTAGTAAGGATTGGGCTAAGGAAATTTTAGTTTTAAGGGGAAGGAAATTTTGTAATCGTTTTAGTGAGTGAAGCGAATAATGCAAACGTCTACTAACCTCATTAACGTGTGCCGACCAAGATAAATGGCTATCCATAATCAAACCCAAATTTTTTGTCCTTTCAGTGAGTTCTATTATCGTACCCTCATAAGTGATACAAGGCAAGCTATGGAAATTTACTTTATTTCGTAGTTGTCTGCTACCGATAATCATAGCTTGTGACTTATTAGGATTAACGAGTAATCCAAAAGAAGCAGCCCATTCACCGATTCGCGTCAGATCTAAATTAATGTTGTCGATTTCAGTTGCGAGTTCGTTAACAGTGGCGTGTCTGTAAAGCTGCAAATCGTCTGCATAGAGATGGTAGGGAGATGAAATAATTTTAGTGAGCTCATTTATAAAAATAGAAAATAATAAGGGAGACAATACACCGCCTTGAGGAACACCAGCAGTGAGATCCACCCAGTCAGAGAACGAATCTTCAGAGCAGACTCTCTGCCGCCGTCCTTGAAGATATGAATTAAACCATGCGATAACACAAGAAGAGATATTAAATGAGGAAAGTATAGCTAGTAAAATATCAAAGTCCACTGAATTGAATGCGCTACTGAAGTCGAGCATAATAAGAATCGTTAGTTTCTTATTATCCATACCATAGCGAATATCATCAGTAACTTTTAATAGTGCGGTAGAGGTGCTATGTAAAGGACGAAAACCAGATTGATAAGGATTTAAGACGTTATTTTGTAGTAAAAAATGGAAAAGTTGCTTGTAAATACAGTCCTCAAAGATTTTTGAAAGGTAGGGCAAAATGGAGATTGGCCGAAACTGTGAAGGAAGAGAAGGATTAGGAGATTTCGGTAAAGGAATAACATGGGCAAGTTTCCAAGCCATAGGAAATGTTTTCGATGATAACGAGAAATTTAAAATGTGAGTAATGATAGGACTGACAACATTGATAGTTAGTAAAAGCATGTCTCGGCTGATGTCGTCATTACCGACGGCCTTGGAAGTTATGGATAAGATCCCGTTTTTAACGTCTCTAATTGTGATATCACGAAAAGTAAAGAGATTGCCCCTAGGTTGTGTGGCTTGTGTCAATTTGAGAAGAGTTGAAGTCTTATTAGAAGCTCCGATTTTTACAGGAGGGGAAGAAAAGTGATGGTTGAGAGAATCAACGTCAAAGACCTGAAGAGGTGAATTACGTGATTTACCCACACCAAGCGAGCTAAATAATTTCCATGCTTGGGATGGAGAAGAATTATTAATATAAGTATGAATGTAGCGGCGTTTAGCATCCCTACACTCTCTATTGCAGCGATTACGCAGTTTCTTATAGACAGCAATATTTTCTTCAGTCGGATACCTCTTGCATTTGATTTTGGCTTTGTTGCGCTTGGCCATTAGTTTTTTTATTGATAAGGTAAGCCAAGGCGCCGGTAGATGTTTAACTCTTATCGGTTTAGCAGGAGCATGAGAGTCAAATAGGCTTGTGATATTTGAGTTAAATATCCTAACTTTATCATCCACATCAGATGAATCGTATAACGAAGACCAATCAATTTGAGATAAGTCATATTCAAAATTATCGCGATTGATATTTTTGAGGCTACGTCGTATAATAATTTTACCTTTACGCTTGGGAACAGACAAATCGTATTGTATAAAAATAAGATCATGGTAGGAAAAAGGAGCTGTTAGTTGACCAAATTTAATAATCTTATTTGAGTTAGACACTATTATGAGATCAATAAGAGAAGGATTAGCGTTAGGAGGATAATGGGTTTCACAGAGAGGAGGAATATACATATTAAGAGAATCAATAATTGATTGGAGTTTGAGAGAACGCGGGTCACGTTTCTTAAGACAAGTGTTAAAGTCACCCATGATAATGGTGTGATCATACGTAATAGAAAAACTTTCCAGGAGAGATTCGAAAGTGTCAAAGTAGTTAACATTAAGAGAAGGACTATAAACGACGCCTAACAGAAGCTTAGAATGGTGTGTAACAATTTCAAGAAAAAGGTATTCTAAATTGCACACATCAGCACCATCAGATTGTTTTAGAATGCTGAAAGAAATAGTGTCTTTAAGATAAATGCAAACACCCCCACCTCTTCTGTTAGGTCTATCGTTTCTGATAAGAGTGAAATTAGGAAGAGAGTAAAGGGCAGATGAAAGAGAAGGTTTTAGCCATGACTCAGAGACCAGAATACCATCGAGGTTGACGTTACTAAAAGATGCTAGAAGGTCGGAGTAATGAGCCGGTATACTTTGCGCATTAATATGGACGAATTTCAAGCCGCGATTTTGATCATCGAGTATAGACCTAAGTTGACAATCGAGGGACAAAGTATTACTTTCACACGAGGTATTACTTGAGACACTATGGAAATCATCCGACGAGCATGAAAAAAACTCATCGTTTAGATCAAAGAAATTCGACATATTGCATGTACATATACGAGTATATATATATATATATATATATATATATATATATATATATATATATATATATATATATATATATATATATATAAATATATATCTATGCAAATATTATAAGTCTATTATAACTTAAATAAATATGTATGTATTAACTAATATAAATATATTACTATATTACTTAAATAAATATTATATAACTAATTTAAAAAAAAATATAATATATGATTACTATAAGTAAATTAAAATAATAAAATAATTTAGAAAAAAAAAAGAAAGTACAACAATAAACCAGTTTTACATTTCCCACACTTACTGGCGGAGATAGTGACAAAATAACAAAATTGACTTATTGACTAAATCTAATATATATAAAACAATTGAAAAGACACTTTCTAAAATAATTCGAACAGTAATGCTGTAGCATATAATATGTCATAGCGTGCATCCGAACATAGACGCTTTATGACAAGTGAATAGAAAAAAAGATTAATCATTACGGTTATATAAACTTACAGAGCAGGATATAGAAAAATAAAGTTAAAGTACTCGTAGCGAAAGATACATTACATTAAAATATATAATTTTTAAATATAACAATAAATTGAAAAGAATGTTCCTGCTACTACTTCCTACTATAATAAAGTAATAATGATACATGTTGCACAGCAGAGTGTTTTAAGTGAAGTATACAACAAATATATAATTTATAACACAATTAATAAGTATCTACCTAGTTATATTACTTCACCAAGTTTTTGTTGGTACGCCGAGATCTAGATGGCTTGGGATCCTGAGTGCATTGATCCAGAGGAAATTTACCAAGTAAGGGTTGAAGCTCATGCAAGGCTGAGATTTTCTTGCGGCTTTTATCAGGAAGTGCAATAACTATCGTACCATCTGATGACCAGCAGCTTTTCAAACCAAAGTGCTTCCTTGCGGCGACAAATACCTCCTGCCTAGATTTGGTCAGAAATTCGGACACAGTTATTCCAGAGCCTTTGAGCGCAGTCTTAGCATTCCAAACTGAGTTCCTGGATTTTAGACTAGTGAAACGGACTAAGATAGGCCTGGGTTTATCCTTCTTAGCTCCAAGCCGGTGACTAAGATCGATGTTAGCGACGTCAACATTACACAGCTTCATTTTATTGCATATGACATCATACACTTTAGTATCGGGTTGTTCCTCTGCATCCTCTGACAATCCGTGAAACAGCAAGACTTTTCTACGAGTTAGCATTTCATGGTTGTCATATCCAGCTGATAGCAGTTGAAGTTGTTGCCGGATCATAGCCAGTGTCTTCCAAACCAGATCCTTGAATACCATATAATCTGAGGCAAGTGAAGACAAATCACTGAATACTGTATTGTTAGTGTTTCTAGAAGATGTTTGTGTTTGAGCCAGTGCTTTGTCAAAGTTCTTCATTCTTGATTCAAATAAAGTAACGATGTCGTCCATGTTCTTAGAAAGTTGTGTATGAAGATCCATTTTACTAAGTCAATATGTACCAAATAGAGAAAATTATATGTGCCAGGTAATGTGGGAAGGTTTAATTATAAATAGCACAACATATACTTTATATATATCACAAAATATAAATAAAACTTAAATAAAATTGAGAGAGCAAAAATATATCAATGTTATTATTTACTACCCGCACGAAAACATATATAGATGTATGTAATTATAGTGTGTATATGTATTATTTGTTTTTATACTTATATACTTTACTACTTTTTCTCTGCACTTTCTCTTACTGTCCCGCTATTTGATAATATTTCCCACATACATGGGTTGACTGAAAGAGATCTCTAATATTCATAAATTCACCTTTTCCACATCACTTGCTATGTATATATATATATATATATATATATATATATATATATATATATATATACATAGCATTTTGTTTTTTATAACCTAAATACATATATTACATGGCTATTTATAAAAAAACCACGACATATATTTCAAAACACACATATTTCCAATAAGAGAAGACTTTAAATTGGTACTGATTTAACTAATTTAAAATGTCTACGACTGATGAAGTTTAGGAAACTTCAACATCTTTCCTATTAAGGGTTAGTTTCAAAATTAATTACCACTTGTTTTAAGAACAAAAAGCAGACGAAGCTCGTGTTGAGTGCTTGAAAGTTTGATATTAGATAGTTATGTACATCTCGGACCTGATTGGAATAAGTGTAAGTTTAAATTAAATATTCCTTTATTATTTTAGATAAACGATATTATTTGTTTGGAATGCTTTACAGTTATCAATCAGTGTCTCCCGTGACTATCACTGCTGTAAAGAATTCCAAACGTCTGGGACCAAAAATCTGAATAAATCCGCGAAAAAATCCGAAAAGATAGTTTCATTTAAGTAAGGGGACGTTATATATATATATATATATACAAAAAACATATATATGTATACAAAAAACAGTCGAATAAAGTACCTCATCTTTTGAAGTTAATCAAAATTATAAAGACGAGAATTGAACTGGTAATTTGATTTAAATATTTTATAGTTAACATTCAGTATAGACTTCTCAGAGATGAGATATTGTCCGGCACTAAAAACTATCCTATATGTTGACCCAGATAACCAGCTATTATCATCAAAAACTGTCCACTGGTTTTCTCGTGATGCGTTCTAACAGACAGACAGACAAAAATTCTAATAACTGAAGATTTGACCTCCGTATCGGTAATAAAGACTATTTCAATTAGATTTTCCAAAAATATTTAATGTACAGATTTTACTCGGTTGGAATTTTATTATATGTGTAGAAGATCACTATATACTAAAGCTACCCGACATTTTGAACATGAAATATAGTATGTACATTCGAATCCCGGAAACAATTATCTGATACCGTTTGCTCAGCAGTTATCACATTAATTTATAGTCCCACCCCCAGACCAAGGAGGGCTAAATTGCAGAACATTAAGTTGCTATTCTTTTAGCCACCGTTGATTTATCTCCACTCGTCCGGAACGAATTTCACTCCTTGCTAAGATAAATGCACTTACTTTTTATATATTTTTTTGTTTTATTACACTTTAAATGACCTGTTTAGATTAATAGTTCTAGTTTAAAAGTTTATTGAAATTAATTTTTTCATGGGAATTCGTATGAATATGTGTTAATTCGGAGCTTTTAGAAAAAAATTGACAACGTCAAAACAAAACTTATTGTGTGTTTAAGATTTGTGCATGTATGTATGTATTCAGCCCTTTTTAACGTCCCACTTCTGGGCACGAGCCTCACTTCAGTACGAGGGGGATCAAGCCATAGTCCACCACGCTGGCCAAATGCGGGTTGGCGGACTGCACATGTCTTTTGAAAACTTGCTAGGTTCTCTCAGACATGCAGGTTTCCTCATGATGTTTTCCTTCACTGTTAAGACAAGTAGTAATCATGCTAGATATGATTCGCACATGAAAATATCAGAGGTGCGAGACCCGGGATTTGAACCCGCTTCACTCGGTTTCCCAAGCTATCACGTTACCACTGGGCTACTACTGCCTCTAATTAAGTTCAAAATTTATTTCAAAAATATATCAGAAAATTACATTAAAACTTTGAGTAATGCAATAAAAAAAGTTTTAAAAGAATACAATATCGAATGTGTATATTACACGAGGTCCGCGATAAACAATAGCATTCCCAAGGAGGGTTGATGTCAGGCGGCCGGTCGTAAAACTTTTGCCAAATCTTATCATGGGCAATGGACAGGGAGATGATGATGATGTGTTAGTAAGACGTCCTTAGCATTGTCGTTGTGATGTATGGGACTTGTAATAAAGTCCCATGACTCGAGCAGTGTGTGATCCTTACAAAGATGTACTCAATTTGGTGGTTTTTTTATTATATTTTTGATATCTTCGGCAACTATCAGCCAATTTCCATATTTTTTTAATGAACAGATTATACAAAAAATAAAAAAAAACCTTCCTTAAGGTTGTTATAATTACTTTTAAGAAATGTTGTCGATGTACTTTTCTGATACAATAAATAATATTACCTTAATTTTCTTTACTAAAAAAAATAATAATAATATTTATTGAACGATAAAACACTAAACAATATTACATACAAAAACAAACATACATATATTATTATACAGAATAATCTTAGTTTTTAAATATCAGTAAAACTTTGTGTTTAGCTAAGCGTGCCGTACAAGGAGACCTATGTCACGGCATACAGCGCCTTTCCCCCAAATATCTGTTTAATAATTGATAAATATTTTTTTATGTATAATAATTTTGTATTGTGAAATATTTAAGACGAAATACGATTGAGAGCTAAACTATTTTAAATCAAACGAATTAGGCTAAAGCGGCCATTTCTTTATTAATATAGTATACCTATGAATAATCTCAAGTGACATACATTTAAATAAAAAATCAAACAACAATTTAAAACTGTTAGGTTTAAATCAATTTCTAATTGAACTATATATACGTACTTACATATACATAGGTACGTATAGCCTTAATACACATTTCTAAGTGATCAAGTTAATAGACTTACAGAAACAATTATCGAGTCATATCAACTTAGTGTTTGTAAGACTTCATTTCCTAGAAATATGCGTACAAGTGCTTAGCTAGTTTGTTTTGTTTTATTATTCTAAATAATTTATCGATAACTTTTTATTTATTTATTTAAACACTTTATTACACAGTAGAAAGGTACATTAAAAAAATACAATGAAAGAGACGTGCAAAGGCAGCCTTATAAGAGATCTTTTACAGACAACCGATAGAAAAATATAAAAAAATATGAGTAAAGACAAATTCCAATTAAAAAAACATCCATTCCTACATAGAAATGAAGTAAAAAGTTCAATTTTGTACTTACTATATTATATATCTTGTATTTAACATATTATAAATACATAACGCTTTGTATTTATAATATGTAAAATACAACATAAAAGACCAACATAAAAGATTTAACACAAATTCCATGTCATATCGAAATATAACTTCCTTAGACGTCTACTTTACAAGATTTTAGTGAATTTGATAACATTTTAGTTTTAGTGGTCCAAATAATAATTCAGCTAGCATTCTGCTCTCCGATTTTAATAATAGCACATCTTTTTGAATCAACGTCCAAAAGGACACTTGGCATGCTGCAGCCTCTAACCAACGAAGACATCTTGGGAGAACATGCCAAATACAATATCATTATTTCATAGTCGGTGACTTCGGAAACGCTGCTTTGTTTATTGTTTGATTCCATTCTCAACGGAGATAGCTTTTGCGAATTTGGCAAACTTTCGCGTTTGGCTTATCTGATATTTTTTAATAGTTTTAGCTTTCGAGGTATTTTGGAAAGATCGCAGCAGATGGTTAGAGGTTATGGGTTATGTTATTTAGTCTTAAAGTGTGTTTTACGTCGTTTAAACATACGAAAGGAGCTGTTTTGTTTTAAAATATTTTGTGGAGAAAATTGGTTTGTAGATATTATATCATAGCTACTGTTTGTATGTCTGAATTTTTACTTCTTAATAATGTCAGTTTTATTTAACACGTACAATGTTAATGGTAATGTAAGTTCATGATGTAAATATTATATTAAAATAATCTTAATTAAAAGACATAATTCTAATCTGTTTGTTTATCAATAAGTAAAACGCTATCATTATATATACGAGTATATAAAAATGTTGGTACATTAACATACAGCTCCATCTGGTTCCATGGTAAGCTACGAAGCTTGTGTTATTAATAACAGGTAGTTGATACACTCCCCCCCCCCCCAATGTGCGTTCACCTTGTCGTGGTGGGGGGGCTCAGTAGTGCCAAGTAACGCACAGGGAGGTGGCCCGCTTCGGTGGGCGGTGAGAGGTGGCCCTCTTCGGAGGGAGGTGTACCATGCGGGTTGCTCCTGGTACTTCTCTGATTGCAGAGTGGACCTTGGAGCAACCCCGTGGTTGTTGTGGTCTGCTTCGGCAGACCTGCCGTCAGGGCGTCGTAGTTGAATGCGTAAGCGATCCTGCGACGCCCCATTAAGACGGGGGAAGGTTTTGTTGGGTTTTAGTGGGTAGTACTGGGTTTGCCAATGAGTCCCACACCTCGTGCGTAAGTGCATTTCCCAACGTTAAAAAAAAAGGTAGTTGATACACTACACATATATAACTTTAAATACATACATATTATAAATATAAACACACATGACTCGTTCGTGCTCACCACACAAATGAATGCCCCAACGGGACTCGAACCCGCGACCGCTGGCACAGCAAGTAGGGTCAATACAAACTGAGCAAAATGTCGTCGTACATAGGTACAATCTAAAGAAATTTCTCTAAAGTTATCGTAATGTAATTTCACAACAAATTAAAAAGTTCTATTACTAAAATTCTGAGTGAAGCTTTAAGATAAAGTCAGCACACTATATAAAGCTTACAAAACCTTGCCTTAAAGGCCCTATTATAAAGTCTGAACCGATCGGATTTGCATAACAAATTTTGAGATTGGAAATATTGTTTCGCCTTCGCTAAATGGTTCAAAATGGATATTTTATTGGAACCTTAGTAATTAATAGCTTTTGCCCGCGGCTTTACTCGCGTTGCTAATTTATGTATAATTGTTCCTAAGGGTTATAGCGTGATGACTCTCGCGGTGAGAGTTTAGCTCTCCAATTTACGGTTATGAAAGACCCCCAACTTTCCAACTCCGTGCTGTTACTAAGAATTTCTTTATAGAAAAACTCAATGTTGCCCGACGCGGATTTCGAACTCAGGACTCAGGATTGTATGGGAAGTCAATCATTTCTCAAGTAAGCGATATTTTTTTACGTAGGTACTTATCTACTTTTCTAAACTTTTTTATGTACAATGTACATATAGCATACTAGCATTGCCCGCGGTTCCGCCCGCGTTCAGATGACCAAAAACCAAATTCTTATGTTTTACATATTAGTACACTCTTACAATGCAGTTTTTGTATTTTTTCTCAGAAATGAAATATTTTCCCGCAATAATAAGTATCCTACACGTTGACCCAGATAACAAGCTCTCATCATACCAAATTTCATTAAAATCTATTCAATGGTTTTCCCGTGATGTGGTAACAGACAGGCAGTCAGACAGACAAAAATTCTAATAACTATAGATTCGATATCGATAATAAAATCTACTTATTTCAATAAGATTTTCCAAAAAAATATTTAATGTACAGATTCTGCTCAGTTACAATTTTAGTATATGTATAGATGTATAGACATATGTATTATAAACGTAGATATAAATCTTATTTCACTACTAGACAACAATGTTAATATGTTAGCTTTCTTAATCACCTAAAAATACCTATCTGTAATTATTTTCTAGAATAAGAAGAGCTTTTTCAACATTTTATTAGCTTAGATTTTAAAAGAAATCCCGCATATTTTTCTTTAATCCTTTTCTAATTCGTATCTTGACTCCGGTCCGAGCGAGATAAACATCAAATTTGTCCATGCTCTTAATGGAACACATAGCTCTGTGAACGATCTGAACCCATTAGTTAAAATGTTTTTATATACTTTATTAGAAAGATTTTTTTTAAGTTCTAAAGTATCATGGCAAAAATTTACATTTTCCATCTATAACACCATAGAACTTATGGTAAGTAACGTGTAGTTTAATGTCGAGTGCCTTTTCTTGTATGAAAAAATAAAAAACTTCTTTTTTACGCATTAACCGATGAAGTACATTTTTTTTTTTTGATTTTAAGACAAATATTTTCCAAATGGAACTGAATTTAGTTAAAATGAGGAAAATTAAAAAAAAAGAATCTACAACGTCTAACGTCGTAACTTCTTTACTTTTTAATTTCCATTGATTGAGCTGAGTCAAAGACAAGATTTAAAATAATAAAATGGCTTACAATTATCATGCCCATTTAGCTACATTAGTAAAAAAAATACTTAGCTACAGCCAAAAGCTAATGGTTTTGAGAAAAAGGCCATGTTAAAATTAACTTTCAAATAAGATGAAATTGGTCCATATATATATAGAGATCGCTTTCACATAAAATAAAAATAAAACTTTTTAACAAAAAAATAAAAACCGACTTCAAACAAAAGCACTAAAAAGTAAAAAATAACTGATTGGTAGTTTTCATTTACTATACATACCTAATCAAATATTTTTGAAGTCGGTGTGCTTTGGCTAAGTAATTAAAGCCTACCTATTAAATACATACCTAAACAAATATTTTCGAAATCAGTGCCAGCCCATACAAAGCAAAGCACACCGACTTCGAAAATATTTGATTAGGTATGTATAGTAAATGAAAACTACCAATCAGTTATTTTTTACTTTTTAGTGATTTTGTTTGAAGTCGGTTTTTTTTTTGTTAAAAAAAAATATTTTTCCCTTTTTAGTGTAGACAGTAGTAGCAAAGTAAGAATTCTAACGTGTTAGGCTGGTCAAATCAAACAAAATAAGCCCAAACTTAAAGTATCTACTATTAGCCGTTGAAGAGTTCCACCTATCCACCTTCTGGCCTTACCATCAGATCAGGTCAACAATACCGAATCACTGTACTATCAACGGAAACAGAAACACTTGCAATATGACAATTAGAAGTAGGTTAAATTCATCATTAGCTATTTTTCCACCATTAGGGGTGGTATTTTTTTTTTTTTTTTTGAAATTTAAATGGGACCAATCTGAAAGTATACGCTTTCAAACAAAACAAAAATGGTCCAAATCGGTTAATAAATGACGGAGTTCTGAGGTAACAAACATAAAAAAAATACAGCCGAATTGAGAACCTCCTCCTTTTTGAGGAAGTCGGTTGAAAAAGGGATTACGATGCCTCAGTCAAATGCATAAACAAATAATTAACACTTTAACTGAACGAGTTTAAGAAAAAACTTTCTTTTTTGTGGTACTCTGCAATCAGTCTCAAACTATAAATAGATTTGTTCCATTCGTTCTTATTATGTTCAAGGAGCTCCTCAGCAGGAGAAACCTCATCTTTCACCATCTGTCACCAAGTTTTTGTATATCATGACGTTTCAGTCGTTTAGTGTAGCTGATAGTTTGCTAGTGCGGTAGCTAAGTCCTTTGGGTGATTTTCCAGTCGTGTTTTTTTATTTATTCCCTGTTAGTTTTAACTTCTCCTTAACAATTCTTATGCTCAAAGCTTCATGGATCTCTGTATGAGTTACAAAAAAATAACTTTAAGAGGATATTTTGTTGAAGTAAAACTAGAAAAAGTAATGTCAATTTAAACCCTCTTTTCAAGTCAACTTGTTATAAAAGTTAAAATTGTAAATTAGTTAAAACCTTATACCATTGGAATGGCTATAAAATCAAAACTTCTAAAGCGTACGTAATCCGACTTGAGAGTAGACTAGATTAAACGATTCAAAGAGAGGCGAATGTTTTGTTTATAAAGGAATTGTTGTCAGCTTTTTCAGCTTAAACCAACTAAGTGTATGTGAACAAATGATTTTTATTTTCCTGTCATTGAATCCAATCTGCTTAAGGTTATTTTTTAATTTATTACACAGGCTTACAATTAGGGTTCTATAAACTGAATTGTTTCATGGATTTTTTTGCGGATTTATTTTGATTTTTGGTTATGAATTCGACGTTTCAAATGCTTTACAGCATTCATGGTCGCGGAGAGACTAAGTATTTATACTTCTCTAATAGTTCTAATTAAAAATGACAAATATTCGCATAAATCTAAGAAAGTATTATTCTTTAATGGGTCTAAAACATATAAAAATTGTAATATGACTAAAACTGTTGTTGTGAAACTTTTATTTATGTATGTTTGTTACTCGTTCATACTGAAAATGCTAGACAGATTTGGATGAAATTTACCATACAGATAGATGATTTTTTTTAACTTTTTTATTTTTCCTTAACGCATACGTAAGAATAGTTTCGAATAACACAAGTGCAAGAAAGTCTTTAAGGATGTTAGAACACAAATATAATGAAAAACGTTATCGCTAGAGGGCCATCACGTTCGAATAATCAATCTAATGATTCATTTCCGACACTTAATTGATTTGTTTTGTATCACACGATTAATGCCCGATTTCACCAACGATCCATAAGCTACCACCTACGTATGGGATCCCTTAAAAGTCCCCTAAACTAGCCCCTATTTAAATTTCGTTTTACGATCGTCTTTAAACCCATATTTCGAGCACCTAAATTTAGGGGGCCTTTTAATATTTAGGTGACCCCTAACTGTCGGTGAAACAGAAACTGTCCCCTAACAGCCCCCTAACCATGCTTAGGAGATCCTTTAAACTTAGGTGACGTTTGGTGAAATCAGGCATAAATATGCTAATCTATAGATCTACACGTCTATACTAATATTATGAAGAGGTAGAGTTTGTTTGTTTGCTTGAACGCGCTTATCACAGGAACTACTAAGCCGATTTGTAAAACTCTTTATGCATTAGATATCTCGTTTATTGAGGAAGGCTATATATAATATAATATATAGACTATCTATTCCATACTAACCGTTAATACGTGCCTAGGGACGAATCCGAGCGAAGCAAGGGTAAGTTGCTACGTAATACGTAATACGTAAGTACGTAAATAAAATTAAAGTGTCTGTGACTCTGTTTTCTAAAATATTTCAAATTTTCTTACTATTTGTTAAGAATGCATTTAAATGCTAAAAACGATAAAGGAAAACATTGTTCAGAAACGTACACGTCTGGATTAACCTATTTTTAAATGACATGTAAAATGAAGGTCCGAAACCCAGCAGTGGGATGTTAAAAAAGATAAAATAGTTGCATTTAGTATGATTTATGGTATACTAGCATTGCCCGCGGCTCCGCCCGCGTTCCGATGACCAAAAACCAAATTCTTAGGTTTTACATATTAGTTTACTCTTACAATGCATTTTTATATTTTTTTCTCAGAAATGAAACATTTTGCCGCGGTAAAAAGTATCCTATATGTTGACCCAGATAACTTACTATCACCGTACCAAATTTCATCAAAATCCTTCTAGTAGTTTTTCTGTGATGCGGTAACAGACAGATAGACAGACATACAGACAGACAAAGAAAAATTCTAAAAACTATAGATTCGCCCTCTGTATCGATAATAATGTCTATTTCAATAAGATTTTCAAAAAAAGATTTATTGTACAGATTCGGCTTAGTTACAATTTTATTATATGTATAGATTATGTATATCAATTAAGCCATACTTTTAATTTTAAGGTACAATCACTACCTTGTTTAGAGTACTTATGGTTATCATCAAACACACCAAAATTTTATTAAATTAGAAATGAAAAAGTACTTTTGAATTGTCAACTTTATTTAATGGAACGTTTGAAAGAACGTATGACGACATGTATGGCTCAGTTTGTAGTGACCTTACTCGCTGTGCCAGTGTTCGTGGGTTCGAGTTTATGGAATCTTGTCTAAGCCCTTGATGACTTAATATAATTAAACTCTTCACTTTACACACATTTATATATCTACCACAGTACTTGAATATTAATGTTAACAGAAATATATTAAACATCTTTTATTTATAGCCTTTGAATAAATATTTATCATTAATCTTACATACATAATATAACAAATGAATAATTAAAAAGCTCTTAATTCTGAAGTTGAAGCGAAGCGTGAATGAGAAAAACAAAGAATAATAATAAAATGAAGCATTTTGCTGTTCGCTGCAATCGTGCAATCATTCGACAGTACTTATTGCTGGGCGGATATTTTAAAAGTCGGTCGGTAAAAAGTAATATATATATATATATATATATATATATATATATATATATATATATATATATATATATATATATATATATATATATAATTTATAAGATGTGTTAACAATAATAACTTGTATATATAAGTTTTGTCTATAATATTTTTTTAATAACCCACATAGTGAGGAAAACGGTACAAAGGCAGTACCTACATGTATTAAAAAATTCAAAACTATAATAACACCTGATACAAATAACTAGAAACCTTGACAATACTGGTATAGCAAAAAATAATTATCATATACTTTACCCTAAGATTTGATTTATAGCCACTACGTGTGCGACTGACAATCCAGCAAGGTGAAAAGATAAATATCATATTTGAGATGCGGCTCACCTCGATGGGTGGTGTACCATGCGGGTTACTCCAGGTACTTATCTGATAGCAGAGTGGATCGTGGGAGCAACCCTGTGGTTGTTGTGGTCTGCTTCGATAGACCTGCTGCCGTGACGTCGTGGTTGAGTGCGTAAGCGATCCTGCGACGCCCCATTAAGACGGGAGAAGTTAGGTTGGGTTTTAGTGGCTTTTCTAGTCGGTGAGTCTCCACCATGTGGCCCATATACCAACATTAAAAAAGGACATGATTTTCATCAACTTTCATCACATTTATAATATTAAAATATAGTATGCTTAATTAAAACTTATAATTTCAAGCACAACTTAAAACTATTCGTGCGAATTCAACAATAGATCCCCGGCTTATTGCAAAACCGACAACTACCGGCAATTACACGTTGAAACTCAATTACATCAACTTTGAAGAAATCCTCTCTCAATAGTAAAAGTGTTCAAATATACAAGTAGTTTTGGCACGCTACGGTACTTAGCGGTTTGTTAAGTTTTGAATTAGACTTGCAGGTTTTGACTGAACATAATTACGCTTGGCTATAACCTTATTAATTATAATTAAAAGTTTTATGAATTATAATATTTTTGATTCCTTTCGGAAATGATATAGAAATGAGAGTGGTGTAGGTGCTCGTAATTGTATCCTGGATAATATATAGATGGATAATGGAAATGTAAGGAAAACCTGTAGATTTTCCTAGTACGCGCTCCTAAGCACTCTTACTGGATAATCTTATAATATTATGTCTTAAGCGAAACAGTTATGTAGAGTATAGTTTTGTAACCTGATATTTTACTACAAATAAAGATTATTAATAATATTATTATAAATTTTATCTTTCAATTTTTTTTAAAGTTCAGTTTTTCGGAGTCTGCTATAATACAAACTACGCGGTTTTACATATTAAAACGGTAAAAGCACATACCTTTCCTAGTAGTTTCCTATAAGATTCTAGTATTAAAACGGTAAAAAATCAGCTAAATGACTCCCCTACACCTACATAGATACTCTATATGACACTCTACACTGTACAAATACACTCTACACAAATAAAAAGTGCTTACAAGTAATAAATGCTACAGTATACAACATAAAAGAAATGAAATTTTGATTGCACTCGCGCAGCTGTGGCTTGGTATTCGTCTTAGTTATTTATTACAATTGTTAGTATGAGGCGTCAAAGTTTCGCATACAGAGAGCCTCATTTCAGCTTCACTACACTTGTAATAGGCGAGGCATTGAAATATTAACTTAACTACTCCCTTTTTATGTCTATGTCTGAGTAATTTTGCTAATATTTATTATATTTACGTTTTGTAACTGCTAATTGTATTATTACTTTATTTCATGTGGGTCCCTATTATTTTGTATATGTAACTAGTTTGTGTCTGCAGTATCGCTTATAGAATATATTTGATAAATTGAATATGATGTTAATTTAAAATATAAGCAATTTTTCGTATTTTTCTTATTAGTAACGATTACAAGTAGGAATAACTATATCAAAGCAAAATATTAAACTAAACTTAAAATAGTGTATTATTGCAAAAACATCAGATTTCATTATTTTATCACTCTAACATGTCGTCAAATTATAACTTTACCATCGGCCGTGAAGCATTTTGTATACTTGTAAGTCATTAGATGTAGTAACAATCTAATGACTAACAAGTATACTATGTAATATCTATTTTGGGAAATATATAGCGTAATGAAGTAAACTTTTTAATTAACAGGAAAAAACCACAAAAGCCCTTAGAAAAATTAAAAACTTTCTCATTTCTTATAAGCATACCAGTAAAAACTTGATTATGAGATAGTTTTTAAATTCGCAACAAAAAAGCTCTATGAGGCATACATTAAAAGGAGCTTTGTGCCCATGTAAAATTTCAAAGAAATATTACCCCAAAAGTTATCACAAAAAAGCATTTGTCGGTAAATGAATGAATTTGAGTTTACTTCCTCAAGTTAAAAATGTATTGTTAAAAACGCGATGCGCCCGTTTCATTATTTTACTAAAAAACTAGCGAAAACTTTTAATTTTCCGTTCTGTCCCTTCACTAATTAAAATTGTTGTTACCACAAGTATCCTTTTGATTTATTTTCTTGGACGTTATAAATTATAATTAAATATTCATAGAAAATAGATATTTAAGTACAATAAAAAAAATCATAAAACTGCAATTAGTGAGGTATAATTATACGTATGTATTTCTATCACTACATCAAAACTATATTACTATATCCATTAACATGTAAAATAAAAACTAGCGAACAGTATAACAGTAACCTATACGGTACTCCATAAATCATAATCAATCTGTATATTAAATTTCATCAAAATCTACGCAGTTGTTTCAAACACTCACAGAAACTAATATAAATTTATTATTAATACAAGAATCATAATATAATTTTATATACATTTATTTTCTGGATTTAGATAATAGCTTTCATTAAATATCATACATATAAGCATTGTTAAATAATCCATCTTTATGTATATAAAACAAAGTCGGGTATGTTACAACACTTATAACTCAAGAACTGCTGGACCGATTTTTATGATCTGTATTTTGTTGAATTTGTCTTTACCCCTAATAGCAGAATAACCATTAAAACATCGGAAAAAAATTACATTTGAAAAAAAACGATTCCATAGTAAGCGTCAAAACGTACCTAGGGACGAACCTAAGCGAAGCTAGGGTGAGTCGGTAGTTATAAATAAAGAAAAAACTTTAAGTATTTAAAACTAAATTTTACTTTGATTAAATATGCTATATTACGCTTACAACATTATTTAAATTACTATAATTAATTTTATAATTTTACTACTTTGTATTATGGGTATTTCTCTGAGATTGCGTCCTTCATCTGATGATCTGGCTAATCTGGTTCTAAGAATTTCAGAAGAACTAATCAACTATCAAGTTCAATTCATCAAGTATCAAGAATCTAAGCAACTCTAAAATACACTAAATAAACAATCATGCCAAGTCAATATCAACACAGTTTTCAAGTAATGCAGCCTTTGTCGTACAATCCTCCTATTATTATCAATGCGAAAGTTTGTGAGAATGAACGTTTGTCACTCTTTCACGCAAAAACTGCCAAATTGATTTTCATGAAACTCTCGATAATATAGCTCATACTTCAGAACATAGGCTACTTTTTATCTCGAAAAAATTTACAGTTCCCGTGGGATAGATTTATTTTTGTTTTTCTAGAGGCGAACCCGAGCGAAGCGAAGATGAGCCGCTAGTCTATAATGTAACTTCTCAGTTTGTACCAATAAAGATTTTTGTATTTTTTTTATTTAGCTCTATAAAGAGTAATAATTTTTCTTAAAAATGGGAATATCCCTGGATAAATAAACACCCTTCAATAGCACATCTCTTGTCCTTAGAGACTTCAAAAGACGTGGAGGTTTAAGGCTTTTGTTGTATAATAAGCTAAGCAATAATATGTAAAATATATTTTTTATTAAATAACATAATATAATTGACAAGAAAGCACGATTTAACAAGTTGTTAGAATATAAAGACACCTTTTTTTAATGTTGTGAAATGCACTAACGCATACCATCTGTAAACATACAAGTGGTTATGTGAGACTCATTAGCTAGAAAGCCAGTACTACCCACTAAGACCGAACGTAACCTACCCCATCGTCTTAATGGGGCATCGCAGGAAATCTTACGCACTCAACCACGACGCCCCCACGACTGGCCTGCTGGCCTAGTAGACCACAACAACCATGGGGTTGCTCCCATGGTTTCTCTTGATAACAGTAACAAGGTGAACACACACCCGGGGGATTTATATATAGATAGTCTGACTGAAATTTAACCATTTTTTTTAGTTATTTTTTCACAACTTTTAGAAAAAATATTTAAAAAAAATAACATTACAAGTAACTTGATAAACCAGATAAAACTAAAACATTTTCTTTTTTAATAATTGTCAATATCTTCTGTAAAATTTTATATTATCGCATTCAGTAAAACTGCAGGTTAAAGCTTTAGCAATTTTGAATAAGTCGTAGGAAATTGCGGCACATATTGGCCGTAGAGGCCTTAAATATGTCTCAAACGATAATACTGGGTCGAGTGTGGATGTCATCATGTATCAGTCAAATAAACCGATTGAATACAAATAAAAAATATATATCCTTTCATCTTTCCAAAAACGTAAGTGTTTATTATAGAAGGTTTTCCTTTTAATGTAACCTAACTTAACTGTCACTGGTATAGTTGCTATTATGTTCTGATTTGATCTGATTCTACAACTATATTGAGCCCTAGTAGGGCTCAATATAGTTGTAGAATTTGCGAAAAAAATACAAGAAAAATATTAAAAAAAATATGCAGTAGCACTCCGGAATTTAAGTAATATATTATTATAATTATTTTTGAAAAGTAATATAATATTTTTTGTTACTTTTTTACTTTCTGTAGATTAGGATTAATGTATTTAATAGTACAGTTTAAAATAACGGTGACGATTTTACTGGAGGAAATGATGCTACTGATGGAAAAATAAGGGGTTACATGCTAAGAGCGTGAAACACTAAATGGATTATCTGTTAAAAGTACTTGATATATTAATGTTGTTATTAGGCTTGGAAAATATACAATTTGGTTTTATATACTAGTATGAAGGCACCCAATTTAGTAAAATAAACTCCTAATCATATATTTTTAGAAGTAGAAGTCATACTCGCCTTTAGGCGACTTCTACTTCTAAATAATATCCGAAACCCTCCTTTAGGAGGGTTTCGGATATTGTGTGAATTCACAGAACTTAAATTTTATTATATATTTCCTCTTCGCAGTGAAATAGGCTCTATGTTCAATTTTTTAGTATATTATAAGCTTCGTAAATAAATAAGCAATAATGTGCAAAAATATTTTTTTAGGAATTCCAGCAAAAAGAACAATTTTTTATATTATTGGTACAGAGGATAGGCAGCTATCATCTTACCAAATTTCATCAAAATCTGTCCTGTGGTTTTCTCGTGATGCGTTCCCAGACAGACAGACAGACAGACAGACATACAAAAATTCTAAAAACTACACAGGTACACAGGTATACAGATTCAAATCAAAACTTTATTCTATGTATAGAGTTTTTATATTCCTTATAACTAACTTCCAACCCAAGATGAGAAAATACTCAACCTAACGAATCTCGTAACGTAAAAGACTGTATTCGTGTAATTTTAGGTCTTTCAACGTGCTACGGACGGCTTCAGAAAATGAACTGAAAGGTGCAAGGCGCACCGTCTGCGGCTCAAAAAGAGCTCAATAAAGAACCTGTGCCAGATTAACAAAATATATACCTTATTTACATGTAAATAGAGTTGAAATTATAGTAATATATTGGTATGTAGTCAGCTGCGACTAAGTAGTAATACCTAATAAATAATTTATTTCTTATCCAACGTAGCTGTTGCTAATAGATCCTTTAAAAGTGTGTTTTAAACTGTTGCATAAAAGCATGCACCTGCTATTTTAAATGACAGTGTGATTGAATATGAATACTTATTGCTTACTAGAATTTAACCTCCGTTACAAAAGAGCGTATTGAGTTAAATACATCCATAATAATCTAGTTCCATGGTACTCGTAAGCTACGAGGCTTGTGTAATGGATACCAGATAGTTGATACACTACGCACAATTAACTTTATATAATACATATTATAAATATAAACAGCAATGACCGGAGTACAAACATTCGTGCTCATCACGCCATTAATGCCCCCAGCGAAACTCGAACCCCCAACCACTGGCACAGCAAGTAGGATGACTACAAACTGAGCCGTACGTGTCAGTTAATAACAATGAAAGTTAAAACTTTCATGAATATATTAAAATTTGTTTTTGTTTATTTTGTCAAATTTTTGAACCTATTTATCTAATATCATACATAAGCATAATGATGACTAGATAATAAATATAATAATTTAACATTTCAAATAAAACTATTTTTTCGGATTTTTTGGCGGCTTTATTTTATATTCGATTCCCAACTCCCGAATATTTGAATGCTTTACAGAAATCATGGTCAGGAGTTATTATATACATAAAATAAATCCGTTTATAATCAAAGTTTTATTAAGAATCAAAATGTATCATCAAACTTTAAAATTTAGACTTTTAGTTGTTATTTGTATTATTTCTTAGTGCACTTTTAGGGAGCCGAAAGAATAGCAGTTTAAAGGTGTACAATATGTAATATTTCTATCTTTTTGTAAAGACACACAATATATATTTATAGTGACTATTGTTAAAATTATCTCATAATATAATAATTCTCCCGTGACTATGATTGCTGTAAAGATTGCATTCGAAACGTCGGGAACCAAAAATCAAAATAAATCCGCGAAATAATCCGAAAATATAGTTTTATTTAAAAGGAGGCCAAAAATACCAATATTTAAGAAAAATTGTTACTTATCGTTAATTTCTAATAAGTCTACGTTATAAAAGTAAAATAGCATTAAATCAAGGATTCATAAGCAGTACACCCGTTCCCGTACACCACTGCAGCCTGACTTCGCATCACAATCAAGGCGTCTGCAAAAAAATACATAGTTTTCAAACGTCACACAAAGCCCTGAAAAAGGATCTGAACAAGGGACTTCATTAGTCTAGAGGCAAAGGAAGGAAAAACAGATAAAATTTTTCAAAATCAAAACAATAGATTATAAACTCAATAATTATTGTAGTAAAGTTTATTTTCGTTTGAAAAATACAGGTCAGAATTTACACTTCTGTTGTGGTTTTATTTGTGCTTGTTTAAACAATTTAGTTGAATTTGTTTGTCTATCGCATGTTTGCTTTGAGCATTGAACGATTGTTTCATCTTCTAATAATGTATTCTATCAAAACTGAATCTACTCGTATTTCACTCGTATCAATTTTGTGTTTTAGCATTTTGTTTCGACCTTATTTCATCTATAGATATAATAAAATTCTAACCGAGTCGAATTTGTACGTTAAATATTTTTTGGAAAGTCTTATTGAAATAATCATTATTAACAATAAGCGGCCGAATCTATAGTTTTTAGATTTTTTCTGTCTGTCAGATGTAGATTATTACGTAGAGTAACATATAGACTACTGTTAGGGATATAAGGATGCAAGCGAATGAAGCAAGGGTGAGTTATTAGTAGTAAATAAGTTTCAAGTATATCTTATTTTTTTATATAATATAATTTTCATTATATCGCACTAATACATCCGAAAATTAAGGATAGGTTAAATTAAAGACCAACAAGTAACACATAAGTTGAAACTTGTAAGCACGCAACACAGATGCAAGTCGTTGTTTAAATTTAAATTAATAGAATTAATAGAATTCCAAAATCGTCCGAAAACAATATTTTTTTCGAGATAACCTATAATACAAACGTTCTATTCCATTTTTATTTTGAAATCTAATAATAGAAGCGTTGTAAACAGCAGCTCCAGTGTATATCTTCGATAAAAAAACTTCCGGCTCGTGCTTAAATCACATCGTTTTTGTATGACCCTGGTATGAATGTTATTTGTATAAGGCTGTCCATTAGTGACTGT
Source organism: Brenthis hecate (assembly GCA_951806755.1). Taxonomy (NCBI): domain Eukaryota; kingdom Metazoa; phylum Arthropoda; class Insecta; order Lepidoptera; family Nymphalidae; genus Brenthis; species Brenthis hecate. Next base: position 12,157,328 of record OX638254.1, read on the forward strand.
AGATTTCGATGTCCTGGATTCGGCTTTCGTGCTGGGCTAAAAATAGTCATTAGAGTTTTTCTGTTAAGAAATCCAGTAACAGCTCTATCAGAAGTTAGTTATGTTATACAACAGTGCACATACAGACGTCAGTCCTATGCAATACCTCTCACCGACCTAATCGGAACAGTCCCACTGAACTGTGAGCGTAAAAGGATCATCGAATGCATTTGTGTTTGCGAAAACACTTTAGGTACAGATGGTTAGATTCAGTGATTGGCCGCCGTGACCGAGTTTGGTCAGAAAATATGGGAAAATTATTTCGAAACGGAAAGAGGAGAAAAAAGCACTGAAATGTTTTGCCATTGCCTATGTATATATAGATTTTTTGGATATACATATGTACGAGTACATATATAACATTTACGTATGTATATCAATCGTGGTTGGTATTATGAATTTAAAATTAGCTCATATCCAAAATTATAGCTTCAGCTCATAAATCACGTTTTTTTTATTGTGAACTGAAGTAAGTAAACAATGGTAAAGCCTCCAAAAGATACACACGACAGCAAATATGCATGAAAAATTCTGTACAAGTGGATACTTGTAGTATTTAAAGCCGTCTTTATTTGAGCAAATACAAATTTACCTCGCACTCGCCACCTTATAAAACGAATTCGTAAAAATGCACAATTCATAATTTATTTCTTAACCATGAATGTCCTTTGTTGCATCCAAAAAGGAACACGTAACAATGATATTAATTTATTTTATTCCAGCAATCCAAGAGAGAAGTAGCAAAAATGTCCGCGTGAAAATCTGAAATATTCACGGCATGTATTGCATGCAGGGCCACGGAGTGGGTACATTGCCCTATATCTTTAGTACACGGATCTATAACTTCTGGAACATTCAAGTCACTTGTGGCAGTTTTGTGAAGAAGAAAAATCATCTATACTAATATTATAAAAAGGTGAGTTTGTGAGGTTGTAGGAGGTAATCTCTGGATCTACTGAACCGATTTAGATGAAATTTGGTAAAAAGATAGTTTGAGACTCTGGGAAGGATATAGAATACTTTTTATTCCGGAAATCATCCCTTAAGAGGGTGAAAATTTGGATGAAAATGTGTATGGGGAATCAAGCTAGGGACGAACCCGAGCGGAGCGAGGATGAATCACTTGTCTGTATATAAATATACAACGACAAAACAGTTCAGTACCTTTTTCTCCTCGATATGTCAACTGAGTTTTTTTGTTTAGTAATTATTACGAGACTTATGCCCGATTTCACCAACAACCCATAAGCTACCACCTACGTATGGGATCCCTAGCTTAAAAGTCCCCTAACTAGCCCCTAAATTATATTCGTTTTACCATCATGAGAGCCCGTATTTCTAATACCTATATTTAGGTGGCATTTTAACATTTAGGTGACCCCTAACTGACGGTGAAATAGAAACTGTCCCCTAACAGCCCCCTAACTATGCTTAGGGGATCCCTTAAACTTAAGTGACGTTGGTGAAATCGGCCATTAGTGTTTTTATATACCTACCTAGGTAAATTCTATTCAAATAGGTATGTTTTCCTCAAATTTTCAATAATAATTATTGTAGAATTTCGACCACTGGGCGAATACTAGTTAAATATAATATTATGAGGAACTCTTGTTCCATATTTTATCCTGGTTTTGTGTTGCTTATCAATCAGTCAGTCAGTGACAGAGTTTTATCAAATATTTTTGACTTACACTCACTTCGCATCTTTTGCAAATTAATACAAAACACCAGCGCCACCTTTTGGCAAACTATATTACATACAGTAACCTATGTATTTCTCTAGGTCTCAGCCATCTGAGTTATCTATGTACTAAATTTCATCCATATCGATCCAGCCGTTCAGCTTGAAGACATAACAAACAGACATACAAACTTTCCAATAGGAAAGTTTGTATGTCTGTTTGTATGTAAGTTTGTATGTCTTATAAATATATAAGACTAATGTGAAGGTGCTTCTAGAATCTATAACCATACGCCCAGATGCCACAGACTGGCACGTCGCCAGCGGCTTAAGCCCTATCTCGTTGGCCGTTTGTCCCGCGATAACATAGGCACAAATTAACCAAATTACTCCAACTTACCTGCTGTCCGCCGGCACTCATTCTAAGCAGTCACGTGGTCAAGTGGTACAGTCGTTAGTCAAGTTGAAGTAGCAATAGAAATGAGTTTCTTTGTCATTTCTATTTTAATTAGAAAGACAGACATTTTTCATACTTTTTATAACATTCCAAAGCAACAAATGATTATAAATTAGTAGTATTCATTCAGTGGTCGAAATTTGACATTAAATATTATTATTGAAAATTTAAGTAACACAATATATGAATGGAATTTATTCAACTGTATAATAAAACTGTTTCAAATTAGTTTTATTGATAGCACTAAAGCTCGTTAATACCTACTAAAAAACCTGCTTGACAAACAGAGAAGAAAAATGTACTGAACTGTTTTATTTTTGCCTATTTATATATATATATATATATATATATATATATATATATATATAGGCATATATATAGATGAGATATTTTGGTTAAAAGTCGAGTATATAAAGTAGTATTTACTTTACTTTATATAATCATTTATCAAAATAAATCCACAAAAAAATCTGAAAAAATAGTTTTACTAAGAGAACCCGCGGCTTCGCTCGCGCTAAAACTACAAAGAAAAACTCTAAAAAGGTCGATTTCATACAATCTTTCATCCACTATAAGATGAATTCACCCTCTTATGAGATGAATTTTGAAAACTGCTAAGACACGTATACGCCAACCCGTTTCGACGTGAAAGAAAGACAAACAAACAAACAAACAAACAAACAAACAAACAAACAAACAAACAAAACAAACAAACAAACAAACAAACAAACAAACAAACAAACAAACAAACAAACAAACAAACAAACAAACAAACAAACAAACAAACAAACAAACAAACAAACAAACAAACAAACAAACAAACAAACAAACAAACAAACAAACAAACAAACAAACAAACAAACAAACAAACAAACAAACAAACAAACAAACAAACAAACAAAACAAACAACAAACAAACAAACAAACAAACAAACAAACAAACAAACAAACAAACAAACAAACAAACAAACAAACAAACAAACAAACAAACAAACAAACAAACAAACAAACAAACAAACAAACAAACAAACAAACAAACAAACAAACAAACAAACAAACACTTTCACATTTATAATATTAGTATGGATGCCAAATTTTTGCGTAAACCTAAGAAAGTATTATATAAAAGTATGTTATAGATAGGTAAATGTAATCTTAAGCGTTGTTCAGAAAAATATGCACCATGCATCCACACAATGAATATATTTTTTTTTAAATATTCACATCATACAATATTTGCCCAGCCTATTTATTTTATGAGAATATGGCGTTGCCTGCGGCTCCCTCGCGTAGTTTATTTATGTGTAATTGCTCCGCAGGTAGGTAACGTGATACGTGAAGATAGCCTTTAAACTTCTCAATGAATCTATACTAATATTATAAATGTGAAACTAACTGTCTGTTACCTTTTCACGCATAAACCGCTGAACAGATTTCAATAAAATTTGGCAAAGATATATATATATATATATATATATATATATATATATATATATATATATATATATATATATATATATATATATATATATATATATATATATATCCCTATCTCCCTTGGTCACGCCATCACGCGTGAACATCTGGACCGATTTAACTATATTTATTTGTTGTGTTTGTTATTGTCAGGAGAAGGTTTTTATGAAAGAAAAAATTTAAAAAATTGCGCGGAAAATTATAAAATTTAAGAATACTTAACAACCATATTACAATTTATATGGCTAACGCTGGGTAATAACTATTTATATATATTTAAAACGTATCTAGCGACGAACCCGAGCGAAGCGAGGATGAGCCGCTAGTAAATTATATATTTAGTCGGACATTGGCTACCTTTGTTCCCCGATTCTAACAGATGCGAAGATAAATTGACCCGTCTGAAATGTCTTTTGCTTCCTTTCTTGCTGTAACTTGGTCACTTATTAATGAGTTCATAACTAAAGTTAGTTTTTTTTTCTCTTTTCCTTTTACTACTTTACTAAGTTACTGTCTGTTACCTTTTCACGCATAAACCGCTGAACAGATTTCAATAAAATTTGGTAAAGATATATATATATATATATATATCCCTATCTCCCTTGGTCACGCCATCACGCGTGAACATCTGGACCGATTTAACTATATTTATTTGTTGTGTTTGTTATTGTCAGGAGAAGGTTTTTATGAAAGAAAAAATTTAAAAAATTGCGCGGAAAATTATAAAATTTAAGAATACTTAACAACCATATTACAATTTATATGGCTAACGCTGGGTAATAACTATTTATATATATGTAAAACGTATCTAGCGACGAACCCGAGCGAAGCGAGGATGAGCCGCTAGTAAATTATATATTTAGTCGGACATTGGCTACCTTTGTTCCCCGATTCTAACAGATGCGAAGATAAATTGACCCGTCTGAAATGTCTTTTGCTTCCTTTCTTGCTGTAACTTGGTCACTTATTAATGAGTTCATAACTAAAGTTAGTTTTTTTTTCTCTTTTCCTTTTACTACTTTAGGTGGGGTCGGCTCTAATATATACATACTAGCGACTCACCCTCATTCCGCTCGGGTTCGTCCCTCGTGAAAATTTATGTTTATATTTTTTTTAATGTCGAATCATAAAAAAATTAAAATAAAAAATTTTGTCCAAAAAAATAAAAATATTTTTTTGGGGTGGACCACACTTAGGGGTGTGAAAAATGTACGTCCTATTCTCAGACCTACTGAATATACATACAAAATTTTATAAGAATCGGTCAAGGAGGAGTTTTTTTTTACAAACACTGTGACACGAGAATTTTATATATTAGATTAGCGACTTACCCTCGCTTCATTCGGTTACATTCCTAGCTATCCAATCGTAACCTGTGTATTACTGAATGTTGATATTGAATGTAATGTACAATCTATATACAAAGACACAGACAGACAGATTATAGTAGGTCTAATTAATTAAAAAGAATTAACAAAATACCCTATTTAATAAAATATAATCGATCGGAAAAAATAATTAGTATACTTCCAAATAAGCGTCTAACAAAATAGATCAATATACCGTCCAATTATCTCCGACTCCTAGTATGTATGTACATGTAAGATAAGATATTAAAGATTATTACTAATATAAGGGCTGGATTACACGAGTGATCAAGCCTAATGATCATAATAATACGTTAATAAAAATAATATCCTAAATACAGTCCTGTATTTTTATCGCAAATAAGGAATCTCGTATTATAATTGCAATATCTAATACTAATATCGTAATAAATACGTCGCACGTAGTCAGTAAATGTTTTAGTATAGTTTTATTGTGTATAGAAGGATTTGCATTTTAACCGACTTTAAAAAAGAGGTACTCAACTTGTGTGCATGTGTTTTGGCTTTATCTTTACCGATTGTAAGATTTTTAAGATATTTCTTATTAAATGTGCTATAGTCTATACCTTAAAAGCATTTATTAATATTACTAATATTATAAAGAGGAAAGATTGTTTGTTTGTTTGTACCGAATAAGCTGCGAAACTACTGAACTGATTTAGATTAAATTTGTTAAGAAGATAGTTTGAGTCTCTGAGAAGGATAAAAAATAAATTTTAACCCGGAAATCATTCCTTAAGGGGGTGAAAATGGGGATGAAAGTTTGTACGGGGAAGCAACTAGACTATAAATAAAATGAAATCGGACAAGTGCGAGTCTGACTCGCATACTGAGGGTTACATAGAACCTATTACGTTATGACTTTAGAAGCCTAGTTTTAGTTTTTGCTTACTAGCCAATGCTGTAATAAAAAAAGGTCACATATACACACAATATATAAACTAAAAAAAATCCCATCCCTATTTTTATTTATTGTAATTTAACAACTATCCAGTACAGTCCAGTTGATTACAAAACAATTACAATTGTCCAGTGATCCATACAAGACATTTACTTACCAAACAGCAATACACCAAACTCCAATAATCTCCGAGTCTGAGACACAAACATCCGTTTCTTATCAAAACATCCGTTTCTGCCTTTTAGCTTCGGCTCCCTAAAAATCCACCCTAAATGTAATTAGGTACTTCAAAGTGATTTACAAGTCGGTGTACTGTACGGTAACAACTGCGTCTTATGGGCTTTAATAGAGCGAAGTGACTTTTTACATAGAAATAGTTACGCCGAAGTAAGACTTTTTCTTGGTAAATAGTTTATCAAGAAGTTAATATTGTTTATTAGCATATTGCAAAAGTTAAATGGGTGTAGAAAGGACGCAACCCCTAGAAGAGCTGCAGTTCACTTAATATACCTACATTTATGTAACTATTATATTATATGTTTAAATTAATTGTCAATATCTGTATAAATATTATAAATATGAAAGTCTATCTCTCTCTCTCTCTCTCTCTATATATATATATATATAAATATATATATATATATATATATATATATATATATATATATATATATATATATATATATATATATGTTCATTGCGTATTACCTTACCAGATTACTTTTTATCCCCGCCTCGCTTACTCTGAAGTGACGAGTCGAGGCATAAACTATATTATATTATTTCACTACTATTGCGATAAATGCAAATGTTTGTATGTTTGTCAGCGTTAACGCTGAAACGGCTCGGCGGACTTGGATAAAATTTAGTATACAGATGTCTTGGAGTAGCACATTAGCAACTGTTAGTAATAAAAATTGCCAAAAGGTGGCACTAACTGTATATAACATTATCCACCATACAAAATACACCTTATGATGCATACAAACAAAACGAGGGTATGTTACCAGTATGTATTCAGCCATTTTTTTTAACATCCCACTGATGGGCACGGGCCTCCATTCAAAACAAGGGGGATCAGGCCATAGTCCATCACGCTGGCTAAATGCGGGTTAGCGGACTTTACATATCTTTCGAAAACTCGCTTGGTTTTCTCAGATATGCAGGTTTTCTCACGATGTTTTTCTTCACCGTAAGGCAAGTGGTAATCATGATAGAAATGATTCGTACTTAAAAATATTAGATTTGCGAGACCCGGGCTTTGAACCCGCTTTACTCAATTACCCAAATGAGCGCGTTACTGGGCTACCACTGCCTTTTAACTAGAATATTATAAATTAAGAAATGTAAAGTCCAAATTTAATTCCAACAAACTCAAACGTATAATATAATAATAAGTAAACGGTAGAAAGTCTCACCTTTAAGGCCTTGATTAAATAACTTCGCTTTATACGGGGAAATCGCCGTGAAATTTGCTCCCCAAATGGAATAATTTCGTTCTCTTTGATTGTATTAATAGACAATATTTTCTTGCGTTGCGAATTTCTGAATCTACTTTCCCCATCGCATTCCATAATCTGTGCAAAGAATCGCCTGTTCGATACGAGGTTTTCGAACTAAGGGTCCATCTTGTTTGTTTTGTTTTTGTTTCATTAAATAAAACTATCAATTCGGTTTGGTCACAGGATCTTGATGAATGTGACTGAGTTGTAAAGAATTGGAAGACAAGAATAAAAAACTAAAATAAAACCGAGAAAAGTTCCGAAAAGATAGTTTTATTTAAAACTAGCATTGATAGCGGCTCCGCCCGCGTTCAGATGACTAAAAACCAAATTTTTAGGTTTTACATATTAGTATACTCTTACATTGCAGTTTTTGTATTTTTTCTCAGAAATCAGACATTTTCCCGCGGTAAAAAGTATCCTATATGTTGACCCGGATAACCAGCTATCACCATACCAAATTTCATCAAAATCCCTCAAGTGGTTTTTCTGTGATGCGGTAACAGACAGACAAAAACTCTAAAAACTATAGATTCGGCCTCTGTATCGATAATAATGTCCATTTCTATAAGATTTTCCAAAAAATATCTAATACACAGATTCGGCTTAGTTACAATTTTATTATATGTATAGAAGATATTGCTATCGAGTTTAAATCGAATTTAAGTAGTAAAAGGCATTAGGCAGGTAAAAAATGACAGAATAAGGTCGGAAGCCAATTTTCCCCGCTTCTTATCGTAAAAATTAGGTTTAAAAGGAAACACTTCTAAAATCAGATATTTAGCTGCGATGTCTGTTATTACTAGGCTTCCTATTTGAAATATTTTCTTTATTTTACGGTTTACACAAAAATGCCTTTGAAACATAAAATATTACGTTGTTAGCAATTTTATAATAAAAATCTAAAATTCTAAGGTTTTTCTGAAAAGTATTAGCAGTTACTAAAAAGATGGCCCATGTCCTCGTCCGTTTTTTTTCTTCATTTTTTAACCGACTACGAAAAGAAGTACTAAATTCACTTGTATGCTATTTTTATGATGTTACCCGTTATTTTTGTGAATATGATTTTCATAAATTTTCGTTCTTACAAATACCACTAATATCACTGACTTAGATCATTCACAAATATGTACTAAATATTTGTAAATGATCTAAGTCATTATTCTAGTCAATACTTTAATTTATCCTCGATAACGAAAATATTTACGTTTACATAAAATTCATATGAAACAATGCGATGCTTATTTTGACTGAAAATATATTTGATACTTATAATAAACAATAAAAAGAAATTATTACCTCTATTCTGTCATTTTCGCATACGCTGCAGGCGAAATATGTAGCGTGGATATTGTTATAAAGGAGTATTGCGTTTCATGAAAATGGCACCAATAAATATAAAACTCAATATTTATCGTATTATTTTTTTTATTGTCAAAAGTTTATTTAATTATGCACTAGTTTAAGCGCCAGATTATACGTATGTAGTTTTTTGCTGTAAATATACAGTTATAACATATAGCTGCAGATCGTAAGTTCTCTTAATCTATACATATAATAGAATTCTAAGTCAAATCCGTACATTAAATATTTTTTGGAAAATCTTATTGATATAGACATTATTATCGATACAGAGGCCGAATCTATAGTTTGTTAAAAATTTTGTCTTTCTGTCTGTCTATCTGTTACCGCATCACAGAAAAACTACTTGAGGGATTTTGATGAAATTTGGTATGGTGATAGCTAGTTATTCAGGTCAACATATAGGATACTTTTTACCACGGGAAAATATCGCATCTTTGAGAAAAAATACAAAAACCGGTTAAAATAAAATCACTATGGTACTATATTTTTGCAATGTAACTTACTAAATAAGGCAAAAACTATTGAAAATAGCTTATCTTGAAAACTAAAATTACAATAGAGCTATTTTATTTAGTTTTTGGTCATCTGAACGCGGGCGGAGCCGTGGGCAATACTAGTCAATTATAATTCTTAAACGTCTTGATAAGCCCAGTAGTTAGATGTATGGCTGCAGATGCGGAGATTCTGGATTCGAACCCCAAATCACGCCAGTTATAGTATTTAAGTTGTGACATTGAAAGTGTAATCAATAGAGAGTGCTCTTACGCACACAGCTAGTCTCAGTAAACTTGGCTACTAAGTAAACTAAGTTTTAATGTTTTCATATTATTAAATAAAAGTGTTTTGACTTTAAGAGACATTTCATACTGAAATCACTGAAATAAATATTCAATGTACATTTACTACTCGAGATCGATGACGTTTTATTAGAAAAATATATTACTGAATTAAGATTCAAGAATCTAATATTACCTTAATATTTTCTTTGAATTGAACATGATATTATAATTATCATTTATAAATGCTATCTTATTTCATATTTTTTTAATAAAATTTGAATATTTCTAGGTATTATTAAATTTCGTTACTATTTGAAACGCTCTGGGAGGCGGCCCATCTCGGTGGGCGGTGTACCATGCGGGATGCTCCTGGTACTTCTCTGGAATGGACTGTTGGAGCAACCCCGTGGCTGTTATGGTCTGCTTCGGCAGGCCTGCCTTGAAGGTGTCGTGGTTAAGTGCGTAAGTGATCCTGCGACGTCCCTTTAAGACCGGGGAGGTTTTGTTGGGTTTTAGTGGATAGTACTGGCTTTTCTAGCCAGTAATTCTCACATAAACACCTGTTTGTATACAGATATATAAAATTCAATTACATATTACTTTACACGTTACTTGATACCTCATCTATTCATTTTGTGTTCTTAGGTCATAAAGTATTCAGAAACGCCAAGTACGAACTCACTGTTATCGACGAATTGCACTCGCTTGCCGACTTTTTTTGTGGTCGTTCGTTACGAAAGTGCAGCGACGAAACGTTAAGTCACAGTTTTATGACATATTTGTGTATATTTTAACGGCTTCATGTTCACTTGGCTATTTTATTATTTACAAGCAATCTGCCCTGGTTTTATCTGTTAAATTCTGACTTAGTATATTTTAAATCATTACATACTATGTCTTCGGCTCCGCTTATGTGGTAAGTGCGTCGATTATAAGAAGCCTATGTCACTTTCTTAAATTTGATTTTTTAAATTTTTAATATAACTGTAGAAATTTTCGCGGTTTTATTTCGGTTTTGAGTTTTAATTTCTGACTACAGCAGACATTGTTATGGGAGAGAGATCATACATACGAGTATTTATGTATGTATTTTAGCTAAATAATACATAAATTCATTTTATAAATAAAACTTGTTTTTAAAATAGAGGAAAAAATCTCTCTACTGTAAAGTACAACCAATATTGTAGCGATGAACCAATAAGTACTAAAGCGACGATTTATATAAACATTACATTATATCTCTTTATTTTCTCAAAGCGGAAATCGAACCCGCGAACCCGAATATTGACTATATTTGTCAAAAAGTTAATTAGTAGTACATTTTACAATACGTATAATTATATTGTTAAGTGTTGTCCATAATAATATTCAGATCAGACGACGATTTGAATAGTTAATTACTAGACGCTACGAGCTCAAGTACTAATGATGTTTTAGTTTAACGCTAATTATCGAGCCGTTTGTCATGGTAATGACGTGAGAGACCTTAATATTGCATTGACGTTTCGTAAACATATAATACCTCGTGTGCTTTAAATATGCATGCTTTGATACTTAGATAATTTCCCTTTGACACACTTAGTGTTATAGTATATGCTTAAATAATAGTACGCTGCAGGTTCTAGGTTTGATTCCCGAGTGTGGTATAAGAACATAACAATTGCTATACAGTAGATAAACACAAATAATAATTATTATATAGTGACTCATAAAGTAATTATCAAGTGTACATTAATTACTTTTGTATACAAATATAAGTTTTTTTTTTGTTTTGCTGTATTCTTGTAAATATAGTATTTTATTATTGGAATAACTGAACATTATTGATGTGAAGCCAAAACGCTCCATACTGGACGATATATTACATCACTTTATTTGTTTGCGACAAGCGTCAATAGAATAAATTATAAAACGACTTGCTAGACGTTTGTTTTGGCTTACACACGTGTTAGTGAGATCGGTGCTTTTTTTCTATATAAATCATTTCTCTTTTAAGTTTTTATTATAATTAAGTGTCAAAGGTGTACTAATTGTATTGAATTTAGGTTTTTATTGGTGATTGGTTTTTATATTTATTTGTGTGTGGTCTAAATAAAGGTAAGTTAGGTGTAAGGATGGATGGTGATCCACCGTCGGAGCCCCCGGACCCCGGAGGCACCATTTTGTTAAGTAGTGTGAGTGTTTCTCGTAAACGTCAAGGGGAGGACTCAACTTCCGATGCAAATTTAACAGCTAAAAAGACTATACATAATCCTGATACTGCCACCCCATCAATCCAAAGTGTATATATTCATCCCTCTATGTCCGAAGGTCCTTCTTCCTATAATGACGATGATAAAGGTCCATTTATAGTCTATGTCTCTAGGGAAACTCCTGACCCTGCAGCTGGAACAACAATAAGAGCCATCAAGTTTGGTCAATTTTTGCATAACCATAAAATTCCCAATATAATTAATGATGGAGTTAAGAATGTCGGTCGCAATAAAATCGCTGTCCAATTCTCCTCTGCTGAGGCTGCTAATAATTTTTTAAAGAACCCAGTTCTCAGTATGTGTAAATATGTAGCAGTTATTCCCACTTTTAATATTACTCGAATGGGTCTTATCAAAGGAGTCCCTGTTGACTGGGCAATGGATGAATTTATCGAGTCATTAGAACTTCCTCCTGGTTGTGGTAAGGTCATGAAAGCAAGACGTTTGAATCGAAAGAATGTTAATGAAGGTATTGTTACCTGGGTACCAACTCAGTCAGTTGCAATGACATTTAGGGGTCAAATGCTGCCTGAGAAAGTGTACTCTTACCACACTTCCCTCCCTGTTGAGACATATAAACTTCCCACCATACAGTGCCTCAATTGCTGTCGCTTTGGTCACATTAAATCTCAATGCAGATCTAAGCCAAGGTGTTACAGGTGTTCCGAATCACATACTGGAGATGCATGTAATATAATTAAAGAGAATTCAACATGTATTCATTGCACTAGCAAACATTTTGCCACAGACAAAGATTGTCCTGAATTTGTTAGGCAACAGTCAATTAAGATGGTAATGTCACAAGAGAATGTTTCCTATATGGAAGCAGCCTCCCGCTTTCCTCCTGTGCAGCGTTCTTATGCAGATGTTGCTAAAGAGATGTTCACCCTTCCGTCTTACACCAATGCTCCCTCTAGCCCAATTCAACCTCAACCTTCTTCCTCTGCTTCATATCGTCAAACAGTTTTCCGTTCACCACGTCCCCGAGCTCCTCTAGCGAAGGGATATGATAGACAAGCTCATCAAGCAATTGTTAGCAATTGCTCTTCTCCTCTTCCTAATGGCTGTGCCCTTAATAGTGTTGATAATCCCCCCAGTCCTAAAAAAGATCTCCTTCTAGCTCTCATTGAAACTCTCATTTCTATTATATCCTCCTGTGATGATGTTCCTTTACCGTCCAACGTTGCCCAAAAATTAATGCAAATTTTCAATATAGTTAAAAATGGCCCCACTGAACTTCCTTCAGTGGAACTGTAAAAGCATCCATCCTAAAAAGCATGAATTAATTCATCTTATTTCCACACACAATCCTGTCATTATTGCCCTCTCGGAGACATGGTTAACTCCGGGTTCTCGTTTCCGGGTGCCAGGTTTTGCCTGTTTAAGGGAGGACAGAAGTGACGGGTATGCTGGCAGTGCCATTCTGATCCGGCACTCCACTCCTTATTCCCTTATCCCTATTCCATCTCACAGTCAACAGTTTAATGCTGTTGGTGTGAGGGCTCTTAATATATCATTTCTCTCTGTATATATTCCTCATCCTTCTCCTACGATTTTTCCTGAGCTTTTGTCTATTATCTCTTCACTTCCAGGTCCTGTACTGATTATGGGAGATTTTAACATCCATCACACATTGTGGGGATGTTATTATTGTGATAGACTCTCTCCTCAGTTAGTAGACATGATTGATGATACTAACCTTTGTATCCTCAATGATGGCTCACCGACTAGAAGGGTTTATCCCAATCAAAATCCTAAATCAGCTGTAGACCTTTGCCTCTCTTCTCCTGCGCTCGCTGCCCAATTATCATGGAACGTACTTTCCTCTTCCTATGGCAGCGATCATTTTCCTATCCTCATCTCTTTATTCACTGGATATATACCTTCCTCTTCAAATTCCAATTCTCTTCTTAAACATAATTTAAATAAAGCTAATTGGTATGATTTCGCTACTTCTGTTGATCGCATGTTGGACTCCCTTCCAGAATCTATTGATAGTGAGAATGTCATTTTTTGTTATGATCGGTTTGTCTCTGCTATTATTTCTTCTGCAGATCTTCATATACCGAAGAAGTGCTCCACGCAGTATCAATTGCCCTCCAATCCCTGGTGGGATCAGGATTGCACTGATTCTGTTAATCGGCGTAAATCTGCCGAGATGTCATATGCAGCCTCTATGACAGTGCAGAATTTTAATGTTTATCAGCGCAATGATGCAAAATTTAGAAGATTGGCTCATAAAAAGAAAAAACTTAGCTGGATAAATTTTTGTGAATCCCTGGATCCTCGGTCGCCCCCATCTCTTGTGTGGACTAATGTTAAGAGATTTCGTCGATCTCTTAACTCTGTACCTAGTCCTAACTCCAATAACCCCTCCGTATGGCTTAATGACTTTGCTGATAAATTAGCCCCTCCATTTGTTCCCCCACATGATTCTTATTCGTATTCTGTTCCATCTTCTGTAATTAATGAAATGGATCGCCCTTTTACATTTGAAGAACTTGAAATCTCCTTAACGGATTTAAAAGATACTAGTCCAGGAGAGGATGGTATTCCTTATTCCTTTATTAGAAGGTTGAACAATAGATCCAAAAAGTATTTCTTAAATTTAATAAATGCTTTATTTGAGTCAGGTATTGTTCCAGAATCATGGAAATCCCAAATAGTAATCCCTATTCTTAAGCCGGGCAAATGTCCATCAGATCCAAATTCCTATAGACCCATTGCGCTAGCATCCACGTTAGCAAAGATAACTGAACGGATTTTGAAAATTCGCCTCGAATGGATAGTGGAAAGCAGAAATATCTTAGCACCCTCTCAGTTTGGCTTTAGAAAGGGGCTGAGTACAATAGATAGTCTCAGTATTTTCACTACAGACATTCGACTAGCCTATGCCCAAGGAGAGTATCTGGTTGGTGTTTTTCTTGATATCGCTTCTGCTTATGATAATGTTCTTCTTCCAATGCTCAGGCAGAAAATGCATCATCTGAACATCCCACCGAGGTTGACACATTTCATAAGTCAGTTGCTGACTGGTAGAACCATATCTGTTAAACATCAATTACTTACTGTGCCTCCCAGACGTGTCTGGAAAGGTCTTCCCCAAGGCTCGGTCCTTAGCCCTCTTCTGTATAATTTATATACTCATGACCTCGAATTGTCTGTAAACAATTTTTGTAATATTCTTCAATATGCTGATGACATCGTCCTCTATTGCAGTTCACAATCTGTAGAGGACATTAATTTCCGGATAAATACTGCTTTGCATTATCTAGGTCAATGGCTTTCTGAAAATGGCTTATCTCTATCAGTGGATAAGTGTCAGGCAGTTGTATTCACTAGAAGGAGGTCAGCTCCAAATTTCCAATTCTTGTATGATAATCATATCATTAGTTTAGTAGAAAAAGCAAAATTTTTAGGCATCGTTCTTGATAAAAGACTGAATGGAAT
This sequence comes from Brenthis hecate, assembly GCA_951806755.1. Taxonomy (NCBI): domain Eukaryota; kingdom Metazoa; phylum Arthropoda; class Insecta; order Lepidoptera; family Nymphalidae; genus Brenthis; species Brenthis hecate. Next base: position 12,172,618 of record OX638254.1, read on the forward strand.
TGCACATACTGAGTACATAACTAAAAAATGTGAAAAGGGCATCAACGCTCTACGCGCGGTGTCCGGTGTGTGGTGGGGTGCACACCCATATACTCAAAAATTGCTGTACAATTCCCTTGTGCGTAGTCATATTGATTACGGTACATTTGTTTTAGACCCCTTTAATAAGGTTCCCACAGAAAAACTCAATCGAATACAACACAAATGTCTGCGAATAGTATTAGGTGCAATGAAGTCTACTCCTACCAATGCCCTTCAAGTTGAATGTGTTGACCCTCCGTTACCATTACGTCGCCAATTCCTATGTGATCGATTTGTCGGTAAGTCGTTACAGTTATCGTCCCATCCTCTTTGGCCCAGGCTAAGTCGACTTGCTGACTTTAACTCCCCTCAAAGACCCTTATCCTTCCTCTTAGAAAGTTTCCTCAAGTTCACCAAGCTTCCTCACCCTTTATCCCGTTTTAGTCTTAATCCTCTTTTTGGTACTCCTTATAAGGCACTAACTTTTTCTCCCTCTATTATCTTGGATCTTGGTCTGACCAAGAAAGCCCCTGACACCAACACAAAATTCCAGAGTCTAGTTCATCAAAATTGGTCGAATCACCTCCTTATATTTACTGATGCATCTAAGCTATCGCATGATAGCTGTGTTGGTGCAGCTTGCTGGGTTCCTAAATTTAAAATTATTTTACAATTTAAATGCCCTCCAGAATCATCGGTGTTTACAGGCGAGGCTGTTGCTCTAGTAGAAGCAATCCTGTTCACCCTCTCCCATGAGTTCAAACAGACAGTTATACTGACAGACTCTCTCAGTTGTTTAATGGCTATTAAGGAGAATCCGTTTCGTAGCAAATTAAGATCTTCTATTATCTTACGGATTCGTGAAGCTTTGTTCTCATGTCATCAGAAGGGCTTGCTGGTCTCCTTGGTCTGGATACCAGGTCATTCTGGTATTCCAGGTAACGAAACTGTGGACTCTTGTGCAAAATCTGCTGTTATCTGTGGGACGCTTGAGTATTTTAATAATTCGGCTCAGGATCTGGTATCTCTTGCTAAAATCCATTTAGAAAAAGCTTGGAATAAGAACTGGAATCTATCAAAATCTTTTAAAGGTAAGCACTATGCAGCCCTTCAGGCCGAGATTCCAAGGCACCCTTGGTATCATCGTTTAAAACTTGCGGAACGTTGGGTCATAACTACCATTTGTCGCTTGCGCCTTGGACATGCATGTACACCTGTGCACCTAGCGAAAATTAGGGTCAGGGACCATTCCTTATGCGAATGTGGTCTTGATGAAGGTACTCCCTCTCATATTCTTTTTAGCTGTCCTAGACTTCTCCATCCTATTTATGATGTTCTTCCCCTCAAAGTCCCCCGTCCCATTGATGTTAATTGTTTGTTAATGTTTGTGTTTAGTCCTTTATGTAAATTTTTATGTAAATATATTAAGAGTAATGGAATTAGATTATAGACTAACAATTTTGTATGATATTTAGAACTTACTTACTAACCACTTATTTTTAATTATGGTTTTTATGTATATAGTAATTGTGTTGTCTTTTGTTGTAGATCCAAGGTTCATAGAGGAGCTGCTAACCTTTTTTACACTTTTTTATTAATATAAACAGTTTAGTAATCTCGTTTAATACCGACCAATCTCCTTCGTGTCTTCCCCATTCTACGTGACATTGGCAAAGTAATCTGTGCTCAACTGGCACGTTTTGAAGCCATTACCAAGAAAATTGAATTGAAGCGTCAATATAAAATTAATCGCAAAAGTTAAGACCATGATTTCCAGGTGATGGTAAGCTTGAAAACGTCATATATATGTAGAGTATTTAGCCCTTTTTAATGTCCGACAACTGGGATCGGGCCTTCTACCAATGCCAGGAGGATCAGGCAATAGTCCACCACGCTAGCCAGGTGCGGGTTGGTGGACTTCACATGTCTTTCGAAAACTTGTATGTTGTCTCAGACATGCAGGTTTCCTTACGATATTTTACTTTACCGTAAGACAAGTGGAAAGCATATTGAAAATGATTCGCATATGAGAATATGCGAGACCAGAGATTCGAACTCACTTCACTTGGTTTCCCAAGCGCGCCGTGACAACCTACCGAGCTATCACTGTCTTTTACGTCATAATTATAATTCTAATTTGTGCTTCATATGATGAATTATCCACATGAACCTACTCAACGTTATTTGTGCACTAATCATCTTTTCGAAAATTCATAGGATGCCACAATATAGGATAAACAATTATTTGATTAACAACCTAACCTAATACGAGTCACGCCGCGTGTAAAAGCTAGTGCAATATAACAACACAGTATTGACTTTATATTAGGACCTAAAATGAGAAAACAATTTCACCTCAGTTTGTGGTCTAATGTAGGCGTTAAATGAAAATTTGTTCCGGAAACTTGGCAACAATATCAGATGATAATTAAGCTAGTGTTAATCTAAGCTCTTCGTTGTTTCAATGTCCTTTCAACTTGTGAGTCGTAAACATTAAGTATAAAAATATTGTCATTAGTGCCGTATTATGTAATTTGTTTATTATTTTGTTATATAACATGTATAATGTTTTTTTATATGTATATATAATACATATTTATTTAAGTATTTACATTTGAGTTACTGCACTTTAGCCTGCATTTTAATACTCTCTGTCTAACTCACTTAGGTTGACTGGAAGAGATTTCTTCATTCCTGATGACGCTGCAGCATCAGGCCAAGGTTACCATATCATTGCAATGTCATTTAAGTAAGGGAAACCAAGTTTCGTGATCTTACAACAAATATCCAGTTATTAATCTGTCCAATGAAACTCCTAACCGTTTAACAAAAGAATAATTCAGAAGTCACTACAAGATTTGTTTTTTTTCCGCTTGTAGCTTTTTATATGAAAGTTTTCTATCGAAGGTCAAAGTGTAAATTACTTTCTTCGGATATTATAAAACTTCAACAAGGCTTACCCAATAAAAGTAAAGATAGATACAACTTAAACGAATATGTAGTTTACAAAGAACTTGCAATATGTTGAGGCATAAGCAAAGAACGGGTTGTATGGTCTAAAATAACTTGAATAACTAATATTTGCCTTTTTTGTTTTATGTTAATAATAAAATAAATGAAATGTAACTCGATGATGTTTAAAATAGCAACTGTTGAATTTGTCGCCGCCTCTTCCCAGAACTGCTTTTCCTGCCGGTGGTAGCTTCCTCGCGGACTGACCTAAGCTGACGATCTTTAAATTAAATTGATGATTTATGAGGGTTTGTAAAAGTTTAATTGAATTAAGTTTAATTTCATTCATTCATTCATATGTAATAAAAATCTGAATATTTCATTCAGATTTTTATTTAGATTTAGATACGGACGGACGGATGGACAGACGGACGGACGGACGGACAGACGGACATACAGACAGACAAAAATTCTACAAACTATAGATTCGGCCTCTGTATCGATAATAATGGCTATTTCAAAAAGATTTTCCAAAAAATATTTAATGTACAGATTCGGCTCAGTTACAATTTTATTATATGTGATGTAGATTTTTTTAAATCATTTCATATATACTTTTCTGTTGAACATTTGTTTAAAAATATCAAGCGGCTTCTTATTCATTACAATTACCTTAATATTCATTCATTCATACGCAAATATAAAACCTTTGTAATTACTTTATATACATATTAATAATTAAAAAAACATCAAAAAGAACTATTGTAGTTTTTCAATAATTATACTAAACATATTTTGATAAAACTCCATTGCTTATAACTTGCACCATATTTAAATGGGAAGAGTTGGCTGGGTAATGGCGGGTGCAAAGTTTTTCCAAGAATCCGACGGTTAGCAATAATATCCCTTATCCATGCATCCACTTAAGGGAAAATCTAATAAGTATAACAATAAAGGTTACCGGTAACCTATATTTGTTTAATTCAATTTGTATTTAAATATTTTGTTTGTTATTTAATTGGGAGCTTTTATTAAGTGAGCTTCGAAAAGCTTCGTCTCCCTTTATTTTTTTTAAATTTCACTGATATTATTCATGCAAAAGTTTATATGCTAGATTATTATATTTGATTCTTTTTATCGACCTACCACGCGAGCTAAGTTGTGTCTAAAAACAAGTAACTAATAAAAATTAAAATATTTTTTTACATCTATCTTTTTTTTTGTTGCGAATTTATTTTAAATTTTATTCCTAATGTTCGAATTAATATTACTGGAAACATGATCACAGGACAAACTAAGGTTATAGACGACTCAAAGGTATAGACGCTGTCTACCCTCAAAATTCATACAAAAAATCGGACGAAATAAAATAAACTAGAAAATAAGGAATTAGAAAAGATGTACTAATTTATAATTATTACCAAGAAATTGATAATATCTTACATTAATAAAGTTCGACCACAAATTTGGCTTAGTTTGTAGTGACCCTACTTGCTGTACCAGCGGTCGCGGGTTGGAGTCCCTCTGGGGGCACTCCCGCTGGGGTGTGATGAGCACAAATGTTTGTACTCCAGTCATGGGTTTTATATTTATAATATGTATGTATTTAAAGTTATATACGTGTAGTGTATCAACTATCTGGTATCTATAACACGTGCCTCGTAACTTACCATGGAACTATATGGTGCTGTGTGTTAATGTCCCAATATATTTATTTTGGGCGACTTCAAAGAAAGATAGCGTACTTTTAATAAAAAAGCAAATAATGAGTATAGGTAAATATTAAGTGACCTCAGTGCCCTGGCATGACTCCAAGGAGACCCCTGGCAATCGGCAATGTAAGATACAATCGGTAAGGTTGCGCTTTATATAATGCATTCGTACTCCGATAGCGTTGAAATATGTGACCATGAGTGACCGTCGTTGGATAAGCGAAGCGATAACTAGCTATATTTTTACAAGTTTTTATTTAATTTGCAATGTTTGTTTGTTGGTATGAAATCTGAATTAGAACAACTTCCTCTTGTGCTACAGAATTGAAATATTACATGTTGATTCAGTTCGATGACAATAACTTGTTATGATAATTATGGCCTGATTCTCCGTCATCTAGGATTGGCTCCAGACGAAACAACTCCTTTTTTTTTTATTTACTCATAAAATTATTATAGCCAGTTATAAAATCCTAAACTTAAGCCCATTTAAATAAAATGTTTTTACTATTCATTTATTCTGTAAAAGATTAGATTTAAAGAAAGTAGTATTATTTAATACAATATTTTAAGGAATCAGAAATTTGACGTAAATAAAAAGAAATCAAATTCAATTGAAAAAAACTTAAATAAATTCAAATAATAGCAAATCACTCCGACAGCCTCATCGCGTGAGAGCTTCATTGACCGTGAATAGCCTCTCTTTGACAAGAGGCGGCTATTGACGTGAGGCTATTGAGGCAGCCATCATAATATTTATAGCAGTGGCACTGACGCCAAATTCCATATAAAAATTAAAACTCAAAGTATTCTAACAAATATATCTAATATATATTTTATAATCACTCACTGACAGACAACGTAAAGCCTAAGTAAATATTAGTAATAATAATTAAAAAAAATGTATAATACAGAAAATTAATAATTATAATCAGTACATAAAAAAATCTATTAAAATTATTAGAAATAACTCAAGGAAACTATTAGCTCATAATTCCTAAAAAAGCATATTGTGAGAAACTAAATAAGTATAAAAATGACAAATATGATGAAAAAAATTCTGACCACGATGGCAGAAGCTGCTAGTTTAAAAAAAAAACGTAAAACCTTAAGAGCGAGATTCATAGATCGCACTTACACTTTACTTTGACAGAGTTCTACTTTTAGCAAAAGAAGTAATACATAATGTTATAGAAATGTTGTAACTTTAATTCTCAATAACTTTTGACTCTTTTGTTTTCTCAAAATAATGTTTATATATTTTGACTCTCTATCACCTCCCCTATCCAAAAATACCACCCACTCCTCCAGGGGCCGCGTCCCATATATTAAACTGCAGCCAAAAAAAATATTTCTTCTAAAGTTAAATGGAAAAAACTATCAGATTCCTTGTTAAATATATATAATATTGATTCATTGTCCCTTTATGTTTTTATGTTCCCTGGTGAGGCAGAGGGTGACCACGGTGCTTCACCATTACGTTCGGTCTTGATTCGCGTTTAATTTTGCTCCAGGTTTTGTCGATACCTTTCGCTTGACATCAATGACAGTCCGCCACCAGGTCTGTTTCGAACGACCACGTTTGCGCTTTCCAGTCTATGGCTTGCTTGTCCAGGGATACAACTAATATCGAGGCAAGTATTAGTTGCATCTCTTCGAAGAGTGTGACCTATCCAGTTCCATTTACGACGTTTAATCTGATGGGCGATCGGGACTTCATTGCAGCATTGTTGAAAATTTTGTCGGATCAGTAAATACCGAGGATTTTGTGAAGGCATTGGTTCAGGAAGACTTGGAGTTGCTGCGAGATGTTCTTGGCCCTTCCACGGTCAATATGACAGTACGGTCTTCACGTTAGACCAGAAGATTTACTCACTATTTTTTCATATTTGAAACAAATTCAATGGGCCCTTTTATATTATTATTATATTTTTTTTCACACTCTTAAGTAATTCTTATGAGACCTAGACATGATAAGTGTATCTAACCGCTTATATAATAATACACAGATTATTTCTTTAGCCACACAATAATAACATCTTTTGTAACTTAAATAACAAAGCCACTTATGTTCTTAAAATATTACTAAGAAGTACGAGTTTCTCTATTAGATTTAGTTACGTAGCGTGACTTTAGAGCTGCAGCAATCGGGTGCAATGTTAGATGGTATCGTAAAGGTTGTGCTTTACATAATGCATTCGTGCTCCCTCGATAAGGCAGTTAAATTTGTAGTGCTAGGGGCAAACGTTCACTGATAAAGATAGGCGATAGCTAACAGATTTTTTATGTAACTCAATAATTCATAATCATAGATTCGATTACCAATTAAAGAAAAATCCATACTACTTACAAATGTGATATTATTAATGTGAAAGTTTGTGAGGATGAATGTGGATGTGGTCAACTTCAAGATCGCACGATATTTTAACTCCCAATCTGATGTAATCTATTGTATAAAAGCTTACCAATTTTAAATCCTATGTATTATACAATCAGTAAGCTCGCCGGAGCTTTCGACTACTTGCCAAAACTTAGCGCATAAATCGCTAAATAGTTTAACTTGGACGTCTTCATAATTCATTTATAGTTCGATTAAATTACATGAGTACCTATTTAGATTTTTATCCAGCAGGAGAGTTGATGTTATAAATCTTAGTCTTTGATAATAATAATTTATTTAGCAATAAAACACAAACAGTAAACAATATGACATACAAAAACAAACATACATGTACTATTAGACAGATTTTTTTTTGTTTCTAATGTCAGTATAACTTAGGCTATGTCGACACAAAAGATATGGTAGCCTTGCCGTACTGTATTACGGCATACAGCGCCTATCTCCCAAATAATTTTTTTATCAATTATTATTATATTTAGAGTATTTTGTGGAGTTATAGAGTTAATTTATTTATTAATTTTAATGGGTATTATACTAATATTAAAAAGAGGTGAGGTTTGTGAGTTTGTGAATTTATTAGGTTGTAAGGGGTAATCTCTGGATCTACTGAACTGATTTAGATAAAATTTGGTAAGAATATAGTTTGAGAACCTGGGAATGACCTAGGATACTTTTTACTTAACTACTACTATACTAAAAATAAATACTAATAAAAAGCTAGTATTTATAATTTTTTGTAGCCCTAATACTCCAGGGGCAGGTACTATGAGTACTTGTGTGCTAAATTTTATCCATATTAGTCTAGCCGTTTATGCGTTTAGAAGTAACAAACATATAAACATTCGTATTTATAATACTAATGTATTTTTTTAATTGAGTTTCCTTGGTTTCTTTATCTGCATTACCGTCGTGGACCATGTTACAGGTTGTCAGAGATTAATGGCTGCCAAGTCAAAGGGAAGATTCACGGATTTGCTACATGAAGAACATATTGTATTGGAAATGGTATGAGATGCGCTTTTTACGTGGATATTTTCATACCTATACGAGCGAGAAACTATAAGAAAAAAAATGCATTTGCAAGCAAAAAATGTACGTTTAAAAACATATTATATTAAACAGGGCATTTCCTATTTTTTTAAATCTACAAAAGGACTTTTTATTTCGAAGAAAACAAAAGGCTTCCTACCGATAAAGACTTTTTAATGACAATTTTAAAAGCACCTATGACAATGATCATATCGATAATGTATTATTAAAACGTAAACATTGTAAAGAATCTAGGGTTTGTCATAAAAAATGATTTTTGCTATGAATTAATGTAAGTGCTATTTATAATATTAAGGAACTAGTAATTTATGTCAATTTTGTTAATTTTTTCCGTCAATTAATATCTTTTTAAAACTGCCTTGTTTAATATGCATATACATATTCAACCCTTCTTGCCCCACTGCTGGGCACGGGCCTCCCTTTACTACAATGGGGATCAGGCCATAGTCCACCACGCTGGCTAAGTGCGGATTGGCGGACTTCGTGTTTTTTAAAACTTGATAGGTTCTCTTAGGCACGCAGGTTTCCTCACGATGTTTTCCTTCACCATAAGACAACAAGTAATCATGTTAGAAATTATCACATGAAAATACCAGACTTGCGAGACCCGGGATTTGAATCCACTTCACTCGGTTTCCCAAGCAAACACGTTACCTACACATATTAAACATTAATACTATTATTACTAATATTATATGTACATAATTCATTTCACATTTAAATAATTCATATGAAGTAAGACATAAAAGTCATTTTAAATTTACAACTGTCTTCAATTTTAGGGCAAATAAACACACAGACAAATATTAAAATATATGTTCTTATTATCCTTTCTTAATATTAAATCTAAAACATATCCTAATTTTTGTATAAGCCATTTCTATTCTCCCTGTTCTATGACGTTACATAACATTCTGTTCTTGTCGTCTGTAATTCTAAATTATTTTAACGTTTGACAAATAAACAATGTGATGATTTAGGTAACTAATAATGTTTTTGTATGATTACGAAAACTGTTTATTTAACAGGGAATTTACATATCGCTTATATTTCGTTAATTTTTACCCGAGTTTTTATCGATTAGATATTATAAATACTCACAAATATATTATAAAATAATAATATATTATTCATACAAATATTTTCCAACTTAATTCTTTTAAGATACATATATATATATATATATATATATATATATATATATATATATATATATATATATATATATATATATATATATATATATAAATGAACCTCTATTTCTCCCGTTCACGCTATAACTTGAGAACGGCTTTACAGATTTCATTCATCTTTTTTTAAATGTTTTCTAATACTTCGTAAAAAGGTTCTTACATTAAAAAAAATTAAGAAAATTGCGCAGAAACTTAGAAAATGGGGATGAAAGTTTGTACTGGGAAGCAAGCTAGGGACGAATCCGAGCAAAGCGAGGGTGAGCCGCTAGTAAATCAATAAATAACTAATTTTCGAGAAATATCAAATTAAAATAAAATTTACGTCAAAATGTCAGAAGATTTGTATTATTCACATTTTTTCTATATTTGTAGAGTTAAATGACAATAATGTTGTCGCACAACTTTTGACGATATACCTATGTACTACACGCTACTGAAAATTGCGGTGTTTAAACAACTTAATCTATTCTTAGTTTTTAATATTTATAAATTATTAATTAAATATTTTCCAATAATACCTTATCATGTTATAATATTATGACAATGTAGACAATTTTTATTTAAAAAAATTATATACCTTATCATCCCAGAAATATATGACTAGGACCAAACGTCGCTTTGTTCAAATCCCACAAGTACTAACTAACTCTAACTAACTTATTAATAGAGCAGTCTTTGAATTGTAAGATAGACAGACGGATATCATATAATAATATAATAGGATTTAGAATAAGCCCTTTAGGTATGCTATTCATAAAAGAGCTTTTATCTACAGAAATAACAAAGATAAACACTAAACATAAACACTATGTATTAAGTGAATATGCAGAAATTATACAAACGTTTGTAAATCGTGATACGAATAAAACGACTAAATTGTAATAACTCACTCTTAAATACTTGATTAATGCCATTGGGAGCGTTCTGAATTTCATCGTCATATAGTTGAGTCAAACTGAAAATTACGAAGTCAGCGTCGAATACTAGAAGTGCATTCCATTAAATATTCAACTCGAATATTAATGTCGCTTGCAGACTCTAGACAATACAATTTCAAAAAAATATGTATTTTTTAATTGTTCTAGTAATATTATATTATCTACGAGTATAAATAGGCAAAGACGAGAGAGTTCAGTAATTTTTTCTCCTTATAAGAAAAAAATAGTTTGAACTAGATAACCAATTATTAAATAATTTCTTCAGAAAAGGAGTTTTCTACCGCAATATAAATTGTATAACCAAGACGTTGGAACCAAAAATCAAAATAAATCAAAAAAAATCCGAAAAAATATAATTTTATTTAAAATGTTAAACTTTTTTAACTTTTAAGCTTTTCATAAAATATAGGGTAAGACATGTTGCAAGCTTACGCCCGAAATTTTAGTGCAAATGAAGAACTTTGATCTAACACCGAGCATTGATTTTGTCTTAAGTTCAAGGCGAGCCATAATCCAATTATGAGAGACGCTAATTGTCATAACTTTTTACGTGATATGCTTTTAAAATAATTTTCTACATTTATTATAGAAACAACTTTGTAGGTACTTTGAAGAGTAATAAAAAGAAATTATTTTGTGTATGAGATTAGAAGGGTAGATGTTAAAATGTGAAGATGTGTGAAGAATGAACGATTGTATTCTATTTTCATATGTGCGTACGTGCGTACATACATACATACGTACATTTTCTTACGGTAGCTAAAAATAATAAAATGCTTCACCCAATTTCGAATATTCACATTAAAATAATAACTTTATTAAACAGTTTTTAAACATTTACTATCTAATCTAAATAAGTAATCAATCAAATCCGATATACATTAAAATGAGATTTTATAAACTGAAAACGATTCTCGAATAGCATAATATTTTATTCCACAGATAGAATAAAGTATTTGTAGAAACTTCTGAGTCCATCATTAGACACTGGTGTGAGATCAAAGCTAAACTTAGAACAACTAAAGATTAGATTTCACAAAGATTAAAAACAACTCACTAGAATGGCGACACGTTTGGCTCCGTTTGTAGTGACCCTACTTGCTGTGTCAGCGGTCGCGGGTTCGAACCGCTGGGGGCATTCATTTGTGTGATAAGCATGAGAGAATGTTTGTACTCAAGTCATGGGTGTTTATATTTATAATATGCATATATTTAAAGTTATATACATACGTGTAGTGTATCAACTATCTGGTATACATGAAACAAGCCTCGTAGCTTACCATGGAACAAGATAGTGCTGCGTTTTAACGTCCCAACATATTTATTATATTTATTTATTCAAATCGAACTGATAGCACTTCTAACACATAAAACTTCATTGTCAGATAACATCAAGGAGAGATAAAATATTCTGTTTGGAAGACGTTTTAGAAATAAAGTTTTAAATCGGACTGAGTTTGTCGAGTTACGCCGAAGATTGTAATTGGTAGGAGTCCCAAATGCCTTCGTAATTTTGGAACAAAGTGTCATTATCCGACTCACTTTGAAACAGATTATAATTTATAACAAATCTTCATCAATAACTAACTTTATTATTATTAAATCTAGATATTTTGTTCCCGATTAATTTCGTAATGGTGAAAATTACATTTCTAAGCTGATTAAGTGAGACTATAATTTATTACTTTAATAGGGAATATGCGTGTTTTTTTTATACTATAGCTAACATTGTTTCAAAATTGTAAAAAAAATATCCAGCTCCAAAAAACTAAAATTAAGTATAAAAAAAATATATCATACCGATACGGATACTTTAAACGCCCGCCATCTCGCGCGTTTGGCGTGACGTCACAGTATCATATATAGAAAAATGACGACTTTTGTTTGTAGCGACAAAATCGCTAATAGCTCTGTTATGATAATACTTTGAAATCATATTCGGTCTGACCAATGGCGTGCGTTTTAACTACTTCGAATTTCGCACCTATATTTGCGCTTTTTAATTATTATTTCTAAACTAGCGACTCACCCTCGCTCCGCTCGTGCTCGTCCCTACTTACGATTTAATGCTTAGTATAGTTTCTTAGAGATGAGATATTTTCCCGCAGTAAAAAGTATCCTATATAATCAGCTATCATCATACCAAACTTCATCAAAATTCCCCCTCTGATTTTTCCGTGATGCGGTAATAGACAGACAAACAAAAATTCTAAAAACTATAGATTCGGCCTCTGTATCGATAATAATGTATATTTTAATAAGATTTTCCAAAAAAATATGTAATGTACAGATTCGGCTTTGTTACAATTTTATTATACGTATAGATCAAAAAGAAATTTAATTAAAAATATTGATATACCTGGGCTTAATTCAAAAGCAATAAAAAAATAAATATTTCACCTTTATTTAAATCACAGCATATTCCCGATTATTAATTTATATGTAGAAAATAGTTAGAAAAATTGAATAAAATAAAAAACAATATTTTCAACCCTTTTCAGTTCCCTTCATATTTATTAAGATTTATTGAGCATTAAAAGATTTTACAAACACAGTGCTCTTATCTGAAACTATTCAAAAAATATAAAAAATCTAATAAAATTAAGCCCGATGACGTAAAAAGAGAACTAAAAAGAAAATATAAGATAACTAAGTAAAATAGTATAACGCAGTCTGTTGTAAAGGGTATGTTGACCCGAGTAATAACATGGCACTACACAAAATTGTCTTCAAATCCGTTCAATACTTTTTGCATGAAAAACAAATATACAGACGAACAGAAAATTAACTACTATGGTTTTTGGGGTCTATATTATGTACGCAATACGTAACAGTCATTGCATTTAAAGAATATTTCATGTGCAGATTACGCTTTATTTGTATTTTACAAGGTATTTAACATGCAATGATTGTATGAACGTTTGTTAGGATCAAATCTTTTGAAGCATTTTAACCGATTGAACTGAAATTTTGCATACACGTTTAGTTTACATGACCATGCATGATTAGATAAGTGACGTCATTCTAAATCCAATATGGCGGACTCAAAGGCGCACTATGTTTTTTTTGTGCACCCCCATGATATGGATATCAAAGGAAAGAGTTTGCTGAGAAGAATACTTACATGATATATATAATATAAAAGCTTGTTTTAAAAAAATGATTTTTAATATTAATTCATTGTTCGCTTTGCTCGGGTGCGTCTTTAGATAATTTTGTTTACATAAATAAAAATAGTAATTTTGATCGTATCTAAAGAGATAGAAACATGTTATCGTGGACTTTTCTGTAGTACATTATTCTGATATATCTCTAAAAGTTTTGCCAGCGTTAGCCATATGCGTACGAATTTAAAAAAACACCGTCTAGGCAAATGGACAAATCCAAAAATGAACTTTGTTTCCAATCTAATCTGGAGCCGTGATTTTGTTATAATAGACCATTCAATACAAATTGATATTGTAATTGCAAATTGTGAATTAAAATTCTAGAGTAAACAAAATATTTACTATCTAAGTTACACTGTTGGTGGTACAAAAACTAGGCATTCAGCTTAAAACCTCAAACTGGGTGCATCGGAAATAAATCGCTATATAAAAGTTGATGATAAACGCTTAAGCTTTTGATTTTGAAAGCTTAATAGGGATTTTTCTTATTATTTATTATTTAAGAAGATAAAACTGAAACGGTATCTAAGTAAAAAACTCTCTCCATCTTCTAGAATTCCACGTGATATGTTAAAGGCAATTTAATCCACAACTTATAATTAAACCGGCTTAATTTGAATATATAACTACGTAAGTAAATATTACCGTGTGAAATTATTAGCAACATATAAAATTAATTATTCATATGAATACGCGTCTAAGAAAGGCCTTCGCCCTTGAGAATAGTCAATAACAAAGAGGTTTAGTTTCGGAGATCTGGAAATCTTACGCTTCGATTAATTCTGCTAAATACATACATATTTTGATATAATTTAAAACCATCCTAATATTACAAATGTGAAAGTGTCATTGTTTGTTTGTCCTTCTTCCACGTCGAAACAGTCGTCGAGTGACGGACTGGCATGATTTTTTGTGTGGAGGTAGTTTAAGGGCTGGAAAGTGACATAGGCTACGTTTCACTGCAGGAGATTATTTTATTCCCACGGGAAAACACATTACAATACAACCCAAAAACTATTTGTAATCAGAATTACTTGAAACTTGGTATTAATTATCTTCAATACAATTAAATAAATAGTTACGTATGTGTTTTAGCATTTTTTGAAATTTATCCCATGAGAGGGTAAAATAGGGAGTGAAAGTTTGTATGAAACCTAACTTTTTAGTTTTTTTTTTTTTTGTAGACATAAAATAATTTAATTTTTTTGTATGTGTGATTAGCATTTATTATTAATCAGTATAAATTAAAAGGTTTTGGCCAAAAATATCTTATTTGAAGGCAATTCCTGTTTATGAAATATCCAACGTTTAGGATGTCTATGTCGCTTATATTAATGCTTCACGTATACCGTGTATACCTAATTGTTTAAAAGAATAATATTCTTCTCCATCGCATTACATGTGACATAAGTTGGACGATTCTAGGCCTTTCTGGAATATTAGAGTAGCCCGTAATGGGTCAATTTCAACGCTTTTTTACACTATTTTCGATCTTAAAATTTTATGATTATCTGGATCTGATGTACTACAAGGATAATCATCAGAGTATATAGTGTATACATACATCAAATCCAAATCATTTTTAGAATTGTGTTAAGAAATGACCAGAAAAATGTTATATATTGTTCTTAGGAGACACATTTAAAAAAATTAAATCTTTTAAAATTTTTATACTATTCTTAAACTATAAATAGAAAATACGGTATATTTAAGATAATGTAAAAAAACTATATTTTATCTGTATCTGTCAAACATTGAGACTATTTTAATGATAATATAGAATAAATTTCATGTACCCCCTTAAAATTGAATATCACATCAAAATTCTAGTTTCCCCAATTAAGTAAGTGTATCACGACACCCTTTGGCTACGAAAGGGTTGCTTTCACACTGGCTGAGCATCAATCACCCCTTGTATAATTAATCACGCGGCTATTGACAGAGGCTCACTAAACCTTCATAATTCAGAAATATTAATATTATTATTTTCTTAGGCAGATTCCAAATGTAACTACCGCAAACTTAAAATTTAACACGTTAATACAGTCTGGTTTGTATCAACCCTTTTTAACGTCCCACTGCTAGGCACGGGCCTTCCTTCAATACGAGATGTCCACCACGCTGGCCAAGTGCGGGTTGGCGGACTTCATATGTCTTTCGAAAAGCTAGGTTCTCTCAGACATGCAGGTTTCATCACAATGTTTTCTTTCACCATTAGATAAGTGGTAATCATGTTCGAAATTATTGCACACAAAAATATAAGAGGTGCGAGACGCGGGATTTGAACCCGCTTCATTCGGTTTCCCAAGCGAGCACGTTACCACTATGCTACCACTGCCTCTAGTGTATATTATATTCTGACTAATTCTATTAGGTAATGTATATTCTGAGATGTTCCAATTTAATTTAACACAAAGCTTAGCATTTCCGAGAAAACCATGAAATTGTGCTTAATAATTCTAGTGAGTTAATTTTAACGTACAAGTTCTTCCGATTGACGTATTTATTGAAACTTTGCAAGTATGTATTTCCTATGGTAGTATAAAAATTAGATATCTAGATGATCTGATTTTAGTCCACTTATTAAAATATTTAGAATTTATAGTGGCACAAAGTAACTATAACTTCAAAGTAAATTATTTAGTTTATATTTGTAAAATAATACTAATAAGTATCTTAAAAACTTATATATTATTCATCTATACATATAATAAAATTCTGAGTCGAATATGTACATAAAATATTATTTGGAAAACCTTATTGATATAGTCATTATTATCAATACAGAGGCCAAATTTATAGTTTTTAGAATTTTCGTCTTTCTGTCTGGGAACGCATCATAAAAAAACCACGGAACAGATTTTGATGAAATTTGGTATAGGATACTTTTTACTGCGGGAAAACATCTCATATCTGAAAAATCTATACTAAACGTTAAAACTTAAAACGTATCTATAAGACAATTCGACAAACACATTTTCGTATTTTTTACTTCAAATTCGTGAGGGTGTTTTCAAACATCTCTCGTTAAAACGATTTTGGCGAGTTATTTGGTATTGCGTAATTCATTTTATAAGACCATTGTTGGGCGATGATAAAGGAATGGTGCTCTGACCCTTAAGCTTAATAGGATGTCTGCTCACCTCGATCATAGATTAGGTAAAAAGTAGATGGAGACTTACAATCAACAATTATTTTATTACACTTTTCTTCTGTATTTTATTTTAAATCAAATAAATAATATTTCTTAAGGTAGTGGTAACGCACTCGCTTAGGAAACCAAGTGAAGCGGGTTCAAATCCCGGGTCTCGCACCTCTGTTATTTTCATGTGCGTATCATTTTCTTGTCTTAACGGTAAAGGAAAACATCGTGAGGCTGCATGTACGAGAGACCTAGCAAGTTTTCAAAAGACATGTGAAGTCCGCCAACCCGCACTTGGCCAGCGTGGTGGACTATGGCCTGATCCCCCTCGTACTGAAGGGAGGCCCGTGCCCAGCAGTGAAACGTTAAAAAGGGCTGGATACAAATAATATTTCTTAAAATAAATTTGTGCAAATGTACTCTATTTACTGTATTTTTCATATTTAGAATTAACATTTTAGTATTTCAAATTAAATCAAAATATACTTCATTCAAATAGACTTTTACAAGAACTTTTAAATCATCAATTTTACAGTTTAAATTTAAATTAAATGTTAGTGTAGTCAGTCCGTGAGGAATCTACCAGCTCGGAAGACAGTTCTGCTGAGAAGAGCCGGCGAGAAACTCAAGAATTGCTCTTTTAAATATAATTATAATTTACAATATATTATTAGAATAAATAACAACAATGGTCTTCTGAATTCAGTACAGTAGGTATGTAGATTGTACATATAATTAAACAGACTTCTTCTTACTAGCAAGTGTTAAATCGCCAATTAAAAAAAAACCAAAAAAACTACTATCAATAGATAAAAAGGATGAAGCTCACTGATATCACATCTACGAACATTATCATATTCCACATCCTTAGAAAATAAAACACGTTAAGAAAGATAATAATACTTCTTTCTTGAGGATAAAACAAAATTAAAATACATAAATCTGCCAGAATTTGGTTTATAATATTAGGCATTGAGCTATTTTATCTTTTAAATCACTTCAAATGGTCTGATGGATGAATAATAATTATATATTAGTACTGTACTGTTCTAACAAAAATAATCTGTACTGTTTATTATAAAATTCTGAGTTGAATCTATACATATTTTTTTTTTTGGAAAATCTTATTGAAATAGCCATTATTATCGATACTGAGGCCGAATCTATAGTTATTAGAATTTTTGTCTTATCTGTCTGTGTGTGACCGCATCAAGAGAAAACAACTGAACACATTTTGATGAAATTTAGTACGATGATAGCTGGTTATCCGGGTCAACATATAGGATACTTTTACTGCGGAAATCTCATCTCTGAGAAATCTATACTAAACGGTAAAACGTAACTTTTATTAATTACTTAGTATTTAATAAAAAGCCTGTTATAATAATAGCACGGTAATATTAGCATTACATTACCGTGAAAATAGCCGGCATCGCTCGGATGCATATCAATATATGCATAACTACTTTTAGGCATATAGGGATGTACCTGAGCGTATATGCATATATGCATATTTTATTTCAAGTCTATATGTGACCTGTATACTAGATTGCGTCCAAACCCTTTAAGTTATTGCAGCGTGTAAGAGCTATAAACATACACAATATATAAAATCTTTCACGCTAATAATTTTCTATCGACATGTAAAGTATTTTATTGAATATTGTTATAGCATGCTTAAGTTAATAATTTCATTTTAAGAGAGTCAATCTGGTGATACTGAAGTAATAGTAAAAATCCTATCAATAATAAAATGCTACACTTTTAAAGTAAATTATTTTTATTTATGCAAGCGGAACCACAGACAAGAATTTGTACGTATGTATGGGTGTGCCAGACGCCGAAGTGGGTTTGTTTTATATATGTATAGATAGTTTAATTTTATTATATGTATAGATTTGCTCACCGGTGCATACACCAGCATGTATAAGATGCTAGAAACGCATTATAATACAATTTCTTACTTTCAGTCTAAGAATATATGCATGCATCATATTAAATTTATTACGTAGAAAAGTGCTTTTTAAACAGTTATAATGCCAGTTATGTATATTGCCTGCGGATTTGTTAAGATTTTT
This sequence comes from Brenthis hecate, assembly GCA_951806755.1. Lineage (NCBI taxonomy): Eukaryota > Metazoa > Arthropoda > Insecta > Lepidoptera > Nymphalidae > Brenthis > Brenthis hecate. The sequence continues at coordinate 12,191,272 of OX638254.1, forward strand.
TCTAAATAAAACATAACTACACTAGTGTTCGTCCAGTTCTCGAAATTCAACCAAAATGCTTATTGAAAATTTGAAGAAAAATAACAATATAATATAAAAAACATAATATATGATAAGAATTTAGCTATCTATTTAAAAAAAACAGCTGTCAATTTTTTTACTGATAACACTAAAGCTCCTCAATAGCTACTAAGCAAAAAAAAAAGAAAGAAAAAGAAAATTGGTTGACAAATAGAGGAGAAAAAGCTACTGAACTATATTCATATCTTTGAGTATTTATATGGAGATACGAGTATAACATCATCCGCTAATAAAAAAACGTGTGTGTGTACTTATACGCACGTTAGAAGTTATACTTTTTTTGAGTACAGAAAAGTTTGTAAAAGGAATGCAGCTAACTTCATCATGTCGCTTTTTGGCTATCGGTGTGCGCGCGCATCACAAAAAATTTAATCTCATAATTTAATAACATGCCAAATGAAGGTTTAAAAAATATTAGGAGAACGATATTTCAAAGGCGAAAATTTAAACATTATTTGTAATGCTATTTAGATAAGAGCGTAAATATATTTTAATGATGGAGAAAGCTTGTGGGAAAAAGGTTATTGTTTTAGGTCAGCATTGGTTTAAATAATGACGATTGAATAAATGGCTACTCACATTTCCACTTTCTATAGCAATAGTTTTTTACACCCTATGGCTGAGTGATGAAAATTTAATTTAGTGTTTAATATTAATAAAAACACTATACCATCTGCCCTTGAAACAAGCTTTGTATAGAAAAATGAATAGAATGCATTTTGCTGAACACTTCTTTTAGCAATCAATTTAAAAATTGGTCATCTGTGAATTAAATTAACATTAAGTTTTTTTACTTTATGAAATTTACTTACACGTATAACACACCTGCGTGCACACACACACACACGAAATTACAATCAAAAACTTACGTACACACGCGCGCATATGTCCTTGCCTACTCACACATACTCTAGTTTATTGTCATTACACATATTATCACGTTTCATATATTATGCATATACATTCATATACATATATATACATACACAATACACATACATACATAGTATATACATACATGACTAATGGTGATTCCCAATTACCTATCTGTCTAAGGTTTCCCTTACTAGAGGTAGAAAATTACCAATAACTCCAATTATATACCAATTATATCAAATTCCTACCGCTATTAAGACATATTAACTATATACACTACGAGTATATATGTTATACTCGTAGCATATATAGTATAGGTAGTGGTAACGCGCTCGCTTGGGAAACCGAGTGAACCGAGTTCAAATCCCAGGTCTCGCACCTCTGATATTTTCATGTGCAAATCATTTCCAACATGATTACCACTTGTTGTCTTGTCTATGTCTTAACGGTGAAGGAAAACATTGTGAGGAAACCTGCATGTCTGAGAGAACCTAGCAAGTTTTCAAAAGACATGTGAAGTCCGCCAACCCGCACTTGGCCAGCGTGGTGGACTATGGCCTGATCCCCCTCGCATTGAAGAGAGGCCCGTGCCCAGCAGTGGGACGTTAAAAAGGGCAGAATACGATATATGTTATTAAGATCAGTTGTTACACAACTGTTGTCATAACATTAAAAATCAAGTACCTACCTACTTTTTCATCTAATGTTGCACTGAACTGATAGAGCTAAAAAAATATTTATTCTGAGAGAAAACATGCCAAATGGGAATCGAATTCCCAACTTTAGACTTCAGCAAGCAGCAGGGATGCACCCTGTGTAGTAAAATATTATATATCCCTTTAACGAGTCCACGAAGATTAGTTCATCGAGCGCCTACTCTATTTATACTTGATGAAATTTTCGGGTTACAAGAAGTTGTCGCAAGAAAACATTCGCGTCACGAGAGATTTGCACAAGTTTGCACAAACAAAGTTCGGGGACCGATGACTCTATATCAAGAAATGAAAATTACGTGACTAAAGTTACATCTGACATGTTGGTAGATTAGATTATTTATCTTACTTAGAAGGATAAAGTATTGCTACATATACTCGTATGTATAACTAGCGACTCACCCTCGCTTCGCTCAGGTTCGTCCCTAGCTTGCTTCCCAATACAAACTTTCATCCCCATTTTTACCCCCTTAAGGAATGATTTCCGGGATAAAAAGTATCCAATGTCCTTCCCAGGGTCTCAAAATATCTTCTTACCCAATTTTATCTCAATCGGATCATGAGATTTAAAAAAAACTTATTTTAGAAAAAAAATCTTTTAATTTTCTTCTATACAAAACTCAAAAAAAAAGAATTATCCAATTTGATGCAGTCGATCGGAAGTTATACGCGTACATACAATTCGGTGATTCATTTTTATTTATATAGATTCTTTGACTTAGATAAAAAGATGTAATCATTAATATGCTGGTCCAAATAAATAAATACATATTATGTTGGGACATTAACACAGCATCATCTAGTTCCATTGGAAGTTAACTAGCTCATTATCAACTATCTGGTATCCTAGCTAACTAGCTAGGATGGATACCAGGTAGTTGATACACTATATATATATATATATATATATATATATATATATATATATATATATATATATATATATATATATATATATATATATATATATACCATGATTGGAGTACAAACATACGTGCTCATCACACAAATGAATGCCCCAAGCGGGACTCGAACCCGTGACCGCTGGCACAGCAAGTAGGATCATACAAATTGAGCCAAATGTGTCGTTTGGTCATTATTTATATTGTACAACAATGATTTTAAATATTGTATAATATTAATAGGGCTATGCCTACTGTAGTACATATATGTATGTTGCGAGGCTGATTGTTCTAAAGAACTAACCACATTTATTTATAGTTACTTACCATACATTTTAGATATATTGTGCCGTTTCCTTATTTATTTATTGAGAAAACAACTGCAACACATACTAAATATACCTATAAATAACACTTACTAAAATAAAGCCAATAACAGTCTTCTACTTTGTGTAATACAAAGATCAATAATTTACCGAAATAAGTTACCCCTCAAAAAAATGTAATAATATATAAAACAAAACAAAACAATATTTAAAAAAAATGAAAGTATATAATACGAAAATCATGCTCTGCAGTTTAGCATTTTTTCTTAACTATAAAAACTTTTTAACAAAAAAATAAAAACCGACTTCAAACAAAAGCACTAAAAAGTAAAAAATTACTGATTGGTAGTTTTCATTTACTATACATACCGAATCAAATATTTTCGAAGTCGGTGTGCTTTGGCTAAGTAATTAAAGCCTACCTATTAAATACATACCTAATCAAATATTTTTAAAATCGGTCCCAGCCCATATAAAGAACCACTGTACTATCAACGGAAATAGAAATACTTGCAAAGTTTCAAGTCAATATGACAATTAGAAGTAGGTAAAATTCATCATTAGTTGTTTTTCCACCCTTAGGGGTGGTATTTTTTTTTGAAATTTAAATGGGACGAATCTGGAAGTATACCCTTTCAAACAAAACAAAAATTGTCCAAATCGGTTAATAAATGACGGAGTTCTGAGGTAACAAACATAAAAAAAAAACCATACAGGCGAATTGAGAACCTCCTCCTTTTTGAAGTCGGTTGAAAATGAGGCAACAGTCATTACATACACATTCAAAAATAACTGAGATAACAGTCTTACGATTTCATATACATAAATTATATATACATAATATAAATTATATATGAGTTTGTAATGTAATTTTAAATTCCTAAACAATTTGGTGACATATTTGGCTCAGTTTATAGTGACCCTACTTGCTGTGCCAACGGTCACGGGTCTATATTTAAAATATGTATGTATTTAAAGTTAAATGTGTAGTGAATCAACTATCCGGTATCCAAAGCACAAGCCTCGTAGCTTACCAGGGAACTAGATGGTGCTGTGTGTTAATGTCCCAACATATTGTGCCCCAACATAATATAACTAAGACTGGTTTACAATTCAGAAGATAAAGTCAGATGAGATCACTAGTATAATTTATTTTAAAGATAGATCCAATATAAAAGTACATCACTGCACTCGTTGAGCAATACATGGAATATTCTCCCAACAGTATTATCTAAATGATAAACGAAAACTCAGAGTGTCGCGAGATATTCTCAGTCTTTTGACAAGAAGCGTACATGTTGACTTATTAACATATTCGAAGATGTACCATCGTGTGGAATTGCCAAGCATATAATTTTTAAGTTACAAGTACCCAAAGCCCAGTTATTAATTAAGGTACCTATATAATTATTGCTTACTAGATACATTTTAACGGTTAGTATGGAATAAATATACTATATATAGATAGGTATAGAAAATAAGGTAAGTATTAAAAAATATTTTTTCCCTTACAAATTCCCCTAATAGATAATAATAGATTAATTCCCAATACAAACTTCCATCCCCCGTTATACTCCCTTAAGGGATGATTACCGGGGTAAAAACTATTGTATGTATGTCGTTCCCAGCATCTATAACTATCTCCATACAAAATTTCTTATAAATCGGTTCCGTGGATTGAGTGTGAAAAGGTAACAGACAGACAGACTTTACAGCAATCATGAGACTCTCCCGTGACCATAATTGCTGTAATGCATTCGAAACGTCAGGAACCAAAAATCAGAATAAATCCGCGAAAAAATCGCAAAAAATAGCTAGCTATATATAAAAATCAAAGAATCAAATACAAAAATTTAGAACTGGTGTTTTATCGTATTAAGTGTCATGATATATCTGATTATCTACACATATAATAAAATTGTAACTAAGCCGAATGTGTACATTAAATATTTTTTGGAAAATCTTATTGAAATAGATATTATTATCAATACAGAGGCCAAATCTGTAATTTTTAGAATTTTTGTCTGTCTGTCTGTTACCGCGTCATAGAAAAACCACTGGAGATTTGATTGATTGGGATTTTGATGAAATTTGGTATGGTGATAGCTGGTTATCCGGGTCAACATATAGGATACTTCTTACAGCGGGAAAATGTCTGATTTCTGAGAAAAAATACAAAAACTGCAATATAAGAGTATAGTAATATGTAAAACCTAAGAATTTGATTTTTGGTCATCTGAACGCGGGCGGAGCCGCGGGCAATGCTAGTAAAATATATAAGGAATAGAAAAGAATTTAAAATTTCCAAAGAAACTTTCTTAAGACAAAGAAATTTTAAAAGAATTAATATTTTTTAACTATCACATCCAGCGCCCAGCATCCATCGCGGAAGTTTTAACGAGGGTGTATTCGGCGGCGATATTTCGGACTGTACACGGAGCCTGGAATTAGTTTCTCGACTCAATTTCGTACGTCACGTACACGTACCGTTCGAATTAAATAATCTAACTAACTAATATCATACGCTATTCTTTGTGAGCATTTGCAGTCACCTTAATTACTTTCAAAAGGCTAACTTAGAGGTTAGAAGATATAGCGAGATTGTTTTAAGTTAAAAGTATAAATTGAGTTTTAGTGCAAAAGTTTTATTTTCGCGACAAAAAGTAGCTTGCGTCCTTCTCCAAGGTCTTATCTATCTTTATGCCAAAATTCATTAAAATTGGATCAGCGGCTTAGGAGTGAAAACCTTACATACAGACAGAGTTACTTTCACATTTATAATATTAGTATAGATTAGTTAGACACGCTACTTCATCATAAATGGATGACGCCAAAAATATTCTCCATATTCGTACATACATAGTATGTTGTAATTTTTATGCCCATATTTTAAACGGTCCTCAAGTTAGTTCGCTCTACCATGTGATCTACAAATTTGTTCACCCGTGTAAAAACAATAGTGTCAACAAAATTTTATAATATTATAACGGTTATAAACCATTTCAATTATTTGTTCTAATCTCACTCAGTGTATATAAAAATAAACTAATATCTACCTTTACGCGTGATTGAAGTAAAACTTCTTTGGCAAATATCGCAATTAAATTAAAACAAATTGACAAGCATATAAGGCATATTACAATCATATATTTATAGAATATCATATACGAAAACAGTATAATATCATATATTCTTCAGAGAATAACAACGGTTACCATGGCAACGTGGCAATGTATTCTATCTCATTCTCTCGCCGGCTTAATCCTATATATTTATGGGTTTTCTCTTTTAGTGTCGCACATTCGTTTCATCGAGATTCAAATCACAACGATTCTAAAGAATTTTCACTTCAATAAACGAAGTATCGCAACACGCGGACGGAGTCAAAAGTGAGGTTCAAATATACCATTAACAAAATATATAAAAAATAAATGTTGACATACAAAATATACCGTGGGTAAAGAAAAATTCAAGCTCAATAAAGTTAATCAAGTAAGAAATCCAGTTATACCATCCACGTCTTAGTGACCCTAATTGGTTGGACTCTATAGGCTCGGGAGAAATCAGGAAAGAAAAATGTAATAAAAAACACGAAGTCAGGTCACGATTTAGACGTAATTGAACCGGAGGCTAATTATTTACAGAGGGCTAACTATAAGAAAAATCTTTACAAGTGAACTTCAGTAAAATTTTCAAAGGGAGAAAATCTGAGGAGTAACAAAGTTGGGAAGTACTGTTACTTATTTTGGACATCTAAAAGCGATCTTTTAGGTTACAAAGTTTTTTTGTTATAGAGTTAATCAGTTTTGTACTAATAAATTTTGTTGTAGTTTAAGTTAATAAAAATGGTTGTGTGTATGTTATTACAATATAACAGTAAAAATTATACTATAATACAAAGTTTTCATTACTAAATTCTCATAATAATAAAACCTATTTCTTCAAACTTCCATCCCTAAAAGTGAAACCCTAAAAAGAAACATTATGCATATAATATGCATTCTACTATATAGCCTACTAGCATTGCCCGCAGCTCCGCCCGCGTACAGATGACCAAAAACCAAATTCTTAGGTTTTACATATTATTAGGTATACTCTTACATTGCAGTTTTTATATTTTTCTCAGAAATGAGACATTTTCCCGCGGTAAAAAGTATCCTATATGTTGACCCGGATAACCAGCTATCACCATACCAAATTTCATAAAAAACCCTCTAGTGGTTTTTCCGTGATACGCTAACAGACAGACAGACAGATAAAAATTCTAAAAACTATAGATTCGGCCTCTGTATCGATAATAATGTCTATTTCAATAAGATTTTCCAAAAAATATTTCATGTACAGATTCGGCTTAATTGAAATTTTTTATATGTATAGGCTTATATTGAAGTATAGAGATTATATTAAAGACTTACAATCTCCATCTAATAAAAATAAACTTTTTTCTAACTAAGATTCAAGTAATAACGTAGACCGCTGAAGCACGAAGGTTGTTTGCGTAAGTAGTTCTTAAGAAATTATGAGTCTAAGAATGCTTAGATTTTATTACTTCTTTGTTTGAAAAATACTTTGCTTATATTCTAAATACGGAAGAGCTTATCATTCTAAATAGGGTCCTCCCTATTACTATACTACTATAGAGGAATCCCATAATACGTTCCTACGTGTTATGGGATTCCGCGGGATGGCAAATAAGCGAAAAACATTTTGTTCTCACATCAAAGCAGATGAAATTTGTCATAAATACTTTAATCATTATTTAATGGTCGTGATAATATTTAAAATACATGAAATTTCGTAAATAGAACAGATTTTCTCGAAGCTGAACATGACTAAAATCTATACCAATATTATAAAGAGATAAAGTTTGTGAGTTTTTGACGTTGTAGGGTGTAATCTCAGGATCTACTGAACCGATTTAGATGAAATTTGGTAAGAAGATAGTTTGAGACCCTGGGAAGGACATAAGATTCTTTTTATTCCGGAAATCATCCCTTATAAAAGGAAATCATTCCTTTTATTATAAAGTAAAATAATATAGATTGAAAATCATTTTTCCGAGAATGTTCCAGAGAATGAAAGGTAGAAAAGCCTGAAAAACCTTAGGTACGTCCCTAGATTATACGTGGAATCTATTATATAAAGATTAAGGCGTCCACAAAAGCATATTATACCTTAATAAATCTTATTAAATATATAATCATAATTTTCTTATTTAACTGGCTTATGTTTGTTCATTGATTTTGTTTTATCGTATATATTTATCGTTTTGAATAGTTCAAATTGTTATTTTACTACCATAGCTTAGAATGGTAGACTTGCATGCAATAATAAAATTATTTCAACCGTTAGACACCATCCAAACCCCACACAATTCTTTTCTAAGAAAACACTCGAATTATGTACCCCCTTCTATTTAAAGTCTATAAACTAAAAATGATGGACAAAGTAAAATCTTCAAGGTAAGCAAATATCAAAAAAAAAAGTGTAAACACTTCTAAAAAGATAGGTAGATATGTATGTATCTAAACGGCAAATAATCTAATACCATACCAAAGTATAACCCAGTACTCAGCACAATTTCATATACATATACATACATATATTTCTATAGAGTAAGATAGAATTAATAACGGACAAGTAACACGAAGTATAAATAGAATATTGTTTATGAACGTCCTCTATGGCTATTGGGACGGAATATTATAGCGCTAGGGGAAAGAATACCGGTCGAATCATGGATATTTTTATAGAAAGATTCCTTAGACTGAGTCAGGTAGAGCTTACTGAGATATCAATTGAATGCTTAATTAAATATTTTATATATTGATTATAAATCTTAAAACAAATAAACTAAATATTTCATTTCATTTCTGGGTATAAGCAGGTAAATTGAAGTAGTTAATTGCTCGTATCGGATCGTATTTTTAACCGACTTCCAAAAAGGAGGAGATTATCAATTCGTCGTTTTTTTTTAATGTATGTTCACCGATTACTCGAAGACGCCTGAACCGATTTGGAAATTAATTTTTTTTTTATTTCAAAGGGTATACTTCCCAGGTGCCAGCCTACAATATTTTAAGATATGAATATCTAATAGGTAAATATGTATTTTACGTATAGAAATATATTAGATTTGCTTTGTATCGGCTGGCACCGACTTCGAAAATATCTGATTAGGTATCTATTCGAAATGAAAACCTCCGTTTAGTTATTTTTTACATTTTAGTGCCTGGAAGTCGGTTTTTATTTTTTGTTAAAAAGTTTTTATCTAGAACCAACCAAGTATCAAAAAGTAGATAATTTTAATGGGCCTAATTCATAAAGTCAATCAGGGAGAAAGAGACTACTGTATATACTAGAGTAGTTTCCGGGAAATATTAGCAGCAAAAATCTAGTACCAGCGCGTCTGCTTGATATGCGGGACGTCACTAACGTATGGCGAAAAGACAAAAGACAAATTACTACTAAAAAGAAATAATATTTTTTAATAATATTAGTTTAAAGATTTATTTATACTTTATTAATATTAAATACCTTTGTAAATTTTAGTTTAACTTTGCTATGTTTAAACCTCACTCTACCAAATGTTATTATAAGTCACAGATAACAAGGGTAGATAGCTAGTCTCCTATATTTCGCTTCATTAAAGTTTGACGAAAAAAGGCTTCCTTTAAGTGAACGGGTAAAGTTTGCAACTGCATCTAACTTGCCCTGTCTCTTGAGAAGTGCTGCACTCGTTTTGTTCAAACTCCGGAGATTTCTGTTCCAGTCTCATATACTTGAATCATTTAAAATTTCTATTGATATACAATTACTACTGACTTCGTACGAACCCTTCGTACGAATGCATCCCATGCCTGCAGGTGCTTATCATGGTAAGTTACTACAGGTCATTGTCTATACACGCAGGCACACTTCAATGTTGTAGAATTATTGTAATTTATAATTTTAGCTTACAAAATAAGATATTTTTTTGTCTTACTGAGTTTCTTTCTCCAGTTCTTCGCAGGTATGACGCTGTTTCTTTCTGAACTGGCGATAGACTGATGAGTGTACCACCAGTCTGTCAAGACGTTCTGTAAAACATGTTATAATTTAATGTTGAGTAAAATATTTTGAATTTGAGGAAATATCTACTTATATATATGTAAATAGGTAAAGACGAAACAGATCAGTACTTTTTTTCTCTGATTATCGCCCGATTTTCATTTATTTTGTTTAGAAGGTGTTGACTAGCGTGTGTTAGTGTATAGTGTTTATTATATATATATTGTATTCAGCCCTTTTTAACGTCCCACTGCTGGGCACGGGCCTCCCTTCAATATGAGGGGGATCAGGCCATAGTCCACCACGCTGGCCAAGTGCGGGTTGGCGAACTTCACATGTCTTTTGAAAATTTGCTAAGTTCTCTAAGACATGCAGGTTTCCTCACGATGTTTTCCTTCACCGTTAAGACAAGTGGTAATCATATTAGAAATGATTCGCACATGAAAATATCAGAGGTGCGAGACCCGGGATTTGAACTCGCTTCACTCGGTTTCCCAAGCGAGCGCGTTACCACCGGGCTACCACTGCCCTATTATTATATATATTATTAGTTTATAAATAAAATAATCTAAAACAGTTAGTTTTTTATATATGTATATTGTACGTAGGTAAAACCTATTCATATAATATGTTTACCTTAATTTTTTCGAACTGTCGATTTTCGACCACTGGATGACAAGTATTACAAGTATCCAATCTCTCATAACATATAATATCTGAGCGAAGTATGGGCAAGTAACTAATCTATACTAATATTATAAAAAGGAAAGATTTTTTGTTTGTGTGCTTGTACTTTGAAACCGATTGAGATGAAATTTGGTAAGAAGATAGTTTGAGACCCTGGGAAGGACATAAGGTAGTTTTTATCCCGTAAATCATCCCTAAAGTGGTGAAAATGGGGAAGAAAATTTGTATAGGGAAGCAACCTAGGGACGAACACGAGGGAAGCGAGGGTGAGTCGCTAGTCGTACATATAATAATTAAATTGTAAATAAAACACCCTCCGACATGTAATCTAGCTATCATAATTACTCGCAAACCAATTTCCTACCACCGAACTAAACGTCGATATCTGCCAAGTTTCCAATAACCATTACCCTAATTCACGCTATCTTCATACCAATTCGTTCGACAGTTCCACTTCAAAGCCTGGTGAAATATTTTAATTTTCTTTGTCATAATGAATACAGACATACTTGTAAACATTTTTGAGATTTTATTCTCTTCTTATTTTCATGATTATTATTCGTTTTTAAGACACTGTTTAAAAGATATCTTTTATGGTATTCAGTGACAAACGAGCAAACAGCCCACCTGATGGAAAACGGTACCTGTCGCCCATAATACCTACGGTTCATGCACTTAGGTTTTATGTTACAAAAATACACAACCGTAGGTGCGTTGTCACTGAGAGGAGTTAGTCTTCAAACCGGAACTCAACAATGTAATCATTTTTGCTTGGCGGAAGAAATAGATAAGGGGGTGGTACCCATCCAGTCGGACTCTTCAGACTTAACAGAGTCCTACCACCGGTTAATGAAAGATGGTTAAAAAAAGATATTAAATATGAAGAAGTAGCGTTTTATTTAACTTTTTATTAGCTTTGATAAGTTGCATGTATCTTTAAACGCAAGTCAATCCACGTATAACTCACGCGCTTATGTCTAATACTTGTCTGTAAACATTCTATTTTTCAACCGACTTCAAAAAGGAGGAGGTTCTCAATTCGACTGTATGTTTTTTTTTTTATGTTTGTTACCTCAGAACTCCGTCATTTATTAACCGATTTGGACAATTTTTGTTTTATTTGAAGGGGTATACTTCCAGATTGGTTCCATTTAAATTTCAAAAAAAAAATACCACCCCTATGGGTGGAAAAACAACTAATGATGAATTTAACCTACTTCTAATTGTCATATTGACTTGAAACTTTGCAAGTATTTCTATTTCCGTTGATAGTACAGTGGTTCGGTGTTGTTGACCTGATCTAATGGCAAGGCCAGAAGGTGGATAGGTGGAACTCTTCAACGGCTAATAGTAGATACTTTGAGTTTGGGCTTATTTTGTTTGATTTGACAAGCCTAACACGTTAGAATCCTTACTTTGCTACTACTGTCTACACTAAAAAGGGAAAAATAAAAACTTTTTAACAAAAAAATAAAAATCGACTTCAAACAAAAGCACTAAAAAGTAAAAAATAACTGATTGGTAGTTTTCATTTACTATACATACCTAATCAAATATTTTCGAAGTCGGTGTGCTTTAATAAATACGTAATACTTATTTATTAAAAAAAGGTCTTATTTATTGGCAAATATATCGGGTAACATGTTCAATGAAAAATAAAAATGCATTGTATAGACTCTTTTCTGAAAAAGAGAATGTCATAAATCATAATAATTCTGACTATACTTTTACGGAGAGCTAAAGTCATTTTTAAGTAAAGACAAAATTTAAAGTATAATATTTTTAAAAATATCATCCCATTTTTCTTTGAGAATTTAGATCATAATATGAAAGAGGTCTTAAACGTAAAAGTATTAAGAAACAAGCCTGAGCGTCGCTGATAGCCGACATGAGCTCGTAATATAATTTGAGACTAGGCATTAACACGTAATAAAAGAACCTATAAAGTGCACATAGTACATAGAAGCTTAGTTACTATAATTCAATATGGACTAGAATGATTTATCTATCTGTTTATGTGTTTTATTCGAAACAGAGAATATATTTTCCCATGAGTAGGTCTTTTTTTTAACGTTGGGAAATGCATTTACGCACGAGGTGTGGGACTCACCGGCAAAGCCAGTACTACCCGCTAAACCCCAACAAAACCTTCCCCGATCTTAATGGGGTGTCGCAGGATCGCTTACGCATTTAACTACGACGCCCCGACGGCAGGTCTGCGGAAGCAGACCACAACAACCATGGGGTTGCTCCAAGGTCCACTCTGCTATCAGAGAAGTACCAGGAGCAACCCGCACGGTACACCGCCCACCGAAGCGAGCCACCTCCCTGTGCGTTTCTTGCCTTCGTGCCCGGCTGCATTGCCGGCCACTACTGAGCCCGCCCCACCACGACGACAAGGTGAACGCACGTTGGGGGGGGGGGGGGGGGAGTGGCATGGGTAGGTCTGTAACAACTATATAATGACCTTCAAGATGTCTAAAAGCATAATATCTCCTGTGACTGTGATTGCTGAAGCATTGGAAACTTTGGTAACCAAAAATAAAAATAATTCCTTAAAGAAATGCAAAAGGATAGGTTTATTTAAAATATCAAATATTCTAGTAAATCTAAGAAAGTAATGGAAAATGAGAGTTTATTATTTTGCAGGGAGAATTTTTCTTTCTATCTTTTTGTTTTCTTCTTTCAATATGTATCAACAACTTTATATACTACTTTGTATATTTTAATCTGTGTCCCACAGTTTATAAATAAATATGTTGGGACATTAACACACAGCACCATCTACTTCCATGGTAAGCTATGAGGCTTGTGTTATGGCTACCAGATAGTTGATACATTGCACATATATAATTATAAATACATAAAGATTATAAATATATACACCCATGACTGGAGTACCAGCATTCGTGCTCATCACACAAACGATTGCCCCCAGCGGGATTTCGAACCCACGACCGTTGGCACAGCAAGTAGGGTCACTACAAACTGAGCCAAACGTCTCGTAAAAACTTAGTTTATCAAAACTAACACAAATTTGCGATATATAAACAATCTGGTTAAGATCATGTCGTGGTGCACATGACAAATTGGTCTCGAGAGCTTCCCATGAGACGCCGCTATCGTACATTGTGATATGAGCAACTGATGTGAGTAAATCTTCCTATATCAAGGGAACATGGTGAATCATGTTTTAATATTATAAAAGTGAAAGTGTATTTGAAGTATATGTTTAGATTTTTGTTATTCAATACCTCGTAAACTGTCGGAGAGATTTGAACCTATGACATTAATATAGACCACAGGCTAACTATAATATTATAAAGAGGAAATATTTTTGTTTGTTTGTTTGTACCGAATAAGCTCCGAAACTTTTGGACCGATGTAAATGAAATTTGGTAAAAAGATATTTTGAGACCCTGGGAAGAACATAGGATAGTTTTTATCCATGAAATCATCCATAAGGGGGTTAAAATGGTGATGAAAGTTTGTATAATTTGAACTCATAAATATCTAAAACATTTTACAAATAAAAAACAGAATTGGTGAAGGTAAAGGACTAAACATTATCACATTACAATTTGTAGAAGCGGAGGGACTATACATTAATATAGTGAGGCGACGTCGTGGGCAAACGGTAGTATTCGAATAAAATGTGGATAAATATTTACAACTGCTTGTATACTTTTTACATGTTAAAATGTATCTTATAAAAACTGAACACTAGTCTAATTCCAAATCTATTGGACAATTGAGGACTTCTTGAAGAGATGTCTTTGAAGAGACAATCTTCCTCCAGTATTTATGATTGTCACTTGGCACATTGTAAATAAATATTATTTGTGGAATTTATAGAGTAAAAATAGCCCAATTGATCGAATTTAAGAAAGAGATATTCAATTAAGGTGTACGTAAGCAATATCTTCACTAATTATTGTAAGAGGATTCCGAATATTATTTTTCAATAAACGGGATTCTACCCTTAAATTTAAAAACAAAATTTTACCTCTAAGAGCAGAATAATAATTTACAATTAATAACAATGCCCTGATCCCTCTCGTGTTAAAGGGTGGCCCGTGCCCAGCAGTGGGACGTTAAAAATGGCTGAATACAACTTTTAAAATTAAATTTTTTAAAATGTTATTGAAGTTCATATACCTTTTCAGATAAAACATATGGGTCATCTAAAAGAAAACAAGTAGAAAATGGTAATAAAAGTGCTTGAAATTCATAACGTATATATACATTTTCAATATTATTGTTTCTAGAATGATACATTACAGCATCATGTCGGTAGGACCAGAAAATGTAAATTCTTCATGAATTTTTGCACCTGCTTTGGTTACTTGTATGGCATATAGATGAAATGTGTGCGATATCGCAATTATTTTTACAAGTTACAACAAATATAAACATTTTATAAGTTCAAATATTTTTTCAATTATTTACAGATATATCTATAGATATAATAAAATTGTAACTAAGCCGAATCTGTTCATTAAATATTTTTTTGGAAATCTTATTGAAATAGACATTATTATTGATACAGAGGCCGAATCTATAGTTTTTAGAAATTTTGTCTGTCTCTCTGTCTGTCTGTTACCGCATCACGGAAAAACCACTGGAGGGATTTGTGGTTATCCGGGTCAACGTATAGGATACTTTTTAATTTGGGAAAATATCTCATTTCTGAGAAATCTATACTAATCTTTAAACGTATATTTTGTCCTGTGTTTTTAACGGATTATCTTTTTTTTCTGTTTAATAGAAATTGAAATAGTTATAAATATATATATATATATATATATATATATATATATATATATATATATATATATATATATATATATATATATATATATATATATATATATATATATATATATATATATATATATATATATATATATGAGCATTCTTAGCGTAATCAATCAATATCAATAAAAATAAATCTGCGAATGAAAAACCGAAAAGAAAGTTATGTTTAAAATGTCATATTTTTCGTAAATAACGCACATTCCACACTTTTGACACGACTACCCGAAAAGGTAATATTTACGTTAATGTATTGCTACCAAAAAAGAAAAAGAGGAAAATAATTTATTATCACTGTAACAACAGGTATGAATATCATAATATAAAAGCTATCGGTGAATTCCAAATATACATACATACATATTATAACAATGCTACTTTTTCAAACAAACTACACATGTCTTTCAAACTCAGACGTTCTGTCATAATGTTTTTCTTGAATTACGAAGTAGAAAATAAGATTTGCAAATTAAAACTCAGTGTTGCGCATTCCGGGGTTTGAACCCGTATTTACTGTTTGCAATAAAAAAGGAACTCCAAATATACCAACACAATCGATGCAGTAAACAAATCGTCGTCTCAATACTTATTTGTCCAAGCGACCAATTTCCCGAAAGAGTTTTTAGCATAGAATTATTAACTTTTAAAAACAAAAAAAAACCTTAAAAAAACTCTCTTCTGTAAAGTAAAAGAAGTATTGGTCGTTAGAACAAATAAGCACTAAGGGGACGAAATAATTAAGTATCTAATTTCCACAAATAAGCACGAAGTTTGTCTTTTTGATCAAGATACATGAACAATGATACATTACGGTTATAAGGATAATTAAATTATAACAAAATAAAACTAAATTCAACATGATTTAAATTACGAGACAATCGATATATATGATTGATATTATAAAAATTGTTCCACATTTCGATTACATATTTTCAAAACATAGTAACATACCAACTAAAAAATAAAGAATATTAATTAATTAACAAATTCGTCTTTATCGAATCGAATATATTTGCTTATTATTTTTAAACCATCATTTATCATAGCTTGATTAGTTTTCTGCGCATGCTTACAAAAGTTTCTAATATTTATTGAGCCTCCAGCCTCCTGTGTCTAATTCACAGTCTTTTCCACCTTGTCGTACTGTACTTCACTACGTCACAACCTTTTGTAACAAAGACGTATATGTAAACAATAATAAAAGTGGTGTAAGGAAAATTCAACAGTAGGTACCACAAAGCCCTAAAACAAAGAGCACAAACGATTAAACTGAACAAACGAGCAAAGTTGCCGCCTCGTCAGCGCACGTCGTCTAGTGATATACTGTGCGCTCTCAGTATTACAGCCTACAATTTAGACATGTGTTCACTTGTCACAATATGTATATGCATATTGAGAATTTGACTATGTTTTTGAAAGTTAAAAGTACGAATTTATAGAAATAATAGTTCTTATATTAATAAAAAAATTGATTTTCTCTTTCATTTTTATATTTTTAAGTTACTCATTTTCCCCCGCGTGGTAACTCTCGCGGAGATCAAAGGTAGGCTATGTCTATCTTAAAAAGGCAATCTATGTCCTTGCCAATTTTTATCCAAATTTATTCAACGGATTAAACGTGAAAAGGTAACAGACAGTTACTTTCACATTTATAATAATCCTATGGATACCCCATAAATTGAACCGAATCGAATCGATACATATATTATAATAAAATTATAACTAAGCCGAATCCGTACATTAAATATTTTTTTGAAAATCATATTGAAATAGATAGACATTATTATCAACACAGAGGTCGAATCTATAGTTTTTAGAAGTTTTGTCTGTCTGTCTGTCTGTCTGTCTGTCTGTCTGTCTGTCTGTCTGTCTGTCTGTTACCGCATCACAAAAAAAACACTGGAGGGATTTTGATGAAATTTGGTATGGTGATAGCTGGTTATCCGGATCACCATATAGGATACTTTTTACCGCGATAAAATGTCTCATTTCTGAGAAAAATACAAAAACTGCAATTAAGAGTAAAATAATATGTAAAACCTAAGAATTCGGTTTTTGGTCATCTGAACACGGACGATTTCATATTAGCAAACGTATTGTGTAACACAACTGTTCCACTTTTCTCCACTAAGTTAGTCGAATTATAATTCTCAATCCAGTCTTCAAAGCTCCACTTCAAAATTCATCATCAATTTTCAGTACATCTCCATTCACTATCTACTCTCTAACCTACCATCATTCACACCAACAAAATAAAGTTTAAGCGCCTCAAAACTCTGACTCAAACACGTTCTCAGCTGTAAAGTCAGTCGCATATATTAGCTTTATGGCTTCCGTCACGCCACAGAGATGCTCTAGGTAGCGTCGCAAACTTTCTTTGACATTTTCCGTATGTATCACAGCTATTATAATAAACTAAGTTACTCCCATGATGCTGGAAAAGGATTACTTTATGTAATGAAAGCATTTTAAAGACAATAAAAAAACTATATCTCTTTTACTTTAAAGAATGTGGCCCTATTTCTTTTTTTTTTTTTAAAAAAAAAGGGCACAAGCAGTGTATCATTTTGAACATAATTTTTAATTTATTTTAATCGATTTCTAATTAAGAAGCTATCGATTCGATTATAGAAATATTAATGTTAGACGGATAGCCTCCGTAATAGCCTTCTAAATAAACGTAAATACTTTAATTAATCCCTCCACGACCACGAACGCGCCGGCGTTACAGTTAACAATAGATTTCTTAGAAATGTAATTAATTTCTTAGAATCTGAAGAAACCTGGAGCCTGGAGGTGTTATAGTACTCGCATTCGAAATCTAAATATTTCTCAATTTAGTTCTATCAAAATCAGTTTAGTGCTTGTTAATTATTAGCTAGTATAATATATGGGTCCGTCAACCCGCACTTGGCCAACGTGGTGGACTATGGCCAGATCCCCCTAGTATTAAAGGGACGCCCGTGCCCAACAGTGGAATGTTAAAAAGGGCTGAATACAAATAATATATGGATTGTGCTATTTGAAATCGGATTACAATAATAATTGTTTTATTATATAAGAATCTTTTAATTCGATTTAAAAAGAATAGATGAACTTAAAGAATCTTATTTTCTCATAATCTGTTGAATAGTATGTCTATGACAAAGCGACAGACGAATAAGTGGTATTCATCAAGTTTTTTAAGGCCCTTATATTAAACTTTATTAAAATGTCTAACAAGTTTTTTATTGAAATAGTGTATTAGATATCATTTTTCTTCGACTTTTATTAGTATCGTATTACTAGACTTAGATTATTAGTTTTTTATACAATTTTACATAGTATTTTTTAGTTAATATATATAACATATTTAGCTTTTAAAATAAGAAAATAAGAAAAGTTTAGTATCCAAAATTTTCTTTAAGCCATGTCACGTAAAATTATGTTATCTGTAAATATAATTGAGTAGTCGGGATTATGTTAATACATCAAATTTTAGAGACCAGTGAAAACTAATCAAAACATGAGCGACTGGCTCCTCTTTTCCTCTTACTTCAATTCCATATATTTCTATTTAGCTTGCTACCCAATACAAATATTTTCACCCCTTTAAGGAATGATTTCTGGAATAAAAAGTATCCTATGTCCTTCCCAGGGTCTCAACTATCTTCTTACCAAATTTCATCTAAATCGGTTCAATAGATCCATAAATTACCCCCTACGACGTCAAAAACTCTAAATTTTTACCTCTTTATAATATTAATGTAGATTAATTCATCCATGTAATATTATTAATAGCTAAAGTCCTCCAGACCATTTGGCCTGAAAACCAATCTCTTTGAGACTAGCCCCGTACGCATGTGATATTATAGTGAACAAGTTTGGACCTCGACACTACTAAGTGCACTATATTTTTCTCTCACTCTCACAATCTGGAAGAACGGCATTATGATACAATTGAACAAATCAGGTGCAGGACCGACGACTGTACCCGCTCTTCATGACATCTTCATGACGTGAACACCAACTTCTCAAGGGCCGCGTTGCCACTGAAATTTTCTTGGCAGACGATTGCAATAACTATTCTTAAACAAATTTGGATTATATATATATATATATAGTTTTAGTTGTAATAAACAGATTTTAAGCATTTCATACTATTACCTATAATTTTGTATCTGTCATTCACCACCACTGGAAAAAAATATATTTTTTTTTATTTTTTTATTATATTGATAAATTAAAATATTATTATTGATAAGAAAAAATACTGTCTAAGTTCTTTTTGTATCTATGTAAACTTCAAAGAGTTAGTTAATCATTTCAATATGGGAATTAACGCGGAAACGGTGTAAACCTCAGGTTACACAAGCTTAATCGAGCTGAAGTGAAAGGTTTAATCGAATAAATTATCAGGATTAAAAGGCAACAATGACTTGATAAAGGAAACCGCAGTACCCAGCATTTTATTATTGTTGTTACTGCCAGTGATTAATTATTAAAAGTTTTGTTATGAAAAAACCATCGCACTCCAGAAAGACATGTGTCCCACTGGTACTAAATCCATCTAATGAAATAAAAATTTACTTTATTCAAATAAATCGTTACACACATATTTGAATCATCACTTTTTACATATTTTAAATTTAATTTCTGTTAGCTCGTAAGTAATCTACCACCGGTTAAATAACCTAGGAGTCAGAAGTACTGCTAAGTAGAACCCGCAATAAAAATATTTATTCTAAAAGATTTTTAGCACTCTTGGATTTTACTTTAACGATAATATCTACTAATAATAAAGTGGTAGTGTAAGTGGAAGCGCTGATGTGCTAAGATGAGATGTTCGTATAGACAGATGATTAGGACGCCCATAACCCAGCATCCTCATAGAATGGTACTGTGAAGATGAAGATTAAGTTTTAATAGATATCCATTCTTCTAACCTATCTGCACCAACTACTCCTCTTTGTCTTTAATTAAAGTAAAATAGAATGTAAAACGTTTAACGAAAATCTTTGCACAAAAAAATATTTTGGTACCAACCAGTCAACCAGTCTCAGGAAGTCGCTGATGAGAACAGGTGACTGTAACAAGTTCCAGACTTCACTTCGTTCAGCTTCCATTGAATTTTGCTTTTTTGGTTTACATAGACATTTTGCGTGGAGTGTTGATTCGTGGAGAGTAATTGTTATATTATAATTGGAACATAGGATTGAATGCAGAGTGTTTTTTAGCTGTTCCTGTAAGAGTGACATTTTGATTTTGATGAAAATCTTAACAAGAGACATCTTAACGGTAACATAATCTTATAGAGAAAAAAACTAAGAAATAGAGCAAGGATTTAGTTTACTACCCAGTACCCACCTCGTTTAATTCACTTAAATAGCACAACAATATGAGTCGTTATGTTTCAAAAACCCTAAACCACTATATTACATATTTTTCTTTTAATTAAATATTAAATCAAAACAATCTAACAGCAACAGTACTCAACGAACCCACACATTTGCACACAAATTAAATACTCTAATCAAAATTCTATCGTTCATACGGACAAACTAATCTAAATTCATTAGCGGTCGGCTTGTCTAAATATTTGAATAATTTGATTTCGCTTTGTTCTATATAACCGTGAATTACCAGGCGTGGACTGAGACCATAATTAGAAAGGACAGTGCCGTGACAAGGGTCTCTTGGCGTGAAACTTATAAAAATAGAGTCGGCGTTAATTAATATATTTAATTGAAAATCTTTGTTGAAATTCTATTGAGAAGTGCTTGTAAAAGTCTTGTTGAGTGAAATTAATTTCGAGCTTAGATATTACATATAAAGTTATTTGTCTTGACTGACTTATCTTCTTCAAAGTGAAATTGAAATTGAGACTAGACCTCCAACACTTTTACAGGACCTACATAAAATAGATCTTTTTACCTATTAATCTTTATACCTAAGGTTGTTTTGCCTTCAACCTAAAACCTTTTCATATCTAATTAAAATGATTAAGCCTAGCAAATTTGTATTATGTTAGTCTATAATACTTTACGTCAAAAGATATGCAAAAAAAGTAATTCCTTCTAATATTTATTGTACAGTGCACATCAGTCTTGATATAGAATACATTCTGTAAATAAAAGCAACGTTCAGAGGACACATGGTCTAAAAAAACTTAATTTTCAGTCAATTTTTCCATCACAATGCTTAAAACTGCGATTTTTACAATACAGTTATACGTCTTATTAATTAAATACTGTTTTAACAGAAGCTATCAAAGTAGCCTTTATGAATATTATATTATATATAAATTATTCATTATTGACTCATCTTACGCCATAAATTTATATATGTTCTTAAAAAACCTTATAGAAATATTCTATAAACTCATCAACCAGATGAAAATAAGAAGGAGAAAAAATTAAATAATATAAACAAATACAGTTTATAGAAAACGCAGTTTTAGCTTAGTACCATCTCTGAGTATTAGTTTTCCACCACTTACTACACTTAGACTATCACTACACTTTATTTCACTTTACCACTTCTCAATCTTCGCTGAACTCTGAACTTCGACTAATTATTCGACACACTACCGCCCTTTTTATAAACATAAACAAAGAACATTCCATGTAGTATGAGAAAAACCGGAATTTCTAGTAATCTCAATTCCTTTCTAGAAAATGTTTTGTCCCTCTCTTATTCACGATAATTCTTGTCTTTTGATTGTCATACGTTAACTACTGTGTTAGCGTCATAGACCTAGAGAATGGAATAGAGATGGGGAAAGCGAACATGCAGCCAATACCTGTCTTTTATTTCATGTTGAATTTAGAAATGGAATGAAAAAATAATAATATTAAAATTTATTAAAAATTACAATATTATAATGGAACGTAAAATAGTTATAAATATGTACCTTCATTAATAGTATTTTAATGAATACAGAAGACCTCTGGCCGCACATTTGTTTTGTCTCTGTCGCTCCTTTCCGCCCTTTTTAGCTGACGGCTGGCAAAGAAACAGTCTACTCTATGTCTATGGTTAGCATCTATTCTTAAGAATAGCCCACATTTTAGTGCATAGAAGTTCTACGCTCTCAACTATGCATCATATGAACAAAAATATTATACCTACTAGTGTCCAATAATTATAGTAAAAAAAACATACAGATTCACAAACAGACAGGTTGACAAACAGATGAGAAAAAGGTACTGAAATTGTCTTTGCCTATTTATATAATATAGATACCTAACCAGCAGCTCGAATATCTTTTCGTATGTTTGTTCTCTAAAAACAAATAACAATTAAATCATTTCACTTTTTTAAACCAATAATAAGAAATCTAGGCCTAATTATTATGATTTTATGATTACGTCATTCGAATAGATTTACACGCGAATAAATCTCCATGGGTTAGATATAGAAGCTATTAAAATACAAAGAGGTTTTATCATACGAATGAATAATGTAGAAATATAACCCATTCCAATTTAATCAGAGCAAAAGGTGTGAACAACCTTTTCAAACAATACCTGTGGAATAGAACTAAATAAATCAAATTACTTTGGAGGTTTTATTAGAAAATACTATCGGGGGGTACATCTTTGATGAGAAGTGCCATGGATGTACGAAATCAGTTATTTTTAAAAAATAATAATGTTTCATACTAGCGATCTGGTCTTTAAAGCGATTTTATTACTTTTTAGGGTTCCTTAGCTTGAAGCCGGATACGGAACCCTTATAATTTCAAGTCGTTTAATGTATGAGATGTCTCTGGATTTTAAAAACCCAAGCCAACTTAAAAGTTATATTATTCTGAAATCATAATCATCTTAAAGGATGATTTCCGGGATAAAAAATATTCTACGTCCTTCCCAAAACTATCTTCTTACCAAATTTCATCTAAATCGGTTCAGTAGATCCAGAGATTACCCCCTACATCGTCACAAACTTTACCTGTTTATAATATTAGTATAGATGTGAGAGTTTAGATGTTTGTTACTCCATCACGCCAGAAGGGCTGAACGGATCTGGATGAAATTTAACACAGATATAGATTATAGTCAGAAATAGCACATACGCTACTTTTTAGCTCGATGAAGTGTACGGTTCCCGTGAGGTATTTTTTTTGTTGCTCTAGTGGTGAACCCGAGTGAAGCGAGGGTGAGCCACTAGTTATTTATATTTCTAAGAGTATATTTCAGAGTAATTAGATATTCAGCTAGGTCCTTAAATAAAGGTATAGGATCTTTTAGAGATATTAAAGTCATCTCCTTAACAATTTTCTTAAAAGGGGATCTAAAATTAATTAAAAATACTAAGACTTATTCAGAAGGTTCTTTTCATTGTATATTTAGAGAGATCTTTTTGCGCGTATATATATATATATAAATATATATATATATATAAAAATATATATATATATATATATATATATATATATATATATATATATATATATATATATATTCCCTCTTATTAAATAATTTCTGTAGGAAATACTGTTCCTTATGCTTTTTTTGTTTAACATGTGTAATAGGTACATTTAAAAAAATAAAATTTATTTATAAATTGTATTTTTCGCATACTCAAAAGCTTTTTAAGGACGTGGTTGATGTCAAATGTAATTCCACTCAAAAGTATTTAATGATATATTTTTTATTTGTAATACATTTTTGCAAAAGACACATTAGGATTCCTTACAAATAGCATTTTTTTTTTGTTTGATAGTGTTTTTGGGGTGAGATAATTTCTATTTAATCATGTTCGGATATTCTCGCTTTTATTATAAAAAAAACTCAAATCATAAATATCAAATGCTACTATAACCTATATAATATATATGCACAAACGGATCCACGGGCGAATATTAGTACACTATATAATAAAATGATATCTAATTTCCTCTTGAAATAACAAAAATTATGATATATTTTTATCAACCGACTTCAAAAAGGAGGAGGTTCTCAATTCGACTGTATGTTTTTTTTTTTTTTTATGTTTGTTACCTCAGAACTCCGTCATTTATTAACCGATTTGGACAATTTTTGTTTGTTTGAAAGGGTTATACTTCCAGATTGGTCCCATTTAAATTTCAAAAAAAAATACCACCCCTAAGGGTGGAAAAACAACTAATGATAAATTTAACCTACTTCTAATTGTCATATTGACTTGAAACTTTGCAAGTATTTCTATTTCCGTTGATAGTACAGTGGTTCGGTGTTGTTGACCTGATCCGATGGCAAGGCCAGAAGGTGGATAGGTGGAACTCTTCAACGGCTAATAGTAGATACTTTGAGTTTGGGCTTATTTGTTTGATTTGACAAGCCTAACACGTTAGAATCCTTACTTTGCTACT
This sequence comes from Brenthis hecate, assembly GCA_951806755.1. Lineage (NCBI taxonomy): Eukaryota > Metazoa > Arthropoda > Insecta > Lepidoptera > Nymphalidae > Brenthis > Brenthis hecate. Next base: position 12,216,056 of record OX638254.1, read on the forward strand.
ACTGTCTACACTAAAAAGGGAAAAAATAAAAACTTTTTAACAAAAAAATAAAAACCGACTTCAAACAAAAGCACTAAAAAGTGAAAAAAAACTGATTGGTAGTTTTCATTTACTATACATACCTAATCAAATATTTTCGAAGTCAGTGTGCTTTGCTTTGTATGGGCTGGGACCGATTTCAAAAATATTTGATTAGGTATGTATTTAATAGGTAGGCTTTAATTACTTAGCCAAAGCACACCGACTTCGAAAAATATTTGATTAGGTATGTATAGTAAATGAAAACTACCAATCAGTTTTTTTTCACTTTTTAGTGCTTTTGTTTGAAGTCGGTTTTTATTTTTTTGTTATTTATTTTCTCAATTCTAATATTATTAAAGCAATTCAGCTTGACCTCACTTGTTTTTATATTTCGCCGTAAGGTGAATCATGTTGCGAACATTCGTAAGGACATTGAGATGTTCTTTGTTTTTTTTTTAATATAAATTACTAAAATATTTTATCTTTATCTGTAGATTAAATATTTTTTTGAAAAATAATATTCAAATGACCATTATTGTCGATGCAGACGCCAAATCTAAAGTGTTTAAATTTTTGTCTGTATGTTACCGCATTACGGGAAAACTGAACAGATTTTATTTGGTACAAGCGACTAACCCTCGCTTTACTCGAGTTCTTCTCTAGGTACGTTTTAACGGTTAGCATGAAATAGATAGGCTATATATTATATATACATACATAGGTTCCCACCGTTTTTTAGAGTTTTCCTTATTTTTATACTTATACCACCCCTAACACACCCCCAACAAAACAAAAAAAGAATGATTCAAATCATTCCAGCCGTAGCTGGGTTGACATAAATATATAATAAATACTATTGCAAAGAAATATCTCATTACCTAGAAAATCACACTAAAACTAGTTTTATTAAAATCGCGTCAAAACTATAGATTTTATTGAAAAGATTGAGTGACAGAGTTTTTAGAAACAATTTTTTTTATATACTTGTAGATATATAAAGACAAAACAATTCAGTATTCTTTTTATTTTTTTCAAAAATAATTACACTAGTTTACAAAATGAAAATAAAGTTATGTCCTTCCAGTGAATTTTATATTATTTTATTCAGTTACAATAACTAAACGCGAACATAAATATTTTTAATTGTACCACGTCAAAAACTAAAGTTATCATCACATTTCATTTTCTAGCTACCCACAAGTTGGTTTTAAATTAATTAGAAAATGTTGATGCAGTGTAGTGTTTAATTTAATTTAATATTTGTTTTTAAAATATCAAAAAGGTTGTGTAAAGTAAATCCTGACCGTTTTTGTTACGTTTGTGGTGAACTCATTATATTTAAAAAGGAATATCCCATAACGGAATCACTCAAAGAAGCATATTTTTGTTATTTTATAATATCTGCCTCTCACCAAGACAAAGAGGGTTTACATCAAGACTTAATTTTTTTGTTGAGCAAAATTATCAAGCTTGATGGGACCAGGCTATGTTAAGTGACTATTGCTGGTCTATAATAAGAGATAAAGATGCAAATAAATACAAGAAAAAAAGCCAAGGCAATTCATTTTTAATTTTTTAAATATTTTTGTATGTGTTTTTTTTTAAATTAAAATAAATAAATTTTGGAAATTTATCGTGCTGGATTATTTAATTAATTTTTTTTAACTCAGTGCACCTTAATTGTTAAAAAAAATACTTTTTATTTCAAGGACAAAAACCATGTAAACTAGTGTTATTTAAGGTCAATTTTCAACGACTTAGTGGAAACTAGTAGGTATTTAATAATGACATGTTGTGATAAAAAAACACCAATAGATGTCACCATGAGTTTCTGAAACACGTATTATATTTTTAAAAACCATTTAATTTTGTTTTTTGAGTTATTATAAATAAGTAAAGAGTAAATATTTGTCTAATATCCTTAAGATTTCTGTGATAAAAATACTATTAAATACCTCGATAAATTCTATCATACTTTCTTAGATTTACGCGAATATTTGACACTTCAAATAAAACTCTTTTCGGATATTTTCGCGATTATCTATACTGAATCTGTACATTAAACAGTTTTTGGGAAATCTTATTGAAATAGTCATTATTATCGATACAGAGGCCGAATCTATAGTTTTTAGATTTTTTGTCTATCTGTCTGTCTGGCAACGCATCACGGGAAAACCACTGTACAGATTTTAATGAAATTGGTATGATGATGAACTGGTTATCCGGGTCAACATAAAGGGTACTTTTTACTGCGGAAAAGTATCTCATCTCTGAGAAATCTTGACTAACCGTTAAAACGTAATCTAGGGACGAACCCGAGCGGAGAGAGGGGAGTCGCTAGTTATAAATAAAACTATCTTTACAGATTTCGATTTCATTTTATATTTTAGTTTCTGACGTAAGTACAGAAACGTCAAGGGCAAATATTATTGTATAAAGTAATTCGTAAACATGATCTAGTTTGTTATTAGTCAAATTAGTGCAAATTATTAACACTTAGTAAGTTTAGCCTATTTTTAATATCAAAATATTGAAGCCAGATATTAAATATTTAAGATCCCTTTTGCTATCAATAGCCAATACTGTCAGGAAATGTGATTTAATTTATACGTGCCCTCAAGGTAGCGCCCTAGAAATGAAACTGGCTAAGTTATCTCAGATTACGCAATTCATTTTACAAGCTCATTGTTGGGTGATGATAAAGGGCCTCGGACCCTCAAGCTTTACCTTTAATGGCATATCTTAACTGTACTATAGATTAGAATAAAACGTTATCTAAAACGCATTAAATGTATTTTTAAATATTAGTAATCTAATATATAAATATCTCGTGTTTGTGGTCGCACTCCTCCTAAACGGCTCGACCGATTTTAATGTTTTTTTTTTGTATATTTGATAGGTATGAGAATAGGTCGTAAAGTATTTTTCAGCCTTCTACCCCCCCAAATTTATAAGTTACTAGAGGCGAGTCGCTAGTATAAGTATAAATTTTATTAGACCTCACAAAATAATTTTTTTTAGGGGTTTTTGAAAGAAATCTCGTAAACAGATAAGTTATCATATGTTCACCGTATATTTTACTTTTATTTTGTTGAACGCAATAAATTTTATGCTACATAAATAAATAATAGAAATAAAATATTTTTTCCTCATATTTTTATTCTATTTATTTAATTCGTGATAACGAAATGGATACAGATATACTTCTAAATCTAATAACAATTATTGTCGACCTCTCTATCGATAATAATGACTATTTCAATAAGATTTTCCATAAAATATTTAATGTAGAGTTTCGACTCAGTTAGAATTTTATCATATGTATAGATTTTAATTAAAACTATCTTATCAAATTCTTTCAGATTAGAGACTGAGTCTCCCCCGTGGACCATGAATGCTGTAAAGCATTCGAAACGTCGGGAACAAAAATCAAAATAAATCCGCGAAAAAATCGAACAAGATAGTTTAATTTAAAATATAATTATAGTTGTTTATACACTTAAAATAATAACCAAATAAATTAAAAATGTTAAACATCAAATAACATTTGAAAGTAAACGCTTCACTACGAAAATTATTAAAACAAAACTATTAAAGTCTAATAAAAGTTTATTGGGCTTTGATCAAAGTTTAAAAGGTTTATACAAAATTGTGTGATATTGAAGAAAATTAAATAGTCTGGCAAGTCTGATATTGAAAATTGATTTATCTTTGGTAAATATAATATTTTAAACTTATATAGATATTTTTGATCAAATTAATAACTAATAACTACGATATTCTCGCACGCCGTGCAATAATGGCTTACTTATGTCACATATATCGTAATGTACTGTTAATTTACAATAAAAGATTCCATTTTTTATCGGTCAAAATTTAATTCAGTCGAAAATACCCCAAAATCCATACTACTAATATTAGAAATGTGAAAGTGTGTTTGTTTGTCTTTCTTTCACGTCGAAACAGCTTGGCGGATTGGCGAGATTTTTCTGTGGAGATAGTTGGAGGGCTGGAGAGTGACATAGGCTACTTTTTACCGCGGGAGATTATCTCTTTCCCACGGGAAAACACGTTATAATACAATTCAAAAAAATATTTATGATCAGAATTACTCGAAATTTGGTATAAATGCTCTTCAATACAATTAATTAAATACGTGTTTTAGCATTTTTCTAAATTCATCCCATAACGGGGTAAAGTAGCGGATGAAAGTTTGTATGAAACCTATCATTTTAGAGTTTTTTTGTAGTTTTAGCGCGAGCGAAGCCGCGGGTTCTGCTACTAATTTATATTTTAGTTACAATTTTGCGTGCGTTACTTTAGTTTCCACGTTCCTGTTCGAGGATATATTATTGTTGACCTTCATATTATATACTATTGGTATAAAATATGAGAAAAAATATGTTACGTACATATAAAATATATGTTATGACTGCGCTCTCGCTTGAAGTAATCGGAGCATCATCTGCTATGGCACTGAAAGCTGTTTTCATATTCTAGGAACGCAAGCGTCATGTCTTTTAGCAATGTTTAAAAACGTCGGGGAATATTACAAATATTTTATGTAATTTGCCTTTTTCATAAATAAGGGGCATATTTTGCTATGATGAGTAGTTGAGGTTTGATTTCTGCACGTAATTATAGGGTAGGCTACTATTAAAACATGTTAGATTGGTTTTTAGTTTAGGCTATATTGCTAATCGTCTGGCAATCCAGCCGGGTGTAAAGCCAAGACACACAGGGAGGTGGCCTATTGCGGTGGGCGGTGTAACATGTGGGTTGCTCCTGGTACTTTTCTGATAGCTGAGTGACCGCGTGGGAGCAAACCTATGGTAGTTGTGGTCTGCTTCGGCAGACCTGCCGTCGGGGCATCGTGGTGGTGCGTAAGCGATCCTGCGACGCCTCATTAAGACGGGATGGGTTCTGCGGGGTTTTAGTGGGTAGTACTAGATTTTCTAGACGGGAAGTCTCCACATGACTACCTCTATGTATAGAATGGTATACGTAAATTCATTAACCAACGTTAAAAAAGAGTTATGTTGCTTATATTACGTTATTACTATTACGTGATAGATTTTCACGATTTCCATATATTAAAATTAGTCAAATGCGTGATTTTTTTAAAATTTTTAATACTATAATTTTTATTTTATTTTTATTGAAGAAATACAAAGAGACGCCTTACGGGGATAATTCATTAAAATTTGACAATATATCAGAATTATTCCTTATCCATTTTATGTATTAAGCAATAAGTTATAGAGCAAATCTCAATATTTATATCGACGTATTAAGTAGTTCGCAAATCGCACATAAAAAACTTACGTGACACGAGATATTTATATATTAGATATTATTCTTAAATCTATAAAATTATAAAACATGTTTTTAATATTTTAGTTTAAATATTAAAAATAATACACAAGAATATTTTTGTTTTGAAATAGCTAAGAGTTCCTTTCCAACATCGAGGCATGCCTGGCAAGTTTCGACAGGCCCCGGATAAACAGACTTCAGTTATGTCAAGCAATATCACTCTATGTGCTTGACATAATTTAAAGCATGTACCTACTTTATAACTTAATACTTTCTTAGATTTACGCGAATATTTGACATTTTAAATAAAACTATCTGTTCGGATTTTTTCGTTTCATTCAATTTCTATTTTTACAAGTTAAAAAATATTGTAAGGTAATTGGTGCAATTTTCATTTTGTTATTAGTGGGTAGGCTGTCTGTAACTATACCTTCGAGACATCTAACACCTCAGTCTCTCCCGTGACCATGATTGCTGTAAAGCATTCGAAACGTAGGGAATCAAAAATCCAAATAAATCCGCGAAAAAATCCGAAAAGACAGTTTTATTTAAAATACTTTATAACTTTTTAAAACTAGCTTCAAAACCATTTTCAAACTAATACTCTTAGAGGATTTTTTGAAAGCTAAATGGAAACACCCTTAAGGTGTAAAATATGACTGTCAAAGAAATGTGTATTTAGGCAAATGATTTAGATTACATAGCAAATACTAGATTTAGTGGACTTCGCTTCGCTCGGACGTTACTGGGTGCTTCCAGGTCATCTAGTCTAAATCTATCTCCCCCCGATGTGTGTTCACCTTTATATATAATAAAGAACAAATAAAGAAATGCTAAATCACAATTCACTAGAGCGAAAAAAGAGTAGGTACATATAATATTTCTGCAATAAATTTCTTTCAGTAAATCAACTTTGTATATATAAACTCATCTGGTCCTCACACTTAAGGGCTCGTTTGCTAGGAACCAGCGCTCGTTACCTCGAGAGAGCTAAAACGCTGAACGTCAAATTTGACGTGGAGCTTGGTCCAATTTGTGAACCTTGTTATACTCGACCTACTAACCAATAATATTTTTAAAGTAAAATTGACATCTTAAGCCTCTAAGAAGGACCTACTCAGGTTTGAGATTGATTAAATTCAAATTTTCCAAAAAAAGACGTAAAAAAAATATTTAGGTAAACACAAAAACAGACCTATCCCACGAGAACCGCACATTTTTCCGGGATAAAAAGCCCATCTGTAACTCCAGGCTATAATCTATCTCTGTGCCAAATTTCATCCAGATCCGCTCAGCCGTTCTGGCGTAAAAGAGTAACAAACATCCATACTCACAAACTTTCACATTTATAATATTATTATATATATAGATTACAAACAGCTCTTAAATCATGTAGAATTTATACAGATTTACTTAAATGGCTCTGCATATTCTATGAAAAATGAAACTTTGACGACACGTTTGGCTCAGTTTGTAGTGGCCTGTACTTTCTGTGCCAGCGGTCGCGGGTTTCGAGTGGGGGCATTCATTTGTGTGACGACGAAGGTTTGTACTCCAGTCATGGGTGTTTATATTTATAATATGTATGTATTTAAAGTTATATATGTGTAGTGTATCAACTATCTGGTATCCATAAGACAAGCCTCGTAGCTTACCATGGTACTAGATGGTGCTGTGTGTTAATGTAAAAAAAACTGAAACTTTTGAACGAATTGCAGTTGATAGTATTAATGATACTGTCTGTCTATTTGTATCTGATGGTCTATTTAACGGTAATTTGCTTAAACATGATTTTTACTGGCAAATAAAGTAGCAGTAAATGATAAGGGCTACAGTAGTAAAGCAATATAATGATATCATTAATTTATCAAAAGTCAGTCAAGACTGACGCTAATTATAATCTATATATCAATACGTGAAGCAAAAACTTTGTACCCCTTTTTACGAAAATAGCGCGGACGGAGGAGTATGTAATTTCCCACACTTATAGTTTATATAGAGAAGAAGTGCAGAATGCTAATATTTTTTTAAAATTATGCATATAAAATACATTAAATGAATAAAAAAAACATTACACACACTACTATGTATTTGACACACACACGCATATATACTCTTTTGTTTATTGTTAAAGTATGTGGTCAAATTGAGAATTATGTAGTACGTGAAGCAAAAACTTTGTTTTTAAGAAAAGCTTTTTAAGAAAAATCAATAATAATCATAGTCGAAGTTCGACCACTCGGCGAACTCTAGTATACTCGTATATAAACAGGCAAAGGCAAAACCGTTCAGTTTTTTCTCCTCTGTTTCTCAACTGACTCTTTTTGTTTAATAGCTATGAACGAGCTTTAACAATGGAAAAAGTTTGATAACAGTTATTTTTTATATATGTCTTAAGGTATATACATACATTTTTTTTTTAAATTTTCATAATTGATTCTCGTATAATTTCGGACATTAGGCGAACACTTGATATAATATCGTGAACGACGACACAAGAGGTAGCTAGTTCTATATTCATATAGTTGTGCAATATCTGAGCGGGATGTTATGTTAAATTCTATGCGAATAAGGAACTTGGTCATGTCAATAAAATGGAATACCAATGTCCGCTTACCAAGTCTGTTGCAGTTACAGGAAAATATTTTTACTTGCAAAAGTATTACGTCAAGTATGCGAACAGAAATATACGTGGTGTATGAATTTTGTATAAGTATTCAGTGTTAGTTGTATGTACATGTTTAGTTTTATTTTATGTATGTGAATTAAAGTTGCTATTGCTAGTGGCATAGTCGTTTGCCTATTTGTACTAAAAATAAAAAAAATGATAAGTCTAAATCTAAAAAAATATAAAGAGCAACAATAGGTACTTAAAGAGATATGTACTATACATAAAAAGATAGCATAACAGTAAATGTACTATTTAAGAACCCAACAAAAAACAGATTGATTCTAGAATATGACAAAAAATGAAAAACAATAATAAATAATGTAACACTATCCCGGGTATAAAATAACAAGAAGCAGGGTAACGACGCTTTTTCAAAAAACTATAAGCAGAAAACAACAAAAATACTTACCCCAATCCTATTTAGCGATTAATATAAGGCCTGGCCACATGACGTATAGTCCGATTTTTAATTCGACGGAATTCTGACATTTCAGAAGTGTTGTCAACTTTGAAACATTGTCACTAAAACGGAAAGCATTTTAGCAAAATAAAAAAATAAACCTTTCTTGAAGTTAAGGTTTCAATTAGAAAAACTAAGACTTAAAAATTATTGATAACTCTAAAATGGTAATTATTTTTTTTATTATCATATTATTGAAGTTACAATAATTATTAAGGAAATTATTTTTCTATTACAGAAATCCCTGTCCAATAATCCAAGGCTTTTTTAGTAAAACCCCTTTGTTTGTAAAATGTTTTGTTTTACTCTGTTTTATTCATTTAACCATTAAAAATTTACATCATAGTTAGCGTGCACAAAATAAAGACTGTTTACAATGTCATAGATATAGTTTCCTTGATCTAATTCTGTTTCATATTTTTTTGTTATTTTATATTAAAAAATTATAAAGTAGAAAAGGTTTATGATATCTGAATTGTCAAAGAATGATAGCTGTCATATTTCCGTGGAATTAAAAATCAGACTTTAAGTGACAAAATACTAACGAATAACTAGAATGCCGTCGACTTACAGAATCCCGCCAAATCAAAATGAGAAATGGTCCAGACCAAAACACTTCCAGGTGTTAATGCGAGAGCGATGTACGGTGTACCCCTCGTAGCAGCATCACAAAGCATCAACATAGAGGCTACGTTTATTGCTTATCATCAACTAAGCTTTATTCTATTTTGCCATCTTCCTATCACACTCGAAATATTATATTATTTAAAGAATATATATGACTACATCTATAAAATCTACTCGAATACGTTCTTTTAAGCCAAAAGATTTAGATTATGTAACAGAAAATAGATAGATTTATTCCAATATTCTGCCAAACAGTGAGAAATGGTACCCGAGTAAAATGACTGGGACATAAAGACAAAAAAACCGACATGAATCATAATATCCTAATATGTAATAACAATCTACTTCACTAAGTTTCAGACAAAGCTAAAATTGTCCAACGAATATAACTTTAAAACGTATAATATATAGGGCTACCCATTAAAATAATATCTAGCGTGTTCTAAAACCGGAAAATTGTAGCATTAATTCCCTTAATTTTAGCGGAATGTTGTGGTCACGTTGACATATCGTGTGTCGCCATTTTGTGGCTGTACACCGGACGTTATTCGAATATGTACAAACTTTCGACTTTCTGTAGAATGCTCTCAAGACTATATTATAACAAAAGATTAAAATATTTAAAAATAAATTTCGGCTTGGGACCAGAAATCCATACTTATATTATAAATGTGAAAGTGTGTTTTTTTTGTAGTTTTTTGTGTAGAGATAGTTGAAAGGCTGAAGAGTGACAGACTACTTTTTACCGTGGAAGATTATTTCTTTCCCATGTCAAAACACGTTATAATACAATCCAAAAAATATTTATGATCAGAATTACTTGAAACTTGGTATCTTGGCTCTTTAATACAATTAATTAAATACGTGTTTTAGCATTTTTTTGAAATTCATCCTATAAGGGAGTAAAATAGCGGATGAAAGTTTGTATGAAACTTACCATTTTAAAGTTTTTTTTTTTGTAGTTTTAGCGCAAGCGAAGCCGCGGGTTCTGCTAGTTTATTGATATTTTTAGGTTAAATAAACTTAGCCTGAGTTAAAACAAGTGACGATGAGATGTAGTACACATTGTCCTACGAGTCAATTACTGTTAATGGCATAATAAGAACCCAACCGTAGAAAACTATCGATAAATAATGTATGTACATATGTACTTATGTACATACAATATACATACATGTAAGTTGCTACTACAAAAACTTTGTTAAAGACTTGACATACAAATCGCTAGTCTACTTTCCTCTGGCAAGTGGCGAAGTTTAGAGGATATCAGTTTTAGTGCTGAGGCAGACTGTTAGGAATTTAGCAGGAATTCGAACACTCTAAAGGACACAGGGTGATCCTTTTATACTTAGCAGCCACTTGCCATGTAGAAACTATGTAAGTCAAAGATTTAGCTTAGGATGTTGCTTTGGGTTTCATTAGTAGTAAAGTTAGATACTGTATTATGATGAGAATATGAAAATTAAGCTTGTAGGAGATAACAATGCAGAATGAAATCCATTGTAATATGTACATGTATTAAAATTCTAAGTCGAATCTGTACATTCAATTTTTTTTGGAAAACCTTATTGAAATAGTCATTATTATCGATATAGACGCCGAAACTATAGTTTTCAGATTTTTTGTCTGTATGTCTGTCCGGAAGAAACGCATCACAAAAAACCACTGGACAGATTTAGATGAAATTTGGTATGATGATAACTGGTTTGTTATCCAGGTCAACGTATAGGATACTTTTTAGTACGGGAAAATACCTCATCTCTGAGAAATCTATAGATACTAAACGTTAAAACGTAGAGAGGGATGAAGTTACGGCGACGTAAAGAGGAAAAGAAGTGAGTCGCTAGTATTATTAATATTAAAATAACTATCAGTTTGTTTGTTACCTTTTAAGCTTCTATTTTTTTAAATTTTGCCATTTTCATAAGCTATTGTTACAGTACGAAATGTTTGGTAACTATAACCTGAAAAACAGAGTTTTAACCTATGTATCAAGGTTAGGTAGCTTCCAAATTAAATATCCGATCTAATTGATCTATTCATCATTCACCTAATTTTAATTGAGTCAATTTATAATTTAAGAATTTATTCATAGTTCTGTAAGTTTGCGTATCTTATAATTGTATATTATGTAACTTTACAAAAAGTATAATATGAATAAATTATTGTTATTATCAAAATTAAATGATCAATTCTGTTCAAGATTTCAATGAAGTTTCCCTATTGAAAAACTCCAATATGCTCCATCAAAAGCGACGAAATCCACATAGAAACCAATAAAAGCCACATAGAAACCAATAAATATTTATTGGTTTATATGTGGCTTTTGTCGCTTTTGATGAGATCCTACTGGAGTTCTTAAATAGGGTTGGCAAAGACGTGAATTGTATTATGGAGATGGATATATGGTATTTTTTATTCCATCACGGCTCAAGAGCGAGTAGAGTCGCGGACAAAAACTAGTATGTTGTAAAATATTAAAATTAACATTGATGATTACTGTACTGACGTTGCAGCAGAGGTCGGCCTTATTAAAGCTTACACAATGAAATCAATGCATTGTATGATTGAAGTTGTTGGAATGAATGAAGAGATCTCTTTGGCATAATGATAACTGGACTATAATTTTCCTCGCATTTTTTAGCAAGTATATTAATTACTATTATATTTATAAAATCCTTCGAGGTTATATAAATATAATAGTAATTTTTGTTGATAATTTTTGTTGATAATTACAGGTGGATATTAAAAACGATAAGTATTTTTATGTATAATTCAGATAAAATTCTCTCTAAAAGATTTATTTTACATAAGCGGCTCCCCCTCACTTCACTTGTGTTTGCTTCTAGAAAAACAAGAACAAATCTATCCCACGGGAACCATAAAGTTTTCCAGGATAATAAGTAGCCTATTTATTATTCTGATGTATGAGCTATATTATTGTTAAGTTTCATTAAAATTCATCGAGTAGTTTTTGCGTGAAAGAGTAACAAACATCCATACATCTATATATCCAGACATTCATACAATATACATCTTCACAAACTCGCTTTTATTTATAATATTAGTAGAGTTTTTAAAAAATTTGGCTGATGCCACTGCTACAGTCCAGTATGTACTGTTCACATTAAGTTTTAACGAGTTCAATCCGTGGCGATATTTCAGTCTCTACATCGAGTACAGCATTATATTTCAACTCGATTTTATTTGTCGTATTTTAAGACGGTGGAAATTAGTTTTAAACTTACTTCAAACGTAGACATTTTGTATTTTTAGATATGTAACAATGAACAATAATGAAATTAAATTATAGATATTATTCGATATAAATAAAAATGAATGTACGTGTGTTTGTCCCTTGTGTGTTCCTATACCATAGACCCGATTGCGATGAAACTCAGATGGGTTGGTTATTCTGTATACAACTGCGAAGAAATTCAAAAATCTTTTTCTTTATCTTATACCACTTGCTCAAACAGCGGATGAAAACATCTTTAAAAAACCTGTGTATCTGAGAGAATCTAACTAATATGCAATGCTTTTTTCGATATGCTAGTTTCGATCGTAGTAGGCTATGGCTTCATTATACTAATATTTATTAAAAGAAAAACATGAAGTTTGTATGCCGTTGAGTTATTTTGAAGTAAAATAACTTCTAATATATAGAAATAATGATGATGAAAAAATAATGATGTCAATAAATTTCATTTCATTTTATATCAGGATCGCGGGTTCGAGACCTGCCAAATAAATTCCTACCATTTAAGTAATAAAAAAGTAGTTGTAACTTAAAATTAGACTATCTTTGATTATTTTCATTTCTCATAAGCTCTTACGGTAAGTGCTTTTTTTTAAACTCGTAAACTTTAATTTTACTTAAGTTTTGTTATATTAAAAAAGGACTTCAAAATGTTTTATGTTACACATAAAAATAAATGCGAAACATTATAAGTTACCTATAGCTTCGTTACTTTCTTCTTCAAGCTGTAAAATCTCCGATGCCTAATACTTAGGTATGCTGTTGTTAGCTGTATCTCAAAAGGAGTTACGAGTAACAAGCCCTATATAAGACGGAGAAAACCAATTGTCTGATTTTATTAGAAATTATATTTTTTTTGTATAAATTTATTTCATTGTTTTGTTAATAATTATATTTTTTTAATTAAATTAATTTTTAAATTAAAAAACTGTATTAACAAAACTATTTCATTGCATTATATTTTTTATCATTTTTAATACTTAATTAAAATATTTTTTCAATGATATTACTCTAGCGCTTCCCCGTTCCGTACAAGTAGTACAATTATGTATTACGTATAGTATTATATGATCTGTCTATCTGTCTGTGTCTATAGTATCATATTGCTGTCTGATACTATATGTTTAAAAAAATTGCTTATATGTTACTGTAAAGAGTCATCAAAATCAGTAGTTGTTAGTGACAAACATCCATCCATCTATCCATCAATGCTCACAAGCTTTCGCGTTTATAACTTTAGTAGGGTTAGGATTTAACTTATCTACATTAATATTATAAAGAGGAAAGATTTGTATTTTTGTATGTTTGTAACAAATAAACTCAAAAACTATTCGACCGATTTAGATGAAATTTGGTAGGAAGATAGTTTGAGACCCTAGGAAGGGCATAAGATTTTTTATTCCGAAAACCATCCCATAAGAGGGCGAAAATGGAGGTAAAAGCTTATATGGGAAATCAACCTAAATATATCTTATAAGAATAAGTTTATTTTTTACACTTACAAAATAAAAATAAAGACGAATAAGGTCCAAGAACGCCGCGGGTCAACGATTCACACTCAATTGAAATAGATTCTAATTATTCACAAAAGGAAACCTTCGGCTTATAAAGAGCTTTGCTCAGATATACATAATATATTCAATGAATCGAGATAATAAACATTAAGATAAAATTTCAAAAAGTATTATTTATATGTTTATCTATACAAATAAATAAAATTGAAGTGTCTGTTTATAATGTCGAAATAAAAGCTTTTTACTAAATGCATATGAAGTTATTAGTTATAGTTATCCCCCCACGACCGCGAACACGCCGGTGTTCCAGTTAAAAATAGATTTCTTAAAAAAATTATTAATTTCTTAGAAATTTACCTGGAGGTGAATATTAATTACTTATAAGGAAACACAATTTTAAAAACAAAATTCTATTGGTCTGTTTGTTCCGGCTAATCTCCAAAACGTGACCCAAGGTGCGATGACCGGCACATATAATTTAGTATCATTATTGTACTCTTGTAATATGCATATTCCATATTGTTTTCTTTTAAAACATTTTATATAGTATTACTCAAAGTTTTAATGTTATTTTCTGACATATTTTGAAATAAATTTTGAATATACAATAAATTTTATTTTGACACAGACAATTTTTTTCTAATTTCAAAGAAAAATCTATGAATGTTTATGAATATCTGTACCGTGTGGACCCGTCTTAATAGTGAAAACCATTTAGAATATATGTTCCTTCATTCACTTTGAAACGGCTGGATTTGAATTTAAGTACACTCACAAATAAGGTAGGCAGAAGCCTAATAGAAGTTAGCAATAAAATTTCTGCGTGTGGCAAATTTTGCCTTTCGGTAAATTTTATTACTAACATATTAGGAACATAATAAAATTTACCGAAAGGCACTGTTTGTATATCCATTCTAATATCCATATCCATACTAATATTATAAATGTGAATGAGAGTTATGGATTGGCGTGATTTTTTGTATGAAGATAGTTGGAGGACTGGAGAGTGACATAGGCTACTTTTTACTGCGGGAGATCATCTCATGCCCACGGGAAAATACGTTATAATAAAAAAATATGTATGATCAGAATTACTTGAAACTTGGTATTAATGCTCTTCAATACAATTAAATAAATACGTGTTTTAGCATTTTTTTAAATTCGCCCCTTAAGGGGGTAAAATAGGGGGTGAAAGTTTGCATGAAACTTACTTTTTTAGAGATATTTTGTAGTTTTAGCGCGAGCAAAGCCGCGGGTTCTGCTAGTTTCGTATAAAGTTACAATTTACATAGTTATGTATACACGAAGAACCTCACTCCATGTAAGAAGTAATTGTTTTTCAGCTTTAATAATAAGCTGGTCTGCGAGTCGATTATACTAATGAGTTACATACCTTCACTTAGATAACGGTCATTTAACTTAACAGCCCGGCTTTTTACAAAGAGAATTCTAGGGCGAAAAATAAAGTCTTGTCTCGTTTTTACCTTATCTCTTATGGAAAAAACACATTTTTTTATAATAATCAAGACGCCCCATTAACTAAGCTTATATTGTGATTAGCTTCTTTGAAATTCTTTAAAAAATATTAACTAATATTTTTATTTAAAGCTATAATAGCTTTACTTTGCTGGGTATAACCTTTTCTGGGTATATATATATATATATATATATATATATATATATATATATATATATATATATATATATACATTACACCGGATACCGTGTATATTAAACTAGCTTGCCTAGTTATGTTTTAACGTTTAGTATAAGATTTCTTAGAGAGGTTATTCATATTCATAGTTATTCATAAATCAAGACAGTTTAGTTTTATCTTTTATGTACGCATATTTTTTTAATATTATGATGTCTCTTCTGGGTACCCGCGAGCTAAGACGAGATGAAATTGAAATTATAATCGCCAATGATAATTCAAAACAAACAAAATATGGAAATCACATGTCTAAGCACTATGTTACGTGATTAGAATATGTTATTCTTATATATTTTAGTAAGGTTTTAAAAAGAATTGCTCGCTTACATATAATAAATTATTTTGAAATAAGTAGGTTTTTTTACTTTAATCGAGATCGTATTTTCATCTGACTACCAGTACTCAAGAGACCTCAGTGTTAGCTCTACATTTAGTTTGCGAGCTCTAACTCCTTATTAAGATCTTTTTGCAATATAAATAATGATAAAATTTTATATATAAATCTCTCGTGTCACGGTGTTTATGGTCGCACTCCTCCGAAACGGCTCGACAGATTTTGATGATTTTTTTGTATGTGTATAGTATATAGGTGCTAAAGTATTTTTCACCCTCCTATAATCCCCCTCCCCCCTCCATTTTTTGCCAAAAAGCCAAAGAGTTTTTTTCTGTATATTTAGCACGGACGTAGCTCGAACCCGTGGGTTCTGCTAGTAATTAATACTAATTAATATTAATATACGTTTACAAAGTTATATAATATATACAAGATATGAAAACTTACATAATTATGAATAAATCCTTACATCATAAATTAACTCAAAATTAGGTAAATGATGAACAGATAAATTAGAGCGGATTTATTTGGAACCTGAAATTTATGTATTTATTGAAAAATAAGAAGAAATAGGTTAAAAACCTATGTTTCAAGTTATAGTTTTACCATGTGTCTTTCACTATGACAAAAGTTTATAACTATAGCAGAAGTAAAAGAAAATAAATATCTTGAATATAGACATCACATCGCACTATACTAAAGATCGATTTAACCATAAAAAATCCCTCTCATTTTTTTTCTAACGCACCAAAAGAATATAACTTCAAAAACAAAAAAAAATACCATTAATGTAGCCCAGTGGTGACGCGCTCGCTTGGGTAACCGAGTGAAGCGGGTTCAAATCCCGGGTCTCGCACCTCTGATATTTTCATGTGTGAATCATTTTCAACATGATTACCACTTGTCTTAAGGAGAAGAAAATCATCGTGTCTGAGAGAACCTAGCAAGTTTTCGAAAGACGTGTGAAGTCCACCAACTCGCATTTGGCCAGCGTGGTAGACTATGGCCTGATCCTCCTAGTATTGAAGACAGGCCCACCCTCAACAATGGGACGTCAAAAAGGGCTGAATACAGTAAAAAGTCATAGAAATATCGAATCTTTTTACATCAACAAAACATATATATTTTAGTTTAATTAATTTTTCATGACAAAATATCTATAGCTCTAAAACAACAAATCCTTGTATATGAAATTCTATCCTTTATACTCGGGCCTTTGGGAAATCTTATAGATAAATTATTCTACCTCCTCACAGATGCCGTGTCAAATAGAATACTAAATTATCTAAGTCTTTAGAGGCGAATACGAAAAAGAAAAAATGACGGCATCTGATTTTGTGCACTAAGGAATAGGTTCAATATAAAACTTTCGATATATTTTGATCCTATTATCTATATAAATTTATACATATAATAAAATTCTAACTGAGTCGAATCTGTACATTCAATATTTTTTAGAAGAATCAATCTTATTGAAATAGTCATTATTCGTCCTCTGTATCGCTATACAGAGGCCGAATCTATAGTTTTTAGAATTTTTATCTGTCTGACTATCTAGGAACGCATCACCAGAAAATCACTGGACAGATTTTGATGAAATTTGGTATGATGATAGCTGGTTATTCGAGTCAACATATAGGATATTTTTTACTGCGGCAAAAATCTCATCTCTGAGAAATCTATACTAAAGGTTAAAATATATAAAAGTTCATATCTTTAAATCTACATATTTAAGATATTTGCAGTTTTCACTTCACCAAAATTTTAATATTATGTTTCATATATCGGTATGTAAGTGTTTATGCTATTCATTTTGCTATAACTCGCCCACTAACTGGTTGGTGCTAGAGTGCATTAACTTCTGCACCGTTTACCTAATCGCCTTTCAATATGTCCCCAGACTTTCAGTACAACGTGTATTCTAGATAGGTATTTTCTAACAGCCTAAGCTCGTCCATTCAAATTCTAGACAAGCCAAAAATTTCTTCTGAATCTGGATATATTTACTTTAGTTAATATACAACCGGTGCTTGCGACATTTCTACAATTAGAAATGGAGTCAAGCATTCTTTTTAACTTTCAAGAGATATTTCTTTGCGATACTTCATCTTGTATTTCGATAATCCTGAAAGAAATATTTTTGTTTAGGGATCTAATACTAAATGTAGAACCGTAGATACAAAGGTAAGGTCTGGTAGGTTTTTTTTTTGTAAACAATAAATGTATCTCTTAAATACTAATATTAAAAGAAGAAATTTGAATTCGAAAAAAAATGTGATAGTATAGCAAATTTGTCAAAAATGTGATAAAATGTAGTCAGCTTTCAGAAAACCCTATAAAGCCATACTAATTTACACTCGCGGCTCCGTCTACTGAGTAGGAACATAGATAAAAAATAGCCTGTGCATTAATTCTAAATATAAAATATAAGTAACACACATACATACACAGATATTTTTTTAATAATATTAGGTTGAAGTGATTTTTAAAAACTCATCCATGTTATACAATACACAGTAATATTCATTGTTATTAAAAAAATGCATATAACTATTTACATACGAGTACATATAATGACAACCCGACTCGACCTCAACCGAGACTTCTTTTCCAATTTCTACAAATAAATATTATTATTATTATTGCTAATTCTTATTATTTTATATTAGTAGTACATTTTTTATACGACCGCCCCCTCCCCCCCTTGAGCCAATTAGACATATTGTATTAAAGATTAGGATATTTTTAAAATATATTAACAATAAGTTAAAGGCAATTCGTTGAATATATATATACAATTTTTTATCATATCTATGATAGAAATCAAACAAAAACGTGGGCTGAGCTTCCTCCCACTAAGCTCCGATACATGAAAATGTAAAACAAGTCGTGATGTACTACACATGTACACTATGATGTATGAATGTACTACACATGTACACATGTACACTAAAAGCTTAACCTGTCAACTTCCTTTCGCATTAATCTTTTTTTATATGATAATTTAAGAAGTTTTAACCCTGATAGTCATAAACTAAAAAATAAACTAGAAAATGTAAATTAAATCATCTTCTGAATAAGTAAAGAAATATATATTTACAAAAACTTTTCGCCATTTCAAGCAAAATAGAATTCTAAGAGATACCAAATCAAATATTATAAAACCAGTCTGGTTTATGTTTCAAACTCGCGATGTCACAATACTTATGTTATACTCTAAAACTTCTGACAGTGGAACTATCTTTTCGATTTTTTTCCCGGATATATTTTGATTTTTGGTTCACGGCGTTTCGAATGCTTTACAGAAATAATGGTCTCTGGAGGCTATAAAGCATTAAGCAATCAAAATAAATCCGAAAAAAAACCGAAAAGGTAGTTTTATTTTAAATATCAAATATTTGCGTAAATCTAACAAAGTATTATTTTCTGATAATAGCATGAAGGTCTCTCATTGGATACCGAATTCTCTACATAAATTAAAAAAATGTATAATTTATTTTGATATCAGGAACCTACGCTCAATCCGCTTGAACTTTAGACGTCCCGCATGTACTTTAGTAAATTACTTTTCTGATATTTTATAGAGGACGCTTTTTTAGGGTTCCCTAGACAATAGCTAATTTTCCAGATTGCTCTATTAATGAAATACTATTTCCTTAATAGAGCCTTTAGTCCTACGTGAAGCTATATGTCCTAATTAATTATTATAATTATGTTTATTAAAATTGTTAATTATTGAGGAGCTAACGAGTAGATTCAGCTCTGCAGCGTTCGCGGTAAAAAAAAGACTTCTTACTGATGTAGATACAGCTCGCATAATATATTTTAGTTATTTCCATAGTATTATGTCCTATGGTATCTTACTATGGGGAAATGCAGCTGCTATTAATACGAGTTTTGTCCTGCAGAAAAGAGCTATTCATGCAATTTATAGTCTAGGTCCTAAAGTGTCATTAAGAGATAAGTTTAAAGAAATAAATATATTGACTGTTGCTTCTCAGTACGTGTACAAAAATGTTATGTATGTCCGTAAAAATTTACACGAATTTCCTAAGAAGTGTGACATGCATAACATTAATACTAGGAGCAAACACAAACTTGTAATGCCTGTGACTCGTCTACACAGAGTCAGTAATTCTTTTTATGGACAATGTATACATACGCTTGTACAACAGGATCCCAGAAAATGTTCCAAAGTCTTCTATCGCCAAATTCAAAAAAAATGATAAAGAACGTTTGTGTGCTAAAGGCTATTATACAATAAATGATTTTATAGAAGATGGCACACCTTGGGAATGAAATGATGGCCTCCAGGATACTTCAACTTGATAGAAATATTGTAAATTATAATTTTACTTTAAAAAAAGATACCAAATCAATATTAGTCCCGCTAAGTTTCTTTCGCCAGTTCTCCTCAGGTCTGAGGCTTCTTTCCGAATTGGTACTAAACTCATGACGTTCAGTAAAAAATTGAAATAATTTAATGCTGAATAAAATATTTTGAATTTTGAATTTTTGAATTATAATTAATTAAAAATATAACCTCAACAATTATCCAGTAGGTTTTTACGTTTTTTTAATTCCCTGATAAATATTACAAAAAATAAAAAGAATCTCATACAAAACATATGTTTTTAAAATGATAATATATACATTACCATATAATATAAGCCCAGCTAAATAGGATTTACGCTCGCGCTAAGTCGATCAGTATTTTAATTGTCAAAACAATATGTGTTTAGTTTTATGGAACCCTGAATCCATGATTCGGACTCGCACTTGACTTTTTTTTGTAATCATGTCTTCTATGGTGTCCATAAAAATATTTAATATCCAACGTTCCTAAATCCTTAACACACGCGAAACTAAATAAATAATTCATACGCTCTAAGTTTTACAGCAATCTTAGCAAGATACTACCAGTATTTAACTTAACAAATAATCGATAATCTTAATTTTAAGCCTTCAAAAATATCTCTACATCTAAAAATCTAAAAAATCTAGAACCCTATCCCATTGTACGCTATTGAATGTACCAGTTGATATATGCGATAAAGTCGCGTAAGAACTGACAATGCGAGGAGAAACTCCAACGGGATTATTGGAAGCGCATCGGACGTGACAGTAACATAGAAACAAACTGGCATCCCACTACACGCCAACCAAACATGTGAATAGTTTCGCTCTTATAATTTATTCTTTATTACTAGAGAATATCTATTGTTTTAATTTTAAAAAAAAAACAATTTTTGGTAGATATGTGAATCTTATACTAATCTATACTAATATTAAAAACAGGTAAAGTTTGTGAGTTTGCTTGTAGGAACTAGGAAGTAATCTCTGGAACTACTGAACCGATTAAAATTAAATTTGGTGAGAAGATGGTTTAGATCTTGGAAAGGACATAGGACAGTTTTCATCCCGGAAACCATCTCTTAAGAGAGTGAAAATGGGATAAAAGTTGGTGTAGGTAATCAACCAAATAAATAAAACTATCTTTTCAGTTTTTTTCCATGCATTTATTTTAATTTTATTGCTGTGTAAAATATTCGCATAGATCTAAGGAAGTATAATATATGAAATTTTAAAAGTGCTCGCGACATGCGCCCAAAATTAAACAAAATATTATATTTAAATTATAATTTAAAACTATTCGTAATTAATCGTTAGTGAATTGTATAATGAGTAGGCATAATCAAGACTGAAGTGCCAAGAGTAGCTTTCAAGTCGAGTGGTGTATTATCAAGTGAACCATGCTTGAACGTAGCATACTATTAGCAGTAGCTGGATATCAACTTATTACAATAGATGCAAATGTTCTGATTTATATATTACTTCAAATTTTATTACTTGACTAGCGACTGACCCTCGCTCCGTTCGGATTTGTCCCTATTTACGTTTTAATGTTTAGTATAGATTTCTCAGAGATGAGATATTTTCCCGCAGTAAAAAGTATCATATATGTTGACCCGATAACAGAAATACCAAATTTCATCAAGATCCCTCCAGTGATTTTTCCGTGATGGTTTTACATATTAGTATACTCTTACATTGCAGTTTTTGTATTTTTTCTCAGAAATGGGATATTTTCCCGCGCTAATAAGTATCCTATATGTTGACCCGGATGACCAGCTATCACCATACCAATTTTGATTAAAATCGCTCTAGTGGTTTTTCTGTGATGCAGTAACATACAGACAGACAGATAGACAGACAAAAAATCTAAAAACTATAGATTCGGCCTCTGTATCGATAATAATTATGTCTATTTCTATAAGATTTTCCAAAAAATATTTAATGTACAGATTCGGCTTGGTTACAATTTTATTATATGTATAGATGTATAGATTAGTGTAGTGGCTAGCATGTACGTCTGCATATTCGGACGTCCTAGATCCGAGTACCGAGTCGGGCCAAGTTTAATTATTGAGTCTTTCTGTTAAGAAAGCCCCAGTAAAAGCACGATGTTGGGAAGTTGACGGTGTGTCACCCCCGTACCTCGAATAGCACGTCAAGCGTCGGTCCTGGGTCCTAGCTCTCTCCGGTTATGTCAAAGTATCATCCCATCGGAATTTGAGGGCGAAAAGAACAAAGTGTACACAAGGAGTGTACAACAAACTCACCCTCACTTCGCTCAGGTTCGTCCCTAAATTGCTTCCCAATACAAACTTTCATCCCCATTTTTACCCCCTTATTGGATGATTTCCGGGATAAAAAATATCTTATGTTCTTACCAGGGTCTCTAATTATCTTCTTACTAAATTTCATCTAAATCGATTCAATAGATCCAGAGATTACGCCCCACAACGTCACAAACTCAAATTCACAAACTTTATCTCTTTATAATATTAGTATAGATTTTGCATAATTTACACACTTGTTATAAAAAAAATTTAAACTATAAAATACTAGCTGACCCCGCGGCTTCGTTCGTGTTAAAACTACAAAAAAATGTCTAAAATGTAGTTTCATATAAATTTTCATCCCCTATTATAGAATGGATTTCGAAAAATTCTTGAACACGTATTTATTTAATTTTATTGAATAAATGAAAATTAATAAATGAAAATCCAAAAAAATCACTTTATAATAAACGAAAACTAAGATAATATTAATATTATACTAATTCCTTATATTTTTTTTCAATTAAAACTTTTTTTGTCAACACATATTATTTGAACTTTAAAGAGAGTTAAATTACTTGAATAGCAATTCATAAATTATTATATGCATTTACCCTAGAAGGTGATTTATAGCCCCCCACTATGTGATGCGAATGGCAATTCAGCCAGGTGAAAAGACAAAGATTGCATTAGAGATGGGGCTCACCTCGGTGGGCGGGTTGCTCCTGGTACTTGGTTCTGTGGGCAGACCTGCCGTCGGGGCGTCGTGGTTGAGTGCGTAAGCGATCCTGCTACGCCCCATTAAGACGGGGGAGGTTCTGTTGGGTTTTAGTGGGTTATACTGGCTTTTGTAGTCAATGAGTCCATACAGGTGGTATGCGTAAAGACATTTCCCAACAAAAAATATATATAGGCACTAAATAACAAAAAATATAGAAAGGCTATAATTGTATAAAAATTACTATATTTTTCCCCTTAATAAAGTAGCATATTTAAACTATAAAAGAAAAAACTACATAAACAACTTAGAGAATCAAAAACTCGTATCCGCCGTGTAACTTAAACTTTAAAGTAAAAGAAGTAAATTTAACTATAATAAAGATACGATAAAGCTAATTTTGGAGTTCACAAGAGACAGAGTAAGTTTGTTAGCGGGTGCAGTTTCAAAGTTCACCCGTTCGCTTAAACGACATCTTTTACGTCGAAATTTGATGAGACATAATAATGCAGTTGCTTCGGCTACGAAATTATAAACTTGCTTTATCCTGAGGGCAAACATTTTATAACGAGTAACTTACCGTGGCTTCGCTCGAGCAAGTTATATATATGTAGCGCCACCTTTTAGCAACTTTTATTACTAACAGTAGCCTATTTGTTAATCCAACGTATAGTCTGTGTATATGTCATCTAAATTCGTCTAGCCCTATTAACGTCAAAGAGTAACAAATATACATACATATACATACAAACTTTCACAACTATACTTAAAACAACAATGAAAGTGATCGCTGTCTGTATATGGAAGATATTAAAGAAAAACTATTATTGAACGTCTTTATTAACGCAATAGTACCTAAAACAATGATTTTTTAGAATGTTTGTATGTTTTTCTGTTTGTCTGTGAATTTGAGCGCGCTAATGTTAGAAACGTCGTAACCAATTTGGGTGTGATTATCAATAATGTATTGTGGTAAGCTTTACACAGGCAGTGGTAGCCCAGTGGTAACGCGCTTGTTTGGAAAATCGAGTGAAGCGGGTTCAAATCCCGGGTCTCGTACCTCTGATATTTTCATGTGCGAATCATTTCTAACATGATTACCACTTGTCTTACGGTGAAGGAAAAACATCGTGAGGAAACCTGCATGTCTGAGAGAACCTAGCAAGCTTTCGAAAGACATGTGAAGTCCGCCAACCCGCACTTGGCCAGCGTGGTGGACTATGGCCTGATCCCCCTCGTATTGACGAGAGGCCCGTGCCCAGCAGTGGGACGTTAAAAAGGGCTGAATACAAGCTTTACTAAACATTTCATATTTGTTTTATTTGAATTAGTTCATTAATTAAAAGTTATGTCTATTTAAAGAATAACCTAGGGGCGAACTTGAACGAGGCGAGAGTGTATCTCGAGCTTATAATAAAATATTTGGATGATGTATGATCTAAAGTTTTATTTCTCACAAATTCAATAAAATATTTTTATAACAAAAGCTTATTTTATCTAGGTTTTATAAGAAACTTCTATGGCATCAATTGAGGGCTTAGTGTAGCTTTGAAAATTCGTTAGAAATTTTTTTATAACAACAATGCCTATTAATGTAAAAAATCTGTAATAAAAGCTGAGTTTATATATTTTCTATAAATCATGTGTTATGGAATATTTGAGATAACTTGAAAACAAAAATTATATTTTTTTTTATTTTGACCGTCAATTTGCAGATCTGAATGAGATGTAATCTCATCGCCATAGTGGAGCGCTGAAGAAGATGCTTACGTGTACCACCACGGTATCCAGATGATTTTCTCCTATTTTAATTTTTCACACTATTTCTATACTTCTACAACATTCTCTGAATATTTGTTGGAACATTAACACACAGCACCATCTAGTTCCATGGTAAGCTACGAGGCTTGTGTTATAAATACCAGATAGTTGATACACTACACATAATATATAACTTTAAATATATAGTTACATAATATAAATATAAATACCTATGACTGGAGTACAAACATTCGTGCACATCGCACGTATATATGCCTGCAGCCGGACTCGAACCCACGACCACTGGCACAGAGGAGGGTCACTACAGACTGAGCCAAACGTGAACGTACATAACATACAAACGTAACATTTTTTGTTAATCTATACATATAATAAAATTCTAACTGAGTCAAATCTGTACATTAAATATTTTTTTTTAAATCTTATTGAAATAGACATTATTATCGATACACAGGCCGAATCTATAGTTTTTAGAATATTTGTCTGTCTGTCTGTTACCGCATCACAGAAAAACTACTGGACAGATTGTGATGAAATTTGGTATGGTCATAGCTGATTATCCGGGTCAACATATAGAATACTTTTTACCGCGGAAAAAAAACTCATTTCTGAGAAAAAATACAAAAACTGCAATGTAAAAGTTTACTAATATGTAAAACCTAAGAAATTGGTTTTTGGTCATCTCAACGCGGGTGGAGGTCGAATCTATAGTTTTTAGAATTTTTGTCTGTCTGTCTGTTACCGCATAACAGAAAAACTACTGGACAGATTGTGATGAAATTTGGTATGGTCATAGCTGATTATCTGGGTCAACATATAGGATACTTTTTGCCGCGGAAAAAATCTAATTTCTGAGAAAAAATACAAAAACTGAAATGTAAAAGTTTACTAATATGTAAAACCTAAGAAATTGGTTTTTGGTCATCTCAACGCGAGCGGAGCCGCGGGCAATGCTAGTATTACATAAAACAAATATAATATTTAAATTAGTTCCATATCAAAACACATCAAAATAATTCCAAGTAAATACATTAAAAAACACTGCACAAGTTACAAAGCTGTATTTCAAAGTTTTTTTCGTGACCTGTAAAACTTGGTAGACCAATTGAAAAGGTGGCTCAGCTAGGTCTAATTATATTGAAAGTTGGTACGACTTTTTCCAGTTTTCCGCGGCTGTTGAATACAAAATAGACGTCAGGAGTTCGCGGTGAACGTTACTTGGCTTTGCACCTATTAGCGGCGTTTAAATTAGTTTTCAAGTGTTTTTTTATGTGTAAAATGTACATTAAAGGACACACTGTATTGATCTAACTCTAAGAGTTAGCTTATATGACCAGATAAAGCCAAACAACAACTTAACAGGTTTTTGTTGTTAAGTAATGCTCATTCCAGAATTTAAGATATTGCAATGCCTTGAAGAGCATGTAAAGCCGTCGACCCGTATATCTGATCTTTTTTAGACCACAAAAATACACTCTTGTTTAAAGAGTTACTCGAATGGTATATATAATATGTATTCAGCCTTTTTAACGTCCCACAGCGAAGCACGGCCAGCAAGAGAGGAGCCCTTTAATACGAGGGGGATCAGGCCATAGTTCAAATGCGGGTTAGTGGACTTCACATGTCTTTCGAAAACTCGTTAGGTTCTCTCAAACATGCAGGTTTGCTCACGATGTTTTTTTTCACTGTAAGACAAGTGGAAATCATGTTTGAAATGATTCGCACATAAAAATATCAGAGGTGTGAGACCCAATTTGAACCTGCTAATCTCAGTTTCCCAAGCGAGCACGTTACCACTCGGCTACCACTGCCTCTGCTATATAGATAATATATCTTATACTTATTTGTATAAAATTTCAGTACTCTTTATGGTTTAGCTCCAAGCATTAATTAAGTAAATTAAGTACGCTGCCAATGCATCCGTATTTCAACCTTTACATCGCAGTCAAAATTTAATAAATATATATTTTAGAGATGGGCCGAATACGGCTTGAACCGAATACGAACTACGGCCGAACATTCGGTGCGAATAAAAAATTCAGCCGAAATTCGGCCGAACTTCGGTTTACTTTCAAGAGACACGTCGTGACTCGTGACCCTTTAAGAATTAAAAATACTCAACTACAAAATCTACAACTTTTATACATATATGATAATTTTTACAATAACCTCAAAGTTTTCGAGACAACTTCATATTTTAATTTTTTTTTTCCAAACGGGATTTCAATCGGACTAATGAGTATATAAAATATTTAATTTTATTTTATTGTTATGACAGACTCGCTTTCTATTTATTTCACCATTTAAACCGAATTTCGGCCGAATGCCGAAGTTCGCCCAAGCTACCAAAATATCGGTTAAACCGAATGAAAAACGAATTTCGGCCCATCTGTACATAATATAATAAAAGTGTAACTTATCGCTGTCTGTACATGGAAGATATTTGAGAAAAACTATCGTTGGGGGTCCTTATTTACGCAATAGAACCCAAACCAATGATTTTTAGAATTTTTGTATGTTTTTCTGTTTGTCTGTGCGTTTGTGCGCGCTAATCTCAGAAACGGCTTAACCGATTTGGATGCGGTTTTCACTAATAAATTGTGGTAAGCTTCACTTAACATTTAGTTGTTTTATTTCAATCGGTTCATAAATAAAAAGTTACGTCAATTTAAAGAATCACTTAGGGACGAACCCGAGTGGAGCGAGGGTGAGTCGCTCGTCCCTAATATATTCACAAATTAAAATAGCGTGCAATTTTATTATTTCATACTTGCAAATCCAGACAATCATAGCTTTCAAAAGTCATTAGTCCAGACGCAAATATAAAGATTACGCGATCGTTGCCGGCAATTAACTCGTAGTCACTCGTGCCGAAAATTACAAAATGATCGTAAGAGATAGCTTGGCGTTAATAAGGGGCAACAATCTTTCTGCTTGTATAATAAATAGTAAATTAAGCTGTGCAAAATATACTGCTCTGTCTATCTAGACCTATAATTTTTTTCATACATGTTCTGGCACTTAATTGACTGGCTCCATGGGTATAGTCTGGTCAATAAGTTGAATGAAAGAACTCTTTCTCTCTTAAGTCTTTTGCTCATATCATTTAATATGTATTATCTGTATTATTTTTCATAAGCTTAAAAAAGAATATATATAAACTAGTAATATGGCTTCGCTTCAAACTTCCGATCGCTACCACTTATTTTGACTGATGTTATTTTGACATTACAAACAGACACTTCAATTTTATTTATCTGTGTAAATAGTTTTCGTATACCGTAAAGGTGAACTCGCTCTAACAATACAAATAAAATATTCTAATGCTATCTTAACTTATAGCACTACACTTATTCCTACCATTATACATCATTTTCCGACCCGCAAATAGTATCTTTGCAAAATATCACGTACTCGTAGGTCTATTACGTTGTTACTGCGTGAAATAAGAACAACCTAACAATTAATATATGTTCATCTTCTCCTTTATATTTACAAGATTCTATTTAACTTCACATGTACGTCTAAATATCATTTCGTCGAAACTTAGCAAGTAAGTTAGACGTAATGACTATAAATAAAATCTTTTCGGATTTTTTCGCGAATTTATATTGATTTTTGGTTCCCGATGTTTTGAATGCTTTACAGCAATCATGGTCACGGGAGAGACTGAGGTGTTAGATGTCTCGAAGGTATTATATAGTTGTTACAGACAGCCTACCCACAGATAACAAAATGAATTACAATAATTGTTAATTTTAATTTAATTTTTTTTTATAATTTTAATTAGTTTTATAATTGAATATGGAATATTATTTATTTAATTTTAGCTGTTATTATTATAATTATTACAATTTTTTAGTAGTTAGTAATCTATATTTAGTGTTGCTATTATTATATTTATAACCATAAAATAAAAATTTAAGCCACATTATTTATTTTGTAATTATCTACACATAATTGTGTAATTTAAAAAAGTTAAAATTAATTAAGAATAATAATTTTAATTTAGTTTGCTATAATTCAAAAAACAAAATATTAAGCAACACTATTACTACATACATTTACAAATGAAAAATATTAATTTGAAATACTAATTTAAAATACTTTCATTTTGATCCGCACATTAAGAACTTACTACATCTATCTGTTATGTTTATATTTATTATTGACATAACATAATTAATATTTTATAACAGAATTAACATTTTATGTAAAATACTAAGATACCATGCATAGAATAGTGGCATTTTTTTTAAATATTCAAGCCATTTGAATCGGTTTGTAATAATTTTACTATCCTAATTTTTTTCCAAGATTCCAATACAGAGGCAAATATAGCGATCCAATCGCCTCACAAAGCAGAAAAATAATAAAAATAACACATTTAAAAAATATTTACATCAAAATCAATGGTATAATATGAACGTACCTAAAGGTAATTTTAATTACCTAGTACGAAGCGCAGGTGTTCACACATCTGTCAAACTTGTAAGACATTAGTGCCTACGTAATAAACCTGCTGCGGCGCACCTGAGAGTGGTTTGGTCTATATTAATCTGTGTACTAGGATGTATAGAATGAATTACTAATACAGAAAATCTATACTTATTATAAAACAAAGTCCCCCGCCGCGTCTGTCTATCTATCTGAACGCGAGAAACTCAAAAATTACCGAACAGATTTTCATACAATTTTCACCAATAGATGGAGAGATTCACGAGGAAGGTTTAGGTGTATAATTCATTATGGTTTTGTGTAAATTGGCTGAGATATGACTATGATTGTTAAAGATGTCGAAAAAAAATATGGTATTTGGGAGCTTTATTAGCGTGCGTCGCGTAAACTAATATAGTTATATGAAAACAATGTATTAAAGAATAATATTATTCCTCTTAATAAGATCTTCCTTTTAACGTTTTTTTAACATTTACATTTTTAACATTAACCGTAGCAAAGCTATGTACACGTACCTAGGGACGCACTGCACCCGAGTGAAGCGAATGTAATTATACCTAATAATATGTACACTTATATTATAAAGAGGTGAGGTTTGTAAGTATGGATGTAGGGAGTAATCTCTGAAACTACTGGTCCGATTTTGAAAACTCATACACTAAGCAAAGCAATATAATCGCCAAATGTTTTCTATTTTTTGTTCCGAAAAAAAATTGTTTACTATCATTAATCATAATAAATAATAACATACCTAAGCAGTGGTAGCCCAGTGGTAACGCGCTCACTTGGAAAACCGAGTGCAGCGGGCTTAAATCCTGGGTCTCACATCTCTAATATTTGTATGTACGTATCATTCCCAACACGATTACCACTTGTCATACGGTGAAGGAAAACATCGTGAGGAAACCTGCATGTTTAAGAGAACCTAGTAAGTTTTCAAAAGACATGTGAAGTCCGCCAACCTGCACTTGGCCAGCGTGCGATCCACCTCGTATTGAAGGAAGGCTAGTGCCTAGCAGTGGGACCTTAAAAAGGGCTGTAAATAACTGTAATTGAAGTTAAAAAAAACTTTCTTGGTAGAAACTCCCTAAACGCCTTGAAATAGATCAATAAAATATGTTATGGCAAAAAGACAGCAGCAAAAAATACAAAGAAAATATTAAATCACAAGCGAATTATTACAGTATTCATTTAATTAAACGTAATTAAGAGGCCTGTCTACCTATCGACAATATTATCTCAAATGCCACCTCTCGTAATGTGCTTTTTGCTAAGTGCTATCTCAGTCTTAGCTTTGCTGAGACATTACCTAAATTAATTACACGGTTAATTAAATTTTTGTCGCCTGCAAAATTTGGAAGAATACGTGGTTTAAATCTCCTTTATATCGGATTACTATTATAAATATGAAAGTTGTATGTGTTTGTATCTTTGTTTACCCCTTCACAAATTTAGTAGGTACACAGATAGGCTATAACCTAGAGTACACATATTTTCTTCTGCTAAGCACTCAAGGACACCCAAGTGAAACGAAATTCTCCCTATTCCTTCTAACATATGGTAAACAATAAATTTATTTAAAAATATTAATGTTGCCAATTTTACCCTTTCAAAGGTTTCAATATAAGTAAAAATAGCTTAAATATGCGCTGTATTGAAATTAGGTCTTAAAAGTTTTCATATAATAAAATATTCGAAATTACTTCTATCTTATATCTATCTTCCCACTATTTCCCTTGCCAACAAATAAGTGACTTAAGTGTACCTATTTACATATCTTAACACCTCCAGGTAAATTTCTAAGAAACTAATTAAATCTCTAAGAAATCTATTGTTAACTGTAACGCCAGCGTGTTCGCAGTCGTTGAGGAATTAAATAATATCTACCTTAATGATTTTTTTACACCACCTTTCTGATTTATATGAGCCAACAACTAAAGAGTTGCACCAACGGTCTTTTCAGCTATCAGAAAAGTACCAGGGGCAACTCACACCGCCCACTGAATTGGGCCACCTCCCCGTGTGTCTCTTAGCTTTACGTCTGGCTAGGTTGCAGGACGCTAATAAGCTCCTCTACCACGACAACGTGAGCACAAATCGGGGGAGAAGGCTATGATCTATGAGACCAGAAGTTATAGACTTACAATATAGAACATACTTTTTATTTAATTAAGCATAAACACATTGATATAAATATTCACGTAATATATTAACAGCTTCATCAGTATATTTTTTTGCTTTGTAGCTACAGTTGGCGAGTTTCTCACAGGACTGCTCGTTGTGACGACGAGCGTTGGAAAGACTTAGATCTAATTCGTACCCTAAAGACACTGCTGCTCTAGACAGCTCCTTCAGACAAGTTGTCACATTTGTTCTAAAGATAATAAAATCATATTATTATTTTATAAACTGCTCTTTGTAAGTTGCGTATTCATATCTTCTATTACTTTAAGTAGATGTAAAGAGGGTATAATACTAAACATAATATGATATTTTGTTTTTTTTTTTATTTAATTTTCCCTATATCTTAATTTTCTTTACTTTCAAAGGTTACTTTTATATTTAAAGGTTCAGTCTCCTTTATGTCTTCTCTATTGCGTGAGCCATTAACAAGAGATTTGAACGGAATTAAATTTAAAGGGATTTATTTACATTTATATTCCTTTAATCCACATTTTAAGGTATACCGTTCTCTCGAGCAATTGTTTCAATTATTTTCTTTTCATGACAGACATTTTCTTACCTATAATTATTAAATATATAATATTTATATATAAAATATATAATAATTATATAATTTACTTATTCCTTTACTTCATTCATCTAAAACTAAAAAAAATTATCCAATACTCGCGACACTCCCTTTCTGCTCTCGGGCTCGATATTTTCCCGCAATATGAAGTACGCTATGCATTAGTACCTATATGTTAACCAGGATAACCAACTATCGTGATACCTCATCAAAATATTCTAAAAACTATAGATTCGGCCTCTGTATCAATAATAATGACTATTTCAATAAGATTTTCCAAAAAACAGTTAATGTACATTCGACTCAAAATTTCATTATATGTATAAATAAGTTAATATTCAATATAACTTACTTTGGGATCATATATGGGTTTGGATCAGGCATCTTTTTTGCTACTTGAATCATTGCGTTTTTCATATGTCTTCGAGTGATACTGATCATTTCTTCTGCATATTTACCCATTTTCACAATAGAATTTCGTGCTTGTTCCGTGCATTTGTAAATGAGAGAAACATGTCGGCTAGCTATATTTTTGGCTGATCTTCGTTCTTCATCGCACATTGCTAAAAAAAATTATTTCACTAAAAGTATCATTATAAAAAAAGCGGAAATCACAGGAAATTATGACATTTCGTACATCCTATAAGTGAAAGTGGGTTTCACGCAACAATAAGAACATAATATGTAATCACCAACAATTACATATTTTATGAATATCATTTTATTAATATCTTCGCACATGAAACCCTACTTTAATATATTTTAATGAAAAATTATAATCCATGAAATTTATTTTACAAAAAAACTACAGTTAGTTTCAATATATTCACTACAAAAAGTTTATATATATATATATATATATATATATATATATATCGAAGCAGACGAAGCGTAACTCAGCCGAGCCCGGTCGAGTGTCACAACGTAGACTCTGTCGAGCCCAAAAAGGTGGCGCTCGCGTTCCGATTAGTTGTGATTATGACTCGTCTCCGACATATATATATATATATATATATATATATATATATATATATATATATATATATATATATAGTGTAGTGTAGGATATATATAATGTGGTCAAAGTGATACATTAAATATTTCATTCAATTGTATGTTTTAGGTACGTTGGAAGATAAATCAACAGTATTTTTTAATTTTTATCATCCTGCATATTTAATCTATTGCTTGAAAACTATAAGGGCTTTTTGAAAGCTATTATTTAAATTATTACATAGTGTAATTCTATTTTGATCGGAGGAATATATCTGAATTACTCTTGCTCCTCTTTCTCTCTCCCCTTCTCTCTTCTACATTCTCTTCTACATACTCATAAACAAAGACAATTAATTTAAGCCATATTTTGTTATCGCAAACTAAAAGTAAATACATATTAAAATATAAACGGAGTAAAAGGCATTAACTAGTTATAAAATATTTTTCGTTAAAGCCCATTTAAGCGATACCAAGAAAAAAAATGAATTTTCTACCGGAAACTCATCAATCACTTAATAAATTATTCACAGCAGAGCGATTACGCTTCAGCATAATTAAGTAGTTTGTTTATCTGGCATAAACATTTTGATAAAAAGGATGGCTTTAAATTGGCGTTTTGCCGATGGTGATGATAATCTTTGAAATACTGTTGTTAATAAATGAAAATATCTATATTTAAACTTATGAGAATAACTTTATAATAAAATTCTAACTAAGCCGAATCTGTACATAAAATATATTTTGGAAAATCTTATTGAAATAATCATTATATCGATACAGAGGCTGAATCTATAGTTTTTAGAATTGTTATCTGTCTCTCTGTCTCTCTGCCTGTCTGTCTGGGAACGCATCACAAGAAAAACACTTAACCGGTTTTGATGAAGTTGGGTATGATGATAGCTGGTTGTCTGGGTCAACATATAGGATATCTTTTACTGCGGGAAAATGTCTCTGAGAAATCTATACTAAACGTTAAAAGGTAAGTAGGGACGAACCCGAGCGGAGCGAGGGTGAGTCGCTAGTATTCTATATATAAATAGGCAAAGACAAAATATTTCAGTACCTTTTTCTCATCTGTTTGTCAACCGAATTTCTTTTTTTTAATAGCAATTGAAGAGCTTTAGTGTTATCATTAAAAAACAATAATTTATGGTAGAATTTCAACCTCTGGACTCCTTCATCTTATATTTTTAAACATTCTTTTACTGTGAAGTTTGTATTTAAATAGTATTTTGAAAAGCAAAGCTAAATGGACTGTTTCAGAAATTTGCAATATTACAATGCAAGTAAGGCATACATATCGATAATAAATTTTTAATAATATTGTTATTATGGTTTTATAATCTAAAGACATAAATTACACAAATGACATTCGTGTTGCACAATATATAAAACAAAGTTGGGTTTGTACAACACTTATAACTCGAGAACTGCTGGACCGATTTTTATGATCTTGGTTTTGTTGGATTTTTCTTCACCACGAAAAAACTATTCCATACTAAGCATCAAAACGTACCTAGGGACAAACCTGAGCGAAGCGAGTCGCTAGTATTAATCATAAAAACATCGATCAAAAAATTACTAGACACACAATCCCATGTAGAAATTCTCTTAAAACTGTCACCAATTGTGTTTAGGTAATTATTTCAGTATAAATAAACATACAATAATGTAAATTGAACCTTAAATGCTAACGTTGTTTTCACTGAAAAAAATCAATTAAAAGCGCGCTCAAATGTTCAAATGAGAGCTCATTCGGTGAGGACATTTTTGTCGCTGAATATTTTCATCGTCTATGTGCCTATGTCACACTAAAGACATGTTATGTGAATCCAAACTAATATTATAAATGCGAACTCTGTGCAACTCTGTCTATTTGTCTGTCTGTTACCTTTTCACGCTTAATCCGCTAGGCCGATTTAGATGAAATATGGTATGGAGATAGTTTGAGATCCTGGAAATGACATCCCTTAAGGTGGTGAAATGAGCGGTGGGTTTGTATAAGGAATCAATCATTTCTCAAGTAGAAGATATTTTTTTTAAGTACCTACTTACATTTCTACCTCTGTATATACATACATTTATAGTTTATCTATTCCATACTAACCATTTAGTTACCATTATAACCGGTTATTACCGGTATAATAAATTAAATTACACTCAGATATAATTTGACAAAAATTGATACAGAAAAACCACGTTATTTACCTGGAACCTTCAAAAAGTCTGCTAGCTGGGTAAGTTCTGTATAGATTTTCTGTTTCCGTTTCAAAGCAGCGTTAATTTCATCCTTGATTCTCTTTAGTATTTTGTTTGTTAGTTGTTGGTAAGAATTCTGAATATTTCTATGGTATGTGTCTAGGAATGGTGATATTACAGTATCAACGTATCTATTCACTTCACTAAAACAGAGTAAATGAAGGCATGTTTTAGAAGAGACACCAAGAGTTTGAGAATTTTAACTTGTGTTTTTAAACGTACGTCGTTTAAAATCGGTCCTATGAGATTAGAGGTATTTTTTTATTGTAATACTAACTTAACTAAATAAAAGATTACAAATTTTTAGCTAAATAAATTTTTTTTAACGTATACTTTACTCGTACTTTAAACTAAATTCATACGTCTGACTGTTTTCAAATTTGCTACCATACATTGATTGGTTTTTAGCGATAGACCAAAAAATCATTGATTTTGTTTTTGTTCATTTGTACCTGCCAATCTACGAAACGTCTGAAATAATTTTAACAAAACTTTGATTAGCAGATACAAGATTCCAATGAAATCGGTACAAGATATTTTTTCAGTGTAGAGAAATTTTCGCTACTTTTGTGTTGGAATATAAAAGGGGGCAACGCGAAGGCAGACCATACTGCTTACTTAATAAAAACAATATTAAATTTCTAAATAATATACACCGGCTTAGTAATGATACACGAAAGTTTCCAGTTTGCCGCCTTTCAGATGAATTTCCCAGAGTACCCTTTATCCTATTGAGATGCTGCTCCACTTCGACAGGCTTGAGCTGCCAAGGTGGTATCTCAAAACAAAGTCCACCATCTTGACGTAAGTGAGTAATCACGAGAAAGAAGTAATCTTTCCTAAAACACAATGTTTCATTTTAGGTAAAAAATATATATTACCTTTCTATAAACGGGTGTGATTATCTTAAAACTATTATTGTTCTGAAATTTATTCAAAAACAATATAAACGCGAATGTTTGCTAATTTTTCATGCTGTAACGGCTTATTAGATTTGAGTGTAATTTAAAACCATTAAAAGTTATATTCTAAGGTGACTCATAAGACCTTTTTTTACCCGACTGCAGCGAAACCCAAAAGAAGGGTATGTGTTTGAACTCTATGTATTTATGTTCGATCCTATGTTCCCTCGTAATTACTAAACGGCTTAACCAATATTAATGATTCATACGACTGCATACTACTATGTTTCTTCGCCAACTTGTTCTCATCTTTTTAGTTCGCTTTTCGTCGGATTTTTTATTTTTGTAATGACGTATCTGTTACATGATTGGAGCTGCGAGCAACAATTATATCAATGTAAAATGAAAACTAAGCTAACTATAGAAATTGTAGGGTCCCTAATAAAATTTCGAGATATTCCTTGCTTATATTCTTATATTCAGTACTTTTATAATCGTCAGTGAGTTACATAATTTATAATCATAAGTTTCAGTATTACAAACAATTCGTGCAGTCCCTACGGGGTGGTACCGACATCTCTGTGCAAAATCCGCGATTTGAACGCGAAAACAAATGAATATCCGCGCCCTTTTTATCAACACATTCCTATCGGCCAAGGTCACATAACTAAATGCCTAATACATAAATCATTACAAATTTATCAAATATATGTGAGGAATGGAACGTAAGAGTGAGTGAAAGGGATAAAAAGTATGGTAGAGAAAGGAACGAACGATAGATGGATTCATGATGGAGAATAGTGTGTAAGACGGTGTGAACGAGCTAAGACGAAGAAGTTAATAAATTATTAAAGAAGCAAAATATACTGTCTTTTACTTTGAGTATTTTCTCACATAAATTATTTTCTATTAAAACGCTCAATATATAAAAATGCAACTTTACAAAAGTTAAAAGTAAAATGCGTACAAATTACAAACCCTACAATTAGTAGTTAGCTCCACAGCTCTTGTAACTATACCAACAAAAAGAACAACAAATTTCGAGAACATAATTATTTGTGCTGTTCAAACCACGATAACAGTTGGCAACTTTATAAAAACACGTGTACGTATAAAAATACGTTTTGCATTTTTATTGGTTTCATCAAACAATGGTAATAAAATATTGACTAAATTATAATTTTGTTTTATTTATTAATTTTTCTTTTTAGCAAATTTTGAATCTATATTAAAGTTTCTTTATCTATACACTACAGGTCATGATAAAATACTTAGTTTAAGACTTCACTATAAATAGTTGTCATCTCATTAAATATTTTACAAAATATTAAACAAATTATTTAGAATATGTGTATATATAAAGTTATATAATATGTGTAGTGTATCAACTACCTGGTATCCATAACACAAGCCTCGTAGCCTACCATGGAACTAGATGGTGCTGTGTGTTAATGTTCCAACATATTAAACAATTTTTTTATATCCATCTAAACTATATTTAAAGAAACATTACCGTACATACAAAATAAGATTATCTATATATAATAAAATTGTAACTAAACCGAATCTGTACATTAGATATTTTTTGGAAAATCTTATTGAAATTAACATTATTATCGATACAGAGGCCGAATCTATAGTTTTTAGAATTTTTGTCTGTCTGTCTGTCTGTCTTTTACCGCATCACAAAAAAACCACTGGAGGGATTTTGATGAAATTTGGTATGGTGATTGCTGATCATCCGGGTCAATATATAGGATACTTCTTACCGCGGGAAAATATTTCATTTTTGAGAAAAAATACAAAACTGCAATGTAAGAGTATATTAATATGTAAAAGCTATGAATTTGGTTTTTGGTCATCTGAACGCGGGCGGAGCCGTGGGAAATGCTAGTTTTGAAATAATATACTCTCTTGTATGACTGACATTTTAGTAGAAAGCAATTACAAGCTCCAGCGAAACGTATAAAGGATTTATTACAATTTCATTTTCTAAAAAATTCCCATGAGACACGGGAATGTGGGCTTTGTGATAAACTTCATAAATATTAAAATTACATCAAATATGTGTAACGTATGTACATATGGATATCATTCATTGCAAAGAAATGCTGAATAAAAAAACACAAAATAATATTGAGTTGTATGAAATGTATCTATTTAACGGTAGAATTTTTTCTTGTAATTTATTTGGGACGAGCGACCTACTTTCGTTTTGCTCCGGTACGTTTCTAGGTACCTTTTAATTTTTAAAATAACTCTTTTTCTTAAATAAAAATAGTCTACGCTACTAATTATAACATCAGCTATCTTCCAGTGAAAGTCCCATCAAAATTAAGGAGATTAGCCGAAACAAACGGACAGACAAACCGACAGACAGACAGACATACGGACAAAATTTTTAAAAATTGTGTTTTTCTTATAAGTACCGTATATAATTTCACTTATGCATTAGTCAAAAACTGTTATTTTGGCATTACAAACAGTTCAATTTTATTTACCTGTATAGATTAGTCTTGAAAAATAGCATCATGAAATATGGTTCGGAGAAGATATAACATAGCAATTGAAACCCTCTTCCTCTTCAGCTTGGTTAAATACTGTACTAAATTTTACGCGACTTTTTGGTAATTAAATTATATTTTACAATTAATTGCATTAATTATTTGCCTTAAAGGTACAATAGTAGATAAAAAAAAGGAATATTGTGGTTACATTTTTATGTTATTTATTTAACATATTTTGTATAATGAATAAGTACATGTAATAATTATGTACGAAGTATTTTTTAAAAAGGATATAAGAGTTCCGAGAAATGCAGACTTTTAATAAAAACTTTTATTTTGATACCATTACCATTGACCACTGTATTTACTAGGAACTGTTAAATAAGCTAAACCTTGAAATATTATTTACATAATATATGTACTATTATTTTTGTTACAATATTTTTTAAGGCTTTTGTTCACTTTCTCATGAGAATTCATAGTTTTTCCAAATCCACACCCATAAAGCAAAGTTATTTCTAACCTTTACTTCGTCCATACTATAAAAACTGCTTATGTCATAATAATCACTGCAGCATTCATCATCTTACGAGAATGAGTTTATTATTCGGCAATTTTTTTTTAAATTTACGATCAATGGTCAAAAAGAGTTACGACGTTACCACTTCAAGAGTTAACAAATTCAAATGGCAAAAATAAGGCAAAAAGCTTCGTACTCCTACAAATTTTTCGGTCCCAAAAGTTTGATTAACCGTGTAATTTATTCAGATAGTGTCTCAGCGAGGCTAAAATAGAGCCAATACTTAGCAAGTAAATAAGTACATTATTAGGTCTATATAAAAGTAAAAAAACCGATGGAGCAAACGGAGATAATTATTGATCATAAATAATATTATAATAAACTATTTTATAATAATACGAGCGACTCACGTCGTCCCTCAGTTGCCATACAAACTTTCACTTCCATTTTCACCCATTTAAGAGATGATTTCCGGGATAAAAACTATTCTATGTCCTTTCCAGGATCTCAAACTATCTCTCTACTCCTACAAATTTCATCTAAATCGGCTTAGGAGTTTCGGAGCCTATTTGATACAAACAAACACAAAAAAAAACAATTTTTTCCTCTGTATAATACTATCAAAAACACACGATTACCCACGTGGACACCAAATTTCAACTTTCTAGGTCATCTGGAAGTGGGTTAGATTTTACTACTATATGTCTGTCTGTCATTGATAAAAATGCCAATTTTTAGACGTTAATATCTCAATAAAACTGTTTGAGCTGTATTTATGAAAATGGGGATTCTATTTAATCTAAGGCGATTTAATAAATGAACCAAATTTCATGAGTTTATGTTAAATAGATTTTGAATTATTACGAGGTGAAAAGTGACTCCAAATGATTCGTGTAAATATACACACGGTGCTGTGTCGCCAGTTCCTTTGGCTTGAACTTGGCTGAACACGCTACGGCGTGTCTTGTTGATTAGAATAGATAAACAAACTAATTATAACAATAGGATATTATTGAAGTATTTTTTTAAATAATAATACTTTTGATTCGAGTAAACGTGCACAATTTATTTCGCCAATGTCGTGCCTGCCTGGAGAAGACATTTTTTTTTTAATATTTATTCTAAGAATGATCTATGAAAGCATTAATTATTAGAAAATAGTTGTAGCGCGTTAGCTTGGAGATCAAGTGAAACAGGTTGGATCTTGCATCCTATTTTCACCTTATTGTGATTACTTGCCTTACGGTGAAGATAATCGTCAACCTGCATCTCTGGGAGAACTCAACTAGCTTCCAAAAGACATGACGTCAAGTCCGTCATCCGTCGCTCGAGCAGCGTGTTGGACTATGGCCGGAACCCCCTAAGATTATAAATTATAGTAGAAAGGAAGCCCGTTCCCAACTGTGGGAGATTAAAAAAGGACAGAATTGTTATTATTCAATTCAATTCTTTGCTATGTAGCTTTAAGGCGTGCCATTTGTGGAACAGATTACTTCGTCAATGTCGTGTAGAATGGAGAAGACACGATGGAGATAAGGTATTAACCGGTATTATTTATTATTAGACTGGCATATTTTCCTTTTGACATTGACAATTTCGTTTGGCCTCATTTATTGTTGTATACGCTTCGTCTATCTCATTCCCTTGTCTGAGATTATGAAAAGCTTAAGATCAAACAGTCTTAAGATACAAACGCTTCTCTGAATAACATTTTCTCTTGTATTTTATACTTTTAATATTACCATGATTATATTACCAATCTATACTAATATTATAAAGTGACGGGGTTTGTTTGAACGCGCTTATCTCAGGAACTACTAATCCGATTTCAAAAAAAAATTATGCATTAAATAGCCCTTATTATTGAGGAAGGCTATAAGCTATATATCACCATACTATTACCCAAGGGAACGGAGCAGTAATCATAAATATCAACAAATCGGACAGAACTCCATAGATTTTTGTAAAACTGATATTTATATTCAAACAAATTTAACGTGGACGAAACCATGGGACACAGCTAGTTAAATAATAATTATTTATGTATTTCCTGTATTTGTTAATTGGCTTAGAATTTTTTTTAAGACGTCATAATTTGTGCATGACTAAAAGCTTTTATTAATATTTATATCGTCCATTAAAGCTTTATATATCAATCTACACTAATATTATAAAGAGGAAAGACTTGTATTTTTTTTATGTTTCTAACGAATAAACAAGATAAAATTTTGTAATAGAGAGTTTGAGATCCTGGGATGGACATAGAATATTTTTCATTCCGGAAATCATCCCTTAAGGGGGTGAAAATGGGGATGAAAGTTTGTATGGGGAATCAACCTAAGGACGGACCCGAGCAAAGCGAGGGTAAATCGCTTGTATTAATATTCTACTAGTGATATTTCATTGGGGTTTCTGCCATAAGTTACTTTTTAAAACACACTAATACGTTCCTAATCATGTTCCTGGTCTAAAACGACAAAGCTGCATAACAAGTTCGGTTTAAATAAAAAATTAATATTCAAATTAAAAATATCTCCCAGAGGCCTGTCTCATAGAAAGTAGATACGTGAGACATATTCTTATCCTTAAGTGTGTACTTACTTAAGTACACGTGCATTCTCTACTTTTTCATTCTAGCTCCTGAGAGACCATCGAACCCGCGCCCTCTATCCTACCATATAATACGAGGGCGTTACGTGCTTTATGATATAGAGTTAATCAACTGCCGACTTCTTAACACCAGGCTGTTACTCAAAATGCTATATCCATGCTTCGAACCTAGGACCACAGAATCTGAGCTGTATGTACTGAACACTAGATGAACGAATCAGTAAAATTATGAATATTAAAATAATATGACACAAAAATATCCACGATATGAGAATTCTACGGTTATTTAATGAAAGAACGGGTTAATATAAATTCAAAGTGCACTGAGAGCATAAACAGGCAGCATCCCAGATGTCTCAGGTTTTCGCGGCACTGCATTTTACGTTTCACTAGATGAGATGAATACAGCGACGTGCTACTGAATAAAACATGAACAAAAGTATGGAAAAATTATAACAAAACTACCAACTATATATCCGTTCGATGACCTTCAAGGAATATTAGTGTTTTAAATATACTTTATATAAAATATAAAGAAGAATTTTATATAATTTAGCAGTATTCATTTATAATGTCATATAACTTTTAAGATAGATTTTTTGTGACCACTAATCTCGGGAAGTAACAGTTCTGAAAAAATATTTTTGCATTTGATAATCTAGGTATCGAAGAAGGTTATACTATATAGACTAACCAAGGTCATGTAACGATCCTTTGGAGCTGAATAATACATAAACTATACAACCTACGCCTGAAGCGGCGCTACTAATGTATACAAACTGTGCTATATTTATTGATATGATATGAGTTACAATATTAAATAAAACGTATGATTAAAAGTACTGATCTCTAAAGTCTTTAAAAACGGTATCTTGTAATTACTGGCAGATTGTAATTATTTTTGACGATTTTTACTTCACTTTTTGTTACAACAATCATTACCAATAATTGTGTTGTATTCGTATGTATTCAGCCACTTCTCAGCACAGGCCGCCCTTTTATATAATGGGGGTCAGACAATAGTCCACAACGCTGGCCAAGTGCGGTTGGCGGACTTAAATATCTTTCTAAAACTTGCTAGTTTCTCCCAGCATGGAGTTTTCCTTGCGATGTTTTCCTTCACCGTAAAATATGTGCGTTAAAAGTGTTATAATATTAAAAAAATGAATATGCGTTAGTTGAAATAATAATTTACTTTCTAAGGAAAGGGATTTCCTTACTTGTTCCTTTCTTTTTAGTTCGCTTTCCACGCTATCGGATTTTTTTTTATTTTTATAAAAAAAAATATAACAAGCTACTCACTCGTTTTTCGGTTCGTCCCTAGATGTCTTATGACGGTTAGTATGGAATACATAGAGTATTTTTTCTCAGAAATTAGATATTCTCCCGCGGTAAAAAGTATCATATATGTTGACCCGGATAACGACCTATCATCGTACCAAATTTCATCAAAATCTGTCCAGTGGATTTCTCGTGATGCGGTAACAAACAGACAGACAGACAGACAGACAAAAATTCTAAAAACTATACATTCGGATTCTATATCGATAATAATGTCTGTTTCAATTAGATTTTCCAAAAAATATTTATTTTACAGATTCGACTTAGTTACAATTGTATTATATGTATGTATATATATATATATATATATATATATATATATATATATATATATATATATATATATATATATATATATATATATTTATTATTAACTTCACCAACTGTGATATAACTTTCAAGGCTTTTACTTTCTTGAATAGATTATACCACTAAGGTCTCATACTTACATACACTTACTATACTTACTTCTTTGTACCGTCTAAGTCAAAAAGTTATTATTTTAAAGTTAACGTG
Organism: Brenthis hecate; assembly: GCA_951806755.1. NCBI lineage: Eukaryota > Metazoa > Arthropoda > Insecta > Lepidoptera > Nymphalidae > Brenthis > Brenthis hecate. The sequence continues at coordinate 12,259,956 of OX638254.1, forward strand.
AATAATTGCTATTCATTACTGTGATTAAAAAACTTAATAAGAACTTAACGTTTATCAACACCGACGTGAATCTTCTAAAAATGTGTCTGGAGCATTCAGATTTTATCCCGTATAAATGTAAGATGCATTGCGCTAGACTGCTTTACATATTTGTAGATAAACAGAGTCTCTATGTTTTTATACCATCATAGGATTTCATAAACTTCTTTGAGTATTTCATCTTTCAATGTTCATATATTCTTTGTAAAAAGAAATGTCTTTGTAAGAATTTACTCACTGGAACGACAATAGAACATGCTTTCAAAGTTATTTGTGCAGTTATTATTTCTTATGAAATATTTGAAGATAGTAATCAAAATTGTCTCTGCTAATATTGTACATGGTACCTGGAAGTTTTTATCAGTACAGAGAACGATTTAAATAAACTTTAAAAGCAAAACCTTATCTAAATACAAAATTTGATCCAAATCGTTAGAACCTTTTCCGAAATACATGATTTGAACTATTAACTAAATTATATCATATATACTTACTTATGTAAACACAAGAATTGCTCATTTAATATTATAAGACCAACGACTCACCCTCGCTTCGCTCTGGTTCGTCCCTAGGGTATGTATACAACTTCCCTATTTGAATCGGATATTATTAAATTTTTCATTGGTTTTAATTTTTTTTCGTGGGGCCCTTTTTTTTTAAAATAAAAGTTGCCTAAGTTACTCCTTATTACATCGGCTATCTGCCAGTGAAAATCCCGTCAAAATCGATCCAGCCATTTCAGAGATTAGCTGGCTAATGACAAAAATTGTAAAAAATATTGCTTTGGTATATGTACCGTGTATACATTCATATGCATTTAATAAAAAGCTGTTATTTTGACATTACACACTGACACTTCAATTTTATTTATCTGTATAGATTAATGCAAAAATGTACCTCTTACCTTGTATTTTGTTAGTTTTTCACCCCACTATATAGGAATAGGTTCAGTAATAAAAAGTACTTGGTAGAATAACTAATGAAAAAAATGTTAAAAATATGCCTTGTGAAATATTGTTATGGAACTCTTCAAATCGAGCGAGGAGTTCCTATCCATCTTCTGACTCCTTAATCAGGTCACATTCATTTATTGTATTACCAAGAATTGATGTATATGCAAAGTTTCAAACCGATATGAAAATTAGAAGTACCTTAAAAATACTTCCAAGATTTTTAACATGTAAAGCGTATTACCATATTAACCGATATTTTTGTACTACGACATTTTCCTTCTGTCTTTTTGAAAGCCAATTCAAGCATATAAAATTTGTTGAAAATTTATTAAAAGAAGTTTATTATGAAATCGTAGTAAACTTATTTGTATATCTAATTTTTTATTTAATAATATTTTTCTCTCTTCTCTTAAGTCTATCATTAAATCTCAACTTTAAAGAGTTTAGAGTCTTGTCAAACGACTTCAAATTTACGGATTACTCATTCTCTATTTTTATTTTTTCTTCTTTATATTTAAAGCATTCATGTAGATAAATTGGCTCATATACGAGTTATCTATAATATTATGTTTATTAATGTAACTGCGATATTTAAAAGAGGCAACTGTTGAGTTTCTCCGGATCTTCTCAGCAGAACTGCTTTCCGAGCCGGTGGTAGCTTCCTCACGGACTGACTATACTGACGCTCATTAAATTTTCGATTTAAAAGTGCTGAAATAAGTCTATTTGAATAAATTTTCATTTTATTTCAAAATGTAAATATATAATAAGACATTTGAAGACAACAAGTACGGCGATGTATAGATAAACTGTCAATCCACTAGGTTATGCATTCCCGACAGTGTGTCCGGTCTTACGTCGCGTCGGTTTATTCAGAGCACCTGTTACAAGTTCCAAAGCTTTATGCGACCGTGTGACAGGAATGCATTACAATATTTCGTAACATACGTACGAAATCAATTTCTTTTGTTCAGCACTTTTAAGATAACATCTTATCATTATCTGTAAATATTTTTAATATACCAATAATATTTGATTTATAAAAAAAAACTAATTTAATTATATTTTTTAATGTTTAAATTAGATGAAATATAAAGTAAAAAATAATAAAAAAATATAAGAATAAAAAAATCATCGACTTCAATCCCTATTAAATTTTAGGCTCATTCTTATGGTATAACCATAGATAGACATAGAGTGGACTTTGCCAGCCGTCAGCTAAAATGAAGGAAAGGCGCGACAGAGACAAAACGAATGTGCAGCTAGATGTCTTCTGTGTTAATTTAAATACGATTAATGAAGATAGATATTTTAAGCATTTTACATTCCAATAGAATATTATAATTTTCAATAATATTATAATATTTTCACGTTCCATTTCTTTCCAAAATGAAATAAAAGACGGGTATTGGCCGCGCATTCGCTTTTTGTCTTTGTCAATTTCATGACAGTATTGCTCAGTCCATTCCCTACGTCTATGGCCGCTATACTCAACCTGCGGCCCGCGGGCCGCATTCGGCAGCATCAAAAATCGCATTATAACATATCTTTGTTAAAAAAGTAACTACATCGTTAACTTGGAATTACGTTTTCATTAAAACCTAAACAATTTTTGCTTGCGGCCCTCGACACCATGACTAAAACGTGTTTGTGGCTCCTATAAAAAAAGGTTGAGTATGGCTGGTCTATGGGTATAACCTACTAAAAAAAATTATAAAAAAAATATTTTTTTCTTTATTTGTAGGTATAGTTTTTTTTCAGTTTTACTAAATTATGAAAATCCATTAACAATTAGCGAAGAGATCATTAACCATACTCACTAAAGATTTATATCATTCGAATATATCTTTTTATTTGAAGTCGGTAAAAAAATCACAAACTAACAAACAAAGATATTTTTATATAAGTATTTATACGGATATTATTATGAGTTTTGCCTAAATATATCACAACAGATTGTACAAAAAATAAAATTATACACCTATTAATACTTTACAGACATATTGATTGTTAAATTTGAATCAAGCAATAAATTGAATAAAGGCAAGAAAAGGCAAGAAAGCAATTTTCCTAGAACGTTATCACATAAATTGCTTTCTTCGTATGGAAAAATCTTGTTGAAGGACTTTTCCAATAAAACAGAAATTATTATTTTATCTCAATCGCGGTTTTTCTTTCATGCATAAAGATTTGTTGACAATTGTATCGGTCTTCGTACACTGTACGAATACTGTTTGTATAAACATTCACGTAAATCGATTTGAATTACATAATATATTGGAGTTATATATTGTACATAAAAACGTATGATATGTGAATGATACATAAGTACTGCTACAAATGTACCAAATTTTTGTCAATATATACTAAATTCCATTGTCGCAATACTTTTTATTTTGATGTTGATCTTATTCTTGAATAGGGTCGAGAATATTCTATAAAATTGTTCCACGAATAATTATTTTTAACATCGACTTTCTTTTAGAATCGACTTAAAAACACTGTAAAACTTTTTCCACCCTCAGAAGCGGATGTTGATACAACTATTCATTCAAGAAAATCAGTTAAAAATTGGCGAAGATAAGTGTAACATATAAAAAATATACACCCAATCAAACATCTCCTTTTTAAAACATATTACTTTCTTAGATTTACGCGAATATCTCATATCTTTAAACGAGCAAATCTTTTCTTTTACAAAAATTATAATTATATTAAATTACAATACAAAAATTTCGATATGCCAAGGTACGTGGACAATGTCAACTTGTTACTTTGTTCATTATCTTTTTAACCCCCCTGACACAAAACGAGGGGTGTGTCTATGGAATTTCCTTATTTCTTTGAACGTAATTCGAATAATTTAAAACATTTTAGCCAAAAATACTCAGTCTTTTGAGTATAATTTATGTTACGATATCTATTTTTTTTTTAAATTTTATAACATAGGTTACAATCTGAATATAGTACGAACTTGACTGAAGGACGTATGGTATGACAATATCTATATATGTAATAAAATGTATGAAACGGTTCAGTACCTTTTTCTCCTCTGTTTGTCAACCGATTTTATTTTATTTATTTATTAGCATAGCCCGCGGCTCCGTCCGCGTTTAGATAACAAAAAACCAAATTCTTAGGTTTTACATATTAGTATACTCTTACAATGCAGTTTTTGTATTTTTTATCAGAAATGAGACATTTCCTCGCGGCAAAAATCATCCTGACTCCTAACATATAGGTTTATTCTAGTTTGGGAGTCAGAGGCTTCAACAGGCTTATGTAAAAACAAAGAATTGTGTCAATAAAGATATATTCTATTCTATTTTCCAAAAAATATTTAATGTACAGATTCGGCTTGGTTACAATTTTATTATATGTATAGATTTCCATCTAATTATAACGGCCGCGCCACTTACATTAACAAGGTTATATATTGTAAATTATTACGAACATAAAAGGAAAGAGAGAAAAAACATTAGAAACAAAAGTAAATATTACTTGGGTTCTGAAAATATTAATAACATTTTCAATATTCAATATTCTCAGTAACTCAAGAACCAAAGTTGACCACTTGTCATTGTATGGGTCCCATTGAGCATTATAGTCCAAGAGTGCGTCGAATTATGCCAATGAACGCGGTATACGTTCCATGGTTCGGGCAACAGTGCGACAATATGGGATAGCGAAAAACTTATTTTTTCAACGACGAAGATGATTAGTTATTGGGCATGAATACGATACAGTTGAGCGTTAAGATCCGGAGCATCAATGTCTCCTCGCAAAAAAATCTAAAAACTATAGATTTGGCCTCTGTATCGATAATAATGTCTATTTTAATAAGATTTTCCAAAAAATATTTAATGTACAGATCCGCTTAGTTAGAATTTTATTATATGTATAGATTTATAAAAAAAATAACTAAATATACCAAGTAATATTATTTAACTAAACAATATTTTACTCATACACATTACAGAGAGTAGTATAGTACATAGTTTTTAGACCGTCTGACTTCCAAGTAGTTGAAACCTAAGCAACCTAATATAAATTTGGATGGGTGTTATAGAAAAAGGTAATATCCATAGTAACGTTTGAATAGATATCTCAGGAAGGCCTTTTATAATTTTTCTAATATTTGTGTTTATAACTGAATGGTATTTTTTGTTTAGTTGCTACTGAAGATTTTTAGTTATATATATATATATATATATATATATATATATATATATATATATATATATATATATATATATATATATATATATATATATATATATAAAGTTTTGGAAACAGTTTTTTATATGTTTAAGTAAACTCTATTTATATATATTTTTCTCAAATTTTCAATAATGATTATGGTCGAGTCAACCACTGGGAGAGCACTTGTTAATTTAAAAACTCGTATTAAACTCGTCACAATGTACCTTTAACGGTTTGAGGAAGAGGTTGTGTACTCTTCTTCCACAGTAGGTTACATATGGACCATATTTCTACGCATATGAAGCATGAACAGTAAAGGAAGTTCTCAGGAAACGGATGGAAACATTCGGAATCTGGGATTACATAAATATAAAGGAAAATAAAATAAATTTGCTATATTCTAGTCCAGTATACAATATACAATTATACATATTTGTGTTATGTTTTTCATTCAGACTAAAGAATTGTTATAGTCTGAGGTTTCTTTTATATAAAATACTTTATAAGTAAATAGCTATTTCGAGTTTAAAATTTTTTTAAATAAAAAAAGATAAAATGTTTTTTTTTTAAATTAACACTTTTGATGTATTTAAAATATTGTCTTTTTTTTAAATATACTATTCACGTAATATAAAAATTGTGCAAAACATAAAGAAAATTAAGTCCACACTTTTTAAGAGTACAAAAAAAACAAAAATCGGCTAAGTTTGAGCCAGGCACAAGCAATTTGACGTATATACTAACAAAACTATGATCTTAAACTATAATCGCAACAAACGTTACTTGTTACGTTTTCAGATAAAGCAAACAAAGAGAACCCCTAAAAATTATGATGAAAATATATTTTTTATATAAATGAAATGTTAAAAATAGAATATAGATTATAATATATCGTATGATACACATTACATACACGTTTTATATTATGTTATGCATCCATACTAATATTATAAATGTGAAAGTGTGTTTGTTTGTTTGTCCTTCTTTCACGTCGAAACGAAATAACGGATTGGCGTGATATTTTGTGTTGAGTACTCGGAGGGCTGGAGAGTGACATAGGTTACTTTTTATCGCGAGAGATTACTTAATTCCCACGAAAAAACACGTTATAATAAAATCCAAAAAAATATTTATTATCAGAATTATTTGGAACTTGGTTAATGCTTTTGAATAAATTTAAATAAATACCTACGTGTTTTAGCATATTTCAAAATACATCCTATAAGGAGGTAAAATAGGGGATAAAAGTTTGAATGAAACTACCTTACCGCGAAGCCGCGGTTCTGATAGTATATTATAAAGTATACTGTACCGATGCATGTAACACATTGTCCTCGTACAAACTCACCATAAGAGAAACTCTATTTAAAATGAACATATTATATATAATACTTTGATATATTTTATTAATAGTTACTGTTTAAAAACTTTCGCGGCAAAAATAACGCATAGTTTCTTAAAAAACGTTAGCAACGAAGCAACGACTGCGCGCCATTCTGCCTATATATCATCCAGCCCGCTCGCCGCAAACCCGATAAATCTACAAGATTTCTATTACAGATAACGCCTTGACTCTTTCTGATATTTAATATTATGTTCACTCAGCTTTTTTTAATTCTCAGATTATTATTATTTTTAATTTTTTCAATTACTTTTTTCTGTTTAAATATTGATATTTTCTTTTATTTTATTTTTTTATTAATTTTAGTATCATATATATATATATATATATATATATATATATATATATATATATATATATATATATATATATATATAATTATTACAATGATTACCTCTATTTGATTTATATTGAAACTTTTTGTAAAATACAAACACTAAATCTCAAAAATCAGATCATATAAAACTTTTAGGCGTAATAATAATCCAAATCTTCTCGAAAATTAAATGTTGACATTTAAGAATATCAAATTATCTTCCATTTTAAATTAATATAATACGAGTATATCTGTGGAATTTAATATTTTAATAACAACGTACGAAATGCGAATCTCTACCAATGTATACGAACTGAACTTATTGAAAAAGGAATGTTAATAAAACAAACAGATAGCATCTCTAGGAAATTGCTTTGTTTCTTATTTTAAAGTAAATTACACGAGATAATTTAACGAAAGGTAAACATTTAGTTTTATAGTTTATTTATTATTTCTGATTTAAAGAAATAACTACACAAGCCATATTAGAAATAAGAAAATGTTTTACATAACATATATTCTTTATTGCACATTAACTTAATTATACAAATAATACACAGACCAATGTGATCAAGGCGGACTTATACCTATCTAGTAGAGAACTCTTCCAGCCAATCCAAGCCAAAGAAAGTTTTTTTTTTTTAATTCTATTTATTATTGAGGGTTTTATATTTTTTAAATATGTTGGCCTTATTTATATAACTTCTGTTAATAAAACGGTTCTTAACAAAATTATACATAATCTTGTCCTCTTCAAAAGTTGAAAAGAACAAAATGGTATTAAAACAACATATACCTTTCTATACTATTTAGGTTTAACGCGTTAACGTAATATGTTATTTTAATTATAATTCTATTGCTAGTAATCAAATCAAATCAAATCAGGGCGCATGAGATGGTTTAACGTTGTTGTAAGTTTCTCGCCGGCTCTACTCAGCAGAAATGCTTTTCGACAATTCCGAGCCGGTGATAGCTTCCTCACGAATAGACTACACTGACGCTTAAATTAAATGGACGATTCAAAAGTGCTTGTAAGAAATCTAATTGAATTAAATTTATTTAATTTCATTAATATTGCAAAGTTGCAGAACTTTGCCAACCAAGAGACAGTTAACCTAAAACTAAAGTCAAATACATCAAGGTAACCAAACGAATATGATCAAACAAGAGCTTTACTAGAAATAACATTTCTAGTATTAAAATTCCATGCTGTGCAAACACTTAATGAAAAGTTGAGTTAATTCTGAATGCACGACTCGCATAAACAGATGGCATTCAGGCTCAGCCTCCGCGGTGCACATTTCACGTCTCACTAGCAAAGGAGTTGTGAACACAAAGATTTGAATACCAAGCTAGGCATGCCAAGGCTTTTCAAATTAAATACATATACGAAAACCTTCTAAGTAAACCAGTTTAAATGCAATATGAAAAATTTGAGCAGTAATAACCTTTATATAAAACTAGTTCGGGTTCGTCTCTTGTAGAATAAAAACAAATCCCACAGGAACCGTACATTTTTCCGGGATAAAAAGTAGCCTATGTGTTATTCTAATATATGAACTATATTTTTGTAAAGTTTCATTAAAATCCAATCCGTAGTTTTTGTGTAATAAGCTGTATAAGTTACTATAGTTTTTTAACTATCCTACGGGAATTCTTTAATTTTCCGGGATGAAAAGTATCTAAAATGTTGAACGCGGATATAAGGTACCACCATGCAACATTTTATTTAAACCGGCCCAACAGTTTTCGAGATTAGCCCGCACCACAAACAGATAGACAGACAAACAGAAAGAGAAACAAAAAAATTGACAAAAAACTGGATTTATTCTATTTCCCTTTTTACATCCTCCTGACTCGGTTTTTAGCAAATTTTTTTCTATGTACAGACATTCAACCTCTACAGTTTTATCATATGTATAGATGTTAAATATGCCGTCTTCAAAATCATGACATAAATAATACATAACACACTCTCATGTTCTCCTGACCGGTTCCGGCCACGGCGGCCAATCTCATTGAGACTAGCCAACTTCGCAGGAGATTTTATAGTGCACAAATGTGCGCGCAGACACAAGTGCACTCTCTATTCCTGTCACTCTCATATTCCGGTGGGACGACTGCTCGACACGACCAGTGAAAGTTAAGGCGCAGGACCGACGGCTTTACGTGCTCTCCGAGGCACGGGGGTGAAACACCGCCAACTTCCCACCACGGGGCTGTTACTGAGGCTTACTTCACAGAAAGACTCAATAACTAAACTTGGCCCGACTCGGGACTCGAACCCAGGACATCCGGGTGTGCAGCCGTACATGCTAGCCACTACACTACCGAGACAGTCAGTAAAACACACACAAGTAACACACTTTATAAGTAGTTCAACTATAATCATATTATTTAAACAGCCCGTAGAAAGTGTGTCGCAGCCGAAAATCTTGAAAATTGTTTTTATAAGTCAATATGGGAATCAAATCGACTTTCAAACGTTACACGATTTGCTTTTGAAGATACCCTCGATTTGAATTTATTAGAATTGCGAACTTCGTTTTAAAATCAAGAAAGTAAAATATTATCTTTATATTTCTATGTCCACAATTTGTCGCAAAACTTTCTAAATATTAAAATGTATTTGTGTTTGTAACCGAAGTATCTTTAGATAAATTCCGACCATGTTTATTTTCGCGAATGGTTAATTATTTGTCAAACTTCATTTAATCTTCATTAAAGTTTTATAAGAATTTTCATACACTTTCCTTAATGAACATTCTTTGACAATTTTAAATAAAAAATATTTTAAATGAATCAAAATATTCTATACTAGTGACTCACCCTAGCATCGCTCGGGTTCGTCCTTAGGTTGCTACCCCATACAAACTTTCATACCCATTTTCACCCCCTTACGGGATGATTTCCGGGATAAACATTATGTTGTGTCCTTCCCAGGGTCTCAAAGTTATCTTCTTACGAAATTTCATCCAAATCGGTTCAGTAATTTCAGAGCTTATTCGGTACAAACAAGCAAACAAACAAAAAAATCTTTTCTCTTTTTAATATTAGTATAGATTTAGTTTTTATTTAAATAGAAGACAATTTTAGGTAATATATAATTTTCAAGATACGGACAAATTCGTAAGATGCGAAATTATGCTACAATCTTTTTAGTCTGCATTTGAGCGATTTGTCTTGCACGAAAATCTAGGACCGTTACGAATATTCGTATCTATAAACATACACTCAAAAAATACAGCAGATTTAAGTACAGAGGGTACTTAAATGAGGAATAGCTTTCTTTTTTAAATCTGTCAAAAACAAAACGTTATTATAATGTTTAATTATTTTTTGTGGTAAAGACTAAAATTAAATTAAATAATTAATTAATTTAATAAGCTAATTTTAGTTTTAAACATTTTTTATAATTTTAATAACTTTTATAATTTACGATGGATATAATTTAGCCTATTATTTATTTAATTTTAGTTGTTATTGTTATAATTATAACATTTTTTTGAAACTTTACTACTTAGTAATCTTATTTAGAGTTGCTATTATTATTTTACTTTATTTTTTTATGTATTAATCTTTATTGCACACACAATATAAAGATAAAATATTGAACATGTAAACGAAACATCGGGAACCAAAAATCCAAATAAATCCGCGAAGACATCCAAAAACATAGTTTTATTTAAAACTAGCAGAACCCGCGGCTTCAAAAAAAATATAAAAAAAACTCTAATAAGGTAGGTTTTATGCAAACTTTCATCGCCTATTGGACCTCATTATGGGATAAATTTCGAAAAATGCTAAAACACATATTTATGTAATTGTATTGAAGAACTTAGTGTTAATCTAAGTTTCAAGTAATTTAGATCATAAATATTTTTTGGGTTGTATTACAACGTGGTTTTTTTATTTTATATCAAATAAATCCGCCAAAAAAAGTTGCATTCTTGCTTCACCTCTTCGAACACGAACAAGAAATTAGTAGAGTTAAGAAATTAAGTTAATACTAAGTTATGAGCTCTACTCTAGACACATCCGAAAGATGCTGTATATTAAATTACACGAGTTCAACGTGATAAGCTAACGTAAATTTCAACATGTTGTTTTTTACATAACAAGTGAAAATTTTTGCTAACAATATTTATACTAACAACTGTGCGGCCTTGAAAAAATTGGTTGACTAACAGAGGACGTACTGACTACTGAGCTATTGTCTTTGCTTATTTATATACATGTAGATACGATTATAATATCGATTTAAATTATAAAGAAGTTAATCATTCTTCTCGCATTTTTAGTTATGTCTTATTGCTTCAATATAGTTGCGAAACTCTTTACTATTTATACAGATAAATAAAATTGAAGTGTCTGTTTGTAATGTCTTATAAGAAAATGCAAGATTTTTAAAAATTTTGCCTGTCTGTCTGTTTATTCCGCCTAAACTTCGAAACGGCTGGATTAATTTTGACGGGACTTTCGCTGGTATTATAAGAAGTAACTTAGACTACTTTTATTTTTAAAAGAATTAGCGTTCCACTCAAAAAAAATGAAAACGTACCTAGGGACGTAAACTGAGCGAAGCGAGGGTAAGTTGCTAGTTGTTAATATAAATGACACCACATAATAATATCTGTGTTGCAGAATAAGAAGATATTTTACTTAATAGATACTATTGACGACACGGATTCCAATCCCGCAGGGAGCATTTATTTGTGTGATGAGCGCCAATATTTGTACTCCAGTCATGGGTATTTATAATATGTATGTATTTAAAGTTATATATGTGTAGTGTATTAACTATCTGGTATCCATAACACAAGCCTCGTAGCTTACCATGGAACTAGATGGTGCTGTGTGTTAATGTCCCAACATATTTATTTATTTATATTATTTTCTGTTCTTTCAACAGATTTTATCATTGTCACCGTATTAAAATTAGCTCCTTTCATACCATTCTAACACACAACTTCCGAAAGATAAGGTTACTAACATTAGAGAACTACCTAGTTTCGTTATATATTATCATCCAACGGTATCGAAAGATTCAAGCAAACACGTAACCGTGGAGTTGAATAAGCCTGTCTGTCATTCATACATTCTCGTCACTGTCCATCCTTATATCGGTTTATTGAGAGCACCTGTCGCGTCAGACACGTTGGTACGTTGCACTATATGAGATCTTGTGACACGAATACATCATGTGTACCCCATTTAAGTTATGAAGAATTTTTCAAGTGGTTGCTAATTTGGAAACCATAAAGTATAGAAATTGGCAAAAATACTGAAATTTAATGGAAATTGAATTTAATGATTGTATGTGTGTATGTGTGATTTTTATTTCTCCACGTTGAAACTGGACGGATTTGGATGAAATTTAGCATACAGATAGACTAAAATCTGAAATAACACATAGGCTCAATTACTACATTATAAGCAAACAATAAGCAAAAAGAAAAAGAGAATAACAAGAATAAATGGCACCAACATTAAGTCATATAAGTTTGTATCTAGATATAAGCATAGAAAATAAGTTCATATAAGCAAATAAAAAATCTATACATATCATAAAATTTGTAACTAAGCTGAATGTGTACATTACATATTTTTTGGAAAATCTCATTGAAAACAACATTATTATCGATACAGGGGCCGAATCTATAGTTTTTGGAATTTTTGTCTGTCTGTCTGTCTGTTACCACATCACAGGAAAAACTACAGAAGGGATTTTGATAAAATTCGGTATGTTGATAGCTGGTTATCCCAGTCAACATATAGGACACATTTTTTCGCGAAAAATATCTCATTTCTGAGAAAAAATACAATAACTGCAATGTAAGAGTATTCTAATATGTAAAACCTAAGTATTTGGGTTTTGATCATCTGAACGCGGGCAGAGCCGCGGGCAATGCTAGTTATAAATACAATATTATAACAACAAAAATTATGTCATACATATATAAGCAAAAGTTAATCAGGTCTATTAAGATATTAATATAAAAAAAAATAATGCACGTTAAACGTTAAGTAAATAATAAAAATCTGTGTCGGACCACGTCCATCAACAATAGTCTTAAGTACCGCTAGTTCTAAGCAAATATAAAATATATTCGCCAAAAGTAAAAATATTATTAATGTAATAAAAAATGGCACGTGCAATTAAAGTCTGTGGATGTACTTTTCATTAAAAAAACACATAAGCTCCTGTCAGGCACCTAAGGACGCATCTGAGCAAGGCAATAGCAAGTCCCTATTCTTATATACCTTTCAAAACAACTTCTACCCCTTAAAATGAAATTATTGCTTTGTTATTTGGAAATCGGTTACCTCCTTAATTATAAGCATAATTAATAAGTACAGCTATTTTTGCATTGTTTTCTTAGAAGTGTATGTTGCTTTTGCCTACTACGTAGCTAGTTTGCATCTAGCTCCGACGCTTTTAACCTAACCTACATTTGGCGTACAGTTTGAATAAGTCTGTGAAGTGACTTCATAGGAAGAAATGTCGCAATGTGCGCTCGTCAGTAAGAGTGGCTAATTATCATCTTTCCTCTTAAAAATACAATCAAAGATCGACATGGTTTTTTGACTTATTTTAAAAACTAGAAGTAATGAATTTGAATGTGTCTTCACCTATTAAAAAATTAATTAAATCGATATCATATAATATTAGGAACTCTTTTAAATATCAAAAAATTACAAAATTATCAAAAGCACTAACTTAATATATCTATCATACATATATGTATATATGTCAAGTTATATATACTCGACCCTACTTGCTGTGCCAGAGGTCACGGGTTCGAGTCCCGCTGGGGGCATTCATTTGTGTGATGAACACGAATGTTTGTACTGTACCCAGTCATGGGTGTTTATATTTATAATATGTATGTATTTAAAGCTATATATGTGTAGTGTATCAACTATCTGGTATCCATAACACAGGCCTCGTAGCTTACCATGGAACTAGATGGTGCTGTGTGTTAATGTCCCAAAATAATAATAAAAATAATATTTATGTAAGTTTTATACTTGTTCTTTTATGTCTTATGTTTTAAACTTGTTTTTATGTCTTTTTTTACTCAAGCCATTTTTTTTGTCACGGTAATATGTGCGTGGTATTACTTTAACCTGAAACATAGGTTTTGAATCTATTTCAGGTAGGTTCCGAATTAACTATCCGATCTAATTGATCCGTTCATCATTTACCTTTTATTTTTAATTGAATTAATTTATGATTTATTCATAACTATCGGAACATTTTAACGGTTAGTATAGATTTCTCAGAGATGAGATATTTTCCAGCAGTAAAAAGTATCCTATATGTTGACCCGGATAACCAGCTATCATCATACCAAATTTCATTACAGTCTGTTCTGTGGTTTCTCGTGATGTCTGTTTGTCTGTCTGTCTTCTCAGATAGACAGACAAACAGACAAATATAGTAAAAATTATAGATTCGGCCTGTGTATCAATAATAATGACTATTTCAATAAGATTTTCAAAAAATATTTAATGTACAGATTCGGACTCAATTAGAATTTTATTTTATTATACGAGTATGTATAGATTATAGTAAATAGTAAGTTTGCGCATCTTGTTTATATTACAACATTACCAGTTAGTAAAAAGTATATGAATAAATTATTTTTATTAATATTATACTTGTTTTACTTATATTAAGATTAAAATTCCATAGGTACTTTTTATCAGAGCAAATGCGACGATCCAGCTCTCGGTACAAATCTCAGTTTGCAAGTGGCATATTAAAATGATATACAATACCTATTACACGTGCTAGTATGAATTGTCTTCTTATGAAATAAAATGATAATAAATTCTACATATATTTGTTACGTCCGACGTAGACGAAAAATAGTACAATGTAGATAGAAAATACTTTGCTTGGCTCAGTTTGTAGTGACCCTACTTGCTTCGCAGCGTTTGTCGGTTCGAGTCCCGCTGAGGACATTCATTTGTGTGATGAGCACGAATGTTTATACTCCAGTCATGGGTGTTTATATTTATAATATGTATGTGTAATATAATACAGCTTTTCGGGTGGTAACGTTTATTTAACTGAACAGCTGACCATAAAAACTTAATTATTATTTAAAGTTATATCATATGGAAGGCAGTGGTAGCCCAGTGGTAACGCGCTCGCTTAGGAAACCGAGTGAAGCGAGTTCAAATCCCGGGTCTCACACCTCTGATATTTTCATGTGCGAATCATATCCAGCATGATTACCACTTGTCTTAACGGTGAAGGAAAACATCATGAGGAAACCTGCATGTCTCAGAAAACCCAGCAAGTTTTCAAAAGACATGTGCAGTCCGCCAACCCGCATTTGGCCAGCGTGGTGGACTATGGCTTGATCCCCCTCGTACTGAAGGGAAGCCCGTGCCCAGCAGTGGGACGTTAAAAAGGGCTGAATACATACATACATACATACATATAATATGTGTATCCATAACACAAGCCTCGTAGCTTACCATGGAACTACTAGATGATGTGTGTTAATGTCCCAACATATTTATAATAAAATAATCAAAATGTTATTTCTATACATTATTTTATGAAAAGAAAGTAATTATTCCATTATAGGTGTATTTTTATTGCAATTTCTGTGAAACCACCCTTGAAATAGAACCTATTCATTGGAAAAAAAAATAACTAAAAAGATGAGAATAAGTTGATGAAGGAACATAGTATCATACGGTTGGAGATATACGAAGGTAAATGTTTTATACCAACTGCGAGTCTTACTACGTGTATTATATGTCTATTATCTAACCTATTGTTTACATGTGCATATACGGATATATTTATACTGATTTTAAGACCGATACTATCGGCCTAAAAAATGTCTACATTCTTATTAATGAAAACTAGTATAGGATTATGGTAAATAAGCTAAAATAGGTAAAAGTAAAAATAAAAGGACCGAGCGTGAAAAAAAACACGAATGAGGAAGATTGACATAGAACATAGGTTGTCATTTCTTTTTTAAATAAAAAAAAAGTAAATGCTCTAAATATAGTGCCAGTTCGGCGTATCACTGCGCGATACTACATGTAATCCGTGCGTGCTAATATCGAGCACGAAGCAGAAGTATAATAAACAAAATAGTATGTAAATATACAAGGGTTAGCCTATATAAAGGACTGCGTTCATATTTCAACACTTATTATTTATAATTGCTTGATTCTAATTGGGAAATCTAGATTTTTTTGTTTTAAATAAAACTATTCTTTCGAATAATGACCTTAGAGACGTCTAAGCCTTAATCTGTCCCGTGACCATGATTGCTGTAAGGCATTCGAAACGTCGCGTCGGGAAGCAAATATCGAAATAAAAAAATCCAAAAAGATAGTTTTATTTAAAATGTCAAATATTCGCGTAAGTCTAAGTAAAGTATTATATAAATCTATATGTTGGGATTTTCTTTTTTGACACAAGGTCAAAGTATACTGTGAACATATGCTTCAGTCTGTAAATATGAAATAACTGAGAATTATTAATAACTTGAATAAACTGCCAACCCTAATATCGACGGCAATATGTATATTATATACTCTGCTTTATCTATACTAATCTATACTTCATATTATAAAGAGGCAAAGTTTGTTTGTTTGTTTCTTTGTTTGTTTGAACACGCTAATCTCAGAAACTACTAATCCGATTTTCCGAAAATTCCGAAAAATTCTGTTTGCATGAGATAGCCTATATATTTTATTGAGAAAGGCTATAGGTTATATATAATCCCGGAAAAATGTACGGTTCCCGTGGGATAGATTTGTTTTTGTCTAGGGATGAACCCGAAGCGATGCGAGGGTAAGTCGCTAGTTGTTTAATTAGTTTATTCATAATTTACATACCATAGCTTATGCGTACTTTAAATATTCACCCTACATACATACCTCTCAACAAGACACTGTGTTTATTTAGGCACGGCCCACACGAATAATGTCATTTGCGATTATTTTAATATAATCACAGAATTAAATTCTCAGTTCAAATATTATGGACTTACATTATGTGACATACTAGTCTCTGCCCGCGGCGTCGTTCGTGTTTAGATACGTAGTTTTTGTACGTTCTTCTAAAATATCTTTACTTCGAATTTCACTCATATCTGTTAAACCGTTAGAACGTAAATAAGTTACAGTTTATTTTCATCTAGCGACTCACCCTCGCTTCGCTCGGGTGCGTTCCTAGGTACGTTTTTATTTTTTTAGCTGAACCCTAATTCTTTTTCTAAAATAAAAGTATCCTAAGTTACTCTTTATAACATCAGCTATCCGCCAGTGAAAGTCCTATCAAAATCAGTCAAGCCTTTTCGGAGATTAGCCGAAACAAACAGACCGACAAGCAGAAAAAATGTAAAAAATTGTGTTTTTCGTATAAGTATCGTATATAATTTCATATGTACTTATTAAAACGCTGTTATTTTGATATTACAAACAGACACTACAATTTTATTTGTGTATAGACTGTAGATGATAAGCTTTAAAGATACTCGTAGTTTACGATCGTCCTCATGATGCAATCGAATATTTTACCAATCGTCATCGAAATCTGTTCAGCAGTTTAATCGTGAAAAGGTAACAAACAGACATACAGAGATACTGTCACTAGTATATTAGTAGACCCACTTAGTCGAGGAAAATAATAATCAGAACAAAATCTCTCTCTACCTTGGCTTAATAGATGCTAGCGAGAATAATACTAACAAAATTGCATTTCAAAGACATGTAACAAAGTTATTTTTGTTACAACATTCAAAAAATACATTAGAGCATGTCCCCTTTATCAAGTAGCAAGTTAAGACATTAGTTCTGCTGGAGTTGGCGCGATGTTTCCAGAGTTTCCAGCACTATTGTCACGGTCGTAAGTTATTTGTATAGTTTCACATCTTGAATAGGTCAATTTCACCTCGCTCAAGTATTTTTGTAGAGCAACTTAAATTGATAAGTCAAAGCTCAGCTACGGAAGCTTTGCTAGCTTTGGAAGCTTTTTTAGTGGTAACATCAACGAACGAGAACTAAATTATTCTTACATCATGTTTTTTTTATAATAAAACTAGGTTGAACACAAAAGACGTACGAATTTTGGTGTATTAGTGACAAATCTATACATATAATAAATTGTAGGTCGAATCTTTACATTAAATATATTTTGGAAAATCTTATTGAATTAGCCATTATTATCGATACAGAGATATAGTTATATGTTCTTTTTTTGTCTGTCTGTCTTTCTGTCTGTGACCGGATCACGGAAAGACCATGGGATTTTGACGAAATTTAGTATAACGATAGCTGATTATCCGAATCAACATATAGGATACTTTTTACTGCGGAAAAATATCTCATCTCTGAGAAATCTATACTAATCGATATATAAGCACAAAATAAAATAGATATTTCTGAGCTTTAGAAAACTGCTCAGTCATTATTAACCGAGCTATAAATCCTTAAACTACATCAGAAGCATGCCTGGCAAACTCTGACAACATCACCTATGTTGTCAGATATCAATGTCTCATGAGTATTTCAATTATCAGTATCTCATGTGAACTGAAGTCACAAGACTTTTATAAAACAAATATTTTATTCTGCAGTAACAAGGTAAGGTGAAATAATAGAACTATCAGGTAACTTGAACTTTTGCTTTAATTCAAGTTAGCGCGACGCTTTCCTTTCTAACACTTGTTCTTTGCCGATCAGTATTTGTTGTTTTAACCGCTTCTCAGAAAACAATAAAGGTTTTAGTGTATTATAATAAATCTACACTAATATTATAAAAAAATAAAGTTTGTTAGTTTGAATGTATTTATAATATGTATGTATCAAAAGCTATATACATATGTGTAGTGTATCAACTATCTGGTATCCATAACACAAGCCTCGTAGCTTACCATGGAACTGGATGGTGCTGTATGTGTGTGTTAATATCCCAACATATATTTATATTTACAACATATAATTAATAAAAAATAAAAAATTTAGAAATTCCACATTGTACGGCACCCTCGTTCACACAAACAATACATCTTAATGTAATGACAAAAATATATCTTACCGTTCCGTTCTAAATGCTCTTACAAGAACGTTGTCTTTATTCCTGATATTTATGCTCTGTTTTTCATGTCACTATCAAAATATTGACTTAAATATTAAGGGATGATTTCCGGGATAAAAAATACCCTATGTCCTTCCCAGGGTCTCAAGCTATCTTCTTATCAAATTTCATCTAAATCGGTTTTGTAGATCCAGAGATCACCGCGTACAACGTCACAAACTGACAAACTTTACCTCTTTATAATATTAGTATAGAAAAATATCTAATACACAAACTAATATTATAAATGCGAAAGTAACTCTGTCTGTCTGTTAGCTTTTCACGCTTAATCCGCTGAAACGATTTAGATGAAATTTAGCATGGAGATAGTGTGAGATCCTGCAAACGACATAGGATGTTTTTATCCCGGAACTTTAGTAGGTGAAAAGGGCGGTGGAAATTTATATAGAGCAATCAATCATTTCTCATGTAAGGGACATAAAACTCATCATACCTATGTATATACATATAGTCTACCTATTCCATACTAAGTATCAAATCATGCCTAGGGACAAAGCCGAGCGAAGCAAGGGCGAATCGCTAGTGTGTAAATAAACAGTGATAGAACCGAAATAATGATACATATCTTGTTTCCTAAATATCTCGCAGGATTTACAGAAGTATTTAATAAGATAAGATAATATTAAAATAACCAAAACATACAAGTCAGGTAACATTGACGTCGGTTGACTAACTTTTCTGACTGCAAAGTCGGCAGAGCTGAGTTCAACCACACTTGTAATTCTTTGAAATAGTGAAAATTCCTGTACAAAGGATAGCTTACGCAGTTAGTTCCACTCGAGTTGTTGCATTCGTTGTTATATTCACATTTACTGAGGATTTGTGTAATACTAGCGGCTCACCCTCACTTCGCTCGGGTTCACCTCTAAAACAAAAACAGACCTATCCCAGGGAAAACGTACATTTTTCCGAAATAAAAAGTGTCATGCCAGACTATAATCTATCTCTGTGCCAAATTTCTACTAGATCCGTTTAGTCGTTCTGACGTAAAAGAGTAACAAGCATCCATACATACTCACAAACTTTTACATTTATATATTAATATATAAATATATAAAACGGATGATAAATAGTTTGTTGTAACATCTTTGTGAAATGTTTTAGAATTAATGTTGTCTTCTAATACAGGATCGAGGCATCTAATACCGGATCCAACTATAGCTGGAAACTATTCAGGTGACTTGACAAATCCACAAAAAAAATCAAGATAATTTAATATTTTCTTATATTTACGCGAAATCAAACTATATTTTTGGATTCGTTTTGAAATTTTAGGGGTAGGCTGTCTGTCACAATTATATGCCTGCGTATGCGCTGCATTTGAGACGTCTAAGACCTTAGTCTTTCCCGTGACCATGATTGCTGTAAAGCATTCGAAACAAAATCAAAATAAATCTTTTATTATAATTTTTTCTGTAAGCGGTAACAGACAGACAAAAATTCTAAAAACTATAGATTCGGCCTCTGTATCGATAATAATGTTTATTTCAATAAGATTTTCCAAAAAATATTAAATGTACAGATTCGGCTTAGCGTAGCCTCAGATTCTACTAGTATATACAATATACATATACGAGTATGTATGTATGTATAACCTAGGACTTGTGAACAAACCACTTAGTTTAGAAATATGTAGGTTACGACCTTTCCAATAGGAGCCCAAATAATTGATTTAAGAAAATAATTCTTTTAGACACATTGAAGGAATTCTATTACGTAAGTAGCAGTTGTCAATAAATATCAATCAATAGTAGACTATCAATGTACTGTACTCTAATTACACTGTGGGAAATAGCATTTGCTTAAAATATGATGCAACGGGTAGTTAAATCCATTATAAATAAATTCTTACAAAATTGTTTATAGCATTTTAAAATATTAAATAAATAAAGAGTTGCATTAATATTCGTAGTTTCCATTGCAAATAGAAACCATTTTTTTCAGAATCAGATATAGAGAATCAGGTATAGCCTAATAATACATCGTCCCGCTTTGTCTTTGAGATAACATTGATCCATACAAGCATTAAACCACTATCATTTTTTGTTATCTCTCATGTTTTTCTTTTTCCATCCCTCCCCATAAATATGTTGGGACATTAACACAACACCATCTAGTTCCATGGAAAGCTACGAGTCTTGTGTTATGGATACCAGATAGTTGATACACTACACATATATAACTTCAAATACATATATATTATAAATATAACCACCCATGGCTGGAGTACAAAAATTTATGCTTATCACACAAATGAATGCCCCCAGTGGGAATCAAAGCCGCGACCGCTGGCACAGGGTGTAGAGTCACTACAAACTGAGCCAAAGGTGTCGTCAAATTCCCCATTCTTACTTCTTACTCCTCCTTTTCATAACTATCATTTCCTCCTTCTCATTTCCTTCTCCATTTTCCTGACTATCATTAATTCTCCTCTCGCTTCCATCCTCCTTCCCCTACTCTTCAAGCTAACATTGACATCAAAACCATACGTTATAGTTATTGCTTATAATCTAACAAAATGTGCACTGGTTGCAAATATGTGATTAATCCCTCAACAAACGCGGACTCGCCGGCGTTACAGTTAACAATACATTTCTTAGGAATTTAATTAATTTCTTAGAAATTTACCTGGAGGTGTTAATTATAATTTTAAATAAAAGTACAAAATTAACCGCATCGGAAAATGTAAAAGTTTGTAGCTATAATTCATGTCTGATTCAGAAGTTTCTCTCGCGGCGCGTAGTGCAGCTAACATTTGCTTGTTGGTAGTTCTAATGTACCTAAATGGGTGAATTCAGTTGAATACAAGTCTCGTGGTACAGATGCGGGCTCGCTAGCCTTAGTACAATACATGTATGTAATACATTAGCTGAATCACACATTTGCTTAGCAATGAAAAATTAAATTATTTTAATTATACCTTAAATAATTGGGTACTAAAATTCTTTAATTAATTTGAAAGAGCATAACGATAAAAAAACTTTAATTATGATGCTTCGCTCGTGCACGTCCTAGTTGTCCTTGGTACGTGGATTTTGTTTACAATTTCATGGGTTTTTTTTTGCGCGGGAACCTAATTCCTTTTCTAAAATAAAAGTAGAATAAGTTACTACTTATGATATCGACTATTTGCAATGAAAGTCTCGTCAAAATCGGTCCAGCTGTTTCGGAAATTAGCCGGAATAAACAAATACACAGACAGGCAAAAAATTAAATAAATGTTTTTTGTTCTTACAAATACCGTGTAGCGGAGCTACCACTGTGTTTAAATGTTTCAATGTGTAATATATATGATGTTAATATACCTGTCTGTCCTATTTATCTATTTTAATAATTACGAGTAGTTTAATATATATTATGTAGCACGAAGGCAAACGGACGGGCGTCATTAGCGATGACGCAATCGATCGGCCAACCGGTTCAATGACCTACGCGCGCACCGGCCGCCGAGTGGCGCGGGCGCGGCATCTCGCAGTTCGCTTCCAACCGCTAACTACGCCCGACGCTTACCGCTCTGTATCAGTTATTGCTTATTTCTATTATGTGTCCTATCTAAACTTTATAACTTCTAATTTATCTCCTGTATTTCTTGTGTGTGCCGTATATAACTTCTTTGTGTAACCCGGATTTTTTTTTCTCTCTAACGACTACGCTACGCCCATGGACTTTGATTCGCTTATTGCTAGGCACATAGACTATATTGTAGTGGCGATATAATCTCACCATCTCATTATTCCTAAAACCGTATTACTACGTAATACTTTCATATGTATTAACACGTTCACTGCGGTTCACCCACAATTGGCCCGACGCGGTACCAAATCAATGTGCGCACAGGAAAAATAGGTCTCTCTCGCTTGTGCGGAGCCTGTTTCCTGGGAATTTCTACGAGTATGAATGGGACAAATATAGTTTTCGATTTGCGACTAACAATGTAGAAATAAAGTAATTTAATAACGCGGCAGGCCTTTCTCGACCTCCGCCGCATAGAACATAAAAAAGTTATCTCAGTGCGGGGGCGAGCCTGTTTTGGTGGATGACCGCTCGCGGCCTGTTGGCGCACTGAGTAGATGCGTACGTGTCGAGCCGCCAGTAGTGTTGTGCCTTGCTACAAGAGGAGGACACGCGTACGCTCGTCGGTTTCATGCAAACTTCGTTACAATGACGCATCGGAAAAACAAAATATAATACTAGAAAATGATAGTGATACTGGATAAGAATACATTGGTTCAAATTTTGAACTTCCCAAAACGAAATAAACACAACGAAAAAAAACAGAAAAAAAGTTTAAAAAAAAGAAGAAATTGTGCAAAGTGCTACGAAAAGCTAAGACTGACATTGACTTCCTCAGAAGCAAAAAAGAAAGTAAAAACAATTAAAATAGTCTGTTCGGATTTTTTCGCGAATTTATTTTGATTTTTGGTTCCCGACGTTTCGAATGCTTTACAGCATCCATGGTCACGGGAGAGACTGAGGTGTTACATGTCTGTACATGTAATAATTATAAAAAATAATATCAAAATTAAATAAATAATATTCCATATTCAATTATAATTAAAATTATAAAAAATTTTTAAAGTTAAAAAATATTGTAATGTAATTGGTGCAATTTTCATTTTGTTAACTGTGGGTAGGCTGTCTGTAACAACTATACCTTCAAGACATGTAACACCTCAGTCTCTCCCGTGACCATGGATGCTGTAAAGCATTCGAAACGTCGGGAACCAAAAATCAAAATAAATTCGCGAAAAAATCCGAAAAGATAGTTTAATTAAAAATGTCAAGTATTCGCGTAAATCTAAGAAAGTATTATAAAATAGTCTGTTTCAAGTGTAATCAGTCTCTTTGCATAACATGTTACAAAGATAGGCATATCTAAATAATTTTTTGTTAAGATTTTTTTGCTAATATTTAATTTTGGTATATCTTAATTATTATTATTTTTGGCTTTATTAATAAGGCTTCGCTTGTGTTTATAAAAAAATAATACAATTAATGACTCGATATTCTCTTTTCTTTCACTATCCCATCACTACAAAAAATACACGGTAGTAGTAATTAGTGCGGTATCGGGCCTTATCGACCTGACATTTTCGATTAGTATTTTCTCATTTTCTGTTTGGAGGATCCAGGAGCGGGGCCAATGTATAGACAAGTGATTCATGAGGATTTTAAAAGTATAAAAATTTGTAATGTACAATACGCTTTGACTAAGATAATAGAAGTAAGATACTACCCGGAGATGTCGGGTCGAAAGTGCCTACCACGCACAATAAGAAAGTCAAGTGGGTGCATTTTTGGACTGCCACCGCACCAGCTGAATGTCACTGTTTTTGTTTACGCAGTGAACGTGTTAAGAAAAAAGCTGTTATTTTGATATTACAAACAGACACTTTTATTTATTAGTATAGAAAACTCTACCGAAATATTACCAATATTTAAAAAATAAAATTAACCAAATTGGGTCAGCAATTCTCAAGTAATGCGCTAACCAAAGACAGTTCATTTTTATATATACATACTCGTATATGTAGATTATCTATGTAAAATGTACATGTATATCAATGTAAACTATTATTTCATTTATTCCTTCTATTTTACACCGTCAAACCATTTTTCAATATTGAATTTATTAATTGATTGTGTTAGAGTCAGTGTCAGAACAGAAAGCAAATATCTCGAGTTCGAAAATCCTCCAGTGAATGAAACACTTCATTTCTTGTTGAAGAGCTGTTGCTTTAAATAGAAAATAGAATAGTTGATGCATAGAGTGCTCTTTGCAAAATATATTAACTTATTTCTTTGCAATTTAATTTGCTTTGATCCACTATTATTTTAAGCCACTAATGCTTAGAGTACTCTTTATTAAAATATAATAGCACAATTAATATTACTTGTATTGGTGTATTATTATTATTGTCATCATACTTGTCCATTTTTATATATGAACTAGCATTGCCCGCGGCTCCGCCCGCGTTTAGATGACCAAAAACTAAATTTTTAGGTTTTACATATTAGTATACTCTTACATTGCAATTTTTGTATTTTTTCTCAAAATTGAGATATTTTCCTGCGCTAAAAAGTATCCTAAATGTTGACCGGGATAACCAGCTATCACCATACCAAATTTTAACAAAATCCCTCTAGTGGTTTTTCTGTAAGCAGTAACAGACAGACAGACAGAAAAAAATTCTAAAAACTATAGATTCGGCCTCTGTATCGATAATAATGTCTATTTGAATAAGTTTTTCCAAAAAATATCTAATGTACAGATTCGGCTTAGTTACAATTTTATTATATGTATAGATTTTTCACGAATCATTTTCAAACAGTACAAACGAATCAAATTCACATATTTTTAATGTTTCCAGATTTGTAATTAAACTTTGATATATAGAAAAGTAAGACATTAGCGGTTTTTCAAGTATTTAAAATATTATTTATTAGCAGTTATTATAATTATTAGAATAACTTACAACAATATGATTACAATTAGGTTTACAAAGAAGGAAAGGAAGGAGAATATCATGGTGAAGAAAACTGAGAAAAGCTAGCAAGTTTTCGAAAGACATAGAAAGTCCGCCAACCCGCACTTAGCCATCGTAGTGGACAATGGCCTGATTCCCACTTTACATTAAAGGAGGTTCATGACCCGCAATAGGGTGTAAAAAAGGGGAAGAACACATATGTATAGCCATATTAAGATTATAAATGTGAAAGTGTGTTTGTTTGTCCTTCTTTCACGTCGAAACGGAGCAACGGATTGGCGTGATTTTTTGTGTTGAGATAGTTGGAAGGCTGGAGAGTGACATAGGCTACTTTTTACCGCGGCAGATTGTCTAATTTCCACAGGAAACCACGTCATAATATAATCCAAAAAAATATTTAAGATCAGAATTACTTGAAACTTGGTATTAATGCTCTTGCTCTTCAATAAAATTAAATAAACACGTGTTTTAGCATTTTTCGAAATTCATTCTATAAGAGGGTAAAATAGAGGACGGAAGTTTGTATGAAATAGACATGCGTAGGTCCGGATTGAAATAGTTCCCGGAACTATGTCTTAGACCGGAACGATATCGTTCCAATCCGAAATGTCAATTGAAACAGGTTCACAGTTCCATATAGTTCCACATGTGCAGCAGTGAGATGGAACGAGTAAACGAATATATTGGACCGATCACCGGAGCGACTGACTGAACTGAACGTAACCGACTCCTGCCGAACCTACCCGAGCTATAGCTGTAATCTGTATATTAAATTTTAAGGGCTTCCTCACAAGAGTAAAATTTTTTTAGTAAATAAGCCGCATCCACATGCTGGGTGCTTGCCACAAGCACCGAGAATCATAAACACGTGCCAAACACCGAACAATAAATAAAATAAAAATAAAAAAGCCTTTCATTTCTTGCGCTTACAAAAAAATGCTATCGAAAACAATTTAAGAAAGTAGGTATATATTAATTATTAATAAAATCCTCTCATATTCAGTTACATTATAATAATAGTATTAGATTTAATGTTATATTATGTATATAAAGAATGTTTATTAACTTACACTTTTTTCTTAATTTTACAATACCTAATATGAATAAGAATTTATAAAATAATAAAAAGAATAACAATAAAAAATTAAAAATTAACAACAATGTATATAATAAAACAATTCATAAGTTAAACAATCATTTACAATATTTTTATTTAATGAAGTAGTTTTTTTTTTAAGTTTTTATTTTCCATTTTTAGTGTAGTATAGCAGGTACCTAGTACCAAAGTAAGAAGAGGTCAAACAATAAAAAAATATATTTATACGTGTCGAATTGAGAACCACCTTTTTCTTGAAGTCGGTCAATTAAAACTATATCTCTCGCTATGCTGTCCTCGGGAACCAATCTCAGTGATAACCTGTTAAAATCGGAACTGTCGGATCGGATGAACTATCGGAACTAGATAGTTCCGCGAACATGTTTCGTGGACATAGTTCCTTTATGAAAAGGAACTATTCCATGTTCAATCCACTCCAGGACCTAGTTTGCGCATCTCTGGTATGAAACTACCGTTTGAGATATTTTTTGTAGTTTCAGCGCGTGCAGAGCCTCGGGTTCTGCTAGTAAGTATATTATACGAGTATAATTATTACACTGGACTATGTATGGATATACCAAATTGTATGCCAAAGCTTAAAAAAATATGAACTGTCTAATTAGTAAGGCATAGATTAATAAGTTATATAGGACTAGGGATTCACCCTCGCTTCGCTCGTGTTCGTTTCTAGATACGGTTTAATGAAATGGAACAGATAGATTGCATATTGATGTATAGCCATCTTCAATAAACGGGCTATCTAAAGCAAAAAAAAATTAAAATCGGATTAGTTGTTCCTGAGATTAGCGCGTTCAAACAAACTCTGCCTCTATATAATATTAGTATAGATATTGGAAATAGGTTACAGCTCTAGCAGTATCTACTCTATACAAAACTCTTGTAGGTAGAAATTTTAATTATTTTAAAGTAGGCCCGCTTCTTTCCATTAAGGTAACGAGTCATTCAGTCCCCAATTAATTTCACGGCATCTTAAAAATTGCTGATGAGAAAAATTGGATGGTATCCAGTAACTCATTTTTTTAACTGTTAAGGTTAATTACATAGTTTTTTTAACATTAATCATTTTATCTTCCTCTCTTCTCTTATGGCTATATTACCCCATATGAAATTTTATTCAAAGTGTTATATTTGATATTTTATTTTATTCTGTGTTGAAAAAGTTGAAATGCGCTATTTTTACGTTTTATGATATATGTATATGTACATAGTACAAATATAAATTCATTTTAACATTACTAATTTCTTAACCCAACCCGAACTTGGCCAGCGTTATTATATGATACGCCCCATAATAAAGGATCCCCTTTCCCAGCAGTGGGACATTAAAAAGGGCTAAATACAATTTCATAACAAAAGCCTTTAATTTGTATTTCGGATTCACAGCAATTTAACTTAATTTAACAAAACTATTCTATACTAGATGTAATGTATGTAATTAGATTCAGTGTACTATCAAACTTGGTCACAGATCAGCTACTTCAAAACAATGAAATGCCAAACGGGTGTTTATAATAAAAGCAAAGTAGGTTTTTAATGAACGGAAATACTCCGTTTCAAACTTCCACCCTAATTTACGCTCTGATGACTCCTTTATACTGTAACAATGCCCGAAAAAATATTGCGAATTTACGCTGAAAATAATCATCTACCGATTTAACGTTTCCTAAATTCCAGTTGGTTTAATCCTTACATCCTCAAGAAAGCCAAAGATTGTAGTTTGAGCTTAAAATTAAGTGAGTATTAAGTGAGTATTTAAATAAAAAGCAACTGCCCACAGTTCGCATTTATGATATCCCGTCCCGTCCCGATAGGAGATAGAAATTTTGTAAATTTTTAATTTACAAAATGTCTATCTCCTATCGTGCAAGCAATTTTTGCAAAATAAATATACCCTATATAATATTCGACCAACGAATCTCCCATCAGTTAAAATCGGTTTAATCGTTTCGAGCCCTAATGATTACAAAGGTTGGGTTTTGCAATTGCTTGGGTTTTGGTGTACTACAATTAAAAATGTTTTATTTGCAAGATTTAAAATTAATAAAAGTACTTAAAAATAAACTTCGGTTTCGTCGATCAATCTCATTGGCTCTTTCTTTGAGTGAAGAGAGGGACTCTCTGTATCTTTCTCATCTATACAGGAGATATTATAGTGTGTGGTTTCTACGTGCACTCCGAAACATACATATTTCGTTCGTTCGTTCCTACAGGTTCCTTCGGGCTAATATAGAAATTTCTTGACAGAACCATCCAGAAACTATTATGACCCAAACCAGGACTCGAACACATGATCTGCTCACTAACGAGGCCATTATCGTACAAATAACCTTAATAACGTCTGAATGAATAGATTGCTACAACTGTCAAAACCAACTATTACGATATCAATAATAGACTATTCTGACACAATACAGCCCAAAATCTCTAACAGCACCCTGACAATTAGAATACAACATATTCTATACATATAATAAAATTTGTAACTAAGTCGAATCTGTACATTAAATATTTTTTGGAAAATCTTATCGAAATAAACAGTATTATCGATACAGAGGCCGAATCTATAGTTTTTAATATTTTTGTCTGTCTGTGTGTCTGTCACCTCATCACAGAAAAACCACTGGAGGGATTTTGATGAAATTTAGTATGATGATAGCTGATTATCCGGTTCAACATACAGGATACTTTTTACGGAAAAATATCTCATTATTGAGAAAAAATACAAAAACTGCAATGTAAGAGCATACTAATATGTAAAACCTAAGAATTTGGTTTTTGGTCATCTGAACGCGGGCGGTGCCGCGGGCAATGCTAGTCTATAATATAATTTTAAATTACTCTCGTACCATTTAAATAAATCAAAAGTATATGTCACATAAATTATGTAGTTATTAGCTTTTTACACTGTTCCAGTCGGAGAGAATGAACTTTTTTCAGTTCCAGTAAATCCTTATCCGCTCTGCTTAAGATGAAAAATTGTTTGTTTTGTAAGAAACATCCGTTTATATTTCATCCACAGAATGCATATCTTGGCTGTGTTTCTAAGCGTGAAGTGAAAACACAATATTCATTTTATATTTATACTGAATTGCGCTCGTGAATTCAAAGTGACCAAAAAATGTTTATAATACACTAAATTAATGATGCGATTCTGCGTTTGAGTTTAAATAAATGGGATAACTTACGTTTTTTTTTACAATGCAAATTTTTTTGAATGCATTTTGTATGTATCTAAACATTAATTAGTACGAGGGAGAAAGGTTAGGTTAGATTATGAATCTGTAGTGTATATGATATAATTGTGCTCAATTGAACAAGTCGTTTGCGTTAAATTAGCTTGGCGCAAGCAAAGACACTTTTGCATTATTAAATTATATCCATAAAAATTCACGAAGAAGGAAAACATCGTAAGAAAACATGTCTGAGAGAATCTAGCAAGCAAAAAATCATGTGAAGAGCACCATCCAACACTTGGCCCGCGTGGTGGACTATGGCTTGATCCCCCTCGTATTGAAAAGAAAACCCATGCTAACCGTAGCACGTCAAGAAGCTGAATATATTTATAAAAATTACCAAAGGATGATGAATGCATCAAATAATAGACACTCAATATGCAAGGGACATTTGTAACACGATCTATGGGTAACCCAAGTCAAGCGGGTTCAAATCCATGGTGGAACTCGCCTTGGTTGGATGGTCTAATCCCTCTCACATTAAGGGAGTGCGTGAGCCTATTATGGAATATTAAAAAGGCTAATTTATTATTAATCACAATTAAATCTTAATAAAGGAAACATTCACGGTATAATGAGGTCAACTGCGCTTGAATTCGCCGTGAGAGGGCGTTAGTGTAGAGTGAAGTCTCTAGAAATGTCAAATGACACTGAACGTGCACTGTTTGCGAGCTTTTCATCGCGAATTTTCACTAATTATTCATGATTATTTTAAAGTTTCTGCCATTCCTGATCAAGCATAGCAGACACGGTACAGCTCAATAAATCTTATTCCTTTAAAAGAAGAGTCAAGAAAAGTCAATATTTTATATATTTGTATATGATTAATTATTTAAAATCCTAATGGAGCTATTTTCATGCCAATAATAATAATTGTTATCATAATAAATTTATTGGGCCTGCGGCACTAGCAAATGCTGTTTCAAAGACAACGATGGGACCTCACTCGCCAGTGGAGCAATCTGGTGCCACCAGAAACGATAGCCCTTATAGCAAAAGCTTTTCTATATGTTAAATAAAAATTAAATAATAGTAGAACTCGGGTTAATTTAAATGTAAGGCCCTGTGGTGACCATGAAACTGTGAAAAGAGGAAAGTTATCCAAACTTCATTAAGCTCTGGATAACTTTAACTACCAAACTTTCGCAAATTATTGTCACTGAAAATTTATGTTTTTTGTTCATTAAATAAATTTAATGAGAGATTTGGACTTTGCAAATAAGAACTTTGTATAAGTTTAAGTAAATTATTTTAATATGTATATTATATTGTACTATTTGATATAGCAAAATTAAAGAAAATCTATAAGTTATGATCTGAAGAGATTGTTTTTTGTCCTTTGTTTGAACGCATTTAACTCCTTAATTACCTACCAGTCTAATTTTATAATATATTTTTTTAAATAATGTTTGTTAACAATATTGCAATACAAAAGTGAGAATACGTGACCACCTAGAAATTTAAATTGAAACCAACTAGAAATTGTTTTAGGTACATACATATGTTGTTTATTATGTTGGGGCATTAACACACAGCGCCATCTAGTTACATGGTAAGCTTATGTTATGGATACCAGAACAACCGTGCATCTCACACAAATTAATGTCCCGAGCGGGACTCAAACCCGCGACCTCTGGCACAGCAAGTAAGGTTACTACAAACTGAACCAAAGGTATCGTCAAAGCTCACTGCTATTATAAATACGAAAGCTTGTACGTGTGAATATGTTTGTTACTGATTCGTATTAAAACGGCTGGATGGATTTGGATAAATAATAAAACTTTCTAAAATGTGGCGCCACTTATATATAATATTATGTATTATGATCACAATATTTTTAGTTGATGGCATCAAAACATTGTAGCAAATATAAAGTATGTCTATAAACGTATGACTTCTAAGTGCATCCTTTTTTAAGTCCACTCCAAGCCTTTGAGCATTTACACGATAAAGTCACATACAAACATATTAATTCATTTTCACACTCTCAATCTTTCGCCCTTATAGAACAAATGTAACTTCACTTTGTATCTATCAAACCGTTCAGGCTTATGATCGTGAAATAAACATACATACACTCAAAAAACAGAACCCGTCTTCTAGAGCAGTCGGCTAAAAACTAATTTCCTTCAATAAGTTTAACAGCATATTGATTAGATATGCAGAGTAATTAACCCGTAATACCAATATACAACACATCCCGATAAATTAATAAGTCCATATTGTCACCTGACTCCGGCCACTTCTCTGAGATACTCGTAGCTCATTGTCATTTTAATTAAAACCTCTTTGTTATCTTGCAATCTTTGTCTCGGTGACTATAAATAAATTCTATTGGAATGTTCGACCGCTTTTGAATCAAGTCGTAGCTTCACTCATACATATTTTAAAAACTTATCGGAAAAATTTAATAGCGGAAAACTAAAATCAACAACAAGTAAAAATGACCATCACCCAGAACCTAGCTCTAGCTCTGTTCGAATAAGCAAAGAAAAAATTTCATTGTACATTTTGTTTTGAGTTTAATTTTTTTACTAACGTTCTTCCGCGGTTTCGCTCGCGTGCTTAATGTATACAGTACCTAAGCGATCGAGCTTTACTTGGCTTTTTTCGGATAAGATATAAAAATTGCGTTTTTTTTTTTCAGAAAAAACACCATAATATAATAAATTTAAAAAACAAACTTACTTAAGCGAAAAAAAATCCGAAACGATAGTTTTATTCAAAATGTCAAATATTCGCGTTAATCTAAGAAAGTATTACGTAAAACCTACATAGAAAATTTGATTTAAATCGTTAGAGCCGTTTCCAAGATACACAAAATAAATTTATATATTACATATATACAGGAATTGCTCATTTAGTATTATAATATATACATATATAATTACTAAACTTAAAAATTCAATTTTTCAGCTCTTCAAACAAACAAATGAACACACAGAGTCTTCAACTTTATAGCATTAACAAAGGTGAATAAAAAACATTAACTAAATGCTTAAAGTATTTTTGGACGAAATAACATATTATAGACTAGGGACTCACCCTCGCTCGGGTTCGTCCCTAGTTGCGTTTTAACGTTTAGTATAGATTTCTCAGAGATGAGATATTTTCTCGCAGTAAATAGTATCCCAAATGTTGACCTGGATAACCAGCTATTATCATACCAAATTTCATCAAAGTCCCTCCAGTGGTTTTTTCGTGATGCGGTCACAGACACACAGACAGACAAAAATTCTAAAAACCATAGATTCGGCCTCTGTACCGATAATAATATCTATCTCAATAAGATTTTCCCAAAAATATTTAACATACAGATTCGGCTTAGTTACAACTTTATTATATGCATAGAAGAAAAGCCATTTACGTTTCGTACAAAACCTTGACAATACTATACTAACCCACTTTCGGCTAGATAAATCAAACAATATTTGCGTACAAACATGCCGCCTAATGACTTGTAAATAAGGAGCCGTCATTAATAACGGCTGTCTTCTACAGCTCCTTGGCGCAATTACTCTACAACGTAACGTGTTACGTGAAGGAACGTGAAAGGGTTGAGCGTTTTACGTTGGTAGGTACGTATCTGTATTGATATGGTGTGAAAAGATTTACTACCTACTGATTGTTTCAAATAACTTTTGCGAATAAATAATATGAGATAAATAGTATATTTGTACTTGTTTCGAAATGCTTGCCTTCACACTGACGCACTTCATAATGGCTGGACGAATTTTGATGAAATTTAGTGCACAGATAGGTTGTCATCTGAAGTAACAAAATGGACTACTGTTAGGGTTCACTGGTTTGTCAAATGATTTTAAATCTATTAGAAGCTGCTTTTGAATTCTTTACTAATCACTCATTATGCATTATACTGCATAGCTTTTTGGTTTCGACGAGACTTTAACTGGTGAAAATGTGTATTTTTTTTCTGGTATTAATAAAGATACCTATATATAATGGACAGGATTATGAGGATAGAAATAAGATAGAAAAAATAGAAAAATAAATAAATAGAAAAATAAACTTTTTTCTACTTGTCAATCGGATTCTTAGTAGCTAATAAATTGCCATAAGTTGAAAAAGTATTTTTTACCGGGAAAAAGTTGCTGTTGCCAGATAGGGAGTAGAGGTTTAATGAAATATATCACGAAATACAATATGCTACTTCTAATATAGGTACATACATAAGTTCAAAACCAAACGAAGAGGCAACAATTTTTAAATATGACAAAGTTTAGTAAAATCTTCGTATTAATATTATAATTATGTTTTGTTAAAATTGCAAATGCTCTAGCGAATTTCATATTCAATCCCATAAATATTATAAATGCGAAAGTTTGGATGAATGGATGTTTGTTATGCATCTGGATGAAATTTGGCACAAAAAAAACAAAAAATAGATTATAGTCTGCAATAGCACATAGGTTACTTTTTTATCCCGAAAAAATGAAAGGTTTCCGTGGGATAGACTTATTTTTGTTTTTCAGTACGAACCCGAGAGTAGCAAGGGTAGCTAGTTGAATACATTTTAACAAATTATTATACGAGGTTACTTACCAAGCACTGTACAATGCAGGTATCAGTTTTATCGACATTGGATGAAAACCCCTTGAAACAAAGCCTTAACACAATAAAGCATCCAAGCTGTTGTACAAGCTCATAATGTGCTTATAAATCTGTCACGTCGGAACAATATAAAGGCGCAACAACACCTGCTCATAGTGACGCTTGACTGAAAATTAATTTCTAGTGATACAAGGAATTTACGAGGTGTCGAGTATCAAACACGTATTTTGCTTTCAGCTTATTCAACAACTAGCATCGCCCGCGTTCAGATGACTAAAAACCAAATAAAATAGCGCTATTGTTATTTTTATTCAAGATAAGCTATTTTTAATAGTTTTTGCCTTATTTAGTAAGTTACCTTGCTAAAATATATATAGTATCATCGTGGTTTTACTCTAAATAGTTTTTGTATCTTTTCTCAGAAATGATATATTTTCCCGCGGTAAAAAGTATCCTATATGTTGACCCGGATAGTAGTAGCTATGACCATACAAAATTTCATTAAAATCCCTCCTGTAGTTTTTCTGTGAGGTGGTAACAGACAGACAGACAAAAATACTAAAAACTATAGATTCGGCTTCTGTATCGATAATAATGTCTATTTCGATAAGATTTTCCAAAAAATATTTAATGTATGAATTCGACTTAGTTAGAATTTTATTATACGTATAGATTTATCCTATCCTCCCATTTGTGCTCCACACTCTAGGTATTTATTATTTTAAAACTCTCTTAGAGATGGATCTATTGCGACCATTATGATCTTTCCAGCTTTTGAACAAGCTTTAATGATCAAATCTCGAAAACGAAATCAAATAGAAATCGATTTAAAACTTTATAAGTATAAGGTTGCATTTTTATGTATGAGCGTTTTAATGGAAAATAATGTATTTGATTATATATGTTTAAAGCATTTAGTTTTGTGACCTTGACCGATAGGAATGTGTTTAAAAAAAGGGCGCGGATATTCATTTGTTTTCCCGCGCTTTTGCACGGAGATGTTGGTACCACCTTGTAATTACTAGTCACGAATTGTTATTACGAGTATTATTGTAAATTATTATTATTATAAATTATGTACTCATTATATAAAAGAACAACTGTTGAGTTTCTCGCAGGCTCTTCTCAGCAGAAACGCTTTCCGGTGGTGGTATGCGGTGGTAGCTTCCACACAGACAGACAACTGACGATTATAAAAGAATTAAATAGATATTGCAAAATTACTGAATATAACAATACTTACGAGGAGTATTTCGAAGTTTTATTAGTGTCATCCTACGAATAAATATGTTATTTATTCGTAGGTGTCATCATATATAAGTCAAAGCATTAATATTAAAACTTTTTAAAAGTTAATTTTGAGGAGCTGATTCATTAAATTGGTTAAGATCCTGTTTCTTTAGGTTCCAAAACAAAAATTATTAGTTCCAAAAAGAAAGAAATAACAGTCGACTGTTTTTTGGCAGATAGCTTTTTATTTTATTTTATCTACAGTTTAGATGCTTTTTATATTTATAATATTGTACGGTTCGCACTATCTTTTGGTATTTTTTCTAACAATAGGCTACACGTCAGTGCATATGTAGTATATAGTATCTGCTAAAATTCACCCAAATTCACCAAGCTTTTTGAGTAACAAACATAGAAACAAACAAACATTCATGATATAAATATGTAGATTAAGTATATCGAAAAATATAGAGAAACATGAACAGTCCCTCTCCACAGTGCTTACACTAACAAAGCGGTAAGTTAACAAGGGTTGAAATAATTTCCGACGCCAGTGATATAGAAGTGCAGCTGAGTGCAATTTGTGCAACCACAAATCATTAATCGCGGCGGGTGCGAATGCCTTCACATTTAAACACCGTATTTGTCTAGCTAATTGCTGTGGGGGCAGTTTACCGACTTATGAAAAATGGGGTTTACGAAACTATGTTTTATTTCTAGAAGTGTTTCAGTTTTTTGAAGTGAAACTTCTCTAGAATCGTTGTGATTTGATGTGATAACCGTTGTTATTGCCTGACAAATATGTAAATAATACTAGCGACTCACCCTCGCTTCGCTCGGGTTCATCCCTAGTTACCTTATGACGGTTAGTATAGAATACACAGACCATATAGTCTATCTATGTATATATCTATACATATAATAAAATTATTGTAACCAAGCCGAATCTGTACATTAGATATTTTTTGGAAAATCTTATTGAAATAAACATTATTAGCGATACAGAGGCCGAATCTATAAGTTTTTAGAATTTTTGTCTGTCTGTCTGTCTGTTACCGCATCACAGAAAAACCACTGGAGGGATTTTGATGAAATTTTATATGATGATAGCTGGTTATCCGTGTCAACATATAGGATACTTTATATTGCGGGAAAATATTTCATCTTTGAGAAATATATACAAAACCTTAAAACGTAAGTAGGGAGCAGGGACGAATCCGAGCGAAGCGAGGGTGAGTCGCTAGTAAATAAATAAATATGTTGGGACATTAACACACAGCACCGTCTAGTTCCACGGTAAGCTACGAGGTGTGTGTTATGGATACCAGATAGTTGATACACTACTGAATTGAACTTTAAATACATACATATTATAATAAATATAAACACCCATGACTGGAGTACAAAAATTCGTGCTTATTACACAAATGGATGCCCATAGCGGGACTCGAATCCGTGACCGCTGGCACAGCAAATAGAGGTCACTACAAACTGAGCCATACGTATCGTCCAATGCGAAAGTTTGGGCGTATATTTTGTTATTCTTCACGCTATAACACAACGGATTTGAGCGAAATTCGAATGAAAAATACTCGTAACTCTTATTCTGACTTTACACATAGGTTACTTTTTATTGACATACCATGCAAAGGAAGTCGTGGGTGAAAGCTAATTACAAACATTTCTAATTAAAAAGGGTAATAGTTGACTTTCTCCCTTGTTCTCAGCAGAACTTCCGCCCCATCAAATCTGTACAAGTTTCTTAATGCTGATCTATGCTAATATTATAAAGAGGAAAGATTTGTTTGTCTGTTTATGGACGGATTTAGATGAAATTTGGTAAAAACATAGTTTGAGATCTTGGGAAGGACATAGAATAGATTTTATCTCGGAAATCATCCCTTAAAGGGGTGAAAATGGGGATGAAATTTTGCATTGGGAAGCAAGCCAGGGATGAACCTGAGCGACGCGAGGGTGAGTTGCCAGTATAATATAAAAAGTTCGTAAATTTTAAATTTTACTTTAAAATTAGTTAAGTCTCAACATCCGCATGAACAACCTTGCACAAAAATCGGTTGTCAATTTATATACCACAATACCGTTAAAAGCGGATATATTTTTTAAAAAAATAAACTATAACCAGTAAAATAGTTTTTAGGGAATAAATATTGAAAATCTAGAATACTGACAAAACATTTTTAGCTGGGCTCGTATAGTATAAGTTAAATTGAAATAAAAACTGTACCAATTCCAATAAAAACTAGACTAGTGACTTAGCCTCGAATCGCCCGGGTGCGTCTTTAAGTGTTTTTTTTATTTAAAATTGTTTCTTTCTTAACGTCTCTTAACGTGTACGTAGGTATAGTAATAAAGTGGTTTTTTATCTATATATATATATGATAAAATTCTAAGTCGAATCTGTACATAAAATATTTTTTGGAAAATCTTATTAAAATAGTCATTATTATCGATACAATAACCGACTTTATATTTTTTAGAATTTTTGTCTGTCTGTCTGTTGCTTTGTCTGTGTATCTGTATCCGCAACAATAAACAAACCACTGGAGGGGTTTTGATAAAATTTGGTATGATGATAGCTGCTTATCCGGGTCAACATATAAGATTTTTTTACTGCGGGAAAATATCTCATCTCCGAGAAATCTATAATAAACAATAAAACCTAAGTAGGGACGAACCCTAGCAAAGCGAAGGAGAATCGCTATAGTTTCGTAAATAAAATAGCATAAAGCTTTAAAAGCAACTTTTTAATTTCAAATAATAGAGTTGCAAGCACAGGTATAAACTAATTATGTCTCAAACAGTTCACAGAGCAAGTGCTGACTTTTAATTTTCGTGTTTACGCATAATTGCCACGTAATTCGCGTCGCTCGTAAATCTGTCCGATTTGTTATTTATCTACCGTTGCCTGTATATGCATATATACAGTGGTTAAATAGCGACTGTTACGATTTTAGTGTTGTTTACACATTTCGTTACGACTGGAATAATCAAACTGAAATATTATTTCGTTCACAATAGGAAATATCTGTGTGATGTAAAATAAAGGTGAATTATTTTTTTATAATCTTTATTGCTTTTGAATTAAGTATAGATGTCAATATTTTTTAATGTAATTTCTTTTTGATTAAGAAAATAATTATTAATTAAAAAGTACAAATAAAGGTGGGAAATTCAAAGTAGTTGAAACGCACGCCATTGGTCAGACCGAATATGACGTAAAAGTATTATCATAACAGAGCAATTAGCAATTTTGTCGCTACAAAGTAAAGTCATCATTTTTCTATGTATGATAGTGTGACGTCACGCCAAGTGCGCATAATGGTGGGCATTTATTGAACCCTATCTTATTAAACCCTATTATTGAACTTGTTATAATTAGCAGTTCCATGTCCTGTGATTGATTTCTCACCGGTCCAATTGTCGTCCCACTGAATTTGATGTGAAAAGAAAAGAGTGCGCACTTGTGTCTGCGCATATACTTGATTGATACGTGCACTATAATACCTCCTACGCGTATATGCCATAGCCATGGCTAGTTTCAGTGAGATTAGTCGACGTAACCGAATTCGATCAGAATTATTTGAAATTTTGAAATTTATTTATTTAGTATCAAATTCTTATAAGTATACAGTAAAGAACAATGGCTACAATGATACTGCAAAAGTATAAACTGCGTTGCAGATATCAACGCCCGCCTCCGTACAATATTTAAACTATTTTATAAAAACTAAAAAACAATAAGATGATGATGATGCATGTGTGAGTGTGTGTGTGTAAGTGTGTGTGTGTGTGTGTGTGTGTGTGTGTGTGTGTGTGTGTGTATGTGTATATGTGTGTGTGTGTTTGTGAATGCAAAATTCTTTAATAAATAATAGTCAAAAGTTCTTCAGTCTCGTCATACGTAATGGATTTAAGCCATGCTAAACATACAGATTTGCAACGATAAGATGTGAGTGGATATATATTCAATAATTTATTGATTTTATTGTAGAGTAAACAGCTTAGAAATGGGTATTGACGTTTTGCAACCGCGG
Source organism: Brenthis hecate (assembly GCA_951806755.1). Lineage (NCBI taxonomy): Eukaryota > Metazoa > Arthropoda > Insecta > Lepidoptera > Nymphalidae > Brenthis > Brenthis hecate. The sequence continues at coordinate 12,299,706 of OX638254.1, forward strand.
TTCTTGCAGAATTAATTTGACATATAGCGTGGGATCTGCGTTTAGTGCATAATATACTAGGGTTATAAGGAAGCTCAGAGTGTTTTCGAAGAACAGTTTGTAAAACAAAAAGTTTCCTTACGGATAATACATTACTAAGAGCATATAAATCCACCGTGGGGAAATAGATTGGCTTATTGAACATAACTTTTAGAACTGCTCTCTGGGCCCTTTTAACAGATCCACTCCAACACGTAATGCAGTACGAAATAACGGATTAACACAGAGCATAATATACTGTTTTTTGACTTTGAAAATCTACCACATTCCTTAATTTCCTAAAAATAAATATGAGCTTTCTTAGTCGCAACGCTACTGAATGAATTTGCTGTCTCCATGTCATATTGCTATCAATTATGATGTACTAGAGTAGGAGCTAAGGTAAGGTATTTTGTATTATCCACATTAAGAGTGAGCAGATTGCAACCAAGCCAACTTATAATAGCTCTTAGCGATAATTCTGTGGAAGCCTGAGCTTCTGCCCATGTTTTACCGCTAGTAAGAAGTACAGTATCGTTTGCGTAGACTAAAAGTTTACTATTAGGTAGGCGCAGCATGCAGAGCTCATTTATGTAAATTAGAAAAATGGTAGGACCAAGAACACTTCCCTGAGGGACACCGAAACTAACAGATTTTTCCCTACTTCTAAAGTTATCAATGCATACACACTGCTGACGTTCCTCAAGATAGCTTTCGAAAATTTTAAATGCAAGGCCTCTAACTCTAACACCTTCCAGCCTATTTAAAAAAAGAGGTATGGAGACAGTATCAAAAGCCTTAGCAAGATCTAGAAAAGCAGCAATCGATTTAACTTTATTATCAAAATTTTTAGTTATTTGAGCTGAAAGATTAAGAACTGCATGTTCTGTTGATTTACCACTACGGAAACCGAACTGATTTTCTGCTAAGATGTTTGTTTTATTCAAGTACATAAGTAGCCTTTTGCTGAGATTTTTTTCAAAAATTTTAGAAAAGGCGGTAAATAAAGATATTGGCCTATAATTAAAGATACTGCTCCTGTCACCATTTTTGTAAATAGGTCGTACAACTGCTTTTTTTAAAAGAATGTGGAAAGATTCCTTTTGAGATGCAAAGATTGAATAATTTGGTAAGGATCGAAATAAGATAGATTATAAGATAATAAGATCGGAATATTATTATTATCATTAATATAAATAATGCGAATAAAACGATGATTAAGTAATATAAAAAGAGAGAAAATATTATCTAATGTAAAATCTTGAAATCGTATCGTATCCGTAAGGACAAAAGGGGCTTAAATAAGTGACGAGCAGAGTGCGCCGTTCTAAAATATTTTTGTTGTACGTGACGCGTAATATAGAGCAGCTTTTAACAGCATATTTAGGTTCTATTATAACTATAAAAGTTATTTTACATTTTTTCCTTGTTTATCATACAATTACCTTTAGGGTTCTTCTATACTAATATTATAAAGAGGAAAGATTTTTTTTGGTTGTTTGTTTGTTTGTATCGAATAAGCTCCGAAACTACTGCATCGATTTAGATGAAATTTGTTTAGAAGATAGTTGGACCTTGTAGTAGACCTTGGAAAGAACATAGGATAGTTTTTATCCCGGAAATCATGCCTTAAGGAGGTGTAAATGGGGATGAAAGTTTGTTTGAAGAATCAACCTATGGACGTCGTATGTCTATTGCTAGTGTGTGAAAAAAACTAAAAAAATAGGTGAAGCTTACTAATACTATACTTTCATAATATTAGTCTCTTTTTTTTAATATTTTAACAGTTTAACCTACTTTGACATTTTAACATTGATATACAAAAACCCCAAGATACAAAATTAGCGTCTCAAAAGTGTCATCAAAAGAAGTGCGCAATTTAAAATTGAATTGATTTTTTTTAAATTTCTTTTGCTTTGCGGATGACAAAATTAAAACGCACGTTGTTTTATTTAAAATGGGACTTTATGCGGTGTGCGTAAATTCGAATTTGTGTGTAAACAGTTAGAACTTTCGATTTTTGAATTTTATCCTTTGGTTTGACTTAACATCACAAGTCGAAGTCACTTTTTGAAGAGATATTTGTTAGGAAATATGTATCTATGTTTTTATTAACAATGCATTTTAAATAAAATTATGTATTAGGAGAAATTCCGAAAAACTACTGTTACTTAAATTAAGATATTAACAAAAAAAAGGGGAAACAAAACGTTAATAAACATTATTTTACAATAACAAAGACCTTAATCGAGAAAACGATACAGCTGGAGGTAATTCTATCAAAGTCAAGAATGTTCTCTCACTGGCCAAGTATTTGTGAAACTAAATGGAAGCTACGAGTGTTTTTAGAAAGAACGGCTCCAAACCAATGCGGAACGAATTTCTGTTGATTGTGCGTAATTTCATTTGCAATTTGTATCCACGGGCCTTAAGAATAACAATTTCTAAAACTTGTAAGTTAAATAGTAACATTAATACAATATTGAAAAATAAATACAATGCTAGGTACTTTACTTAGTAGGGCCATGCCCCGGCTTCGCACTTTGTTTTTGATTTGACACAAGACCATGAAAGACACCAAGACCAAAAAACCCACCTTTAGTTATGTTGAAAATGTCAAAATTAATAATACGAGTATTACATAAATATTATTACTAATAAAAAAAATTTCGCTCTTTTTCGCTTCATTAAGGGTTAAATTTCAAAGAGTCGTTTCTAAAGCATATTCATATATCGCACTCAATTTTCATCCCAGAAATGTGATGGCCAACCATTTTTTATATACACCTCGTCTCCGTATTCTTTCGTACACTGTACATCGCCTCAGTGCTTATTTTCCAAACGACCAATTTATTGAAAGAGTTTTTAATAGAGAATTATGATTGCCAAAATATTTACAAATATTGGTATAAAATACATATTTTACTTTAAAAAGCCGAAAAAAATAGTATTTTATCTGTATTTGTAAATAAATCTTAAAAATTAAGCTTCGTTGAGGAAAAAAACTCTGTACTGCAAAAGTACAAAAAGTATTGATATTTTGAACATATAAGCACTGAAGCGACGTACATTGTGCGGTAGAATACGATACATAGCGCGCGAGTTTTGTGGGATGAAGCCAGAACAAATAACTAGTTATAATATATCATCTATCCTTATATAGAATCTACGCTTTAGACGAACGCACACTAGAGATATATGATTTGTTAAAATATATCATCATAATAATCCATATTATGTAACAGCCCAATCCCTATTAGTTCAAAAGTAATAGCCAGACAGACAACACCGCCTTCCGACCAGACATTTAAGGCTCTTTATAAAATAGCTATTTTATATATAGCTATACAAATAAAAACATCTATTACAATAATAATATTTATTTTGTCCTACATCCGAATTGTTTTTAGGAAAAGACCTGAGAGATGTTCTAACCCTTTGCCATGGCCCATATCAATAGTGGGAAGTTGACAACCTAATTCGGTTGACCGCACAAATATTTATTCAGTGTAATATTTTAAAAAGCGATAAAAGGGAAATATTGCGTCATGAATACACCCAGAGTAGCCGTGGAAAACGCGTGACTCGAATATGTTGTTTTTATTCCCGTATCACGGAATTGTGGGACTCAAATACTGACACGTTTTCTTCTTTGACGGCTAGAAAATTATTTTTAATCCAACTTCAATAGAAAACTAGAACGAAATAAATTGCGACTTTAGATCCCATGACATCAAAGTCTAATAAAAGAATGCCCTAAAAGAAAAACATAATTTCCCCAAATTATTAATATCTATATTATTAAAAATATTAGAGTGTGTAACAAAACTAGTTATACATTAAAAAGTAATTTATTATTATAATAGACTTACTCTCACTTCGCTCTAGGGATGATAGGTTTAGGAACTTATAGAGACAAACATACAAAGAAATATTCATTTTATTTATGTATAAAAATTTAATTATAATATTACGATCTTACTAATTGAGAACTTCACTATTATAAATTATTTTATATACTGTCTATAACTATTCAGTGATTAACATGTGTAATCATAAAATATTTTATACATAATAAGTTATAATTTATATAGTTTTTAATACGTCATTTTGAATTTTAATTTTGATACCTATTCTAAAATATGTCAACTAATATGACACTCGCGCTATCAAGACCAACCTAAAGACGTTTAGTAATTACTAGAGAAATATAGGTCGGACATCCATCCATACATACAGGTCAAACACAGAACCTTTGGGCTTCGCCGCAGTCGGGTAAAAATAATCATGGAAATCCGCTGTATCATCCACATCTCGTTTTAAAAATAAAAGAAAAGAAAGACTATTATAATTTCAAAAGATAATTCATTAATAACATTCATTATTAAAGCACTAAGTTTAATCAAAATTAAAGAGCATCTAGTGGTTGCTACAGACAATTCATAATAGAGTTCTGAAACAAAGCGACATATTCAGCTCACGCTCGATCATATTTCCGAGTATGTATTTCTAACTTGTATATCATCGTCTCTTTACAATAACAGTGTAAATCTTTACAAATAATACAAGTGCCTTTGATTTAACCGACTTGCGGAAGTTAGAGTGTACTATGAATTTAACTGAGATTACGGGTTTAATTTCACACAGTATATACATATGTATACGTATTACAAGTATACTTATTTGTTCAAACTACCAATACTTGTAGTATTTTACAGTGGAGTGTTTCACTCTATTTTAAAAACAAAGTTTATTTTTCTAAGATTTATATAGATATTTTTTTCGGTCTTTTTAAGTAAAATATTTATTTATTACTAATAGAATTGACATTTAAAGTCTAATAATTCTGTATTAAAAACTCTTTTGGAAAATTGGGCGTTTGGTAAATTAAGCACTGAAACGAGGATATAGCGACCCGGCTTGCCCTGGAGAAATGTAAATTTTAGATAGGATTCAAACAAAAATCACTTTATGTGTATAAACCTAATACAAAAATATACTCTTTTCTTTTTCGCAAAAAAAGCTTCCCAAAAAAAACTACTTTTACTTCTTTTAACTATCGACGTACAATCTATTAGTAGAAAAAACATCATAAAATTTGGTTCAAAAATTACGTACCTCCTTTTCCGAAGTCGGTCAATAATAATACGAGCTTATTACAATATCATCATATAATTATACGTAGATACAAGACACAATAGTTATGAAGTCGGTAGACATAAAGGATGTTGGTGTCTGATTGATGCAGGGCTCATCACGAGTGCCGACAGCCGATCACTCATACTGACATCTCATTAATATTACACTACAGACTATACCAACAGTGTACGAGGTTTTATCACAGCGGATTGAGATTTCTTCAATCTACTCTATTATTCTATTAATAAATCAATATACTTTAAATAATCGCACTTGATTTTCATCATATTATATTATACATATGTATGTATCTTTGGTTCATCCCTAGTTACGTTTTAACGTTAAGTATAGATTTCTCAGAGATGAGATATTTTCGCGCAGTAAAAAGTATCCTAAATATTGAGCTAGATAATCCGCTATCATCATACCAAATTTCATGAAAATCTGTTCGGTGGTTTTCTCATGATGCGTTCCCAGAAAGACAGATAAAAATTATAAAAACTTTAAATTCGGCCTCTGTATCGATAATAATGACAATTTCAATAAGATTTTCGAAAAAATATTTAATGTACAGATTCGACTCTTTTAAAATTTTGTTATATGTATAGATTATGCACAGCTTTTCTTGTCTCTGAGAAATCTATACTAACCGTTAAAACGTACCTAGGGATGAACACGAGCGGTGCGAGGGTAAATCGCTACTAAACTATATAATATAACAATCATAATAAACAGTACCGTGGTGTTGATGAAACTTTTGCAATATGTTTAATCATTTGGCTTACCGTATATACAACGATACAAAATTTCTCGTAAAATCTTGAAATACATCGACAGCAGAAGTTGGGCTATACATGTGCAAAGGACAGATCTTATCGTAGTATACGCAATTTTATACGGGAAAAGGGAAAATGACCATGTTCAGAATACTTGTATGATAGCGCTCACTTCCTTATCAATATTGCGTCTCCGCAAAAATATCTGCTTATTGCTCTTTGAATGCTTTTTTTACCCGACTGTCTCAAAAGGAGGGTAATATTTTTGGATTCTGTAAGCCAGTGTAGCTGTTTCTTAGATAATCTTAAAAAACCTTGTGAATTTCTTTAAGAAATTCTCTAAATGAAAGTAAAAGCCACATCAAAATATATTGCAGTGTAGGAACTTTTCTTAGTAAGACATCTTCAAAAATTACAACTTTTAATACTAGATCCATTTCTTTTTCTAATTGAAAATAATAATAATAATCGATAGCAAAACCTAAAAATCAATCCATGTATTACACAATACAATTCAGAGTTCAAAACAAAAGGAAATCTAAGTGAAGAATTCATTTTCGATGATATCCGACTGTCCTTTGGCGTTTATTCATGTGAGATTTATGCGTGCCTCTTTGCCCTCTGACCGTATCTCCCGACCCTCAGTATATCATCCTTGCATCCTATCCTGTATGCTAGATTAAGCCCGTTTACACCTTCAGATGAACCGTTTTGAACGTATAAGCAGTAGTTGTAACATTTTAAAATAAAACTATCTTTTCGGATTTTTTTGAGGATTTATTTTGATTTTTAGTCTCTCCTGTGACCATGACTCCTGTAAAGTATTCAAAACGTCGGGAACCAAAAATATCAATAAAACGGTGATAAAATCCGAAATGATAGTTTTATTTTTAAATGTCAAATATTCGCGTTAATCTAAGAAAGTTTTGAGTTTCTAATAAAATATCTAAGAGAAGCAATTTATCAATAAACAAATTGAAAAAGCGTTTCAATTAACACGTGCTTTCTTACTATAGGAGTCGATTTAATTCAGTGACTTTAAAAAATATGGAAAAACGCAATTTTTGATGTTTTTAGTAGATATGTATATTACGCAATATATTCGTAAATTAAGACACGGTTTTTAAGATTTAGTCTAAATACAAGTTCTTACATTATATATGTATGTATATATGCATTGTGTATGTATGTATGTATGTATGTATGTATGTATGTATGTATGTATGTATGTATGTATGTATATAGTATTTGTATCACTTTAAAGTTTAAACTTCAAGGAAGTAATATAGTCATTAGGTACTTCATAAAACATTTGAATAAATTGTTATACGTCTATTACATGCATTGTTTTTTAATTCATTTCTGATTTTAACTTTTGCGTCTTTTTTACGATAAACATGTTGTTTATATTAGTGACTTACTGGCTTTACTCGGGTGCTCCTAAGTGCTTAACCAACTAACTAGTAGCCTCTGCGTTACCCTAGGTCATAAGTCTATCTAAATTTCATCCAAATCCGCTCAGCCTTAAAAACATTCATATTTATAAAAAGAAAAACGTGTTATTTTAAGGGGGAAACAATTTCGTATGTACTATTGAATCTATTCAACAATATATCTATACTAATACAAAACTGTACCATCATTAATTAAAAAGCCCTATCAACATCGACCAACCACTTTATTCATATTCACGCACTTCCCTTAGTGCATATAAGACACTAAACTTTAACTAACTTCAAATACGACATGCATTTGTTATGCATTTATGCAACCACCTTTGCCTGCGCCGCACATACGAGGTTGAACGACTATAGGACACGTAATCCCGAATCGATATCTAACAAGATCGAGTTTGGAGGGAATCGAGATATTTAAGCCAGCGCGTGACTCCATTACCGCGATACAAAGAAAAGTACGAGCATCAAAGGGAGTGCTTACGAGTTAGAAATTCCTTTTGTAGCAGCGACGTTTGAGCCGCCTCGTTATATGTCCTAAATTGTTTGCCGCTTGTTTCTTACAAGTGGGTGACGGATTACATTTGGTTAATATATTCGTATGTTTGTTCGTCATAATTGCTTTATTGATTGCTGTAGCGAAAAATAAAAAATCTCATATTTTTTTTATTTTAATGTACTTTCTTAGATTTACGCGAATATTTGATTGACATTTTAAATAAAACAATCTTTTCGGATTTTTTCGCGAATTTGTTTTGAATTTTGATTCCCTACATTTCGAATGATTTACAGCAATCGTGGTCACGGGAGAGACTGAGTTGTTAGATGTCTCTAAGGTATTAATATATAGTTGTTACAGACAGCCTACACACAAATAATAAAATGAATTCAAAAAATTGAAAAATGGCACCAAAGTAGGTACCTTACAATATGTGTTAATTTAATTTTAAAACATTTTTATAATTTTAATTATTTTTATAATTATAATTGAATATGTAGTATTTTTTTATTTTGTTGATGCTGTAGCGAGATATTTTTTAGTTTTTTAAGTAATCAAACAGAAATACTAGTTTGTATTAAATAAATGTGTGTGTGTATATATAAAACAGTTCAATACCATTTTCTTTTCTGTTTGTCGGAATCGGAAATTCATCAAAACTAGAACAAAACTTGTATATTTTTTGAAAGACTTGTCACAAAAGTTTAATCCGATGAATGAAATAATAACTCCTAAAAGAAATTGTCATTGAAAGAATTATATAAAAAAACACCATAACTTTCCAAAATTCCATTTCCATGATCGAAAGAGTTAATATCCTCATAACATTAGCCCACTTTTCCAACATCGTACCGCAAAGACCAAACAATGGAAGAAAATTTATTTCCTGATACAAAAACTGGCACGCGATATTTAGGTATAATAAAATATCAATACACATTATATGTTATTGCGTAATAACATAAAAAGCTCAATCCTACAAAGGAAAGACCTAAAAAACGCTGAATCGATACTTCCCACTTTAGAAGGGAAAAGAAAAAGTTTTTGATCTTAGGCCCTCTTTTGAAATATACGAGGCCTTTGTCACAAAGCGAAGTCAATGGTGGTAACAACATAAGGCTCTCGAGAACGATATGTCAGTGAATATACAAAATCGGTGAGTTTATTTGAAGTGGGAAATGTTTTAGGAAAGGGCCAAATGGATCGAATCTCCGTACAATATCGAGTTGATGGCTTAGCCTCGAGTGCTGTTTTTTGTTCCGAAATATTATTGTGTTCAATGTGATAAGTTAACTTTTGTTAGGCATTGCTTACGTTAAGTATCAATTTATAAAAATATGGTCAAGTGCGAGTCGCTCTCTCTTAGCGAGGGTTTTGTAGTACGCAATATATTTGTGTCACATTTTACCGATAAGATAGAACATAGGATATTTGAAATATTCAACATTCACCAATTACAACAAAAGATTTAAAGTTTTAAAGTTAAATCACTGACTACAACAAACTGAATTAACATCAATAACTTTTCGATGGAGTGAATCAAATGCGAAGCATTGACTTGCAAATTACAAATCACACTCTTTCCCAACTCTCTAACTTTGCGACGAATTCAAATTTCTTCACAATCACTATTATGTATCCAATTAAACTTTAGTTGGGAATGAATGATTTACAAATTCTTGACACTTTATCTGTAATATTTAACAATTTCTAATGTTTTCAATTTAATGAATATGGTAGAGCCCTCTGCGAACGCATTCGATGAAAACGATATAAGTGTCACGTAAATTTATTTGAACTCGCGGCCTAACTTGGCTGATGACTTGGCTTGGCTAAATGGCTTTGTCTAAAGGTGACACATGCGCAATATACATACAGAAAATACACTAATTCAGATTTCACCGGTGGTAGGACTCTGTCAAGCCTGAGGAGTCCGACTAGATGATTATCACCCCCTTATCTATTTCTGCCGCCAAGCAACAATGATTACATTGATGTGTTCCGGTTTGAAGGATAAGGTAGCCAGTGCAATTACAGGCAAAAAAAATGCTTGTTGATTGATGATTAATAATAAAATAAACTATAAGATTACATTATAAGATGCAACTGGCCTGCCATCTATCGTATATTAATGACACTATGTCGAAACCTTCACGTACGTTTATACAAATACTCGTACTTTGCAAAGCACAAAATTTGATAACAATCGATTATATGATCTAAGAACGCACACAATAAATCTCAAATTACGATACCAGCTCATACCACCTATAGTAGGTCGATGGAACTTTATAAGTCACCCAACACAAGCCTACATGAAAACTCACCAAAATTTCATAGAAATCTAATGAATGTTTTTGAAAGGTATACGTCACAAACAGATAAATGTGTGTCATATGCTTTCTTCTAATTTCATATTTAACTGCTGAACTCATTCGATTAACTGATGA